>CM060075.1:22032579-23240079 GCA_030533445.1 Cyprinodon diabolis | reverse complement strand
TGGACATTTATGGAAACAGCTATGTATGAAACTGGGGCTGAACATAAGTTATGGAGAGGATCCAGATGTACCGATGCACTTGAATATATGGTTGAGATAATCTGGAAAGAAGTCCAACATATAAATTTTATGATGTTTCTACTCATGAATAAATATTTCGCCAAATAAATTTTTTTAATGTGTGGAAGGTAAGGATGATCTATTAATGATGCGTTTGATTTCTCTAATGTTGTACAAAAACCCAATAGTTATTGAACATATTGTCATTGCTGTTAAAAAAGTCCTTCTAAGAAAAACAACTTTTTATTACAGATTTCAAGCATTTAATCCAAAGTTTTTTGAATTAAGATTGGAAGACTTAGATAGAATTAGGGTCAAGATTGCGGACACGATGAATAAATACCATGAGCCACATCCAGATTATCCTAAAAAAGATTTCATTCACAAGTCGATGTATCTCTTGTGGGATCTAAAGATCACAAAGCCTAAAGAAAGATACGCAAGACGTAGGGCTGAAGAAAATAAGAAGTTTTTTAAGTGCAAGGATAAGTTACAGCTCCGAAGCGATTCTGGCGACTCAGAAGGGGGAAGCTGTGCACTACCAATACAGTTAACGCTGGTGATACTGAGCTTTCCGTAAAAAATCAATTTATCCGATACTGAGCTTCTGACCTCGACTCGGGACGTTGTGGGTCGGTGGGCAGAATACTAGGGATATATAGGGAAGAAAAGGCAAGAAATATATTCTAATAGAAAAATATTCCAATAAATTGCCTGTTTATGTGTCTGTTTTCTTCTTCCTTGTTCTCTTTGGGTTCTCTCTGGGTACCCCGGTTCCCATTAAACAAAAGAAAATCAACCAAGAATATGATTTAAGAGTAATATTAATCAGGGATCAGGAGTAAAGAGACTCAAAACTTCCCAGACCAAATGTTGTCACTCAAGACCATGGTCTTTCGTAACATTCCTCCATATGTAATAAAGTCACTAGACCATCAGTTTGATATAACACTATTTCGTACTATATATGGGTCATTCCATGAAAACTGTTAAGTTTGGGTCCGTAACATTCAGAGTGGAATAGGAAGCATACTAAAACTGTCAGTAATACTTTAAGTGTCTAAAGCCATTGATTCAAGTTTAGTTGGTAGCATGAGGTCAAATAAAATTGAATGATAAATATATATTTTGCACATTATAACTTTTTATGTTAAACTGCAATTATTTTCTCATGTCCGCTCTGACCATTTTTCTCATTTGTGTAATGTAAAATTTAAGAAATATGAAATAAATCTCAAAAATGTTTTGTTGTTACAGTTAGACTTTCCTCTTAATAGGAAATGTGTTAATTATATTAAAATGTCATATTTTTTATTGAAATAGCATGATTTTTCTATGTCCATCAATTTCATATTCCATCCCGTCACACCAATGTTATTTTGCGCCAAAATGCAATACACTTCGTAGAAGTGACATTACCAACATGAAGTGACATCATTCAAGAGTTTGAAGAAGAGAAGGCCAAACAATAGTGAGTTCTGTTTTTTCTTAAAGAACATTTCTGGTACATTTTTCCTTCAAAATCCTTTCTGTTAACCATAGCATATCCACCCCGTCACACACAAAAAGTGGGGAAAACAATTTGTTAATCAAATTTTGAAAATATATTTGTATTAATCATTCATTTTTCATTGTACTTCAATGCTAACGGCACCATCAGGTTTGAACATATCCAGAAATTGAGCCATATTGCTTTTGATTTTCCACCCTGTCACACTAAAGCCTGTGACGGGTTGGAATCATTGTGATAGGTGGCAATGTTCTTCATATTGAATAAGTAGAAAATATTTAAATCTCTTTCACACTTTCCTCCCCCAGCATCAAATTGAACAGTTTGTTCTGTGTTATCAGGATGATATTGGAGGATGAAACTGAGTCCATTAAATGCAGCTGAAAATCAGAGGCGTTGTCGGGCACGCCGTGATGTTGATCCTCAAAGGAGGCAAAAGTATTTAGAATGTGAGCGAGAGAAATGGAGAAGGGATATAGAGAAAGGCACAAAGACAAGGATACAAGATTTAAGTGAGAGAGCCAAGCATCAGAAAAGGAAAAAGTGGAGGGAGCATAAAAGTAGAAGGCAAGAGAGAACAGAGGCCTTGAAAAACTTCCCCCAACCACAAAGTCCAGACTCTGATCCACAGAGACAGCAGCAGTCAAGTTTAGATTAGTAGAACTCACAGACACACTTGTCACTGATGGTTGAAGGAATCAATGAAAAACTACATAAAAAATGTCTTGCTGAGAACAGCTGTAAATTATCATATTACCCAAAGTAAGCTGTAATTATTGTTTTTTTTTTTTGATGAGCTCTTCCTAAATAAAGCAGTGGTTATTTCTGTCGGTGTCTGTCATTAATTGTGGCCTGAATCATATCTAGCAAATTTGAGCAACTATGAAATTGAAATTGTGCAGTTCTTAGATTTGTCCAAACCACCCTTTCACAGTGTTTCACTCCGTCACACTATATTCCACCCCATTCCAGAGTGTTTTTTTTTTTTTTTCAAAGACAAAAGGTAATTTAGTGGTCAAAGCAATTACACACATAGTTTATATTTGCAAAAATATACATATTATGTAAGTTTCATTGTAGATTTTGAAGTCAGCATGTACATTTTAGCAAAGAAAGTATGATCTCTTACATATTACATGTATTTATTAATGCTGTACATCAAATAAAAACATAAAAAATAACACTTTGAACACACTATTGGTATTTTTGAGAAAAAAAAAGACACTTTCTGAAGTGAATATCATTTTGTTTGTCTTACTTTTATCTAAAATTACCCTTTAATTTGTTAAGTTTTGTCCTGTGACGGGGTGGAAAAGGAAACTCTGTTCCCTGGATATGATGTCAGGGCTCGATGTTAACCATCGCCCAATCTCCCGGGGCAAGTTGTTTTTATTGTTGGGAGAGTACAACTCGGAAAACCGAGTTTTGGCTGAATTGATGTTAAAAGTAGCGTTTTCTATCAAATTTAGATTAGAATTCAATAAAAACTGTTACATTCATCTGTAAAAATTAGATTTTTTTTTTCTATTTGTTGTGAAAAAAACATTTAGCAGATAAAACCTGGGATCCTATCTCAATACCCATGAAGCCATCACCTTTTTCTTTTTGAATAGTTAGTAAAACCGAATTTGTAAAGAAAAATAATGACATAGACCCAAAGGACCTTTCAGTTACTATGTCTGTTCCAGTGCAGACCATCATTAGAATTTCTTTTAAGTATTATTTCTTCAGTACAGGGGTCAAGACATGATGCAGTTGAGCGGACAGAATGAATGAACGGTAGCCGATGCGCGCGGATGACGTCACACACACTCCACGTTCTTTTTAAAAATATAAATATAAAAAATACAACCGCGGATGTCTGGGGGACAGTGATTCGCCTACATGTTATGAATGCTGGCGTACCATAAAGAATAAATTATGAACAGTTTAGTGTAGCACCCCGCAACAGTCTTTCTGGTTCTAACGGGGTGGAATAACCTGAGCTCTTAAATGAAGTGGTATCTCTACCCTTAAAGATTGGTGCTGAGTCTTATGAACACAATAAAGCACAACCTATAAATCTGCTTTTCCCACTTTGAACAGTATGTATTCACCTACCTACCCTGATGAGCAGTCACACACCATATACCATTCACAGGAAGTGATAGAACCTAACTAAAGAAATAGAAATCTTATAAGCAGCACTCAAAATAAACACACATTTATTGAACTCGAACTCTTTTACTTAAGCTTAAACACAAACATATGCAATCTAACATTCAAACATTTTCATATAGACCAAACCCCAGATGAGTCTCGCCCCATTTACCCCAAAAGGAAACTTAAAGCCGGCATCTACAAAAAAAACAGTTCAGTTCGGAGCAGGCCTGGATGGGTCGCACGTGCGCTTTTTTCTTACCTGACGAACGTCCCCAGGAGGTGGATACCATTCAAAACCCCCCAGACAGCGTGGGTAAAACTCCTCTTAGCAGCAACCAGTCCGGCTCTGCGGAATCTTCTTGCCCCGTGTCTGGAAATCAACACACAGTCTCCGCTCCTTGTGTTAGCTAGCCGCTAGCAACTTAGCTGGATCCTGCTAACTCTGGCCACTGTTCTAGCAACCAGAACCGCTTCACTGGTTGAGTTGGTCACTCACCCAGTCCACCATCATCCATCTGATGTCCGAAAGAGTTCTGTCCGCACACCTTCTTTTCACCAGACAAACGCAATCATCCACCCGGGTTGTGTCGTTACGCTGCGGGCATCCCGTCGTCTGCGGCCGCCATCTTGCTCATTCCCCTCTCTCTTTCCCCGGCTCCCGCTCCCCACTTCGGTTCTTCTTCTTTTCTTTTTTCCTTTCTCTCACTCGGTTTGGCTCTTCATCTTAACATCACATTCTACTTAAACTATCATTTATAGCAGTTAAACATTTCTGCAACTTTTATCACAGTTTTGAGTAAATCATACATCAATTACACTTTACATATTTCAAAATAAGAAACAAATGAAACTTTAACATTACATATATTAAACTTCTTTGGTTCCCTCTAGTCCCAAATGAACCTAATCATTCTTTTATTATTAATGCTTTTTAATATAACACTTTTAACCTCTTCATACCATTTAACTTATTTATGCTTTTTTAAACTATTTATACTCACAGCCACAAACTATTATAACTGTAATCTGAACTCCCAGGGGTTACACCCTCCCCCTTCTAACTGTCTGCATGTCCTCATGAGACACTAAAACGCTCCCACTAAGGTAAAATCTTAACCTAAGATCTAGTACCCCAGTTTAATAATCACTCCCTTATGGACAATAGTAAGTGGTTGGTCTTTAGCCTTCCCTGGCACATCGTATGTCAGACGAATGACTGGTTTTGGTTGTCTCGTAGATTTTTGTCTAGGTCTAAAGTCTGTATCAGTTTTAGTGGAAGAGGTGGGTTCTGCCTTAGATCCACTAATAAGTTTCTCATACTCGTCTGGGTCTGGATCAGAGTCGGAGGTGTAAGAGTCGAAAACCTGTGCCCCCTCAACATCATCTTCTGTTGGCTCCACTTGTCTCTCAATAAATGGTTCCAATTCCTCCTCACCCTCACTTTCCGGTTCCTCACCAACCCCCTCACCCTGAACAGACATTAACTCAGGATTTGGCTCATCATTGTTTTGATGACGAGCACCAGAGCCTAACCCATCACTCCTAGAATAAAGGTTTTGCAGCTGCTCACCACGACGCCTTCGAGTAACTACATACCCTGCCTCAGAGGATGAATCAGAGAGATCTAGTTCCATTTCAGGTGACACACTACCTGGTGCGCACACTCTGTTCTGTGCTTGCTGGCGTGTTTTTGGCCTTACATGTGACTTCCCCAGTCCTCTACTCTCTGGAATCCTGAGAGTCTGGCTAACAGGTAGGAGATGATCTCGGTGTAATGTTTTCACACCCCCTTCCCCGTTTTTAGGTTTCACCCGATAGACTGGCAGACCAGGTAGTTTTCCAACCACAACATATGGCACAGGGTTCCACCGACTTTCAAGCTTGTGCTTGCCTTTCAATCCTAAATTTCTGAGGAGTACCCTGTCCCCAATGTCAATGGCCTGAAATCGTACCTGTTGGTCGTAGGCTTTTTTATTCCTCTGATGTGACTTATCAGCTGCCCTGTTGGCTAGCTCGTAGGCATTCTGCAGGTCTTTCTGTAGTTTCTCCACATACCTGGAATATGTTTTGTCTCCACCCCCATCTGGTGATGTGCCAAAACAGAGATCAACAGGTAGTTTAGCCTCTCGCCCAAACATCAACAGATATGGGGAATACCCTGTTGCGTCACATTTTGTACTATTGTAGGCATGAACAACATATGGAACATGTTGACTCCACGACCTTTTCTTGTCATCCCCCAATGTAGCAAGCATCAAAAGTAAAGTCCGATTAAATCGTTCCGGCTGAGGGTCGCCCTGAGGATGATATGGTGATGTTCGAGACTTTCGCACACCTAACAGTTTCAGTAATTCTCGGATTAGTCGACTCTCAAAGTCTCTCCCTTGGTCAGAATGTATTCTGCTAGGCAAACCATAATGTACAAAGTATTTCTCAACCAGAACTTTGGCTACCGTAAGTGCTTTCTGGTTCCTGGTGGGAAACGCCTGAGCATAACGCGTAAAATGGTCAGTTACCACTAATACATTGCTGATTCCATGGGAATCCGGCTCCATGGAAAGGAAATCTATGCAAACTAGGTCCATTGGCCCACTACTCACAATTTGCTGCAGGGGTGCTGCCTTTTTGCAAGGTGCCTTTCTCAAAGTACATTCTCCACAATCCTTGATGTACTGTTCTGCCTCTGATGTCATCTTGGGCCAGTAAAACCTACTCCGTAAAAGGTCAGTCAAACGCTCTACCCCTAAATGACCCATGTCATCATGTAGGGATCGCAAGACAGCCCCTCTGAACTCAGCGGGAAGTACTAGCTGGGTTGTACCTTCCCCTGTTGGTTTCTGACACTTCCTATACAGAAGCCCATCTTGTATTACAAGACGAGTTTTCTCCCTCTTGAAAAGACTGAGCTCTGTATTGGCTTCTATGTCATCTGGCCACCTCCCTTGCTGAACTGCTGTCCTCACTGCCCTAATAACACCATCTTCCTGCTGTCCCTTCTCCAAGTCAACTTTAGACATTTGTCTCAAGGAAACCAAATCGAGGTGAGTATGAAATGCAAACTCATGGGGGATGCACTGCTGGGAGGCGCCCAATTGGTCTGCATATCGTGGTGTCCCATCTGACTGCTCTACAGCCAGTGTCTTTGCACAGATAGACTGAACCCCCTCATGTGGAATCTGCGCCCACACTTCCCCCTCTCCTGCTAGGTTCCTGGACAGTAAATCTGCATCTACATTCATCTTGCCAGGTCGGTACTGGATGTCAAAATCATAGGTCGCTAATGTGGCTAACCACCGGTGCCCAGTAGCATTAAGCTTGGCTGTGGACAGCACGTAGGTCAAGGGATTATTGTCGGTTCGTACTGTGAACTTCGCCCCATACAGGTAATCATGGAATTTGTCCGTGATTGCCCATTTAAGTGCTAAGAACTCCAGTTGGTGTACGGGGTAACGCTGTTCAGTGGCACTCACCCTTCGGCTTGCAAAGGCTACTGGCCTAAGTCCCTCTGGATATTCTTGGTACAACACAGCGCCAAGCCCTTTCAGACTAGCGTCCGTATGTAAGATGTAGGGCTTGTGAGGGTCTGCAAAGGCAAGAACAGGTGCATTTGTTAAGCAACCGATGATCTGATGGAAAGCCTCAGAACACTCCTGACTCCACCGCTTACCAAACGGCTCTGACTCTCTAAGATAGGTCTCTGCCTTCTCTTTGAGATGGTTTTTCCCTTTGTTGGTAGGTGCATACCCCTTGGTGAGATCTGTGAGAGGCCTAACTATTTTGGAATAATTTTCCACAAATCGGCGATAATAGCCACAGAACCCCAAGAAAGACCTCAGAGACTTCAGATCAGTGGGCTGAGGCCAGTTAGTGACTGCCCTAACCTTCTCAGGATCAGTAGCAATACCATCGGCTGATATAATGTGCCCCACATACTTCACCCTCGGTTGGCAAAACTGACACTTATCCAGCGACAGTTTTAACCCAACCTCTTCGAGCCGATCAAGGACCTTTAGAAGCCTCTCTTCGTGTTCCTCCAAGGATCTTCCAAAAACAATCAGGTCGTCCAGGTAAACTAAAACCTGGAGCAAATTCATATCTCCCACTGCCCTCTCCATCAATCGTTGAAATGTCGCCGGGGCACCAGTGACTCCCTGCGGCATCCGCTCAAACTGGTAAAACCCCAGGGGGCAGATAAAAGCTGTTTTCTCTTTATCTGCATCGGCCATGGCAACCTGATAGTAACCCGACCTCAGGTCAAGCACAGAGAACCACTGACTTCCTGTCAGACAGTCAAGCGCATCCTCAATGCGAGGGGTGGTGTATTGGTCCGGTACCATACGCCGATTCAGGGTCCTATAGTCAATACACATTCTGAAACTGCCGTTCTTTTTCCGAGCTACTACTATCGGAGAGGCATAAGGACTTCGTGACTCCTTGATAATACCTGCTTTCAAAAGATCTTTCAAGTGTTTACGAACATCTTCAATATCCGCAGGAGCCAATCTCCGTGAGCGTTCTCTAAAAGGCCTGGTGTCTGACAGCCTGATATTGTGCTCTACCCCTTTAGCGAGCCCCACATCCCATTCATGCAGGGAAAACACCGTGGCTCTGCTTGACAACTTCTGTCTTAGCCTATCTTTCCAGGACTCTGGGATGGGTGAATCACCAAAGTTAATGAGCTTAGGGTCGAGGCCTGTGGGTCTCTCTTTAGCCTCAGTCTCAGGCTGCAGAGTAGTCATCACAGGATCAACTGCACAGAGACATCCAAGTACTGTACCGACCGGGAGCACTGTTTCCCGTGCTGACTCATTGTGTACCTGCACAGGGAAATGATTCACATCTACTTCAGAACTGGACAAAATCAATGGCTGAAGTGACACCCCAACTGGGAGGGAACCCATGGGTAATGTGTCCACCATCAGCACCTCTTGGCCCAATGGTTTCTCCAAATCCACTTTACACGTAGCTTTACAGTCACCACCAGCTGGTACAGACAGTGGGCCTGGGCCCATCCATTTTACATACCCTAGGTCCTCCTCACTGATTGGCTGAACCCCACTCACAACTGGCTTCTCAGGTCGAATGCCCAGAGTTTGGGCTATGTCAACACCGCAGCCTCTCTGCAGAGTTGAGCCAACCTTTTAAAAAGGCTAGCGTTGGTCCCCAAAACAACGGGGATCTGATCTGGACTCCTAGGACCAGGACAAACCAAGGCCAACACAGAGAGAGATTCTTTGGCACCTGCAACACATTCAGGGAATTCTATCTCCACCAGGATGTAACCAAGGTAGGGATAACTGGTGTCACTTAACCCCCAAATGGCTAAACCGGACACAGGAAGGATTGGGACATCTGACAAATACTGCTTGTACCAGTCCTCAAAAATAATGGTAACTTGTGAGCCACTATCCAGTATGGAATCACATTGATTACCATTCACCTTCACCGGTACAATAGAAGGGGGGCCTATCAATCCCTTCGGAATCGTCCCACCCCCTACTGATGTCACCTCACTTTTCTTTACAGAGCAAACAGTATCAGAACCTTCACTAGCGGGGCTAGACACCCTTCCTTCTTTGGCTTTCTTTAAAGACTGAATGAGCTTCTGAATAACTTTGGACTGATTTTCCACGTTCTGACATTTATTAGCATAATGTCCATTTTCACCACATCTATAACAGATGCTGTCATCTGAGGCTCTGCTGAACTTAGCGACCTGTGTTTTGCCTTTCGCTGATCTGGAGGGTTCAACATGTAGTGCATTAGCAGGTGTATCAGGGCTTTTTGCTGTCGTAGTCGCCACCTTTTTTTGTAGCCTCTTCACCTGCTTCTTTAACGCAGCTATTTTCCGGCCCTGAGCCCAGCGCTTCTGGATTTGGCCCTGGATCACTGTCTACTTCAGGCCGAGATGTGGACTTCATAGCAGCAAACATTGATCTTAACTCTTTAATATCCGCTCTCAGGGACTGTATGTCAGTTTGCTGGCTGTCTGTATGGCTTTTCGCCTGCACCCTATGGACAGATGTGCTAAGCTTAACCCTGGCAGCTGCATATTCTTCTTCGGCTCTGATTTCCGTTAGTAGCTCAAGAAACTTGGGAGGATTTTGCCTTCTTTCTCTCAATTTTAGCTGCACCAACATAAGATCTGAGTATATGGCACCCCTCAATAGTTGCTCCACTCGGGCTGCATGAACACGACTGGCCTCCATACCACCCCTGCTAACTATTAAGGTAAGCGACTGTTCTACCCGCCTCAAGAAGTCTGAGAGTTTCTCATCTCTTTCTTGTTGCATCAGTCGGAACTTGAAGTACAGGTCCTCACCTGACTCTGCAGAACCAAATGCACTCTCAATGGCATCCAGACACTGGGAGGGGGTTATATCTGCTTCAGCTGTTCTTATCGCCTTTACAACCGCAAGAGCAGGTCCCCTGAGACATTCTATAAGTCGTCTGCGCTTTTCTTTATCTGAACAGTCACTTTCCTCAACCATCCAACGAGCTTGCTCTAACCAATGTTCTAATGCCTCTTCCCCTTATGGTGTAGGTACGGAGCCCGAAAAAATTCGCAAGCGGTGGTACCCACTGTATTCTCTTACTGGTCTATCCGCCTTCACCAAAACATCACCGACAGCATGAATAATTGACTCCACTGAGCTAGTTGGCGGATTAGAGTCAAACAGGGTTTTTAACGACTCTGGCTGATCTCCCTGCGTTGCTGGACTCTGGGCGGCAATAAAAATGGGCCATTTTTCATCCATGGAAGGGTGGCACACCTCAGCCGGAACTTTTGTCGGATCAACTTTTTCCCTGCACTCACACAGCACCATCACCCGACCCAGCTTTTGGTTGTACATACGACCCCTTACTCTTACCCGCCCCAGGGCTTTTACCGTTTCCAGGGTTTCCTCTATCCGTGCTACTTCAATGCCTTTAGGAACGAGCACCAGAACTACATGGTCTTCATCCAGGGACTCACCCTGGCACCAGTCTCTAAGTCCAGTCACTACCTCTGAACACACAGCCTTAATGTCCATTATGGTCAGATAACTAATAAACCCTTATTTTGAATCTTGTGGGTGGTATTTTTTTTCTCTGAAAGCAAGATTTTGTTTTCCTGACCACCTTTACCAATCCAGAGCTCTGACTTCTGTTGCCTTAAGTGAAAAAGTTAGACTCACAGCGTACTCTTTAAAACAACTTAGTTTTTCCAGAGGCAGCAATGATATTGCTGCTATGCTAACTCTAAAAAAAAATATATTAAACTAATAATAGTGGGAAAGAGAAAAAAAAAATCTTGCTGTTTAATTTTGCTCCCTATAAACACAACAACTGCATAGAAGGCTCATTTAAACAAACAATCCCAGCGGTGCCTCCATTTTTATGTAGCACCCCGCAACAGTCTTTCTGGTTCTAACGGGGTGGAATAACCTGAGCTCTTAAATGAAGTGGTATCTCTACCCTTAAAGATTGGTGCTGAGTCTTATGAACACAATAAAGCACAACCTATAAATCTGCTTTTCCCACTTTGAACAGTATGTATTCACCTACCTACCCTGATGAGCAGTCACACACCATATACCATTCACAGGAAGTGATAGAACCTAACTAAAGAAATAGAAATCTTATAAGCAGCACTCAAAATAAACACACATTTATTGAACTCGAACTCTTTTACTTAAGCTTAAACACAAACATATGCAATCTAACATTCAAACATTTTCATATAGACCAAACCCCAGATGAGTCTCGCCCCATTTACCCCAAAAGGAAACTTAAAGCCGGCATCTACAAAAAAAACAGTTCAGTTCGGAGCAGGCCTGGATGGGTCGCACGTGCGCTTTTTCCTTACCCGACGAACGTCCCCAGGAGGTGGATACCATTCAAAACCCCCCAGACAGCGTGGGTAAAACTCCTCTTAGCAGCAACCAGTCCGGCTCTGCGGAATCTTCTTGCCCCGTGTCTGGAAATCAACACACAGTCTCCGCTCCTTGTGTTAGCTAGCCGCTAGCAACTTAGCTGGATCCTGCTAACTCTGGCCACTGTTCTAGCAACCAGAACCGCTTCACTGGTTGAGTTGGTCACTCACCCAGTCCACCATCATCCATCTGATGTCCGAAAGAGTTCTGTCCGCACACCTTCTTTTCACCAGACAAACGCAATCATCCACCCGGGTTGTGTCGTTACGCTGCGGGCATCCCGTCGTCTGCGGCCGCCGTCTTGCTCATTCCCCTCTCTCTTTCCCCGGCTCCCGCTCCCCACTTCGGTTCTTCTTCTTTTCTTTTTTCCTTTCTCTCACTCGGTTTGGCTCTTCATCTTAACATCACATTCTACTTAAACTATCATTTATAGCAGTTAAACATTTCTGCAACTTTTATCACAGTTTTGAGTAAATCATACATCAATTACACTTTACATATTTCAAAATAAGAAACAAATGAAACTTTAACATTACATATATTAAACTTCTTTGGTTCCCTCTAGTCCCAAATGAACCTAATCATTCTTTTATTATTAATGCTTTTTAATATAACACTTTTAACCTCTTCATACCCTTTAACTTATTTATGCTTTTTTAAACTATTTATACTCACAGCCACAAACTATTATAACTGTAAGCTGAACTCCCAGGGGTTACATTAGTTTGTGCCTTCAAGTCGTTGCCCATAAGAAGACGTTACTTCTGCTAAAATCATTGGACTCCCCACACCCAACCTCACAGACGCAAACCAACAGGCCATTGGACGTTTTTCACTCTCCATAGAACGGGAACCCACTCACCCACTACAGGACTACCTCATACCCCTGCCCTCTGGATGGAGGTACAGGGCACTCAGGTGTAGAAGGGCCCGTTTTGGCAGGAGCCTGATCTCTTCAGCCATCACCTTTTTAATCAACAGGCCCCGTTGAGTGTATCATGTCTCGTATCGCGTCTTGTACTTGTGCTGGTGTTGGTGTTTACTCTGGTGTCTTTTTTTTATGTCTTTGTGTAAACGAGCTCTGTGTATGTGTAAAAGAATCTCCCCTTGGGGACAAATAAAGTCTAAAGTCTAAAAGTCTAAAAAGTCTACTTGAATATAACAAAACCGAATACAGGGCTCGATGTTAACCATCGCCCGATCTCCCGGGGCAAGTAGTTTTTATTGTTGGGAGAGTACAAATTTCATTGCATCTGCCCACCAGGCAAGTGCAATGATGGCAACAAAAATTATTTATCACTCAAAATTACTTTAAAATCACCTACATTCGCTGCAAACGAAGAAGCCTTGCCGGAGCCATTTTTGTTGTTTTGTACACATTCTCACGTGGTTTGAAAAAGGTGCGCGATTTGAAAAAAACGTGTGATTTTCCGCCAGATGCCGTGATTTTTGTCCACCTAGCATTTAATTTTGATGTAGTTACCAAAACGACAAACAAGCTAGAAAGCGCTATCATATGGCAGTCTTCTGTACAGTGATGTAGGTCATACATTAAAAAATGTTAAATGTTTTTCTCTTAGACATTGGAGAGGTGCATTTAAATGTTCTTAATGTATACAAATGAATATTAGGAACTATATTTATCAAACATTATACTGGGCAAGTAAAAATTGTTTCTGGGCAAATGAAATGTGAAAGTCACTTGCCCAAAGGGCAAGTGTTAAAAATCCTTAACGTCAACCCCTGAATGTGCTAAAATATTCGCAGAAAATGGTGGCTGAGCTCGAAAAATATGTTTTATTGCAAGTGTTACATGTTTTATAGGCTATGAAACTAAAAAAAGAAAAAAAAGGTGAAAAAATGATCAAAAACCTCTAAATTCAGAGGTCCAATCTTTACACTTTCCATGGAATTACCCATATATAATTAGGGTTCAAAGCTGGTTCAAAGTTGAGCCAATTATCTTGTTTTTTCCATCCTTTGTGCGGTTTGGTCTTTCTTTACACACAGTGCTCCACTTCCAAGGCTAGAAAAGTGTTTACTTGGCATTGTAAACATCCCCCCTTCATTCCCTATCATTGTCGAATTGTGTCGACAAAAGTTTTTTCTTTTTCCTTAAAGTTATTCCAGTTATATGAAATATGTAGATACAACATATTTATTCTCAAATGTATTATTTTCTTTTATAAAGCATAGTCGAAATTGATACTTTGTTTTTACATGAACATAAACATGTATTTGGCACTAATGTCACCTTGTACCTCCAGTTCTAATACGCTCTTGAGGATCACGCCTGTCTTGGAGGTGTGTGAAGACAATGAATGTGTTATAGCAAGTTATGTTAAGCTTATTAAAAGTTTCTCGTTTCCAAACTAGATCTTCTGGTATAATAGAAGGGGGAAAAAAACAAGCTATGAGAAAAAACAGAACCATTCGATACGATGTTATACAATGGCTTAGCAGCTTGGAAACAGAGACATGTTTGATTCAACATGAAGGATGAGAAAAAAAGTGCTTAATTTAACATGCTTTATCAAAGAACAGTCAGAAGTTTCCAGAACGTGTTTGGTTGTGACACCATCCTGGAGAGAATTATCAGCTGGTCTTCTTCCATCAACACCCTTGTTTATAGATGATGGAGATCGGCTCGGTGCTCGTCTGCTTGGCTGTGTGTTTCCTGGATGGGGCCGCCTTTTACAGCTGCTTTTTGTATCTCTGCCTCTGTCTCCTTGAACCCCTCGGCAGATGACCGCTCACACTGAGCCTGGTTCTGCTGGAGGTTTCTTCCGGTTAAAGGAGAGTTTTTCCTCTCCACTGTCGCTACAAGCATGCTTAATGTGAGGGATTGCATTAGAGTCAATGAGTGCATGCAATCAACTGGTTTTCCTTAGATAGAAAACTTTAAATCAATTTGAGTGTATTATCTGGTTGAACTGTAAAGTGTCATGAGATGACATGTGTTGTGAATTGGCGTCAGGATTACGAAGGGCTTCAGTAAGTGAGGCGAGAAGCCTTCATGTTGTAGCAGGGTCTGTCTGTTAGGCTCCCGGTCCCAGAGAAAAGGGACAGGCCTTCTGTTTTCTCCAGCACAACCTCCAGCTCCTAAAAGTCCTGCAGCTGAGCCACATCCTTGTCCTGGACAGGAAAGACAAAGTCAAATGCACAAAATTCTATCACTATCCATCCATCCATCCATCAACTGACACGCTTGTCCCGAGTGGGGTCGCGAGGGGTTCTGGTGCCTACGTATCTCCAGCAGTCAATGGGCGAGAGGCGGGGTACTGTACACCCTGGACAGGTCGCCAGTCCATCGCAGGGCAACAATTCTACCACTAATATAACTTATATATTAAAATGGTCTGTGTTATAGCTACAGTCAAAGTAATTAGTTAGATTACTCGTTACTAAAAAAAAAAGGTAACGCCGTTAGTTTTAACACCATTACTCCCATCACTGTGCATGATGTATCACTGTTGACAGCAAAACAACAGAATATTATTTTTACATATCAGCTCCTTAACAACTGAACAGCCCAACACTCAAAGTGATGCTCTACAATAGTGAATAAAACAGAAAAAAAACAGAAAACTCCCTAAAAAACTGCAAACACATTAGCAAGCAGCCAGTCTTTCGCTATGAACTTTTTCATTTAAATAAAAGTTGGGAAAATGTGTTTTTATATTTCCGTAAAAGTTCAAAAATCTCCACTGGCGAAACGTCTTCAAATCTTGGAAACCGAGTCCAGTGGATATTTTTGAACTTTTACGGAATGACTATGACCTGGATGAAAATCATGTAAAATCATTTACTGTTGAATTTAAAACTATTATCTTTATCAAGCAACTTTCAGCAAAGATGATTACAGGGTTCCCGCGGGTCCTTAAAAAGTCTTAAAAGGCATTGAATTCTTCAAAATAAAACTAAGGCCTTATATTAAGATGTCTTAAATTAGTCTTTCGTTGTTCTTATTTTTTAAAACATCATAAATAGGATTATTTTTATTACGATTTATTTTTGTAATCTAAATAAAACCTTAAAATTGAAAACATTTTTTTTTTATAGGGGGGACTGGAAAATCTGTCCTGCGCAGGCCTCTACTTTGGTCCACTCGATCTTTCAGGCCATACATGAGTTTCGATGTGCATTATATCAACATGGACTGGGCTCTCAGCGACTGCCATTTACAAACCACCTATTTCCAAAAACATCAATACAAGTTATTTATTGTTCGTTAAATTTCATATTTCAGCAAATGAAGCTCTTTTTTCTTGCTCTTGTACTGAATATATAAGAATGGAAGAGGATTAGGGCCACAAAAAAAAAAGTTAACTGATTTTTAAATATTTCAGTTTATTGTGGGAAAAAGTCATAATTCTGCCTTTAATCTCATAATTCTGACTTTTTTCTCAGAATTCTGACTTTAATCTCAGAATTTTGGATCTTAATGGAGGTAGGCACCATGAAGGAAGAGACGTGGGAGCATTCAGCTTCACTGACAAAGATGTGAGTTGTGTTGTCTGGAAATTTTAATTTCTCTTATTTCATATATTTACCCACTGCCACTAGAGAGAGTTACTGTTGCCGTTGGTGAGACGTATCGTGTTCATTTCCTGCTTGGACTACTGAGCAGTGTTGTTGCTGTTCAGACTATCTCCATCTGAATTAAGTTCTCTTTTCTGTGATATCTCTGTATCTAGGTAACTCTAACTGTCCAGAACCACTTTAAAACATAGCGCCTTCTGCTGCACTTTTCTACAGAGCACTTGTCAGTTTCACAAGGTTTTATTTCTGGTAGTAAGGAGTAGCTATCCCAGGCTAGTGCTCATTTCATTTCATTTTTATGTTTATTCGGCCACAAATATGGCATTATTTTCATTGTATAATTTCAGTTGAGTAAACCTGAAAAACCAAGTGGGAAATACTGGAACAATAATTTAAGTCAGTCCACAAAACCAAGGTAGATGTAATCATTAAAATTATTGAAGGAGTTACCAGTACTACCTTAGAGTTTTAGGTTATTTTAACAGGTAAATGCAACCATGTTTGGGGGATTTTATCAAATGCAAGAAAACAACTTTAGGAGTTATCTGTTGAGTTAGAGGCTCAGTGTTCTTTTAATGTTCAATTTTTACAATAAAAGATGCTAAAAAGATGCTGCTATTCTAAATATCAGTGTAATTACTAAAGTCTGAAGTTATGGTAACATATAGTTAAATTAATTGTAGTCAGGGCAAACTTTTACTTTTTTTCCTGTGCTCCATCAGGATAATCCGTTTTTTGTTTTAATTGGATAATAAAGGATAAATTCAATGTGTTTTGAGGAGCTAATGAGTTTAAAGCATAAAAAAGAGATAAAAAAAACCTGTGGGAAGTTAGCAATAGAAAAAGTTCAAACAAGTGACACATAGTGATCATTCTGTCTCTTTGTAGAATGTCAGCTGAAAAAGTTAAAGTTTGACAAACTGCTCAGTGTATCGTGTATCAACTATGCAGGGTTCGTACGGGTGCTGGAAATCCTTGAAAATGCTTGAATGTTGACATTGTGTTTTCAAGGTTTGAAAAGTGCTTATATTTTGGATGAAATGCTTGAAAATGCTTGAAATTTTAACTATTTCTTTCGCAACAAATACCTATCTAACTGAATTGTATGTTCATTAAATGGAGAAATAAAATGTTGGAGAGCCCAAAAATGAAACCTGCTCGCTTATGTGTGACCACGATCTGCCACTCTATTTCCATGTGTGACTCCGCCCCCATGAAACCACTACTGCACCATGCCGGGAGGTTGTCGTTTCAATGAACGTTGGCTGGAAGATGAAAAATACAAATTATGGATTAAACGGGGACAAACCGTACGAGTTGCCTCTTGTAAAGTCTGCAAAAAAGATGTGCAGGTTTTCACAATGGGCGAGTCTGCGCTCTCGAGTCACATGAAGGGTAAGTCATAGACTTTTAAGTAAACCAACTGAAGTAGCCTAGTACACTTTAACGTTAGCGCCTATTTGTTTACGCTAGTAACTGCTAGCTAGGAATTCACAGGCTAAGTCACTAAGTGACTGAGAGTACTATGTGATAAAGTAATGTTAGTATTGCAGTGTTTCCAACAGCACTATCTTGGCCGCCTCGCCAAACTAACGCTACCGCCTCGCCAACGTTCCAAAAAAAACAACAAAGTTTTAATTCCCAGGCCCAGACCTTAAAGGAATAGTACACCCAAAACATGATTAGCCTTCATTTTCTACTCACCCCCATGCTGAACAACACTCTGGAGTACTTTTTTGATATCTCAAATGCATCTGGAGATCTGGGAGGCTTCTTGCTGTCTGCTGACATTCACATAATGGAGGTCTATGGTGCCCGAGGCAGAAAGGTCCATAAAAGTCCACAAAAAACCATACTGCTCGTCCAATGTATTCCAAGTGTCCTGAGTGGGTAGGGTCCATAATTTACTTGAAACAAAGTCATTTAGAATGTTTTTAGAGCATAAACAGTAGTGTATAGGATTTCCTAAAAGCGCGCGCCTGCGAGTTCACGAGCCTACGGAAACCGCGGCAGACCAAACCAGATGAAAGTGCGCATTCAGCTCGGCAAAGAACTCATGCTCTTCCTCAACACTGAAGTCCTCAGACATTTTTCTTTCGTTGTTTCTTTCTTTGCACAGGTAAACAGCACATTTCTTCTTCTACGCTTGCATTATCAAGAGCAGACGCTGAATGCGCACTTTCATCTGGCTTGGTCTGCCGCAGTTTCCGTAGGCTCGTGAACTCGCAGGCGCGCGCTTTTAGGAAATCCTATACAGTACTGTTTATGCTCTAAAAACATTCTAAATGACTTTGTTTCGAGTAAATTATGGACCCTACCCACTCAGGACACTTGGAATACATTGGACGAGCAGTATGGAGGAATATTGACACGTTTTTTGTGGACTTTTATGGACCTTTCTGCCTCGGGCGCCATGGACCTCCATTATTTGAATGTCAGCAGACAGCAAGAAGCCTCCCAGATCTCCAGATGCATTTGAGATATCAAAAAAGTACTCCAGAGTGTTGTTCAGCATGGGGGTGAGTAGAAAATGAAGGCTAATCATGTTTTGGGTGTACTATTCCTTTAAAACAGCGTTGATAACTCTACGGCTGATAATACTGAATTGCGACACCCTCTGGTTGGTTATATTACTACGCCAATGCAGAAGAGACGTGTGGGGGGGGGGGGACGTGTTTGTGGTCTTCATCATCGGTTAACTATATGTGGAAAGGTAAGTAGTTAATTAAAACTGATAATAGAAAATAAATATGTGCCTCGTGTGCTCTGACAAATTAAGATAGGATTTAGTTTTATGTATTCACACAGCAGTCATCCGCGCAAAACTGGTTCCGTAAGGTGCTGGAAAAAGTTTTAAAATGGATCTTAAAAGTGCTTGAATAGTGCTTGATTTTGACTTTGGAAAAGGTGTATGAACCCTGACTATGGCTGCTGAGGTTCTAGAATGGGATGGATAGAAAAGTTGCCCAGATTAAAATTTTTGGTATTTTTTTTACCTGAATGAACCAACTGCCCATAAAGTGCTTCAAATATCTCCTTCCATGTTCCTTTAGTATTTCACCACAGAACAGGGAGATAAATAGATGGTTGGCTTGTGTTGGTCTAAATATATCTGCACCAAAACAAATGTTTGGTATTGTACCAAATCTGAAAGGATGAATATAGTCAGAATTATAAGTGTTAAGGCTACAGACAATAAAAAAATTTTTTGAAAAACTAAATGGTGCCCTCAGCAAAGCAACAACCAACTTACATCTAAATGGGTAAGAAATAAGTCAGTGTGCTACACAGAGGAAAACACTGCTTTTATTTCCAACGTGATAATAAAAAAAAAACTTTTTTAGACCCCATTTTTAACTCATGAATACCAGCTAATGTCTAATAATTTTAATATAATAATTAAGACCTACAACATTTAGTCTTTATTTAAAAGTGGAGTTCTGTCATCCTTTGGTAACAACAGGTAATAAATAGTTTTATTTACTTGGTTACATTTTCTTAATATTTTCCGAACGTACCTTTACCAGTAGTTTTATCGTACCTTACTTTTTACTTGATTTATATTCTGGTCAATTCTCCTACTTCAGCAAATATTTGTCCAATGTGAGTTAACTGCGCTAAACAGTAGATATTGTGAGTTTCTTTGTCCCGCTCTATTATATATACATGTTCATTACAGTAATGGGTGATTGACTTGAATAAAATTTCTTCTGCAGTAATTAATTTTGTAATCATCCCCCATTTATATAAAAAATAATCTTTAAATTACCAGAACTTGGACATAAAATCCTTCTGAAAGGATCTTTTCTAAACAGTAAATAAGATCTGATGGTCCAGCAAGTACTCTGTACTTGAGTAGCCTTTCTGCAAAATACTTTTTCACTCTTCAATGAGTAATTTCTTGGAGGACTACTTTTTGACTTTTGCTTGAGTAAAAATGTTGAGGTAGTGCTACTTTTAATAAAGGATATTTATTGGTCTAGAGTAGGGGTCGGCAACCCAAACAGTTCAAAGAGCAATATTGAACAAAAAAAAACCCCCAAAACAAATCTGTGTGGAGGTGCAAAACTGTGAAAGTCTTAAATAAGCCTTAAACGACAACATGGGCTCTACAGTAAGTGTGACCCACTATAAAAAAGGACTACATGGGCTTAAATATATAATAAGCATTCATGATTAAATGTTTATCCCGGAGCAGATGCCACATCATGTGACTACTCTGCTGTACGATATTTGGTGAGTTAAGTTTAAACTCCATTGCAATATTAATATCATTAGGTTTTGTTGCATTGAACAAATTATAGAAAAACCATGAAGAAATCTTATTTTTATTGTTATTTATATTTCGGGGATTTGGAGAAAAAAAATGGAAGACAGTTCACATATGAGTGCTACCTGTTTGACTTGTGCACGCTTTTCCATGCTTGCAACAAAACTAGCAGCAGTAGTGGAGTTTGGAGATGCAATCCCTCTAATTTATCCGGAAGTTCTGCAATCCCACTTTTTCTTTCACTCCCAACTATGTGGTGAGCTGCATATTTAGCATGTCGTCCCTGGAAATGCCTTTCCAAATTACAACTTCTCATTACAAAGCAAACATGCAGGCGATCCTTCCGCATTGGCGATGAAAGCAAATGATTCTGTCCATTCTTCTGTGAATCCTTTGTTCTTTTCAATTCTATTCTTTTTTTTCCCCTTTGGGATTCATGAACTAAACAACCTTTGTTTACCGCCGCTTTTTTTTACAACAGCCACCTTGCTGGGAACCGTGCCACGTTGAAACCTGTGTTACTGTTTAAATTGATTTATTATACACATTTTTACAGCATTGGGACATGTAATATTTGTTTGACATCCTGCACACAATATTAACACAATTTTTCCATTTTTATGAATTTTTAAAAAAAAACTCCAGGGAGCCACAAGAGGGACTCTAAAGAGCCGCAGGTTGTCGACCCCTAATCTAGATGAAGGGGGGAAACTAAACTCAAACATGTACCTTCTTAAAACAGTAATGACTATAACCGTCTATGCTTGGTGAAAATAGAAAGGATTATAAACTAATCTTGGACAAAAGTCTAAGATCTAAACTGTTCAAGTCTTCAAGACTTATACAATAATCTTCACCATAGCAGGAGGAATTTAGGTTTATTTGGAGACATTTCATTAATTAAAAAAGACTCTAATGTGTAGTTCGGTGCTCCCGCCTACAGCTTTGCCAGTTTGACCCTTAGCTAATTCAAAAAGACTTCCAACTCTTGATTAAAGATGGTACGCCAACAAATTGCATGTTTATTTTAAGATTAAAAAAAAGATGAAACATTCATAGTTTTCTTTTTTGATTAACTTGCTCTCAATCTTTTTTAGTGATTGGAGTGATAAATATCCCCATAAAATGCCATAACCCGTGTGGAGAGTCCGTATTTAAATAAACAATCCTACCTGTTCCTCTGAGAGGTTGAAGTGTGTTTCTGTGTAACAATTAAGGGTGACATCATTAACTTCAACTCTGCTCTGAGAAAAACAAACACATTAACGGAGCACACACACCTCGGGGACCCTGCAACCAGCTGCCTAATGGAGCCGATAAAAAACAACATGAAGGAATCTGACACACATCGTGCTCCTTATTCGCTCTCATGCTGTCCGTCCGCAGCAGGGTTAGCAAAACGAGCTTGTTGCTATGGCGCCTTTTTTCTGGCGTGATCTTAGTGTGGAACCAAGTGAAGTGATTATTGTGTCACTGAGAGTGATGTTGAAATGTGGAATGCAAAGTATAATGGAGGGTTTAACTTGTTGATAGATTTCCAGACTTTAAATAAAAAAAAATAAAAAAAAACATTTTAAGTATGTTTTAGATGCTGTTAGGTAATATATTCTTTAACTGGTCCATGCTTCCCTTTAATTTAATCCCTGCTGGTCTAAAGCTTGCAGCAGTACAGCCTCCCATCAATTGAAAATATTAAGGTCTGTTTTCAAGCTGTCGTTTCTTTCTACAGCTCATATTTCTAAAAGATTTGTGCTTCTTTGAAGAGTTTCGCTTTGGCTTAGAGGTCAAACTTTTATCTTTATATGTTGACTCTGGGAACCTGTTCTGGTGGTTTAGCTTTTATTTAACCTCCCACCTTTGAGTTAGACCTTTGACTGGACTCCCAGTTAGTCTTTAAACCTTAAATTAACTCAGTTTGTAAGGAAATACATGGTATCTTTAAGTCGTTTTATGGTTCAGTTCTTTTTTTTTTTTTCCTTTTTTTTTTTTAAAGAATTACCACATAATTGCAGCATCAAACAAATCTTTATCAGTATTTTATTTGCAGATTTATTCTGAGGTCTCCATACTGGACTCCTCTTTGCATTATGTATGAGTCTTTTAATAGGATGACCCCAGAGGCCAGAAAGAAATGTTATTGTTCAATTACTTTAAAATGTTTCTATTTTAAACTTCCTCCATATTCTAAAGCTATTTCTAATTCCTTTCATTTCCCAGTATTCCCCGACAAACACAGACCATCTATTTGTCTCCACCTCAAGAATTAGGACAGCCGTTAAAAACACCATAAGTTTGGAATAATTCTTGATATATCTACCGCTTCCTTTCACATCTTTAAATGGTCGCTTTCTGTTCAAACATCCTGCTCCTGATTCTAAAATAATAATTTAATCATTTTAGTCCTTTGGTTGATTCATATATTCTGGACTTAAATTAAGGCTACATTGTATTTACATAATATACAGTAGGTATTACCATACAGGAAGATATGTATTCTAATATACAAGCTGGTTAGACTTCTGGAGCATTAAGTATGTGTGGCTGAATAATTAATGTGTATTACATCTAATGGGGCTTTACTTGGAAAAAAAAGGTACAAGAAAAACAGACCTGACCTAACCCCTACAGAGTCAGAGGAACACGAGAGAAACCAGACCTAACACTGCAGAACAATTGAACCAACAGTAAAGAATCCTGAGCATTATTTCAAACTGATGTACTGGATGTGAAATAGTTCTCTTGGTGCAATCAGTGTTTATGTGTTTTTTTTTTTTTATAATCTTGGCATTTTTTGACAATTCCTTGACCAAATCAGTTTGCAATTTCTTTGTGGAGCCTTGAGTGGAATAATGGGTAATTTTGTCTATATGTGGGATTACCTCATTATTTTCAGACTCTCACATTTAGGGAATTGAATGGACTTTTCCCTTGATTAAAGCGGTAACTATACAATCCAGACAGAGCCAGGCATTTAAAATGAGTCACTTTTTCCAGGATGAGTTTATTATCTTTCTCATTTTGTTTATCTCATTTGGTTTGGTCACATAACTTAGTTTTTATTGCTCAATTTCTTTACTGTTGGCTTTAATTGAGAACACTTTCAGGAATCTGGCTGATTTATTACTTCCATAATCTACTGAATATAATCAACTACAGAAAGATTCAGGAGACCATAGGAAATCTCTGTACACCAGGGACAAGTCTAAATGAATACTAAAGACGAGTTTAGGTGAGATTCCTGGAAACAGGAAGCACTCACTGCAGGAGGAACACATTTTACCACAGATTATTAAAACATTCATAAATGGCAGCATTAAAACTTGGCTGTGAACTAATAAATATCAACAAACTCTATAGACCGACTTCAAACAAGCCCCATAGGAGACAGAGAGTCCACAGCCTCTCTTTTCTTCACCACAGCAGCAGATAAAAGCTTTACTACAGACATAATCTGTCCCGTTCCATCCTGCTAAACTTTGGGAAAATGATACCAAAATACTTCAAGTCCTCTACCTGAGGACCGACGTGACTTAGGGGGGTAAATCTTATCCCCATCCCTTTCACATGCAGCATCAAACCGCTCCAGGTTTGGCCTAAAGAGGGGATTCCTGCTGCTCCTCAATCAAGTCTTTGAGGGTTTGTCGTCAACTTTAAGATCCATCCCTTCTCCACTACACCTATAGAAAGAATGACTCATTGCAGAGCTGAATGAAACATCGAAAATGTCTAACTCTTGCAGACTGGACTTGGACACCACCGTTTTTTGGAGTCTGATTCACAATAATGTCATGAATCCAGCTCACCATCAGAAAATCCTGAAAGAGAAATGGGTTGGCCATAAGACCCTATGAAATCCATTTCATTGCAATTTGTCCATTTTTATTTTTCTGAATCCCATTTTTTCCCTCAATTCCACATTTTCATTTTAACCACATTTATCATCCTCGAAAATACGTAATTATAAAGTGACTGAAAAATATTGAGCATATATACGTAAAATCCTAAAATTCCAAATTATATTGACTGTTATTTGACTGTGCCGCAGCACCCATTTCTCTGAGGTCTTTATAATTTTTTTTTTTTTTTTACAAATAATCAGACTGAAGCCTGATCAGATCAAAACCAATCAGACTCAAGATTCTATTCCGGTTTCGATCCGATCAGAAGGAAATCCTATTCCGAAAGAGAGATTCCATGGACACAGATGTTTGGATCATTGGAGTAAAATAATCTCCACTGTGCATGTGTGCATCATGAGTATGACATTTTTCCCTGCATGTTTAAATGATTTAATCTGAGCGGTTGGTACATGTATACACACCTCATGATTGGATTATTTTATTTACTGTCCTTGCAAACAGAAATTACAATTTCCAATCAACTAAGGCTTAGATTGGTTAAGCAAAATGTTGTGCATGTAAACGTAGCTAATGTCTGTTTCGGTACATATGGCAACCAAATATTCAATAAACGCATTCCGTGCTTGGGGTGAAGTACTGGAATGCTTCTTCTCACTGTTTCTGATGCAACTCTTTGACTGTTAGCTACAGGGCCACCGGAAGTGGGGGTGCTGCAGCACCCCATAGTGAATTTATTAAAAATACTTTGCACAATTTATACATTTCTTAGTATTTTATGAAGTTATTTAGCCTTTTTTTCATTTTACTATTATGTGTATTTGAATTTTAATTAAATTTACAACAAGTCCATGGAAGTTACATTGTCATGGCAACATCAAGCAACCTAGAACGTGGTATCCAGCTCATGTCAGCAGACTAGTAAATTTACATAGTTTAATGACAGAAATAAGGAGGAAATATGGTACAAAAACGCAGCATGAGAGACGTTATGTAACGTACAGGATTATGGACCCAGGAAACAGCTCAGAACGGTAAGTGGTATGCTATAGTTTTTATTTATAATGGAAGGCACAGGGGGCGTACAGGCGGCTCTCAGTCAGGAAATCCCCTGTGGCGGAGACAACAGGTTGGTGATCAGCAATTAGAGAACTAGAGGGGAACTGAGGCTGGATCACTAACCTGTTACTGGGTCGCAGAGTGGGCGATTGGCACCGCTTTGGGTCCGGGGCAGGAGTCCGTGCGATGAAGGGGCTTGTGGAAACGGCGGCCGTTGAGCGGCGGAAGGTTAGCTGAGGACTGAGACCGATGAGCTCCAGAGACAGTTCGTTTGTGGATTCAGAGATGGGGTCCGAGCGAAGGTACAGAGGGGCAATCCGGAAGAGAAGTCCAGGTCCGTTCGAGGGTCCGTTTACTGGCAGGTTGAGAGAAGCAAAGAGTTAGGCAGACTCGGTTACTCACTGACTGAGTGGGGTTCAGGCTCAGAGGCAGGCAATCCAAGGCAGAACTGGTGCAAGGATTCAGAGGCAGATCTGGTTTGGATTCAGGGCAGGCTGTCAGGATCAGATAAGGGGCCTGGCAGGCTCGGAGAAAAAGGCAAAAACAGGTCAGGTAACAGGTAGGCAGGTAAAATGTAGAAAAGCTGGAAGGTACTCAAAAGTTGGTTTGAGACGATCTGGCACTGGGAACAGATCCAAATGAGCTATATATAGAGGTGGGACCAATTAGAGACAATTGCAGGCAGGGTGGAGTGAGCAGGTGTGAGGAGTTGGAGATTAGATCAGAGCCCCCCCCTCAAGGGCGGATACCAGACGCCCCAGGCTGGTCAGGGTGGGTACTGTGGAAATCCCTGATGAGAGATTTGTCCAGGATGTGCCGGGAAGGTACCCACCGTCGCTCCTCTGGACTATAGCCCTCCCAGTCAATGAGATACTGAAGACCCTTCCCCCACTTCCTGGACCTAAGAATGCGCCTCACCGTGTAGGCTGGGGAACCATCAACCAGACGGGCGGGAGGCGGGGGCCTGGAGGTGGGCACAAGGCAGGAGGTTTTGACAGGCTTAACCCGGGACACATGGAACGTAGGGTGAACCCTCATTGATGGGGGAAGGCGCAGACGGACCGCCACCGGGTTGATGACCTTGGAGACGGGGAAGGGGCCAATGAACCGAGGAGCCAGCTTCCTGCTCTCTACCTTGAGGGGAAGATCCCTGGTGGAAAGCCAAACTCTATCCCCAGGCTGATACAGAGGAGCAGGAATCCGTCGGCGATTGGCTGCCCGTACCTGAGACTGTTAGGAGGTAAGTATAGCCCTCCTAGCCCTTCTCCAGGCACGCTGTCACCTTAGTGCAGAAAGGCGGGCAGACGGGACCCTGGCCTCCCTCTCCATGACGGAAAACACTGGCGGCTGGAAGCCGTACACAACAAAGAAGGGAGAGAGCCCGGTGGAACTGGAGGGTGTGGAATTGATGGCATGCTCCACCCAAGGTAGATTTTGGGACCAAGTAGTGGGGTCAGAATCACATAGAAGCCGAAGTTTAGCTTCGACCTCCTGATTGAGTCTCTCCGTTTGACCGTCGGTCTGGGGGTGAAAACCAGAGGAGAGGTTGACTGAGATCCCCAGTAAAGAGCAGAATTCCTGCCAGTAACGGGCCACAAACTGAGGACCCCTGTCTGAGACAATGTCGGAGGGGAGGCCATGCAGCCGGAAAACCTCCCTCGCCAGGATGAAGCCCATCTCCTTAGCAGAGGGGAGTTTAGGTAAGGGGACCAAGTGGACCATCTTAGAAAAGCGGTCCACAATGGTAAGGATAACGGAATTGCCCTTAGAAACAGGGAGGCCAGTGACAAAGTCCATTGACAAACTAGACCAGGGCCGGGAGGGAACAGGCAGAGGCCGGAGAAGGCCTGACGGGGGACGACGTGAGACCTTGGCTTGGCAACAACGGGTGCAGGCTGAAACAAAGTCCTTGACATCCCGGGTCAGGGTGGGCCACCAAAAACGGGAGCCAACAATATTTAAGGACTTAATAATGCCAGGGTGGCAAAACAGTCGGGAGCAGTGACAGAACTCGAGGACCTTACCCCGTAAGAGATCAGGAACAAAAAGTCTGTTTCCGGGGCAGGCCTCAGGAATATTCACCCCAACCAGGGAGTCTCTAACCTCTTGTTCCAGACCGAGCCGAGTAACAGCACATCGAACCGAGTCAGGGAGGATATATTCCTGTGCCCGATCATCGTCCTCTTCCAACTCGAAAATTTGAGAGAGGGCATCAGGCTTGACATTTCTGGAACCAGGCCTGTAAGAGAGAGTGAAGTGAAACCGACTAAAAAAAAGGGTCCACCTGGCTTGTCGAGGGTTGAGCCTCTTGGCCGTCCTGAGATACTCCAGATTCCAATGGTCTGTCCACACAAGAAAAGGCAGTTTAGATCCCTCCAGCCAGTGCCTCCACTCCTCCAATGCCAGCTTGACTGCCAAGAGCTCCCGGTCGCCCACATCATAGTTCTTCTCAGCTGGGGACAGCTTCCTGGAAAAGAAGGCACATGGGTGAACTCTGCCTTCCTCTGTCCTCTGGCTGAGGACTGCCCCAACACTCACACTGGAGGCATCAACCTCAACAATGAACTGCCTTTCCGGGTCAGGGGATACTAAAACCGGGGCAGAGGTAAACAGGAGCTTTGGTTTACGAAAAGCCTGGTCTGCCTTTTCATTCCAGTTGAACCTCGCTTTAACTGAGGTCAGGGCATGGAGAGGGGCAGCGACTCGGCTATAATTCCGAATAAACCTTCTGTAAAAGTTGGCGAAGCCAAGAAACCACTGAAGCTGCTTGCGGTCAGTTGGTGTGGGCCATTCAGTGACTGACCGGACCTTGGCGGGATCCATTGCCATCCGGCCAGGGGACAGGACAAAACCCAAAAAGGCAGTGGTGGTCACATGAAACTCACACTTCTCCGCTTTGACATATAACTGATTCTGTAAAAGTCGAAGCAGAACAGAGCGAACGTGTTGTCTATGGGAAATGGGGTCTTTTGAGTAGATCAGGATGTCGTCAAGGTAAACAAAGACGAACCTCCCAATCATATCTCTGAGGACTTCATTCACAAGGTTCTGGAAGACAGCGGGTGCATTTGTGAGACCAAAGGGCATAACCAGGTACTCATAATGACCCGTGGGAGTGTTAAAAGCGGTCTTCCACTCATCCCCCTCCCTAATCCGGACCAGGTGATAGGCGTTTCTAAGATCCAACTTGGTGAACAATTTAGCCCCCCTGACCTGATCGAAGGCCGTGTTCATCAGAGGAATAGGGTATCGGTTCTTAACCGAGATGTCATTCAGCCCCCTGTAGTCAATGCAGGGACGGAGTGAACCATCCTTCTTCCCCACAAAAAAAACCCCCGCGCTAGCAGGCGAGGAGGAGGGACGGATAATACCTGCCCTCAGAGAATCCTCAATATACTTCTGCATGGCCTCAGACTCAGGGGGAGACAGAGAAAAAAGGCGGCCCCTAGGGGGAGTGGTTCCAGGGAGCAGGTCGATGCAACAGTCATAAGGGCGGTGAGGAGGCAGACTAGTGGCTTTGGCTTTATTAAACACCTCCTTAAGGTCGTGATACTCAGAGGGAACCCGGGAAAGGTCAGGGTAGGTCTCCTCAGGCTTGCTCACGGGTGACTGGAGAGGTTGGGCCGACCTCAAACAGGAGGCAGAACAGGAAGGAGCCCAGCCAGTAACCTCCCCCCTCCGCCAGTCTATAAGAGGGTTGTGTTTCTTGAGCCAGGTGCTGCCCAAGACAATGGGGACCTGAGGAGAGCTAATGATCATAAATGTGATGACTTCGCTGTGATTACCTCCAATCAGAAGTCCGACAGGTTCGGAGACCAGATGAGAGTGATGCAACTTATGGCCGTCCAGTGCTAGGATGCTGTGAGGAGATGGATCTGGATGAAGCTGGATGTTAAGTCTCTTGGCCAGTCCTTCATCCATAAACTCGGTATCGGCCCCAGAATCAATAAAGACAGACAGGTCATGAGTTCTGGCAGAGACAGAAATAGTAGCAGGTAGCAGAAAATCAGAGCAGACGTAGACCCTGTTATGACTCAGTAGGGATCTCCCCCCCCTACTGAGTCTGCCGTTTTAACGGACAGGTGTTGGCTCGGTGTCCCTCGCCTCCACAGTAGAGACAGAGGTTATGTTGGAACCTGCGGCGGTGCTCTTCCATAGTGAGTCAAGTTCTCCCTAGCTGCATAGGGTCAGGGTCTGCCAGAACCCGAGGGGGCGGCAGCGCTGCCTGATTAGGGGAGGACGAAGATGGACGGGAAAAAGTAGAGCGGCGTTCCCTCCGTCGTTCCATAAGACGGAGATCAATGCGGGTTGCTAAGTCCTCTAGTTGCTTCAGGGTTCTAGGGTAATCTCTGGTAGCGAGCTCATCTTTAATTCTATCGCTCAACCCAGTGACAAAGACATCCATGAGGGCGGGCTGGTTCCACGGGCTTTCGGCCGCTAAAAGGTGAAAGTTAATGATGTATTCAGAAACTGGCCTGTCTCCTTGTCTCAGAGACAAAAGCCCCTTAGTGGACTCCCTGCTGGGCAATATTGGGCTGAACACTCTAATTAACTCCCTGGAGAACTCATAATATGAGTGGCATAATGGGGAGTCGTTCTGCCACTCAGAGGTTCCCCACAGTCTCGCTTTACCAGTGAGAAGGGAGATAACATAAGCAACTCTTGAACGCTCAGTGGGGTAGGAGGAGGGTTGCAGTTCAAAATGAATCTCACATTGGGTGAGAAAAGCCCGACAATGCTCGGGATCCCCCCTAAAGAGCTCTGGCGGAGTTAGTGGCGGTTCAGGAAATGACGTCACAGCATGTGACGCGGAATCAGGAACTGTTTGCGGAAGAGGCGGGGCTGGGGAAGCCTGGTTACGAAGATGGTGTAAAATTTCGGTCACGCCGGCTTCTAAGTCTGAAATGGATTTTTCCTTGCCGGCGCGCCACTGACCGTCTGGTGATGGGTCCATGTTTGGCCAGATCGTACTGTAACGTACAGGATTATGGACCCAGGAAACAGCTCAGAACGGTAAGTGGTATGCTATAGTTTTTATTTATAATGGAAGGCGCAGGGGGCGTACAGGCGGCTCTCAGTCAGGAAATCCCCTGTGGCGGAGACAACAGGTTAGTGATCAGCAATTAGAGAACTAGAGGGGAACTGAGGCTGGATCACTAACCTGTTATTGGGTCGCAGAGTGGGCGATTGGCACCGCTTTGGGTCCGGGGCAGGAGTCCGTGCGATGAAGGGGCTTGTGGAAACGGCGGCCGTTGAGCGGCGGAAGGTTAGCTGAGGACTGAGACCGATGAGCTCCAGAGACAGTTCGTTTGTGGATTCAGAGATGGGGTCCAAGCGAAGGTACAGAGGGACAATCCGGAAGAGAAGTCCAGGTCCGTTCGAGGGTCCGTTTACTGGCAGGTTGAGAGAAGCAAAGAGTTAGGCAGACTTGGTTACTCACTGACTGAGTGGGGTTCAGGCTCAGAGGCAGGCAATCCAAGGCAGAACTGGTGCAAGGATTCAGAGGCAGATCTGGTTTGGATTCAGGGCAGGCTGTCAGGATCAGATAAGGGGCCTGGCAGGCTCGGAGAAAAAGGCAAAAACAGGTCAGGTAACAGGTAGGCAGGCAAAATGTAGAAAAGCTGGAAGGTACTCAAAAGTTGGTTTGAGACGATCTGGCACTGGGAACAGATCCAAATGAGCTATATATAGAGGTGGGACCAATAAGAGACAATTGCAGGCAGGGTGGAGTGAGCAGGTGTGAGGAGTTGGAGATTAAGCCAGCACCAGTGCCGAGATCGTCACACGTTATCTCCACAACCTCAGAGCGCACTTCAACATTTGGACACCTGTAACCAGGGCACCCTGCCTGTAGCTCAAAATAAGAGCATGGTGCCGCCGCACACTTTGTGCTGTTTAACGTAACAATACTATTTTAGAGTGATATTTTGATCTTGTGTTCTTTGTGTAATGGAGAACTGCTCAATAACGTTTAAATACTATAATAATAGAATTTATTCCTTGTGGTTTGTGTAAAAGGATTTTGGAGCTACATAAACACAGTGACTGCTGATGAAATCTACTTTTTTATAGTGTTAATTTGAAGTTTAATTAATAGCGCATATATTCACCTGATAACTGATTAGGTTTGTGTGTTACAGACCCTGTTTGCATGCACTGAAGTGTATATGACAATAAAGTAGTGAATCTCAATCTATTTAATTATTTTTATTTATTGTATTTTAAAAGAGAGCTGAGCCTAAAGGTAAAGCTCTCGATTTACCGGTAGTCTACGTTCCTACCTTCATCTACGCTCATGAGCTTTGGATCACAACCGAAGGAACGAGATTCTCCATAGTGTGTCTGGCCTCTCCCTTAGAGATAGGGTGAGGAGCTCAGTCATCAGGGGAGGACTCAGAGTAGAGCCGCTGCTCCTCCACATTGAGAGGAGCCAGTTCAGGTGGCTTAGGCATCTGGTTAGGATGCCACCTGGACGTTCGCTGGTGAGGTGTTCCGGGCACGTGGGGGAGACCCAGGACACGCTGGAGGGACTACGTTTCTCGGCTGGCCTGGGAGCACCGTGGGATTCCCCTGGAGGAGCTGGCCCAAGTGGCTGGGGAGAGGGACGTCTGGGCCTCCCTACTGAAGCTGCTATCCCCGTGACCCAACCCTGGATAAGCGGAAGAGGATGGATGGATGGATGGATGGATGGATGGATGGATGGATGGATGGATTTAAAGATGGATGGATGAATTTAAAGATGGATGGATGGATTTAAAGATGGATGGATGGATGACAGATTAATGGATTTAAAGATGGATGGATGGATGGATGGATGGATGGATGGATGGATGGATGGATTTAAAGATGGATGGATGGATGACAGATTAATGGATTTAAAGATGGATGGATGGATGGATGGATTTAAAGATGGATGGATGGATGACAGATTAATGGATTTAAAGATGGATGGATGGATTTAAAGATGGATGGATGGATGGATGGATGACAGATTGATGGATTTAAAGATGGATGGATGGATTTAAAGATGGATGGATGGATTTAGATGGATGGATGGATGACAGATTAATGGATGGATGGATGGACGGATGATAGATTGATGGATTTAAAGATGGATCGATTTAAAGATGAATGGATGGATGGATCTTCTTCATATGCTTTGGAATTGTGTACACTTGCAAATCTACTGGAATAATGTAATTCAGGTAACTTCATCAGTTTGTGGGCTACCTTTAGAACCTGACCCTAGGATCTGGATACTTGGAGATGTTATGTCTTTGAAATTAAATTCCTGTAAGAAATACTTTATTTTACTTGCATCATCTCCAGCAAAAAAAGTGTATACTTAAAAATTGGAAATCTATGGAGCCTCTAAACCAAAAACACTGGATCAACGAACTGTTGTCGTACTGCACTCCTGAAAAGATTCTCCATTCAATACGGGGGACATTGGTTAAGTACGACCAGATATGGACTCCCTTCCTGGACATTCTTACTAGCCTTGACCTGAGAGACTGATCCGGATAGATCTTTACTGTCTTGTTTAATTCCTCTAATATTTTTGTTGTATCCTTTACTTCTCAATATGGCCTTTCAAGAATATGGATAGTGCTAAATGTAATGTTACTAAGTGTGTTGCCACATAGAGAGAATGGGTGGGCTGGTGTATTTTTATATTTTTTTTTTAGGTGGGGGGGAGGGGTTCAGGGAAAAAAAAAGAAAAAGAAAGAAGAATAATATTGTATCCTGGATGTAGATTCTGTATGGACATACATTCTGAATAAATATATATATACAAAGATGGATGGATGGATGGATGGATGGATGGATGGATGGATGGATGGATCGATGGATCGATGGATGGATGACAGATTGATGGATTTAAAAATGGATCGATGGATGGATGGATTTAAAGATGGATGGATGGATGGATGGATTTAAAGATGGATGGATGGATGGATGGATTTAAAGATGGATGGATGGATGGATGGATGAAAGATTGATGGATTTAAAAATGGATGGATTGATGGATTTAAAGATGGATGGGTGGATGGATGGATTTAAAGATGGATGGATGACAGATTGATGGATTTAAAGATGGATGGATGGATTTAAAGATGGATGGATGGATTTAAAGATGGATGGATGGATTTAGATGGATGGATGGATGACAGATTAATGGATGGATGGATGGATTTAAAGATGGATGGGTGGATGGATGGATTTAAAGATGGATGGATGACAGATTGATGGATTTAAAGATGGATGGATTTAAAGATGGATGGATGGATGGATGGATTTAAAGATGGATGGATGGATGGATGGATTTAAAGATGGATGGATGGATGGATGGATGAAAGATTGATGGATTTAAAAATGGATGGATTGATGGATTTAAAGATGGATGGGTGGATGGATGGATTTAAAGATGGATGGATGACAGATTGATGGATTTAAAGATGGATGGATGGATTTAAAGATGGATGGATGGATTTAAAGATGGATGGATGGATTTAGATGGATGGATGGATGACAGATTAATGGATGGATGGATGGATTTAAAGATGGATGGGTGGATGGATGGATTTAAAGATGGATGGATGACAGATTGATGGATTTAAAGATGGATGGATTTAAAGATGGATGGATGGATGGATGGATTTAAAGATGGATGGATGGAATCTAACAAAGCTAAACTACATCCACATAAATAAACATAATAGAACAATAACGATTTGGTGGAAGTTGTTAAAAAAAGGATTTTTTAAGGCCTTGCATGATTTTATTCTTGTTATACTGTTGTTTTGATAAACAAGAAATAAAAAAAGAATAATTAAAAAGCAAACGAGCTCTCTCAAAAATTTATTGTTTTTTGTTCTCTATCTGATTACACATACGCATTTTATATTGTACACTTTTTAAAGCACACATGTTCTTACTGTGGTGTGATTTCACCACCCTGTAAGCCACCTCTGACTAAACAGGCTGCTTCTGTGTTCCCAGTTTTTTGTCTTGTCACCCATCATGATGAGAGTGTAAAAATACAAAACAGCCTCTGCAGACACACATGCTCCCCATTCAGTTGCTCCCAGTTATTTTGAATTAAAGCTTTGGATAAACGGGATCCATTCACAGACACACACACATGCAGAATCAGCCTTTTCCCGTGTGTCTCATAGCATGCTATTTATGAGAGCAAAGGGTTTCAAATTTAAAACCAGGAAAATGTTCAAACAGGTTTTAAACTCATTATAATCTAAAAAAGGGGTAAGAACAGGAGCAGGACTTGCAAAGATTAAGACTGATGAAGATAAATAGAGAAGATGATCACATGAATAGATAATAATATAGCTATTCTGGTCTATGGTCTGTAATGTGAACCAGCTAAAATCCAGTGAATCTTCATTCCTTTCATTATCATTATTGCTGCGGTGGAAGTTACCATGGTCCACTGTGCGCATGCTGGCCTTTTGTGAATCACAAAGCCCCAAAGGTGTTCATTAGCTGCGGTCCCAGAGGCCTCGCACGCCTCCCTGCTGAGGCTCTGACTACTGCTACAGCAAAGTTTAGGCAATACCTCCTACACTGATCGCTATTATTTACATAAAACAAACGACTAAATAAAACTAACGTTTGTCACCATATAGAATGACTGAGTCTTTGAGGCACTTTTTTAAAGGTTAATCATACAGAATGTCTAAAAGATATAAAGAATAGACATAATTAACGTATTTTCAGTCGTATTTCTGCTTCCACGTATTTGTTTGCATCGGCTCTCTCTTCCGTCCCTGTCTGGCTATTTTTGTATGTACCGCCCTCTCCAATTTCCCCTGCATGTTTCTTCCTATTTCACAATATAGACCTACTGTCTGAGGCTCTGTATAAGAAAGTTCAGAGCAGACTCTCCTTCTTTTAGTCTTTTCAAGTGTAGGGGGCTCCTGAAGACCTTCTATGACTCTGTTTTATGACTCATCTTCTATGGAGCTGGCTGTTGGAGCAGTGGCTTATCTGTAGCTGAGAGAAAGTGGCTGGATCAGCTGATCAGGAAGGCCAGCTCTGTGATTGGATGCCCTTTGGAATCACTGCAGGAGGTCGGAAACAAAAGGATTATAACTAAATTAACATCTCTGTCAGATAATATCTTCCATCCCACACATGAAGCTGTTGCAGAACTGAAAAGCTCCTTTAGTGACAGCCTGCTGCCCCTAAATGCACCAGGAAGCGTCATCACAGATCCTTCCTCCCAGCAGTTGTAAGACTCTATAACCACCACTGTTCCCAACAACCTTCATGCCCATTTTGCACATTTCAATTCAGTTTATTTATAGAGCGCCAATTCACAACATGTCATCTCAAGGCACTTTACAGTTCACCAGATCATAGAGTCAAATTGATTCAAAGTTTTCTATCTATGGAAAACCAGTTGACTCGAATGCAATCCCTCACACTAAGCATGCTGGTAGCGACAGTGGAGAGGAAAACTCCCTTTAACAGGAAGAAACCTCCAGCTGAACCAGGCTCGATGTGTTTCAGTTTAGTCAGTTAAATAACCTGCTGCTGTCATTTTGCACATCTCTGATGTTGCTGCTACCTTCAAATATCCATTACTGCAAAAATGTCCATAGTTGTATATTGGTTATTTATTCTCCAGGTGCGCAGTTTTAATTGTTAAAAACACTTTACATTACAGTATTTTATTGTTTATCTTTTAACTCTTCACTATTATGTTATTCTTATAAATTTTTCTAAGGTCCACTGTTAGGACTCTGTGTTTTTGTGTGTTTGTCTTCCTTCCTCCACCAGGCGGCGCCTGGTTCTGATTCTCCTCCTCACACACCTGCAAGGCGTTACCTCGTTAACGGAGTGCTCTTAAGCTGCTGACTGTCACTACCTCAACGCCAGAGTGTTTGCCAGTTTTGGGTACTCTAGCCAAGCTGATTTTTGCTGAGTCAAACTGAGTTTTTTGTCAACCTGAGTCTTAACGTTGTTTTGTTTTTGGCTCTCGGCAGGAAGTCATCCTGCAAACTGGATTTTCTGACCTTCTCTCCCTGGAAGGATCTACTGAGCTTCAAACTGAGCTGGGGATACAGCTCAGTTCCACTTTCCCCCCCGAGGAATCGTTTGAGCTTCACACTGAGCAAGGGATTCATCTGCACCACAGTCCTTTCAAATACCGCAGGAAAACTGAGTGGCAGTCAGTCTTTCTCCGTTCATCTACAAGCAACCGTATTCTGGGTAACCCTGTCCGCACTCCACCATATGAGACACACCGGAACACATTCCTCACCTACTGGAGTCTAAGAGTCAACCAATTCTCTGGAAAAGGAGTCTGCCTACCTTTCTTTCTCTTCAAGTTCTAAAATCAATTTTCCCACTGAACCTGAACTAACCGCAGTGTCTTCCCCTCACCTTTCAGTTCCGGTTGAGCAGTGTTCAGAGCTACACTGGAATCTCCACAAAACTTCTCAATAAAACCTGTTAAACTTTTTCCCTTGTCTCTCTGGACTGGTTTATCTGCATGTAGGTCCGAACTCTAGACAAAATCATGACATCCACATTTGTGTGACCATTTTTTCTATAACCTTTTTGCTGCTGTAAACACCAGAATTTCCCCAATGTGGGACAATAAATTGATTTTCTATTCTATTCTATACTGGACTTTGTCCAATTAGTGGAGCGGCTAGTTTAGGAAATATTTATAACATCAGTTTTAACATCTTTGTGAGCTAACTTGTTGTAATGTGGGGAATAGTGGATAGTAAACTTTGGATTCACAAGTTTTATGTAGTTTCTTAGTTTTTCACTTTAGCAGCATTGTTAGTTGGTTTGTAGCTGATTATCAACCCAAAACTGATCTTGAACGAAAAAAAAAACATCAGAAAAGAATAGATGAATTAAACATTTAGAAAACATGTTTAGAAGTTTGCAAACATAAACGGTGGTTTGAAGTAGTTGCTATGGTTACAATAGGTGGTTAGGAATGGGTGGAGCAGAATGGAGAAATACCTGCTGCTTCTCCATAACTTCATTTTGACGTTTTAAGTTTCACGCTTCGCACATGTGTCTCCACTGCCTTGATTCGCATCGTGCTTCATATACATTCCCTGCCAGTGGTTTTAGCCACTCTTGGATGGATAGTCTATTTTTCGTTGAATTTAAACTTCCCCATGTTGTCCAGGTAAAAAGTTAGTGACACATCACCCCAAAACATCGTTTTTATTGGTTCCACGATCGGGACGGAACCAATAATGGTTACAGCATGCGGTTCGCTAAATGGAAGGAAAATATTGCCAATTATTTAAATGTTTGATATGGATTACAAAAATAAAATCCTATTTATGATGTGGTAACAATTTTAAGACCTAAGAAAGACTGGTTTAAGACATTTTAATACCAATTAGGGCCTTGAAGACTTTTTAAGGATCTTCAGGAACCTTGTGTAACTCTTTGCGCTCTATATAAGCTACTGGGACCAGAATTTCCCTTAAGGGGTAATCCCAAGGCATAAATAAAGTTGAGTATAAGTCTGCAATTCCTTCAGTATCAAACGATTAATAAGAAAAATAAATATATAAAAAATAACCTTTGTTCCCCTTGATATTTTAGCATATCCTTTCCTTTATTTGACTGTAAAACCTCCTTCAAGAAAAGAGACAAAGGAAGTAATAACAAAACATACCCAACAAAGATCGTCAAAAATTACCTGATAGTTCCTTTTTTCAAAATTAGTGCAGTTTTGGACAGTGACACTCAAGACCCGGTGTTCCTTTCTCCTCAACCCTAGAAACTCTACAGCTAAAAGCAGGTGTACCCTTTTTTACTGCATTGATTGTATGGTATAGTTGAAGCAATAACCAGAGTTTGCATCATATCAGTCAAACTTGATGATAATGCAGTCTAATGCACCTGAAAAAAATACGTAAAGGAGAAAAAAACTATTTCACACAGGCTTTATTACTCTGGAATTTATTTAACAGTACAAATGAAACAAGGAGGAAATGATTTGGCAGGCGACTGGCGACCTGTCCAGGGCGTACCCCGCCTCTTGACCATAGACAGCTTCAGACAGGCGCCAGCACCCCTCAATTTGGGATAAGTGTGATGGAAAATGGATGGATTTGTCAGGAAAACATTCAAACGATATTCTCAGTAAAACAATTCATCGAACTTGACTGAGCAAACCATTTTGTTACGGCTGGATTACTTCAGCTTTATATTAGCCCATTTCTAGGTACATGAGCTGGACGGATTTCACAGGCCAGACTACAAATTCAAAACTTGACCTTTAAAACCAGAAAAAAAACAAAAAACCCAGAAGCCAATAGGTTTAATTTATGGCATTTATGTAGTTAAGTGTGCACAGATACTAATTGACCTTTGCTTGGCTTGTTAACCTTGGCTGGAAAATGAAAAAAAAAAAGACAAGAAGGAGACAAATTTCTCAGAATTACAAAAAGGAAAATTAATTATGTGCATGAAAGGTGCTTTCTATTCAAAGATTTAGATTGGTTATATATTCCTTGTGATATTCTGTAATAAGTGCGGACATAAAAGCTATAAATAGGGACTAACTCTGAATGCCTATGATCTTCTGTGGGTGTTTAAAAACCTCCAGTTCCTACATGAGATACAACATGACGCCGTTAAAAACACAATACAGTTAGACATCAATCATCCATAAAAAGGAATATCATGACCTTTCCTTCTTTCTTAGTTGCAGACCCTGACAAAAGGATGCCTTACCGTTGAAACTTGTTCCTTTTTAACACATTATAATCACAAACTGATATGTATTTTATTGACATTTTATGTTAGACCACCATAGTATGACAGTGAAGAAGGAAAACTGAACCTTTTTCTGTTAAAACCATTTGCATATTATAAATAAATAAAGTGTGGCTTACAGTTAAATTCACCCTCTTTACTCTCAAACCCCTAAATAAACTCCTGAGGATCCATTTCCTTTCTATGTATACATATATATCAAAGTGCTTTGGTCAAATGAGTGGGGAAAAGGGGGAGAATTGACTGAGATTCCTCTGTTTATCAGAACAAAACCCCTAAAAAATAAGTGGTATTAAATAAATGATGTGTAATAATGGCCTAGTCAAAGTTCACGGTCTCTCCTAATCCATTAATTGAATGGGGCTTAACAAAGTGTTAATTTAAGGTCCTCACAAAAGAATTTTTCACACTTTTCAGATATTTATTTGTAAAAAAACAAAAAAAAACTAGGGATGCAACTAATGATAAGTTAACAAATTGATTAATAATTTTCTTAATTAATCGATTAATAATCGAAAAGGTTGCTTAAAGAAGATTTTTATGAAATCAAACCAGGTGAAACTAAAATGTTTCCACTTGAGGAGTTCTTGATAGAACTTATTGAGAGAAGAAATTTTTTTTTACCTGAAATGCAAAATGTTTATATATATATTTTTTTTTTTCAATATTGATATAATTAGTGCACTAAGTGGGTCGCTCTGTCAGCTAAAGGCATGTTCTACAGTAATCGATTACTAAATCTGTTGATGATTATTTCAAAAATAAATTAATTTGATTAATTGTTTCAGCCCTGAAACAAACAAAAAAAGTATTTTTTTCCCCCCATTAAAACTCTGAACTTTTTTGGGGTCTCAGTTGGTCACATGAGATATCAATAAAATACGCTGAGGTTGTGGTTTTCATGGCACTTTAAAATGGAGGGATTCCTTGAAAGGAGGTACTGTGTTCACTAAAGAAAGGTTGACTCTCCTAAATAAAACCATATATTAAACTTAAATCTTGTAGAAGTCATAGTCCTGTCTGAGCGCCTACAGGGTATTAGGAGCGCGGAGTGTTAAGTGCACCATGATCCTTTATTTGCAGATCTGAAAATGAAGATTCCTTCATAAGGCGTTTATTTATTTCGTCACAGTGAAAATTGTCCACAGCTTCAAACTAAATCTGTTTTTCTTTCAAACAGAGCTTTCCTTCATTGGTTGCATATTCATAGATAAGAGTTTGATTGTTGCAGAACTTTGGCAAAGGTTCGAGGCGGTTCTGATAGTCAGGTTGCTGTCAGGATTCAGTCAGAGTCCTCGCCAGCGGTGGCGGCCTCCAAAGCGGCCAGAGCCTCCGCCACCATTGAGTCTGTGACGCTCTGCACCTCCGCCTGTTCTTTCGCCTCCTCCTCTCCGTCCTCGCTCTTGGTCACTGAGATGCCGCTCTCCTCTGTGGAATTGTCCGACGTCTTTGGCAGCGTGAGGTCGTCCCTCGTGCCGCCTGAAGATAAACTGGCGGTGCTGGTGTGGATGTCCACGGACAAAACGCTCCCCTCGTCCCCAGTGTCCCAGAGGTGCTCTGGTGTCCCTCCTACACCTTCGTCGATCTCGTCAAACGACGAGCTCCTACCTGCGATGTCGCAGGTGGTGATGGCGCTGTCCCAGCCTTTGGTCGTAGCTTCGTAGCTCCGGTGGCTCTCGTACTGCTGTATGTTGGGGTAAATAGGCACCTGGCTCGCATCGATGTCCATCCATCCTGACCCTACGGCCTCTGGCTGGATGATGTAAAGCCCCCCGTCTGTAGGGGGTGCCCTCGCGTGGTGTTGCAGCTCGTTGGCGAGTGACGGCGCGGAGTGCAGCCTTTGGTTGACCTGGTTGTTGTCAAACTCTAGCTTGAGCGTGCTGTCGTTGGACTTGCTGTAGCCCAGGTTATGGAAGCCCTGCTTCTGTTCGCTATGGTCCCCCTGTGGGTCTCCGGCCCGGTGGTGTTGTGCCTGGTAGAGGGAGCTGCCTGCAGAGTCGGTTTTGTGCACATCCGACGCCGTCGATGGGTCGTAGATGTAGCTGTGATGGGGGACACAGATAGAAACAGTAATGAAGCTGAAATCTGAGATCCAAGGAGGAACCAAACATCTTAGAAACTTGGATTTCTTCCTACTGCATGTTAGCAAAAAGAGGTTCAAATGATTAATGCTCAGTAACTTTCTAAACCTTCATTAGAGGCGTGTCCCTGTATTGGGTTTTCTTTCAAGGACGTCTTGTGTGAGGCTTTACGGTGGGTCGCATTCAGACTTCACTAGTCTGCTGCTTTTTTTTACGTTTTATTCCGTTTCTCCTCTCATCACTGTCTTCCTGACTCCAACTGGACTCCTTCCATCTCACACCTTTCCAGGTACTCCCTACCTGCATCCTTCATTCTTCACACGTCGTCTCCTTCACGCTTTTCCCTTGTCTGAGCTTCTTTAGAACACAAGTTCTGAGAATTAAGGAAACTTTTTTTTTTTCTTCTGTTGCATCGACTGACTCTGGTTCTTCCCACCCACACACAAACTCCCCCTCTGACTTAAGCACCTCTTAGCAACCCTGCATCTCAGCACAGAAAGCTGTGGATAAACAAGGCAGGAGAACCAAACTGTATTTTCATCAACAACCGGAGGCCAGCGAGTTAATCTCAAAGCAATTTTCAAGAAGCCAAACACACATGCCTGCTGGTGAGATTTTTTTTTTGTTGGACAAACAGAAGAAGAAATAAGACATCTTCTTTCAGGTCTACAGCAGGTTCAGCCTCTTATACGCAAATGGAGGCGACGTCAGAAGCAGAGATGCTAATCTGTGACAAAGGGAGTCATTTATAAACTGATGCTCCAGGCCTCTCTCCATTTGGGATTAGAATAGGTCTTTTTATTATGTTAAAAATGGGGAGTTATTGTGAAGGTGAGAATGAGACTAAATGAAGATGTTTGCTGGTTACTGATACTGACCGGTTGGATAGATGGGGGCGCGTCCTGCGCTGTCTGCATATAGTAAAAAATGTTTTCGTCCATTTTGTATCACAGGAAAAGAAGTTTTCCTCAGACCAATAGTTGAGTTAAAGGCTACCAGAAGTTCTTAATGAATCAATTTTAGCTTAAGGAGCTTAAAAAAAAGCTTTAGTGAAGCTTTTAGAGCCTTATCAGAACTTTAAACATTAAAATTCTTTTCCTGTGATACAAAACAGACAAAAACATGAGAACATTTTTTACTATATGCTGAATCTTGACACTAGTTAAACAGTTACTATACAGGCTTTGAAAGAAATGAACAAGGACCTGATAAGATATGGAAACACTGTCTTAAAGTCCCCAAAGGGGGCGCTGTAGCAGCAGGAAGGTATTCCTACACTGAACAGAGCAGCATTAAAAGGTTTTTCTTAAAAAGAAAAAAACTGCAGGAGAACTGCAGCGAGAGCGTCACAGCTGGTCTCTTCGCTGAGTGCAACATCTGGACGCTGATAAGAGAAAGAAGAGAAGTAGTTTCCTTTCTTCAGTAATTCCACCATTATGATGCAGATCATAAATATAGAAACCAGAATGTAAATTAGCATGGCAGCTTATAACAAAGAACCCAAGGTGGACACCGCTGTGCACGATGGTGGCTGTGTCATGCTGCGAGGTTCCTATATTTAAGCAGGGATAGGGATGACGCATGATGAAAGCAAATGGATTCCTGAGGATTTAATATAAAAGCTAGCCACCTTACAGTTTATATGAGCCTTTGTGTAGCTCAGTCATGAAATAAAATACATTTGTTGTTTCAGAAAATGAAAGGTTCGACTGTGCTGCAATCCTGGATATTTCCAGTCCACCCCGCTGATCCAAAGAAATAAACTAAACGTTGGGTGTCTGCTACTAGCAGTAGGTCTGGGTTTATCCAGGCAGCACAGCTAAACACTTTCTATTTTTTACCGGCTCCTCATGGCTGACCCACTAACCTAAGCCCTCAAACTCTGCTAATCCCAGAAATGTGACACTCCACACAATTAGGGAGGTATGTGTTTGTGTCACAAGCATTCATATGTGTGTGTGTGTGTTTTTGACAGGGGAAGAAAAAAGAAAACTTAAAAAAAAAAGTGTGACAAAAGAAAGGAGGGAGGGAGGGGTTTTACTACGCCGGTATGTGAAACACATTGAGCCCCTTCATTCATCTCCAATCAGGAAGTCGTTTCCTGCTCGCATCAAACGCAGCACAGACCTGACAGCGATGCATTGTACGCCTTTAATGAGCAGGCGGTCCGGGACAGGAATACAGTAACCAAGGGTGCTGTCTATTGACATATTGACTCATGGTTTGCACTAAAAGCCCATGTGAGGCTCTCTGAGCAGACATGTTATAAATGGACCTTTCTCTCTGTCTGCCGAAGACAAGAAATCTATTTCACCGGAGAGGAAACTAACTGTGAGAACTTGGAAAACAACCAAAGGTGTAGGTGTCATTAAAATCTGGGCTTTCAGGCTAAAAAAAAAACACATTTTAACATGTTTTGTTCCTTAAATCACATTAGATTTCCACGTTAACATAAAATTTGCCGTTTTGTTTGCATTTCCACTGTCATACAATAAGTCGGCCTGTCTAAGTTCCCATACTGCAAAAAAATGTAAATCTTAGTCATTTTTTCTTTAAATATGTGCATTTTTTCTGGAATTAAGGAGGTAAGTGAGACACTTTGCCAATGGAACAAGACAATTTACATTTAAAATAAGAAAAAACAATTGCATCGTCTTATTTGAAGTGCATTTTATCTAATTATCTTATTTTAAGAGTAAAAATACTCATTCCATTGGAAAATCCTCTTACTTACCTACACAAATTAGGGGTAAAAACACTGAATTTAAGTAATCCTTACTTATTTCTAGATTGTTTTGCAGTGCATGCAGCTGCTGATTGTTCCCAAAGTGTCTCAGCTCTGCAGTCATGTGATTATTAGGAGGTTTTCTGACTCGGTCTGAGAGGAGCAGCCTGGAGCGCAGGAGGAAAAACGTAGAGCTGCTTTCTGCACAGAAGAACCCTAACACTTTATAGGAAAAGTTACTATTTTTTATCACTTGCATGGGTCTAGAAGCACAATATTTATATCAAGCCACTCAGCAAAGACCCTGCTACATGGCTGTACATCTTATTCTGGCATTTGACAATTTAGATGAGCCTTTTAATGATATATTATCTACTGTGAATTAAGTTGGAAAACAAAAGTTAACAAGTCAAGAAAAAAAGGTAAACGCTTATAGAAAAGTTAAAAAGTAAAGTTAAAAAGTTAATAAGTCTAGTTCATAATTATATTTAGGTTTATAAACTAAAAATTGAAGTGCCAGTATCAGCATTAATGCCTCTAAGGTTGTTGTGTACCAAATAAAATGTGTTTCTTTCTCTCTCAGTGTTTTTCATGAAATTCTTATAGAAGCACTTCTGTTATTTTTCTTAATATATTCGGGCGAGTTGGTGTTTCTTGTTATTGAATTTTTGCCATGAAAATATCCATGTTTTTTGAATGTTACAAAGGTAATAAGGTCTTGTCCTGGATTCCAATAACACTATATGCTTGAAATTTTGATTTTCAAAGTGTTTCACTGAGTGTCCTACGAAGGGTTAATAATGGGATCTTAATGCTTATTTATAAAGCTTATAAGATTTTTGTCTTTCTTCTAGAGCAGATACACTATCAGATAAAAATAATCCAACTAAGGAAGAAAAATGTTCAAAGAAAAGGTTAAAGACATACATTAACTCGTTTCTATTTTAGATTTTCTTACAATCTTTTTGAAGAAAAGGTCTGAAAGTGAAGTTTCTTGTTGTTTTCTGTTAAGTCTTAGTATAATAAGACCTGTCTTTGTTTATTTAATAAACGAATGAATGAATTTGTGTTAGTCTATTGGACAGTGACAGGAAAATAGAGAACCAAAGAACTGCCAGGCTGAAAAAAACAAACAAACCAAATGTCAAAAGAGGACATTAAAAAAAGACTTCTCACCTTTTTACCATCCGGCAGCATTGGCACCCCATTTGGCCAGATGTGTTGTTGTGCTGTGGAGACACATTAACAAACCCATTAAATATTAATCAGCCAAACATTCTTTAGGGTAAATGAGGTGAAGTTTGAAAACAAAGCCACCTAAACACCATGTCAGATTTGAACTCATCAGGAGGAGGTTAAGACTCATCTAATAATCAGTCATCTCTGACTTTTTAACTAGTTAAAAACAAACTGACCAGTTGCCAGCATCGATGTTTGGTAACGAGGATGAAGACGGTGTTTAACTGCAGCTAAAGATGTTATTGCCATCGATCACCGCTGCATGTCTGTGTGTTTAATACCAACATGCGGCCCTGGTCTCTCCTGATGGCGTGCTTCACACGGGAGCTTTGGCATTTCATTGCCCGGGTTAATTATTCATCACTGACTTTTGAAAAGGTTTGTGTCAAAGTGAAGTAGAGGCTGAGGGAGGTGGAGGACGAAGTGTCTGACAATAAAGAAGAAATGAGCAGAACTGACAGAGAGCATCTGATCCACTTTATTTTAAACATCCTCATCTTTATCCTTCTGTTAGCTTCATCTCTCTCTAAACTACAAATCCCAGCATGTCTCTAACATCTTAGGAACTGCTTCAGTCTTTCTTGCAGCCATTTTTCTGTCTCACTGAAACTCTCCAGCCACTCTGACAATTCTGCACTTTGTCCTTCAGCACCTGATGTTTGGATGGTTGATCCCAGAAACTCACCTCATCCTGAAACAGACACTTCTCTCCTACTGTTCATCCCCCTCCCCCTCTATGTGTCGCATTGTTTTGGACAGAATATAATAAAAACATCATTCTACTATTTCAAACTTCTACAGACTTCCAGTCTTTAAAAAATTGAAACTTATTATTGCACACATGGAACAGACCCCAAACTGGACGCAAGAAAGGAAGGAAATAAAACAGGAAGGAAAAAAACGACACTAAGAAAGGAAATGGGGAAGGTGGCAAGGAAGGATGAAAATAAAGCAGGAGGGAAGGGAATTAAAAAGGAAGGAAGTAAGGAAATAAATGAGGAGAGGGTGAGGAAGTAAATAAAGAATGGAGGAAGAAATTGAGCACGGAGGAAAGACAAAGAAATAAATTAAGTGGTAAATAAAGAAGAAAGGAAGAAAGAAGACTAAGAAGAAAAAAGGTAAGAGATAAAGGACATTAATAAAGAAAGAAGGAAGAAAGGAAGGAAATAAAGGAACAAAGGGAATAAAAATGGAAGGAATGAAACAACAAAGGATTAAAGGAAATGCAGAAGAAAATAAAGAAAGATGAAAGAAAGGAAATAAAGGAAAATGAGAGGAAGGAAGGAAATAAAGAAGGAGGGAAGAAATCAAAGGATGCAAGGAAAAAGGAGGAAAGAAAGGAAGAACAAAAGAAAGGAACGACAAAGGATGGAAAAGGGATGGAGGACGAAAGAATAAAGAGAAATGACAAAGAAAAAAGCGGGGAAAGAAAGTAGGATGAAGGTAGAGAAACTGGAAGGAGTGATGAAAGGCTGAAGGAAGCAGGGAATGGTGGAAGGAAAGAAAGCTAGAAGAGAGAACGGTTGAAGGAAAGACCAATAAAAGAAAGGAGGGAAAGAAGAAAGGAGAGAAATAGGAGAGGAAAGAGGTTGAAGGAAAAAAAGAAAGGGTAAAGGAGGGATGGACAAAAGAGGGAGGATGAAGGATTGAGGGATGGGGAAGAAAGAAGGAGGGAACGAAAGAGGAATGAAAGAAAGAAGCTGCATGATGCAACAAGATACAGTCTAAAAAAGTGGCCCGACTGGCCCTGCAGAGCACCCAGCCAGGCTGGAGGGTGCCGTATCTCCCAGGGATGGAACAGGAGAGGAGCTTTATTTCCCCAGAGCTCTTTGAGAACCGTCACATCAATAAAGCGTTGTGTTGCAGTCACAATCAGCCAAGTTTTACAATTACAGTTCACATTTGAGGAGATCAATAATCCTCTTAAGAGCTGCACCTCTCAGCCTGCTGGGTGTGCAGGCTTCTCCCTGCTCTTCATAACAGACTCTTCCTCTTGTGTTATTGTTTTGCAGCGCCATTTCTTTCCTAGTGCATTATGTATATCCCATATTTCACTGATATACATAATGCTGCTTTCTGCTCTGCACGACCTCAGGGGTGTTTTTTAATGCGGCTGCCTCATAGCCATGCGGGCTTAGCTGGATGCATTTGGGGAGCATCCACAGCCCACCATCCATCCAAATACACAGCTGTAGTAAAAAGAAAGTAGCTCCACCTTCAATCCGACACAAAATCCTACCAGGTTCTAAAATGATTGAAATCAGATTAAAAAATCATAAGTTTAAACCCATTTACGTAAACAGACAGGTTAAAATTATGACTAAATACTATGCTGAAAAACCAGGTATTAGAAGAGAAAGAAATGTCTCTACTTAATTTTAATGATTTACGTAAAGTGGCTCTTAAAGCACAAAAGTCTGTTAAAATAAAACATAACTTAATCCACTTTGGAAAAAAACTTCAACTCCATTTGAAGAAAAATAACCCCAGAGTATAACTGGACCACCACCGTGCTTCACTGTGGGGTTTTCTGTGATGTGTGGGCTTGTAGGGATGGGAACCGTTCGCATTTGGACCTATTTGCAATATAATCACAATTTCAAAATTGCAGAGGCACACAGGTTTGGTAATTAACAAGACTAAGAGGCTATTTTTTTCTCTCACTCCAGCCCTTTGGGTGGGTTTGCTGCCACAAAGAAGGAAAGAGAAACATCCAGCTAGCATGCATCGCTATGCATGTCTTTCTAAATAAAGGTAACAATATATTCCTGCAACAATGGATTCTGGACAAGCAAGCTTTAATGATAAAGAAAAAAACTAAAACCTTTGAGTGTCACATCCATGCATGAGTGTCATGCATGGATGTTTGTTAACAAACATCCATGCATGACACTCGACAAATATAGAGCTGCCTGTGATCTTGGCCTCAAGATGGTTTCATCTGTGTTTACTTGGGCAACAACTTTAATATCTCTTTTTGATGTAGAATTATCTGCCATGCTAGCTCGTTCTCTGGCCAAAATGGCCCGACAATTTAATGAAGTGATCTTAGCAAGGGACAACTTCAACGAGCATTGCTAAGGAACCTAAAACTCTTGAGTTCACTTGAAAGACCAACCTTATAAACTCACAAAGAAGCCTTATATTGAACTCAATAATTTTAGGTAACTTTACATCTTACATAATTGAGTGTACATGGTAAACAGCTTTGATACTTGTACCTATTTTTCGGTAGCATGCTAGCGTTATCTTAAACATGGGATTATGTATCTGGAGCGAGAGGCGAACATGATTTGCCGTGCCTGCTTTTTTATTTTACTGTAGCAGCAGCAGCGTTGGACATCATCACGCTAATGTGCTCGCAATGCTAGGTTCATGTGTGGTATGGAAAATCCACCGCTCTTCCATTCCCTTTGTCAAACTAGGTGCGTTTTCATCAACCATCAAACTGTGCAAATTGTAATTACCTAAATAAATTCCCTAAATGGAAACACGGGGATTTTGAATCAAGTTTTTACGCTTTGATCAAGTGGTTTGTATTGAAATTCTTTTATTACATAAAACTGCAATTGAAACAGTTTCTTAACAACACAAGAGTCCCGTAACTGGGCCTTGCTGCCTCATAAAAGGATGAAGACGACATCCACTGCTGCCATGTTGTTATCAGAGTTATTACGTTTACAAACATGTTAACATGCTGACTTAATCGTATTTGTTTTTAATAGAAATACTGGAAATCCAAAACTCTGCATTTTCAAATTTATTTAAATATGGACATAGTTTTGTGCATGTCTGTAATGGAAATGCAGGTAATGGCACTTTAAGGTACCAAAACATGGTACAATTTAATTTTAGGTGAAAAAATATATATTAATTAGGACAGAAATCAGTTAGTGTCTTTAAAAGTACTGAAAATCCGTACCCTACTGGATAGGCTGTGATAGATTCTTTCTTGGTCCTAAACTTTGAACTCAGTTTGATTGCTTCCCATGAGGTTTGGACTCATTTCAGTCTGGACAGAAACTAAATCCTTCCATCTTAAATCCTAACTATCTGGACCAGACGTGTGGAGGACATATGAGTTGAGGAGAAGTCTCCAGTTCCTGCTGCCTCATATTCTCCTAAATTAACTGCATTTCTAATCCTTTCTCCTTCCTGATACTTTCATACAATAAGATCATTTCAAACATTTCTATCTCTCCTCAATCTGAAGCTTTAAGTATGTAAACTGGGTGACCTTAAAGGTAATCAATGTTTATCTCCAATCAATCACAAATGTGTTTTTTTTTCTGAAACATAAATTAGCTGTTGAAAAATATGTTACTGCAAATATTCATTTTTAATTCATATGGCATATGCACTTTCTTAACTATGTGTTGTCCCTTTTTACTCCACTTTCTCATTAAATCCTACCTGTTAAATGTATGACAATCTTGTAGTCATAAATTTAAGAGCTGCATTAATAGTTTCAGATGACCAATCAAGTTATGCTTTTGAAGTGTGCACTGGCTGGTAAAAGCCTTTGCTAGTGTCTAGGTAACTACACCCCTGTCTGCTGAAAATGTAATTCAGCATCTAAAATGCGAAATAGACTCTATTTGTTGAGCACTCAGTGATAAAATCTACGGTCAGCCACAAGGTGCATATTCCATTGAAGCGCAGAGAATGACTTGAACGTACATTGAGAGCAAACATGCCAGATAGGCTGATTAATAGCCGCCTCACTGGTTTGCATTGGACTTGGGTTAGTTGCACATTTGCAAGGCAAAAACAAGAGTCTCTGGGCCATTCTGAGTGCTGACAATGTGATTGTGGCGTTTACTGCCTCGGGCTAACCATTGTGATCCTGCTCAGCAAAAGAAATCTGCTCTGAGGAGAACTCGTTCTTCAGGAGTCGGAATGACAACAGAGCTGCTGTATCCTGGGACACTAAAAAAAAAAAGGCTCCTCTGAGATGCGGCGGCCAGTTACATCACTGCCTCTGATAACAGAGGAAGCATTAGCATTAGAAGTCAAAGACAACCCCCTCCCAAAAAAAGAGAAGAGGTGTTTTGGCTCCGGAGAGTCTACTAGCAGATGTCATTGGGCTGCAATGTGTTTGCTGAAAACGATGGTAGAGAAGCTGTGCTTTAAATGCGAGGAGTGATTGTTTCTTTAGATGGAAATTCTAAATAAAAAGCCAAAGGGCTTCTTTTAAACGTGAAAAGACAAACGTTACTGATGTTCTCCTTTTGCTGCACGTAAATATATTCAAGGTTACATTTTTCATCAGGGTCATGAAGTATTTTAAACTGAAGTGTCATTACATTAAAAATATTATGGCTATATTTTTTGTTTCTAAACAAATGTGCTATTAAAAAGTAAAAATAGAAGAAAAGTGCAACCAAATAGGAGCTAAATAAAACCAACTTTGCATTTGCAGTCAGGGTTTGTAGAAGTTACACAGCCACTGTGTTAAAAACCCAATTATAACCATGAAAAGTGACGCATCCTATTACTCAGACAAAATAAATTCCACTTTCTCTTTGAGCTCATCTAATTTTATCGTCGGACTTTTTAAAAGTTTGCTCACTTGATGGGAAACTGGAAGGTTTATGGAAGAAGGCACATGCAAGGATTCAAACTTTTTCTATTTTACTTTGCATTTACTAAACAATGGTTCCGTAATACTCTAAAAAAGCAACAAATATTGACTATTAATGTACAGTTGTAATATATTAGTTAGAATAGTTATAAGTTTGACTTTGGATAGAAAAAAATTAAAAATCATTAATTTGGGCACATTGACTAAAGTAATAGTTGTTACCAAAATCCCCAGCTCCACAGTTGGCAAATCTAAGAAGCCACATCTATGTTTAAGAATCTCTGGTTTATAAATGGTACCCGAAACAAAAGCTCATTTATCTCAACTAATCTTCGAAATGGAAAAAAATCAAAACAAAAAACAACTAAACAGACTGTTCAAGTAAGATGGATATGTGTTCATCTTTTTTATTCAGGGAAAAAAAATTCCCAAAAGAAGAAGCTATTGGTCTAAACTTGGTGAAGTCTGTCCGGTCATTAAAAAGGTCTGAGACTGTAACTGAGAAGGAAGCTCTCTGGTAGAGAACTAAAAATCCATATGAGCTTATGAGATGAATTAAAGCATTTTTTTCCGATATGATTTTTACTGTTAATATAATAACAGCTAACCTTGAATTCTCTTTACTCTAGTCTTAGAAAAGAGGAAGTTCAGCGTTTTCCTTTTCAGGGACAAGTCTATTCTATCAATACATAAAAAACGACCCAGTCTTTACCAGATTATAGAGACTCAGTGAAAGAAAAACTTTAATTAGAAAGGATTTACTGACAAAAATGAAATAAATTCTTTGGCGCACGGGCCTCGGCAGAAGACTTTGCTGCTGTGAATTTGCATCTGCTTTAATGAGTAATCAAGGAAAAGTATTAGAGTAATCGTCCCCATGAGGACCTGGTGGTGGAATAAACTGGAGGGACTGAGAATAGCCTGAGAGTGAGGGAGGAGATGGGGGGAAAGTTTGACTGGAACCCAGGAGGTAAGCTAGCCTCGTGAGACCATCCTGATCTCGCGAGCTTTCAAGGTTTCACTCGCAGGATCAGTCTGGAGACTCTCCGTTAAAGAAAATTTGGAGCAATTTACCAAACGAACGTCCAATCAGCGTTGGCTTTGAGGCGGGTTGAGGTGTGACGCAACGAGAAGCGCGACAGTTCAGTCTAAAGAACATGGCGGCTTCATCCGATGAAACTAGCGTTAGCGTGGCTATAAAGCAAGTTTTGTTGGAATTACAGAGTATTTCTTCACTGAAAGAAGAGCAAAACACTGCTCTGGCGGCTTTTCTCAGAGGAAAAGATGTTTTTGCTCTTCTCCCGACTGGTTTTGGCAAGAGTAGCCTGGCTTGTGGTTGTGTTTTCGTCCTTGCTCTGTTAGTACGTCATATGCTTCGTTGATCTGATTGGTTTATTTGGCCCGTCTATCACCAACATAGGCCAAGCAGCTAACCAGTATTTTCGCCCCTTCCCAAAATTACTTCAACCAAAGGTTTCCAGATGGATATGCGGAGCAAATCCATCTGGCGGAGTCAGGTTAGAGGTAAGCTGGACAAGAAGTTAAATTAAGGGGATCTTGAAAGACGATTAGCTTGAGAGGAGGTGTGGTCCTGATGTATACTGGCTGAAGCTTCCAAATTGAATTTCTGCTTAAGCTTTATAACTCTTTAACCATTTAGTTATTCAACTTTAGCGGCCACATCTGCATTTTTATAGTTGACTAATGTGAAAAAGTTTCATTCAATTATCCAGTGTGTTCCTCCTGCAGGTTTTCCACAGCAAGCAGCAGCAGGTTTCTGCTGGCTCCAACTCCCATCCCAGCCTCCAAATAACCAATCCTGTTGCCTTCCTACAGACTTTTCAAACTAATAATGAGATCACAGATTCAATCTGTGCATCAAATGACCATCATTCATTCCGATATTGGCCGTTGTTTGCTGGCAATAATAGCGCCTTATCTGCTGCCTGTGCCATTCAATATATTATATATTGCTCCTGTTTTTTTTTTTCTCATGCAGGGGAAGATCGCAGGCCGATTACTGATGGAGAGAGATATTTCAGGGCTGGCAGCTTGGCCAGCTCTCATTTCTTCACTTTGTGAGTTTCCTGCAGGCGGGTCGGGCGGGGGGAGAATTGAAACATTTCATCTCGGAGGTGCAATAAAATTGAGATTGCTGTAGAGTGTCTCCCTAATGTGGTATGGATTGAAATCTGGGGAATACCTGCAGAATTGGCAGTCAGTCAGAGCCATTGCTGCAGGAGGAAACATCTTTGCTGCCAAGATAAGAATGCGAACAGTTCTTCCAAAGTAGAGGAAGGAAAAAAAGTCATTTTATCTATTTAGGTAAACAGAGAATCTTAAATAAAGACTTTTATTGTTAGGTTAAGGGAAGAGTATTGTAAATAAGGTAAGCCTTACAGAAAATAATATTACAAAACATTTAAACTCTAGATGAGGGTGTAATTGGTCCTCCAACTGGCTCTCATCAATAAAACTGAGGCTGTTGCTGTGTTTCATTAAAGCAACAGTTTGCTACATATAACTTTGGTCTTATAAATAGGACCCATAATGACTAAACAAAAAAAAAAAAGTGTAAACCATAAAGAACCACACACTGAACTAGAGCAAACAGATGTTTCTATTTCCCAAGGCAGATGTGATGAGATAAGCATCCTGTTCTTATTTAGATCGAAAAGATTTCTTTTGACATTTGGATCATCAGTCAGATGTAAGTTAAATAAAAGCATTTCGTTTAAGACTGAAAAAGTTCCTAACAGCGCTGAATGTGATGGCGTTCTTCTCGTGAAGTTTGCAGAGGGAGGAGGCAATGCTTGTGAAGCTACTGTTTCTTTGAAACAATGCCTTTAATGACTCATCGCTGAAATGATTCCAATTTAAAGTCCTAAAAGTTCAACCCATAACAACATCTTTCAGAATAAGCTGAATATAGAAAATGACTTGAGGGCAGGTGCAAACTAACCTTTGGTCGGAGTGAAAAAGTCCCGTGGCAGACCACTACTTTTGTTTACCAGAAGAAGAAGAACCAAACTGTAAAACTTCCACTCGAGGATCAGGATGCGTGACGGTGACTTTGCCCATCAGATTTCCAACTTCTAACCTGAACTGCTACCACAAAAAACTAACTTGAGGTGATCTCCTCTCAGCCGTGCGTATCTGACACCGGCTGTTCTTGCCGTGCCCTTGGAAGACTGAAATCCATCCACAAGCATTTCTGTTTAGCTCTGACCTGCAGCTGCTGGTCCAAACATTACACATACCAACACTAAAGACCTAAATACAGGTAGACCAGGTAGGAGAGACAAAACCAGGAAGCTTAAATAACCTGTTTCTGACAAAACGTCATAGAGCTTCCTGGCGTGTGCATGTAATATCACAAAGTAGATCCTATAGCGAGCAAAAAGGCGGCCTCTCGTTTAGAGGAGAACCTGCTCGTCTTTAAGAAGCGGGTTATCTGATAGCGCTGGGGCACATTTGGCTCATGAAAGTTTGATGACGCACCACAAAGTCATAATCTAGACCTCACCTGTATCCTGGGCCTCCTCAAACACTTTATGAGTTTGACATGACAGTGAGACAAGAGATCATATTCATGTAGCTAAGACTGGGAAAGGTGTGGTAACGGGAAAGTGGGCCGACTGGTCTGACATCTTCCTCAATGACTGCTGTTCAAATTTCCTGCTCTTCATCCATATTTTCAGCCCAGGGAATTTAGGGGATTTAAATCAGATGAGTCAGAAACAAGGATGATGGATATTTGGAGGGTTTTGGTAAAAACGAAATATCCAGAGCGGCTCTAAATGTCTTTAGTTTCTACAGTGTTCCTGTTATTTCTAATGAAGCTACATGGATTTGTTGTTCACAGGAAGTGGAACTTTTCCTGCAAGCAAAAAGAACAATAATTGTTTTGTTTCCTATGTTTCCCCTGCACCAACCCTGAGCTGAGCCAGGTTAAGGAACTAGTCTCATCAGGAGTTAGGAGCACGCTCATAAGGGCCATCAACCAGTGAGAATGATGTCAGATCCATTGTTAAAATTCCTCTAACTTTGTTTGGATTTCAATCTGCAAAATCTGATTAAAAAAAAACCCTCCATTAGATCTTAAAAATAATAAAGGGAGGATCAAACATTAGCTGGATGACACTGTCATAAAGAAATGAGTCTGTGTTGTGGAAAACCAAACAGGTTCTATAATAGAACCAGTTAAGAACAGGTTCTGTCATCAGCGCTGGTTAACCACAGGGACAGTGTGACACACATGTAGGATGAGGCGTCGATCAGGTTGTGTGTCATCTATTGTTTTCGGAGGGATTTTATTTGTACTTTCCTGCCTTTCATACACCCTTCATCTATATGAAGGGTGTATAATAATAGCTGACACATTTTATGAGTTTGATTTCAAAATACCTCACTCTCAATCCACCTTGTCATCGACTCAGGTAAATTAACTAGTAGGGTTGAAATATTTATTGCATAAAATATGCATTTTGGCGAAGCTTGATACAGTGTAACAAATTCTGATGACTTTTTTTTATGATTGGGAATGTTTCCAAACAACTGAGCGTGGTTTTCTTGTAAGTGATGGAAACATGTAAAGGCCTTCAAAGCAACAGGTTGGGGCAGCACTCTCTTACTATGCCTATTTCTCTTGTATCTGGTCAGAAGAACCTAAAACTGTAGGAACAATTACATTTCTTTGTGTGGTCTTAAATGTTTAATGATGCACCTTGACACAGGTAGGTGGCTAAGAATGAAACTGGCAATAGTCAAAGAAAGGAGCTAAATTCTGAAGAATAATGTTCAAAGACCTTTAGGAAACCTAGAAAACTGTGGAGCTTTGTAAAATAACTGAACAGCCAAAACTGTTTGTTTAGACATTAGTAGAAACTACCCAATGTAGTTCGGATTATCCAGTTTGAGGTCCTGATAAAGGCCTCTTTTGAAATTTCTCCATGACTGTATAATAATTTTCTTTATGCTTAAATGCACTTTAAAAGGGGAACACCGTTTTTTGTTTTTTACATAGGGCCCTTGATTTTACATTATTACATCATGTTCTACTCACCCATATGAGTTTTGTGTTATTTGGAGCCGTTCTGAAGATATTCCCTTAGGTTATATTAAAGTAACGTCTTCCTATGGGCAACGACTTGAAGGCACAAACTAAACTGTTCATAATGTATCATTTATGGTACGCCAGCATTCATAACATCACTGTCCCCCAGACATCCACGCTTATATTTTTTATATTTCTATTTTGTTTAAACAAAGTGGAGTGTGCGTATACTCAGGCAGTTTTATAGTGTCAGGATCCAGAGATCTGCCACCTGATCTCCAGCAGAGAGCGCTGTGGGCCTCCTGAGCTGATTCCTCTACACACCTGGAGATCTTCAGCTCATCAGAGGTCCAAACTACTTAAGCAGCTGCCAGACCTTCCTTCGACGCCGGAGTGTTGACCTAGTTTGGTTAGCGAACCTGAGCCTCAGAACGTCTGAACTTTACTAGTAGACTCTAGAGGAACTAGTCTTCTAATTGCCTTTGTCTTTGTGCTCACAGGAAACCCTGAAGCTCTGGATGAGCTCCACCTAGAAACCTGCCTGCCTGCTCATGAAAGCCAAACCTGAAGATCTCAGTTTGGATTCCTTCTTCAGCTCTTGGATAGAGCAAGGAACAAACCCAAGCAAAAAAACCTTCTAGCTCGGAACTAGACGCTGCTGCTGCTTAAACTGTCTGCCACATCATTGACTCTGGACCTACGGTATCTCACCTCACGGCTCAGTTACAATCTCCTCAAGGTACATCCTGATTCTTCTCTCTATCAATCCATCATCAGCCTGGCTAACCAAACGCTCATCTCTCCAGAAACTCTGAGACCAGTCCCGGACCAGTACCATAACCAGATCCAGTATTATATCATTGTACATCTTTCAATAAACCTTGTTAAACTTTCCTTCAGACTCCGTTGTGTTCTGCATGTGGGCTAAGTCCTTAAACCCAATCATGACATATAGCCAAACACTGCATGAAACTGACTACAGTTAACGAACATAAAAGGCACTACTTTCCAGGTAAATTGTTGGTTTCCAACACAGGCGTAACTTTATGAAGCACTGGTGTGGACAGTCCCCACCAATAATTTCAATACATAGTTCTTGGCAATATGTAGGACAAATGTCTAAATTGGATTTTGCTGCGTTTGAAGGAGGATATTCACTAATGTAGCTGAAAGGGAAAACATCCATCAATCAATCCACATTTTTCTGGATGAATGACGTATGGATGAAACTGAAATTGTGTGCATACCAGGGATGCAGGATATATTGCTGTTGGCAATGGAATTGGCTGTTATTCATCTTTTTTTTTAATACATTTATGTCTAACTACCTATAAATATAAATATCAGTGTATTTTGTGTTCTCAAAAATAGGAAAGCATTCAATAAATATATGTTTGAGGTCATTTTTGGAAAATACAAACCCTATTGAAAGTGTTTTTGTCGAGTAACTGAAGGTCCATCAGCCCAAGTTGTTCCCACCAACTTTCATCACAAAGTTACACGCTTGGTTTCCAAGATCAGATGGCAAGTGCAGAAGGTGTTATTCCTGCTTTATCTATAATGTCCCGTTTAATTAATGGGTTTTCTAATTAAATAATATAAAAATCTGCTCAATAAAGAGAAAAAAGTAACAAGATGAAGTTGTCTCCATTCTTTAGGCAAATTTCTACTCTAACCAAAGTATGTTTTGTTTCCACTTGATGTTTATCACAGTTTATATGATCATAGGAGAAACGTCAGGATTCCCGTTAAGTATTTAAGCTCCTTCAGATTCTTGCATTTTGCAGAAACACATGTGATGCTTAAAGGAAACCTTCCTTCTGTTTCTGATGCTGATTGGCTTTGTTCGTTTTCTCCTGATCACGTCTCCTCTGCAGGAACAGATGGCACACCGAAGCTGGCGCTCTGTTGGCGTGTTGTCTTCGCAGCCTCTGTAGACGCTATGTCAGAGAGAAGCGTTGCCTTTTTTTTTTTTTTTTCCCTGCTTGGTTTTTCCTTACAAATATGTCAGGGTGAAATCCCAGCGGGATTGGAGGCACGAGGAGTGAGGTGCCGCCTTGCTGTTGTGAGATGGACTGGTAGTGACAACTGTGACTGCAGTGTCATTGGCGCTTCAGCAGTCGTAGTAGGAGTGAGACAAAAAGATCCAAAATGGCAACATTACCACCTATTCTCTCAAGCTTTACTCTCTTCTAACAAAAGAAAAGAAAGCTAGTTAACGTCTGCTTTATTACTGGCCTAACTACACTAAAAAGGTTAGTTTCCCTCCCTTCTGTTTATGTCCCTTAATGACCAATAAAAACAAAACAAGAAGTATTCACCCCACCATGTAACTGGGAATGTATTTAATGTCAACTTTAATTCAAAGCAGTAATATTAAATCCAGGTCTTGTGGAAAGGACCTCTCCTGATCAGTAGCTCCTTATGTTACTGCTAAAACAATGTCAGGTGGCTTTTGAACTCATTGTCTTTAGATTGAGATACTTTTTTTCATTTATGTTCATTATTACTGTGATACAGTTATAAATGGCTGTAAACTTAATAGTACTGCTGAAATGACAGGGCGTAGCTATTTCAGTGTGTTCTCTATTTTCCTGGCAGTGTCAATTAAAGAAATAACTTTCTGTAACACCATTTAGGATAAGTTGAAGTACTCTTGAAGCTATTAATGGATTCCTTACGGTATTCTCAATGTTGGTCTTAATGTAAAATTGATTTAGTGACTTAACCACCTCACTAACACTCTAACTTCTTTTAAATACAGGCTGAGCCATATAAACTGTTCAGTTCCAGTATAAATATTTTTGATAACCTATCAGAAATTTTATGTCCGAAACATCAGATGCAACTACTTCAATAAAACAATGTTACTTCAAAGGAAATAAAATACTTTTTTTTACATTAACTTGCAGTAAAAAAAAACCTCTTCCTGGTCTGTTTGCAAAACAACTAACATGCAGAACATTGATGTCTCTCAAAATTAGCATGAAGCTGTTGCAAAACTGCACAGCTTCTTTAAGCCTAGATCCACAATGGAGCATTATCACAGATCCTTCCTCCCCTTTTTTAGTAATTATGCACTATTATTTTTCTCATGCTGTAAATCAAGACTTGTCCAGTGTTGTTTTCTTATTAGTTCAGGTTTTGTTTTAACAAACAGGAAAAAAGTCTAGTATTTTATTCCAGATTTTAAAGCATTCCCTCCTGAAAAAGCAGCTTTGCTCAACTTTAAGTTGAAAGCTTAAGACTTGTGTTTTTTCAAGTAAAATAATAATGTTTGCATAAATAAGTACTTTTTATTAATGCTAATTTGAGTATGTTAGATAAAACTGTATAATAGAAATAGTATTTGGCAGCAGTGACATGTATCATTTTTTTCTTAATAGCCAAAAGCCACACTGTAAGCCAGGGGTCTGCAACCTGTGGCCCCGGAGCCCATAGTGGCTCTTTGGGCTCTCCACCATGACTCTTAGTTGCAGCTGAGAATAAAAACTGAACCAATAAATGAATTTAATATTGTATAATAAAAAATACCAGCTGTTATTTTTTTATATAAAATTTGAATTTACTTTTCGCATACAAGATATATGTGTTTAGGTCTATTTTTCTTTAATAAACTCTAAATATTTTTAAACGTTTTATGTTTTCACTTGTTTAAAACCTAAAAATACAAATACATTTTTTTTTTCTTAAATGGCAATAAATTTCCTACAGCAAAAATTTGACAAAATAAGAAGTTGTGTTGTGTTGAAAGGTCAAGGATTATTTCTGGCTCTAAACGACTTTTATGACTTGGGGCAAGACGGCCCTTTGGATACTTAAGGTTGCAGACTCCTGCTGTGGGCAATGCAGTTGATACAAAACATTAACAAAAATACAAAAGAACATTTAAAAAATCATTATAAAGTAATACCTATATATAAGGGATTTTGTCAATAACAGTATTAACTTTATACATTCTAGATTCGTTGTATATAACACTGAAGGTCACCAACTTATGTTACTGTAGAGAGGAAGTATTTTTTCATGTTAAATAAGAAAATAAAAGTTATTGAAATGAGAGTTTAGATATTGTTTCGGGACAGGATGGCTCATATAATGAGTCAAACATGCTTTAATCTGCATGACTGATCATTATCTGGACATACCTGGTTAAGCTGACCACCAACCCTTTTTCATAGTTCTGACAGGATTATAATTTTACCTGACTCCATTATTTTCTAACACTAAAGTAACAAATGTAAAGTCTTTAGCTTCCCTTATTAACAGGATTTCTTTGCTGCATGCTGCTGCTGTGACACTCAGCTGAAAGCAAACCCCAGCAGTTTGATAAGACGCTTCATTTTAAAGCCCCCTTATCAGCTGCCAGGCTTTTGGGTCCTAGCTAAGATGTCGACGCAGTGTTTCAAAGTCTTTGTAGAGTAGGAAAAATGACGCAGCCTCAGCCCCGGCTTTGTACTGCTTTTCGTATCTTATCATCGCAGATGATGAGATACCCCCTTCCTGCCCTGATAACACTTCCCATAAAGGAGCTGCAGCTTTTCATTTCATTCAGTTTAGTGCACCCCATTTTTTATCAATTACAGCTCGCACAAAAAGCCCAGGAAAACTATTAAATGTGTGCCACAGGATGGACAGATGTTGAACCTCTGTCAGAACCATAATGCAGCTTTAGACCTAGTGTCTGACGGGTGTGTTCAGCCTAGAGGTGGCTGATTTGAATAGGCCGTATGTGATTAGGTAAGAATGTCCGCAATGAGTCACATGGTTCTATAAAGTTTTGTATGGGGAAATATTCTAACGCGTCTATAGATTTCAGACACGGTGAAGCCGGTGTCCTTCTGTGGGCGTAATATGATGCGCCATCTTCCATCATGCCTCCCTTACACCGCCCCAGGCGGCAGTCTACAGTAAACAAGTCCTGTCTCTTCTGCATTACCCAGCAGCCCACACTTATCAATAGCTCTGCCGTGTTCTCTGTTACACTGCAAACAGACCTGCTGCTTGTTTTGCTTCTCGCCCAGGAGCCCTGAACCCTTCTACAGAGACTAAACAAGTCTGGAGAGATCTGCTTTACATAATGTAGCGAACGGCAGGTTTGTCTGTAGCACAAAATGAGCCTCACAAAAATAAAAATAGGTCTTAAAATGTTGATTAAAGTCAGTATTACTTCTACAGGTCGGCTAAAAAATATATATTAATATTAAAATATTATTTTAATATGAGTCTAACCAGTCCCTGATATATGATGCTGACTATTTGGAGACGACTTACGAGCCTGATATTGTTTTTTCTTTCTCTATAAACAAGATGAAACGATACAGCGATAAAAAAAAATGTTACACAAGACTCATTACACAAAAAGGAAATATTTATTAACTGATCAAACAGAATATTAACAATGGAGGGCAGATGGAGGGAGCGGCAATGTGTGCGCTTCACGCAATCTTTAACTATGTCTGTTGAATGTATTAATGAATGGGTAAACGACGCACGTAGTCGGTAAGAAAAATATAGAGCAAAACAAACACAAATAAAAAATACAGCAGCTGGTGCATCAGTCTACCTCTGCTTAGTTCATCTGCAAATGTTTGAAAGGCTCGGCAAGGATTTAAATTCACTTCTCCTGGAACAACTTTCCTGATCACAAACAACCCCACAGCATGACGCTACCACCGACGTGCTTTTGGATAATGTGCAGTTTTAAAAACTTGGTAGGGATGATGCTTTTTGTCCACTGATGGCCTCTAAAGGAATGACCTTTAAGAAATAGATGGATTTATACCCAGATTATATGCAGAACAGGAGGGAATATTCAATAATTTACTGATTTCTGTAGGTTGAGCTGGATTTATCTGAGTAAAATGGGTAAACACCAATGCACAACATATTCTTTACATTTTTATTTTTAGAAAATCTTTAAAGCTACAGTGTGTAATAATTACAGGGATATACAGTCAGAAATGTAATATATTATACATAACTATGTTATTTATCATCATCTACGAGCTCAGCCTCTTAACCTTAATATTTGCGTTGCCTTAGAATTTGTTATTTATAATTACATAGGAGCGTGTCTCGCAGCCATGGAGGCAGACATCTTTGCGCTACGGCAGCGCAGAGCCAACAAACTAGCGATTGCGAGATCGCCCATTACGGGTATATTTATTATCTTAAGTCTACATGAAATCTATACCCTACACAGACTAATGAAATACTATCTGTAAAATTATCTATGTAAACAAACCTCATCACTTGAGAAGGTAGGTGATGCGGACGTCGTGGAAGACATTTTGTCCCGTAACGCTCGCCGTACTGTTGGGGGGGAGAAGCGGTGGGGGGAGCTGTTCATGTTGCTGCAGTCTGCAGTCTGACCGCTAGATGTCGCTAAAAGTTACACACTGTAGCTTTAAATTTAAAATTGTTCTTCTATTTTCCAGTCATACAGGTCTTAGCTTTGGTCAAGTTTATCAAATCCCAATAAAATGCAGCAAAGTTTGTGGTTGTGGAAGCAATAATAATACTTTAGCCGATCACTGTTTTCTAAGTAAGCTCAATCTCTACATTAATCACCTTATTAAGATTGGATATTTATTAGGGCTGCAACTAACGAGTAGTTGCAAATCAATTAATCTTTTGATAATTTATTTTTTTGATTAATCGATTAACAATCAGATAGCCAGAAATTCCTTAAAGAAGACTTTTTATGAAATTAAACCAGGTGAAACTAAACTTTTTTCACTTCAGGAGTTCTGGATAAATAAATGCAAAATACACTATATTGCCAAAAGTATTTGCTCACCTGCCTTGACTCACATATGAGCTTAAGTGACATCCCGTTCCTAATCCATAGGGTTCAATATGACGTCGGTCCACCCTTTGCAGCTAGAACAGCTTCAACTCTTCTGGGAAGGCTGTCCACAAGGTTTAGGAGTGTGTTTATGGGAATTTTTGACCATTCTTCCAGAAGCGCATTTGTGAGGTCGCACACTGATGTTGGACGAGAAGGCCTGGCTCTCAGTCTCCGCTCTAATTCATCCCAAAGGTGTTCTATCGGGTTGAGGTCAGGACTCTGTGCAGGCCAGTCAAGTTCATCCACACCAGACTCTGTCATCCATGTCTTTATGGACCTTGCTTTGTGCACTGGTGCACAGTCATGTTGGAAGAGGAAGGGGCCAGCTCCAAACTGTTCCCACAAAGTTGGGAGCATGGAATTGTCCAAAATGTCTTGGTATGCTGAAGCATTCAGAGTTCCTTTCACTGGAACTAAGGGGCCAAGCCCAGCTCCTGAAAAACAACCCCACACCATAATCCCCCCTCCACCAAACTTTACACTTGGCACAATGCAGTCAGACAAGTACCGTTCTCCTGGCAACCGCCAAACCCAGACCCGTCCATCAGATTGCCAGATGGAGAAGCGCGATTCGTCACTCCAGAGAACGCGTCTCCACTGCTCTAGAGTCCAGTGGCGGCGTGCTTTACACCACCGCATCCGACGCTTTGCATTGCACTTGGTTATGTATGGCTTGGATGCAGCTGCTCGACCATGGAAACCCATTCCATGAAGCTCTCTGCGCACTGTTCTTGAGCTAATCTGAAGGCCACATGAAGTTTGGAGGTCTGTAGTGATTGACTCTGCAGAAAGTTGGCGACCTCTTCGCACTATGCGCTTCAGCATCCGCTGACCCCGCTCCGTCAGTTTACGTGGCCTACCACTTCGTGGCTGAGTTGCTGTCGTTCCCAAACACTTCCATTTTCTTATAATACAGCTGACAGTTGACTGTGGAATATTTAGGAGCGAGGAAATTTCACGACTGGATTTGTTGCACAGGTGGCATCCTATCACAGTTCCACGCTGGAATTCACTGAGCTCCTGAGAGCGACCCATTCTTTCACAAATGTTTGTAAAAACAGTCTGCATGCCTAGGTGCTTGAATTTATACACCTGTGGCCATGGAAGTGATTGGAACACCTGATTCCAATAATTTGGATGGGTGAGCAAATACTTTTGGCAATATAGTGTATCTATATATTGTTTTTACAATTTTGATATAATTACTGCTCTAAGTGGGTTTTTATGTCAGCTAAAGGCATGTTTTACAAAATTAGTTGACGATTATTTCAATAAACGATTAATCATGATTAACTGTTTGAGCCCTAATATTTAATAATAAATACAAGAAAACCTGGAATTTTAAAAAGTGTTACAAATGTGGTTCAATTAAGCAGATCCAGGTTCAGGGACAGCAAAATGCGGGGGAAGAGAAATGCACAAAAGAAACTTTTTTTTTTTTTTTTTTTTTGTGAAGTTAATCTCAGAAGAATTTTTTAAATCATTAATCATTTAAATCATTAATTAAAGACACTGCTCATTTTCTCTGCCAAGCTGCTGCTCACTCCATGTCAGAAAGCTGTATGTAAAGAAATTTCATTTTGTATACACTATACAAAAGGACAATAAAGTTTGCCTAAGTCTGAGACGCTAGACAAACTGATGTCTATCCGCTTGCATAAGTTTGTTGGGTTTTCGAACTAAGATAAAATTAAACTTAAATGATTAAACGTTTAATTTCAAACACTAAAAACAGTCACCATCCCTGATGCCGTACATTATGTTTGTGCTTCAAATGTCTGAAGTTTTATGAGGGAGAATAGAGATAGGACCTGGTTTGAAAGGCTGATACGACACGTCGCTGTTCAAACAAATCCCGATTAGATACCAGTGTCGACAGTAAATCAGTGACAACTGCCGCTGCCTCAGACATACAACTGGCCAACCTGTTTATGTTTATTACTATGTAGTAAATGGATAAGGCTACCGCCTTTTTTTGGCCCGTCTCATTTCTAATAGAGAAATTTACGAGCTATCCCAAAATGAATGTCTCTCACTGTTTGTTCAAACGGCTGGGATGTAAACAAAAGACAGCTTCTTTTTAAATGTTTTAAATTTAACTCCAAATTACTCATTTGTTAAGAAATAATCTGAATTAGTTTAGGTCACTAAGTGTCACTAACTGCAGTTATTTTTGTCAGACGTAACACTTGTTTTAGTTAGCTGGGTTAAGCTAAGATGTAAAATAATGTAGTTTTTTTAATGGTATTTGTATTAGAATTGTTACCATCTATGGCGATGTTCTGGTTGCATTTGTTTATCCTGCCTTGCACCTTTTTTTAAGTGATCTTTAGATTAATCCTGATTAATTGGTTAGTAAGATGACCGTCAACTCATTTGATAAATAAATTGAATCGTTACCTAAAGTAATAGCCCATAGGCAGATAAAAAATGCCATTTGAAGACACAATAATCTACTAACTACTAGTAATTAGGGCTCAATTTTACAAAAAATAGAACCATTTTCCACTTCATGATTAAAAATATTCATTTTTTTAATAAATGTATTTCTTAATAGAATTCCTTTAAAATGTGCAAAAAAAATATCTATTCCAAATTTTTGTTAATCTACGAAAATATCTCTTTTAGATGATCAAATTAATCAAAATAAAACAAATAGATTAATTGATTACTTAAATAAACGATGAAGCCCAGTCAATGTTGTGTTGTGCTACATGTATTATATAAATAAAATAGCATATTAAAATTTTTTCCTCTTCCTTTCATTCTTCATTTAATTAGCCAATTGCTAATCAGTTAGCTGCTAATTTAAGAGAATATCTCCATTTCTTTTTTTTTGGTACTATATTTTTGTAAAATGTGCAGTCCAAAGAATAAAACCCAAAAATTGGGATGACCTTTTTAAAAAACCTGATTGGAAGATGCCTGATTTGATCACCTTTCCAATAACCGTGTTTTTCTTTTAATTTGAAATAAATGCAGCACATAAATCACAAAGTTTCTCAGATTTCATAATGAATGTGTGCAAAACAAGCCTCTTTAATACTGTACAACTTCCTCTGTTTTGGCTATTTATATAATATGAGGATCACAGAAAAACTCTTTTCCTCTGTTAGTTGTCATTTTGATAATACATACAGCACATATACACTCATTTTGTATATATTTTTTTAATAAATATTTTTCCTACGCTCCTAGATTCAAAAGTAGACTTTGTATTTAATAAAATCAGGTGAATTCTCAGTCATCCAGGTCATTGCAACAAGGAAATAGGTTTATTTTGGAGGCAGACAGACTGTTTTTTATTTTGTTTTATTTTGTTTTTATTCTATTTTGTTTTGTTTGATCACACATTCATAAGCACATAATGATGCCTTTTGTCTAATAGGTGAAGGAGGCAATTCTCAAGCGATAAACAACAACTGCAGCGATGATTTTGATTAGAAAAATTGCTGCTGCTATCATTGTCCGGTTGTTAAACCTACAGTATCGCTGAATAATTGACAAAACGGCGAAAATGAATGTTTTCTTTAAACAGCACTGAGCTGAAGTCCAATACGCAACACTTATTGTAGTGTATTGTAGGGGAGTGTTGGCCTAGTGGGTTAGAGCGGTGCACTTGTGCTCTGAGAAGGTTGCAAGTACCCACTGCCTCCACGCTGGGTTCCTGAGCCAGACCATTAACCCCTGATTGTTCCCGGGGCGCCGCACAGTGGCAGCCCACTGCCCCCTAAGGGGATGGGTTAAATGCAGAGGTCAATTTCTCCAATGTGAGATCAATAAAATTAAATTATTATAAAATGACTTAAAACGGAAAAAAATTACAAAGGTTGCAAAGTTTTGTTGGGATATTATGGGTTAGATGGACATAGATTCATATTTGTCAAGAGAAAAATTTTTTTTTTTAGATGGTTTGAAGAATTTGGTCTCCCCCTGTGCTCTAATACCCCTAAATAAAATCCAGCGCTACTAATTGGCTTGAGTGGTCCAGCATTTAGTAAAGGCCCTAATAAAGTGATGCAAACAAGCAAAACTCTGTAGATCAGTCACCATGGTAGCCATATATAAATACCGTATTTAGCAGTCCTGAAAAAAAGAAATAAAACAAAAACTCTCCAGAAACAAAATTACCCTAAACATAAGGTTTTATAATGACCTAATCAAAGTACAGGCCTAAAAACATTTGAGAATTAAAGTCCAAAGATGCTCTCAGATTCAATCAGACCATTTCTCAGCGGAATATGTTTCTAAACAAGCAAAGCCGTTTAGAATAGACCCACCAACCAAAACACCTGCTTGTTATTTTCCATCCACACCTTTTCAGAGCATCACACTTCATTTGATCTCTAAATATTCCACCTTGTTTTCCTCTGTCTTATTATTTATTTAAAAAGAAAGGAGAACTGGTTTCCCTACTATTCCAGAACAACATCTCGCTCCTCTCTTCCACACCATCTGTGCAACCTGATATGGTAAGACAATGTAAACAGCAGCGCCCAGCTCAGGTGTACATCCTGTTACAGGTGTAGTCCTGAGCCCACAGAAAGAACACAGAGCGGATCATTTGCATTCACTTTAAATACTTTGTTTTCAGTACTGAAGGAAACAGAAAAAAAATGGGGGGAGCTCAGGAAGGTAACAACACAGCTTTATCACATAAAGGCACCAAGTGATGCATTACACCACTGCAGTGCATCATTTTGTTCTGGTCAAGGGTTCAGCTTCATGTTAGAGGAGCAAACATAAGCCAAGGCCAGCCATGTGTGAAGCACCCCCTCCTCTTCCCCACCTCCTCCTATCAGGAGGATCCTAACAACAGCCCTGCATTTACTCATTAACCTCACCTCTACAGCAGCTCTCTGTTATGGAAATTTTTTTTATGATCCTGACTCCCAATGGAGGGAGGGGAACACCTAAACGCATTATACCTGTCGAAATGATTTAAAAATATATCTTAATGAGGAAATAAAAGGTAAATACAAAAAATAGGTGATGCACTATATTCATGATGTGCAACAGGTGTGCACACCAAGGTCTAATGTAACTAATAATAAGTTTGTTTTCTGTATCAGTTTAAAGTTTTTTAGCAGTATAATGTTTTATTTTAACATTTATTGAGAGGTAAAGTTTTCTTCCATATGTCAAACATATGTCACCTGTTCACGCATTGTTTATTAACGTTTAATAGCCGCACTTCCCCCCTATTTCTGACTTTAACTGCAATTTAAAGACCCTTGATACGAGTTTTATTCTTAAATAAATGCAAAATAAATAGACAAATCATTTAAGCCTACCTGTCGTCTTAGATGAAGGAGTGGCACTTTAATTTGCCTCAGGTATCAGAAACACACGGATGTCATTTAACGTCTCCCTCTCTCTTCCGGTTCTGTAGTGGAAAAAAAGTATCAAAAAACAGGTGGAGGGGGGAAAAAAGATGGAGGTTTCCTTTTACAGGACGGTTAGAGTTGCTGCGTTTGGCCGTTGAGAAGAGTTTCCTCCTCTCGGTGACTCCGCAGTCCCATGTCTCCTTGTGTAGACTCGGTAGGCTGATGGGTTGGTAAGTTAGTTAGTCCGGGGAACTAGTGAAGCTGACTGTGGCGGGAACAGGCTGACTTCCGGTTGGTCATTTCAAAATTAAAGAAGAGGAAGGGCTTTTTATAATCCTGCTGAAGAAAAAACACATAAGAATTATACGGAAGAGGATTAGGGCCACTGAAATAATAAAAAAAGTTAACTGATTGTTAAATTTTATTTCAGTTTAATATGGGGAAAAGGTCAGAATTCTAAGATTAAAGCCTAATTCTGAGAAAAAAGTCAGAATTCTTAGATTAAAGTCAGAATTCTGAGATTAAAGCCAGATTTCTGAGATTAAAGTCAGAATTCTGAGAAATAAACTCTGAATTCTAAGATTAAAGTCAGAATTTTCAGAGAAAGCCAGAATTCTGAGTTTAAAGTCAGAATATCCCATATTCCCATCTTAAATTGAAATAAAATTATTTTTTTGTGTGATTTCCCATGTATTTGAACCTAAAAAAACACATTACAATACAATTTATTTTTAATTACAATTTCCCTGCTTGTCCACTGTGGAGGACAATAGGACAATTTCCATGGGAAAATAGAACAGGCTTAAGAAAAATAAAAGATTATGTCTTGAAAGTGATATTTACCTAACAACTTTCACATTTGATGAAAACAAACACATTTCTTTAACATTCTTCTTTTGTTTGTTGCCTGCAACAGCAAAAATAGATGTATTTAATTTGAAAGTAGCAGGCTTTTATCAGCCAGATTTTCAGCTAAAGTACTCTCTAGCCTCTTCTGGCATAACGAAGGGACATTTGTAAAAATTGGACCTCACAAACCTCTAAAAAGGAAATAACAGTTCACGTGTTAGGTTTTTCAAAAAAAAAAAAAAAAATTTAAATTTTTAATTTCCGATACCAATATTGCATACCAATACAACATTGTATGAATTATACGTGCTTTTATATAATTATTTTGATGTGTGAAGTGTTTAAAAAAGCTTTGATCAAGGTTTGCTTTTATTTAAACAACCAAGAAGTTACATAAGCACTGTGTTTTTATCAGGAATCCAATATCTGAGATTTTATGTACAGGCCGATGTAAATCTATATAAGTTTTTTCCTGATATTAGACCGATATCCTATAATTTGTAAAAATACTTTGATATCTTGAAACATACACAAACTGTCTGAATCATGTATTTATCCTTTTACTGTAATGAATGGTGCTTTCATTTCTTATCTATTTATTTTACCATCAGAACATTTTAAGAAAATGCTGATGTATTTTTAAACGCTCCTTTGGAGCAAATCAAGTATTTTGGTGTCTTGTTTTACCTGCAAAGGAAAGTTTGAGCAGGAGATGTTTAGAAGGACTAGAACCACGTGTGCAGTGAGATTTTAATTAAGGGACGATACAACTTTTTCATTTCCAATAGGACACAGATTTTGCAGCTTTGAGAATTGGCTAATACCGATATTGATCAGATACGATCGTAACAAAAATCACACCACTTTTTATTACTCACTTTAAACTGTAGAATGTTAGAAAAATACTTGACCAAGTAATATTACTAAAATGGGGAACGAAAGTCAAATTCAAAAGGTATGAAACAACTGGCCCATGTAGAATTAACCAATCAGTTAAAGAAACTTTTAACAAAAGCAGAGCGTTTCTATATGCATGAAAATATCAGATGCTAGCAGATAAAATCCAATATTAGCTGTTTGGTTAATATCAGACCAATGTCCGTTATTAATATTGAATCTGGACATCCCTGTCTTACGAAGAAGAAGCTATTCTGAAGAGCAAAGCTGTTGATCTATATTCTGAACCGTATTTATGGCTGTAATGCCTGGATCATGCCAAAAAGACAAAAATATCCTGGGAGCTGAACAAGCAATCAAGAGAAGATTTCCCACTAGTATATTTTGAATTAGGGTTGTTAAGATCCAATTGAGCTTATCCCAATTGCAAGAACCCCTGACCAAGAAGTCTGGGGAGAGACAACATGTTACTTCTCTAAACAGTTGGAGAGTAATTTTTGGATGTGTTAACAACAGCTTGATTAGATACAAAAAGGAGTCAACAGATAAAGGTTGCAAAAATAAAATCATGTAGGCTAATTCTTCTTTTTTTTTTTTTTTACTTGGAGCAAGACTCATAGTTTGATGATGTTTAACATTAACTGAAAGCACTTGTAAATATCAACCCTCAATTCAATTGATGTTTCAGTGTAAATGCACTCCGATCACTTTCATACCTCTACGCCCCGTCTCCATCTGGCTCAGTCCTGGCGTACTCCAACTGCACTTCCTGTTTGACCTCCTAACCCGTGTTCAGCTTGACTCAGCTTAACCTGAGCCTACTTTTTTCCGTCCACACAGTAGATCATATGACTGGGATGTGATTAAAATGGGGAAATAACTCTTTACTACTTGCCCACCACCTATTGTTATTTTTCTTAAGTGATTTTTAACGCCATTGAATCTAATTATATTAATCTGCCCCCCTTCTCCAATTTTTATGTCTTTAAACATCAACCAAAAGGAACTTTTTCAACGCTTTTGCAATTGAATTAAAGCATTTTTTATTACATATATATATATTGCAGTATTACTATAGAGCTATGTATACCTATAGTTATAAAACTATAGAAGTACAGATAGTTTGATGGCCTGTAACTTTACCAATTTGCATATTTGTGAATACAGATTTCTTTTCAGTACTTATCTGACTATGTAGTACAAAATAATCCCAGTTATGCTATACTTTATTAAAAAACAGCTATGAATGTAATTCAATCTGTAAATAATAAGTACGATGAGGGCTGTAGTCAATAATAGCATTTGTTAGAATAAATTGGAAAACAATGTATTATTTTGTTGGCAAACTTCAAAAAACTTGTTTTCAGTGAACACCATCGGATCAGTCGATTTACTAACGATTTTGATTAAAAGATTATTGTTGTTAGAGGCTGACGTTAGTCATTGTTTTCTTTAAAAAAAAGTTTAAATATATATAAATACACTCACCGGCCACTTTATTAGGTACATCTGTCCAACTGCTCGTTAACACTTAATTTCTAAGCAGCCAATCACATGGCGGCAACTCAGTGCATTTAGGCATGTAGACATGGTCAAGACAATCTCCTGCAGTTCAAACCGAGCATCAGCATGGGGAAAAAAGGTGATTTGAGTGACTTTGAACGTGGCATGATTGTTGGTGCCAGAAGGGCTGGTCTGAGTATTTCAGAAGCTGCTGATCTACTGGGATTTTCACGCACAACCATCTCTAGGGTTTACAGAGAATGGTCCGAAAAAGAAAAAACATCCAGTGAGCTGCAGTTCTGTGGGCGGAAATGCCTTGTTGATTGAGAGGTCAGAGGAGAATGGCCAGACTGGTTTGAGCTGATAGAAGGGCAACAGTGACTCAAATAACCACCCGTTGCAACCAAGGTGGGCAGAAGAGCATCTCTGAACGCACAGTACGTCGAACTTTGAGGCAGATGGGCTACAGCAGCAGAAGACCACACCGGGTGCCACTCCTTTCAGCTAAGAACAGGAAACTGAGGCTACAATTTGCACAAGCTCATCGAAATTGGACAATAGAAGATTGGAAAAACGTTGCCTGGTCTGATGAGTCTCGATTTCTGCTGCGACATTCGGATGGTAGGGTCAGAATTTGGCGTCTACAACATGAAAGCATGGATCCATCCTGCCTTGTATCAACGGTTCAGGCTGGTGGTTGTGGTGTCATGGTGTGGGGAATATTTTCTTGGGACTCTTTGGGCCCCTTGGTACCAATTGAGCATCGTTGCAACGCCACAGCCTACCTGAGTATTGTTGCTGACCATGTCCATCCCTTTATGACCACAATGTACCCAACTTCTGATGGCTACTTTCAGCAGGATAATGCGCCATGGCATAAAGCTGGAATCATCTCAGACTGGTTTCTTGAACATGACAATGAGTTCACTGTGCTCAAATGGCCTCCACAGTCACCAGATCTCAATCCAATAGAGCATCTTTGGGATGTGGTGGAACGGGAGATTCGCATCATGGATGTGCAGCCGACAAATCTGCGGAAACTGTGTGATGCCATCATGTCAATATGGACCAAACTCCCTGAGGAATGCTTCCAGCACCTTGTTGAATCTATGCCACGAAGAATTGATGCAGTTCTGAAGGCAAAAGGGGGTCCAACCCGTTACTAGCATGGGGTACCTAATAAAGTGGCCGGTGAGTGTATATATATATATATATATATATATATATATATATATATATATATATATATATATATCAGTAAGTAACTATTCAATGAATATATACCGTTAACATTACAAAGCCAACTAAAATAAATTCTGTGTCAAATGTGCAGAAGGGTGGATTAACCTGAGAGATGGACAGAAGACAGCTCACAGGACTCATTGCTCAGAAGTTTAGTTGCTTTTTAAAGAAATGAAACTATATCCATCAGATCTAATTGCGACTTTGAAGTACTAATAAATCAGGGTGACCAAACGTCCCTATTTCCCGGGACATATCCGTATTTCACGTCCTGTCCCGGGCGTCCCGGGTTTTTTTTAGAAAGTGAGGAAATGTCCTGATTTCACTGCGCACGACGCTCCGTGTGACGTAATCCCTGAGCCGCGTCAGTGCGGGCAGCTCTGTTCTTAATCAGAGACTCTGTTCGAAAACATGGGCTGCATCCTCCAAGGACACGGTCTATCTAGACTGGATCCTTCGAAGTCCTTGAAAATAAGGAGGCCGGAAGAGTTTTGGCTATAAATTCGAACAGGTCCACCCTTCGGCGGGTTTTACCGCCGTATGCTCTGTTGCTTAGCAACCGTGAAAGTTGACACACAAAGCAGGAAAAGAATGAATACCGAGGTTTTCAAAACTGTTTGTTTATTTATTTATTTTTTTTTAAAGTTAAAGTGAACAAAGAATCCAGAGTGGAATAAAGGTTCCAACCACTGGGAGCAGGAACAAATAAAATCAAATGTAGTGATAGAAACCTTAGTCAGTTAAATAACCTGCTGCTGTCATTCTGCACATCTCTGATGTTGCTGCTATTTTCAAATATCCATTACTGTAAAAATGTCCATAGCTGCATATTGGTTATTAATTCTCCAGTTTACACTTTACAGAATTGTATTGTTTATATTTTAACTCTTCCCTATTATGTTATTCTTATACATTTTTCTAAGGTCCTCATTTGTGTGACCATTTTCAATAATTTTTCTGCTGCTGTAAATTTGCCCATTGTGGGACAGTAAAGGGATTTTCTATTCTATTCTATAAAAGGGTTAGAAATATATAAGTAAATCTAAATAATGTATCTACAAAATATATCTGCAAAATCTCTAATATTCAACAACAAAAAATACTTAGTTAAGCATATTGTGCAAAACAACAATAAAAAAAATAAACTCCTATCAGATTTATAGTTCCCACACTGCAGATCTATTAGAATCTGTCCTTTAATTACAGCCAAACTCATTTACACAGTAACAGATAAAAACCTTTAGATAAACCAAACATTACCGCCACATATCTGACTCAATAACCATTAAAACAACTATTTTCATTCATTTCAGACGGAACTATTAACAGAGTTTTATTATATTAAACTGAACTTCCAATTTTCACCACTGTTCTTCGCCAAGTAACATTTCCTCTGATCACGGAGCAAATCCCGATGATGAGACATTTCTTCTTTCAATCACCCCCCCACCCCCCCCCACCCCCCCGCTCCAAGGTGTCCTGGTTTTCCCAAATGAAAATATGGTCACCCTATAATAAATATATTTACAGTGCAGACATAAGGGTTGTTTTCTGTGAAGTGACGGACAAGCAGTTGATCTGAGCTTGACACAGTTCTGAAAACTGGTTTGACTATTTACACATGCACTATATGGGATCCTCCTCCTATAAACAGACCAGGGAATACATTTATGTTTGTTTTCAGTGGTGGATGACTCAGGTTTTCTTCAGATTCTCATTTAAAATACATCTAAAAACGTTTTCCCTTCAAATGTGGTCATAAGTATGGCAGTTAAGAAATGGTTGAAGACAACACATATGGCCATAAGTAACAGCGAATGTGAAGAAGATATTAAAGGGGATTTATTTTGCTCTTTTTTCTCACAGAACTTTGCTTAACTAAAAAAAATGAGAGAAAAGATTACTTTGGAAGAAGGAAATTAGGACGTAGATGAATTGAAGGCTGGAAAGCAATGATAATATGGGTCAAACCTGTTTGTTATATATAAATAAATCTGGGAGCTAATATTAGCTTATGGTATTTGAAGAGACAGCTGACTAAAACTCATCATACAATTTTTGTTTGTTTCATTTAATGAGTGTACAGTGTTTCAATTTACAAGGTGAATAATTGCAGGGTCAAAAGAGGTTGGCTGCTATCTATGAAGGTAAACACTGCACAAACAGGGTAAACAATGAACCCAGGTCCTGTGTATTCATACAGTATGAAGGCTAATTTTTAGAGACATCAAATATATAAAAGTGAGTTAAACTGGACCCGAAAGAAAGAAAATCCTGTTTAGTCAGACGCCTCTTTTAATGAACCAGAAAGTGAAACAGATCTTCCAAAGGCAAGGAACTCTCCTCCCGGCGTGCTTCATAGGAATGGGGTCAATGCCCATTGGTAGTTATCTTTCTTCTAGGTTTAGACTTGATGCAATGGGACGGCAGTGTAAGGAAAGATGAGATAACAGGGATGGAATCTTCTTACAGATAAAATATTGTCCAGGACAGCCTGAAAGCGAAGTAGATTATAGGAGCACTTCTTTAACACATAGCTCTAAGGTGAAAATGCCTTATCATGGTGGGTAGATTTGTTGAGCCAGATATGGAAGGAGAAAGGTAAATATGGGTGACTCAGGCTTCCTCAAAACAGAAAATACAGGTTGCGAATGAGCACAATGGCTTCAAAAGCTTCTGGCTCATGGAGTTAATGCCGCTGACAAAAAAGGGGCTATTTTGAGCCTGGGTAAATAAAGTGACACTGTACAGAGTGTTTGACCTGTGTGTGACAAACAACTGGTGTAATTATACGGCTGTATGGCACTGCAGGTGGAATGTGCTTGCCACAGTGAACCTCCTGCAGCCCACGGCAGACATGAGCTCACCATCGATGCAGTGAGAGGCGTGGCCGAGCCTGGGACTGCAGCCAGCTCCAGGTAGTCATGGCAACAGAGCCTATATATACATACACACGCCCAGGTTAAATGTATGCTAGTGTTGAGAGTGCCACCACTGGGAAATCAACGTGGCAGCCCCAAAGCAACAGGGTCTTATTGGCCAATAACAGCTTGAACGTTGGTATCTTTACTCTACGAACCTGCGGGCTTGACGTAGCTCACCACAAAGGTGCCTGGCTCATACATCAACTATTTGTCATGGTGTGTCAGCAGGTGTTGGAGGGCTGTACACCACTGTTTTCTGGCATTTGGTACCGAGCCCATATTACCGGCAATTACCAGCCTGTGGAATCATTTTACAGCTCTGGTCTGTCCTTCTAAATGCATTGCCAGGGTCAGTGATTTCCCATTCCCAGAATAAGCCTAATGATTTCCTTGCAAATTAACACATAGGGCAAACTTTTCAACCTTCACTCGTTTCTCCACACTTTTCACTAAAGTAGTCAATGACTTTTAACTCTTTTAAAGGAGTCTTGACTAAACTCCCTATGTTTTCTTAAGTCCGGTGAAACTTTCAACCCAACTATGGCAATGTATACCATGCGGTGGGAGGATTGGAAGACCAAAAAAAAACTGTACCTTGGGAACAGTCTGTACTGACCGAGTGTGATATTTGTACACACACTGGGAACGCACTCATTGTTTACTTTATGGTTATTTGGGACTATAATGCATCAGATACAATCGTAATAACAACAGAAGGAACATTACGCTGCAGCTTACGAAAACAAGGGTGATATAGTTGGTTGTGGGTATGAATTAAGTAAGACGAAATTTAAGCATGCAGCATTTTCTTTATTATTCATCATCTTTTATTGGTCATTCTTTCTGTAAGGAAATTTGACTCCTTTCAGCTTAAGTCTTAATTCCTTTAACTTTATAGCTATTTTAATTTTTGGGGGGCTAAATCCAACATTTTCCAACTTGTCTTAAAATAATTGCGAATATTCAAGAGAAGCCACTCAATAAAAATCTAAAGAAACGTCCAATAATAGTAAAAGTAATTAAAAATGAGTGCACAAGCAAAAAAGTCCAAAAAAAGCAAGCATGAACAACTGATCAAAAACACTTTTGAATGCTGCGGGGACACTGGTTAATTAAAAGCTAACAATAGCTATACATATCCTTGTTTGAAAGGAAAGAAAAACAGGGGATGCAACAACATGGAGGCAAAAAGTGAACCGTTTTATTACAGTAAAATGTTTCATACAAACAATGCATACACACTAGGTTCATATTGCTTCAGACATAAGTTTCTTTTTTGTTTTAATTCCAGTTAAACAACTCTGTAACAAAATGTAAGTACAACATTTATGAAAATATAAATCTCTAAACCAGTACATCAGTCCTGACAATAAAAAGAATACCATAGAAACATTCATTACCAGTATGCCAACTATAAGTTGCAAACATGTAAGTTTTTAAAAGTCATTCAAGTTACATAACATAATACATATTAATACTGTTTACTGGCTTCCATATGGACACATTCAAATATACTCTTAAACTGGCATTCCGTTATATATATTTTTTTATAGGAGGACTGTTTTAACTTTTCAGCAAAGATAGCACATTTTATCAAACAAAATCACAGTCGAACACTTCAACAGTTTGGTAACACTATAATTACAGTACAAGCCTTTTAAAAAACAAGTGAGACAGTCATGAAATTAAATAATCAATATTAAGAACTTTGGCAAGTACATAACTAAAACTCGTTCTGTTTTTATTCTTATAACTCTTGAGTTAGCAGGAAATTTTAAAGCTTGGTGCTGCTACCTCGATTGGAAATTTTACAAGGGCCGTTTTCTTACCATTCACAACTGGTGAATCTCTATATTAGGATGGTATAGCCCTTACAAAGACGTCAAAGTGAAACTGTGTGGCTTTTTCTTGAAATAGCGAATATTTGTTTAAAGTTAAAAACTGCTGAAAATAAAAGGTTGATTTACGGATAGGTAAGCTTTAACAATACTGTTTAGATTGTCTGCAGATCTTTTCCCCGCCTGTATTAAGTCCATAATGTTTGCACTACATGCTCCTTACGTGTGCTATTTTTTGACAAACCGTTGAGCATATAAACAGCAGCGTGAATAAGACACATTTGTTCATGTTTCTCATCATAACAAAGCGTGCACTTTGTGATTTACTGGCTCTTTAGTACAATGTTGGACGCGGTTAGGCATGGGCCGGTGTTAGCCTCTGATGTACAGCAGAGGATGTTTGTGATTACGAAGCTTATCACGCATAATAAGGCTTCCTTTTAACGAACGTTCTTCACTTTTCTATCTGATGTTAGTATAGATCATCTTCTGGAAACAGTCGATATGTCCAAACCATTCTCCTGCAACTTTACCCAACTGTAGACAATTGGCTTCAGTTTCAAGACTAACAGGAGTAAGAGAATGTGTGAGAATACAGTTCAGACAAATACATGATTGTAATGTAGGTAAAACAAAGACTTACTATTTGGGGGGAGGATTTCAGTAATCCCTGCATGATTTGCTAATGTACAATAGACTATTCATATGACAGTTGTTGGAAAAACACACCTTGATTCATACCCATGGGCATCAATGTTGGTCTGAACCAAAGCAACCTACTGCTTCCAGACAGTGTTTCTCCTTACTTCCCCCAATCTTAAGAGATATAGCTCCAAATATGTTTTTACTTTATGTACTTAAAAAATAAAAAAGAATGGGGTTATTATTAGAAATCATAATTGTTAGGTAACTTTCTGCTTCTTTCTTATCTGACTTGTGCAAATTTTTCCTTCATGCTTTATACATACCAATTTTAAAAGGAAAAACCCAGTCAAAATTGTCATTAAGTTGAAAAGGAAAAAAACGCTTTCAAACCTATGATGTACAGGCACATTTGAATATTGTGTAGAAGTGCAATATTTTTGAAGAGTGAAACTATGTATAAAGAATCATTACACATAAATTGAACTTTTTATCTTGTAATTTTGGGGATTGTACATAATAATAAATACTAATAAATTCAGTGTCTTAAAAAAGTTAGAATACTAGGAAAAAGTAAATTATTGGAAACTAATGGTGTAACACCCTAATCAGATGGTTGACACATGAAGGATGAAGACGATGGACCTCCATCTTACACAACCGCTCTGTCAAAAAAGTATAATTACTGGTTTTGCTCGAGGTTTGGGTCGAGTCATTGCCTGCGTCCTTGTGGCTCTAAATCCACCCATCAGTCATCTTATATGTGGGAACAGGGGTTGACTTGTTTTTTTCCCCCGTTTTTTTTTTTTACAGATAACTGAGTGAAAGAAAGTGTGGTAGAAAAAGGTACACTAGCAGCAGAGAAAATCTAAGGTTTTTAGAGAGTTTTTAAGAGAAATCCTTTAAAGGATTCAGAGGAGATTCACAGAGTGGACTGATTCTAAGCAGGTGGTTTAAGAGCCAAAGTGCAGAACAATACATCCTGCTTTCAGATCTAAGTAAGTACTGCAATTAATTTGGTAATAAAGCACCCAGAGTCTGGAGGAGGGGTGGAAAGGCACAGAATCCACAAAGTCCAATGTGAAGTCAGTCAGGGATGGTTATGGGTGCTATGGCATCTGCTAGTGTTGCTTCAGTATGTTTTCTGAAGCCAACAGCCAATGCTGCCATCTACCAGGAAATTGTAGAGCAGCTCATGCTTCCCTCTGCTGACGAGCTGTAAGGATCAGATTTTATTTTTCAGCATGACTTGGCACCTGCCCCAAACGCCAAAGGTTCCAAAAGCTGGTTCAATTATCTTAATGCTCCTGTTCTCGATTAGCAATATTGAATTCTGTTATAGAGTAAAATGGAGAAAAAAAAATCAATGAAAATTTGACTTTAAATTTGAAAATTTTAATAAGACTGTAGTCTACAGTGTATACCTTTAACTACAGTAAAAAAAAAAAAAAAAACATATTGTACTTTGGTTGAGGTCTTTCACGTAAACCAAAGGGAGTGCCAGCAAAACATAAATAAGTAAAAAGAATTAATTACTCAACCACTAAATTACTCATAGGCAGTGTCGACAGGCTAATTACCTCTATGCCATAGTGCATTAATTCATACAAGAGGAGACTCAACCAAGAACTGGGTGCATGGGACTGGATACAGGTTTCAAAAGTTTGACATTTGTGCTTAAAACATTCTTTTTTTGATTGTTTTAATGCAAAATCCTATTTTCACCAAAACTGATTTCTTTTTTTTTCTTTTTTTTTTTACCTGTCATTAAAACTGCAAGAAATAGAAGCTTGACATGTTCTATGTAAAATTAATCTGTAAAAAAATTAAAATAACCATTTCACTTTCTGAAAAAATAAAGCACTTTTACATTTGTACCTGTACGACCCTCTTAAACAAGAAACCGGCCCATGCCTAGAAAAAGGAACAAAAAAAAAATAAATCTGATTTTAGTTAAAACAAAAATACATATCCTATCATTAAAAACCATTTCGTATTTTATACAAGAACGATGAAACCTGTGCCACTTTTTATAAAGCTGTGAAGATTTTTTTTGTCTTTGAATGAAGAATTTAAAGTCTATGCAATCCATTAAAAATGTACTAATCTGTGCTCAGATGTTCACATACACATTTGATTTGCTACAACCACAACTTATTCCTGATATTTATAATGTTATACAACAACAGGGATTTAATCTCCAAAAACCTTGTTTGAATGTCTCCATTTTAATTACTTATTCAAACCAGATATTTCTTAGTATATTGTAATCTATATACATCAGTAAGCAGAGCCAATCATTATTTTCAAAGACAAATCTAAATATTCTTTTATCTCATATTTCTTTTGAATAAATCTAAAGATTTCTTACAAACCACTCCTAAAGTGCATCCACCTAAACCTCTAAATATGCTCACTTGGTCAAGTAAAAAAAACAAAAAAAAAAAACAACTAATTTTGCCCCTCTATTTGGGAACAGACTTCACAGAAACTAAAGCAAGTACACAGGTTAAGGCGTTAATGTGCATGGTGCTATGCTACACTGTATGCTCAATAGTGGTGTTCCCCTTAAAAACAGCCTGCACGCAAACTGATGGAACAACAGGTAAAACTATGCTTAATCTATGTAAACTGTTCCAAAAATCATAAAGCAATCAATCCTTGGAGAAATGTTGTAATTCTCTCAAGATGTTGACTGGAATTTAGTAGAATCTGCATCAATTGCAAATAATATAGATGGTGTATGTACTATGAGTACAAAGTCCCTGCACTTCTACAAATTTTGTAATCTGCATGTGATGAACACTTTTTTTTATTCCAGGCCCTCACTTTGATTGCATTAAGCACAACATAATATTTTAAGGAGTTGCACAAATTGCAGCAGCCAAAATGAGATGTTCTGTACAATTGTTCATCCCTTTTGTACAGTACCACCTGATATCAATAAGAACATAAATATCATTTGAGATCAACATTATGGCTTAATGCGTATGAAGTAAATAAGACAATAAAAGGGCCTAACAAACAGTGAAGAACAAAGATTACAGAAGTGGCTTGGAATTTGTTTGAACAAGACATTTTGACTTTTGTTCTTCAAATGCAAAAGGACACATAACGGTAAACTAATACAGAATGTACCTTTTTTTAAACAGAAGTTTTTCTAACAGTCTTTCTGTTTAAAAGTAACACAAAGTGTTGGAAGTAATACATCGTTTGAGTGCAGCGTTAAAATAGTCAACCCATTAACTACCCACAGGGCTGACATCTGCAGCTGAATCACGTGGCTGTAAACAAGAATCAACTGCAACACCAGAGATTCTGATCTTTTGGACTTGCCTCCTGTCCTAATGGCATTTGCCCTTTAAGATGTCATTGCAAAAGTTCAGTCTTTTTTGTAGGTGTGGTCGACTCCCCCTCTCCAGAGTCTGACACGTTGATGGGGCTGTCTCTCGAGAATACTTCTGTCGACTCCCTCCAAGTGCAGTCGGCAACAGTCTTGAAGGAATGGTTCCCGCATTTGGGGCGCACCTTCTGTGCAGCATTGTTTACAATCTGTCGACTGTTGGAGGTGGCTATCTTTATCTTAAGGGCGGCATCTACACGGTCCACCACTGTGTATGTGCCAATGCTGCCATCTTCAAAGCCGATGATGATGTTAAGTGCACGCTGAGATAGAGATAGGTGGGTGGGGGTCTTATAAAGTGAACATGTGCCGATACTCTTGCCATCAGCAAGACGCATCACGATCAAATTAGACACAACGCCAGCCTCATCATCCTCATCACAGCTGCGGAAACAAATATACACAAGGTAACGGCCATCTCTTGATAATTTTTGACGCCAGATTATACCAGCTGCATGAACAAGCCTCAGCTTTCCACTGTGCAGATCCAGGACATTAATGTTCTCATCACCCTTGGAGACTATACCTAACTTTCCATTGGGCGAGATTTGAAAGTCTTCAAGGTTTTTGAGAAAGTTGGCTGGCAACTGGACTCTTCTGCAGACTGACTCATCTGCCACACTCCAGATGAAAACTGTTTCTGTGGATGTTATGAAGACCACACAATCTGGACAGTCAGGAATGAGCTTAAAGTTGACAATGGTAATGCCATCATCACAGACAAATTTCTTTGATACACTGCCTGACCACAGACTCACAGCAAGCAATTTATTTTTGGACGTTCCCACCAAGAAAGTGTTTGCTGTAGTGATAAGTGCATTTTGGAGGCTGACTAAAATGTTGCAAACTTTGTGCCCTGTTGCTAGTCTCCAGACTCTTGAGGCATTCTGTTCACAGAGAGAAACCACAAACTGGTCATTGTGGGTGATCAGCAGCTGTGAGATTCTTTGTCCATTTATGCGAAAGATGTTTTCTCCCGTGCTGGTTTGCCAAATGTACTGACTGGATTTGTCGTCTGAAGTCACCATGAGATCCCCTGAGGAGGTTAGGACACAGTTCTCCACCATACCTTCATGTTTGAAGACAGTCTCAATAAAGCCAGTGCTAAAGTTCCACTTGTGTACAGCCTCTGAGCCATCCATGGTGAACACATAGTCTTCTCTGCCAGTCAGCTGCAACGTCTGGATCTTCTTGCCTGTTTTATCAATGTTAGACATGGCAGTGATAATATCAATGTCCCAAACAGACAGTACACCACTGCTTGCAACAGAGAGAAGTAGGTTATGGTGGGCTGATTTGATGAGTTTAACAATAGCCCCTGAGATTTCAATCAGACTGGCCATGCACTGCCCGCTGTCTCTTCTCCAGACAAAAATTGAGGAAGTATTTTCCATTGAGGCAACAATGCTCTGTCCGTTTTTGGAGAGAACAGCAGCAACAAATCGCTCACTACGCTTGGCTTTGAATTTCTCCAGCATTTTCCATATTTTTGTGTCCAGGACCTCAATACTCCTGGCTTTGCAAATGAGAATGGAATGCTGATCTTCAGATAATTCAATACCCACAACTTCGCTTTCATCCCCTCTGCAATCATAATCCTCCATCAGCTTTGGATTGGTTATCTCTTTTGTGTTCCACACTGACAGACTCCCCTCGTTGTCAATCATGACCATTTGATTTAGTGTGTCCAGTACAAGAATTGACTTGACAAATCCTCCAGAAAACTCTGATGTCACGGTGGACAACTTTTCCCCATTTCCTAGATGAAAGATGGATGTAGTATTCAGATACTGGCCACAGAAGGCGTACATCCCATCTGGTGAGCACTGGACACAGGTTACCTCATACCAGCAATGGAACAGGTAGAGAGGCCAGCCATACACAAGGTCAATGACACTGATGTCTTTACTAGCCTCAAGCCATGCCAGTGCATGATGGGTAGAAAGAGTAAAACCATTGATGAAAGCAACACCTCCAGTTACGCCACTGTGCTTTGATCCTTTAATTTCAACTTCAGATAAAAGGCAGGACTTGTGATTATCATAGATTAGCAGAGTGTTTTTGGTTGTGGCAACCACCAGGTATTTCTCATCACTGGTCAGCCTGATTCCAAGCACAACGGATCTAGCAGTGTCAATCTGTCTTAGAAGCTGCCTGCTCTCTACATCCCAGGTGCTTATAGATCCATCTTCCAGTGCTACAAGAACTATGTTTGGGGCTAGAGTAGGTAAAATCTCTACAATCTGTATGTAGCTGGAGCAAAGGGGAAGTCTCTCTGGACTATAGGTGACATCCATTGAAGAGTGGAGAGGCACAATAGAACAATACTTGGGACCATCCTTGTCACACTCCAGGAGAAGGTGTCTGAGCTTAGGCAGGGAGGTGACAACTGGCAGAAGCCTTTGCTGAAGTTCTGCAGACAGCGATGCAGGGTTCTTGAGTACTTTTACCTTAATGCCACGGAGGGTAGTGGCGAGAAATTTTAGCTCCTTTTCCTGGCTGCAGGTGTAAGCAAGGTCAATGTCTGTTATAGCTTTCTCTAACTGACCAATCTTAATCATTGTGTAGAGCCAGCTGAAGTTCATGATGACACCAAACATAAGGTCATCAGTACGTCCACTCCTGGTCAAATGGTACACAAGCTCTGTCATCTTTCTGTGATTGACAAAGAAGATGTCTGGTTCCAGCAGGTTGCACTGGAACACCCAAGGCTGTTCAGGAGTCTGCCTGTCGTAGGAATATTTGTCAGAGGATGTCTTTTCATGAGACTGTTGATGATGAGGATTTTTGTGATGGGAAATATTCAGAGAAGTGAAATGATTATTATCATATGTAAAGATCTTCTTCCTGCCTCCTGACCATGCTCCGAGAAAGTACTCAGCCAGGAGGCTATGCATTTGATGTACATCCTCCTCATTGCTGAGATAGAGCTTCTGGGCGATGAGATGCAAGTGCCTGTTGGCCCAGACCATCAATGTGACATTTCTTACCTGCCGCTCAACTAGATAGCCCTCAAGCTCCTCTTTGAGCTTAGCAACAAGGTCATAAGAGATCCTTAGTGGATTTTTGAGGTGACTTGGTACAATAACATCTCCAAGAACTATGTTGTCAAGAGACAGAATATCTTCCAATTCAACTTCTGTTAGCCCAGCTTTTGCCATGGTGATGTATCCTAATGCTCTGAAGACAAATCGCTGTCCCAACTTGTTCTCCACAGAGTAGAAGAGTTGCTCAATGCTTTCATGAACTGTTGAGCACAGAGATTTATCATCAACATCTTTGTGTGACCTCCAGTGAACCACTTCTCTGTAGATGAGGTTGACAAACATTGGCAACGTGCACTTTGCAAGTGCCTCATTGACATATATTTGTTGGCCTGATGTTACCTTCCTCTTCACATCAAGCAACTGTTGTTTTAACATTTGGCTGCAGACCTTTCGGTCTCGCTGGATTAACTCCACATAATATTTCTCATCATGAATGAGATGACGCAGCTTCTGTAAGATACCATGCTTGTTGGGCAGCGTTGATACAACAATGCGGACAGTGCGAGGCAGATGCACGGGGAGCCACCACAGCTTTCGAGCCTCATCAGCATCTGAAAGCTGCTCCAAGGCATCCAGGACAATGACCAGTGGCCTGTGGAATGATGACTCCCCAAGGAGATTAATTAGAAGTTCCCTCATCTCCTGAATCTTGTTAGGCAAGAAGTGAATCAGGCAACGGTAGTTTATTGCAATCTGCTCACAAATACTTTGAAGGAGAGTCCGTAGGTCCATGGAGGGCTGTGTGGAGCCAATAAAGCGAACAATGACCACTGGATCCGTTTCTGGACCCATCTCCTTCTGAAGCCAAGTGTAGGCCTGAAAAAAAAGGAAGGATACAGTCAAAATGGTTTCATAAATGAAACACGATTAAAACAACATGTGCTAAAGATGGAAGATTTTTGGAAATTTGAAGGTCACTTTCAAACGTCTAAGAATAAAAAAGATTTAAAACAAAGTGCTGGAATCAATTATAATTGTTTTTTCTGAAGAAGCTCTTTAACACAGAAAAAAAAATTTCAGCTTAATTTTTTGCTTTGACCTTATTGTCTAATATTCTACACTTTGTGGTATTGCAGTTTATGTTTCATTAAAACACATATTAAGACTAAGATGATTTCATAATTTCATTCATGAATTCATTAAATAACCCAGTTTAGGTTTTACAAAAGTATTTTAATGCTCTCTGACATATTTGGGGAAAACTCTGCTTTCCTCTTAAAGCTATGAGCCTGTTTGATGGAGAGAGAAAAACCAAAGAAAAACACATATTCAGTCTTGGAATAAATTGCTCTATAAATATATGTTGCAAAAGAGTTCCTTCCTTATTATGTCAGACTTTTAAGGAATGGAAGGCCCTGTAAAATCTGTCTTTTAACATTTTTCTTTCTTTCTGAATCAAGTGCAGTTACATGCACAAAGATTTTGAAAAACAATGAAAAAAAATATGCAGCCACCTCAAAATGAATAGTTTATATAAATAAATGGGAACCAGACAATGCCCCTGTTCTTAGTGTCCCTTATGTTTAAGGAGGTTTTAGTTATTTTATTTTACTTATTATTTACTGCTCTAACTTTAGATGTAGGAAAGTGTAGCGTTAACAATTACAGTTCAAGTGGAGCGGGTTTTGGTTAGCATAGCCGGTATTGAGTCAGACCTGATCCTGGTCAATGCTGGAGTCCGACAAGGCTGCCCTCTGTTGCTAGTCTTGTTCATAACCTTTATGGAAATAATTTTTAGACACCCAGGGCTGGAGTGGATCTGGTTTAGGGGGGTCAGCTGATTTTGTCCCTCCTTTTTACAGATGACATGATTCTGCTAGCTGCTTCCTGTTAAGACCCAAAGTATGTACACGGTGTTTCGCAAGTCCTCCAGGTTCTTGAGCATTCTAGGGTCCTGTTCATGAGCAAGGGGACAATGGATCAGTAAGGGTGCCACTATAATAAGGACACTGCTTCCTCACCTATGGTCATGGAATTTGAATTATGCCTACACAAAGGCACTCCCTCAGAGATAGAGTGAGGAGCTTGGCCATCCGGGAGAAGCTTGCAGTAAAGCTACTTCTCCACATAGAGAGGAATCAGCTGAGGTGGCTTGGACACCTTTTTCAGCTTCCCCTAGACGCCTCCCCTACGGGTGTTTCAGCCACATGTCATAGGGAGGAGACCCACAGGATGCCCCAAGACACTTTGGAGTGTTTGACTTTCTCTCTCGGCTGGCCTGGGAGCACCATCTTGTCGTCATTGTGCTTTAGTATAGAAGCAATGTTAGATGTGTAGTCCTTTTTCCAATATGTTGAAAGAGTAGGTAATTATAAGGTCTATCTTATCAGTAAATATCAAATATCAGCCAAAACAACAATACTAATAGTGGATTTTCTCACTGCATCCCTACTTGAGACTGTCTCAAAGAGAAAAGCAAAGGGTTTGTGTTATTATGTGGTCGAAGCTACGAGTTAAACTTATGATATGCAAATGCTAATAATACGTTAAGAATTCCAATTCACAATTAGCTGGAATCTTCTGTCTGATTGGGTTACATGAGAAATATCGCAAAATGCAGCACTTGCTACCTCCAAACCTGTAGCAATGGACTGTGTAAATGTTTAAATAGGCACCTTTTTACAAGTTTAGAGAAAATTTCAAATAGCTATGATCAGACTGTTATCACAAAGGGCAACGATTGATCTTTGAATTATTCCTTGAACTTTCTTAAGAAACTTTTCAATGTCTTTCTGTGATAAAAACAAAACAGCCAATTATTAAATGCTCACTAATTAATATAAAGGAAATTAAACTGATTTATTATCATCTTAGCAGAAGAGCTTGTTTAGGTTTTATCCAATATCTGAGTTCTATTCAATTTCTCATCCAGCAAATTAACACAAATCAGATGGACCAAACACTACAGGAAGTCAATTTTGGAATTTTAAGAAATACAGACACATTTTAAAAGTAATGTATAAAATAAAACAGCGCACACAGGCACACAGTTTTTGGTTGGTTGTGTTCAACAGAGGCTAGTTCTTGTTTGCCTTCATTTGATGCTGTGAGCTTTCAGTTTACTGTCTATGATAAATAAACTTCTTCCAAGGTAGAAAAAACCCCCACATCACTCTTTTTACAGCAGCACCGATTCTGAGACAGCAAAAAACCTATTACGATTAGTATATCTGTCTGTAGAATAGTGATGTTGAGGGCAAAAATAAATGTACTGTTGCTTTAGTTGAAGTTCAGATAGGTACCAGTAAACGTTATTGCAACAACCACTGATAAACAGCAGTAACTACACAGCTCAGCCTGCTTAGAAGACTTTAGTTATGTTACACCACTCTCTGCAGGCGTACACAAACAAAGCAAGTGTAAATCAAATGGGATCTGAGTGGAAGCCCAGAGAGCTTAGAGCACTTTCTTTATTAGGTACGTTGTGGACATTAATCAGTTAATATTGCCCTGTCAATATCGAGCTGTTATCAAAAATCAGGGCATGAAAAATATTTCTTTCCACTTAAACTGAAGCAATAAAGCTTCACATTCAAGTTGAATGGTTTGATTGAATTGGACATTTACAGTGCTATGCAAAGGTATTCATGCTACTTTTAACTATTCAGTCACGCTATACCTACAAACCTGATGTGTCTTTTGCATAGATTTATGTGAAAGACCAAAAGAAAGAGTATAATTAGAAGTAAAATGATAATTTTTGTTAAGTTTTTACAGATAGAAACCTTAAACAAATTGTAACATGCATGTGGATTAACCATAAAAATTCAGTACAACTAAATCCCAAAGAAAAGCATCATTGCTGTGTTTCACAAGGGTGGATGTTTGGAGAGTTTCCTTTTCCATTAAGTTAGAATTTTACATATAGGACATATACTTTAAGCTTTAATCTCATCTGACCACAGTAGCTTCCTCTAAAACGGCAAGCGAGATATCTTTTATATTTCTTCCATGCATACATCTTCTTTGATCATTGCTTTCCTTGCCATGCCGTTGTGCAGTAATTTCTATTATTGTAGAAGAGTTTGGACAGTTCTGTATTATATGGTCAAAGCCTGGGATATTGTTTTATAATCTCAACCAGGCTAGACGTCTCGACAACTTTCTATCTGACCCGTCTGCTGTGTTCTTAACCCATGATTCTGTTAGTTCACTAATGTTCTTCATAGCAAATGTATGACAGCCAAAATATTTATACTGTGATTAAAATCAAGGAAAGTGGAAACTTGATAAATGTTTCAGTATTATCGAGTATGTACAGTATTAGGGATGCACGATATTGGGATTTTGGCCGATATCCGATATGCCGATATTTTAAAACTCATGTAGCCGATAACCGATATCGATACCGATGTTAAAGCTGAACAAAAATAAGTAGTAATTGAAAATAGCAGTTTTGTTATCAATTTCTGACACTTTGAAAAATAATATACTCAAATATATTTTCATATGCTGATATCAAATAGATTTTAAAAAATGTTGTATCGATCTACTTTACTTTCAAAATCTCGTGAAATTTCATCGTTCTGTTACAAACTCTCGTGATATTTTGCAAATTCTTGTGAGATTTTCTTAGTAAAATAGATCGATACCGCGTCAATATATCAACATATGAAAATATGGCAAAATTTCGTGAATTTTCAGGGGATTTCGTAGCATAACGATGACATATAGCAATATTTCATTAATAAAAGAGATTGTATATGGTGTTTTTAAATGGCAATATATCAGCATATGAAGATATTGTGATATTTTAATGTATCAATATTTTTTCCCTCGTCTTTAGAAGTTTTTAAGTCTGTAAAAAAGAAGTTTCTGAGGAAGAAGAAGAGGTGGTATATTTTTTTTTTTTAGACTTTAGAAACTCAGAAGCTGATCAAATATCGGGTTAAATATCGGTGGGGTGGCCGATGTCCGATATTCAGTTTTAAGGCCGATACAGGCCGATACCGATAGGGGGCCGATTATATTGTGCATCCCTATACAGTATATATATATCAAAGGCTAACAGAGTATTAAGAGCTGTACTAAGGTTAGAGTAGATCTATTTCAGCATAACTTTACTCAAGTAACAGTAAGAAAGTATGAGATAAAAAGGCTACTAAACTATTGAGTAACTGATCATAGTATTTGATGAATTGGTAAAACATAAGTCATTATAAAAAAGAGATAAGTCTGAGTAAATGCAAGTATCTTAAAGAGATTTCAATTTTAATTCAATTCAGTTGATTTATACATCGCCAATTCACGACATATGTCATCTCCAGGCACTTTAAAGAGACAATAAACAAAAGGTTATTAAAAGTGTTTTACATTTTTTTGTTTTTTTAACAGAACTTATAAAACCAGTGTTTACAGTTATAATGTAAAGCAGAGTAAAGTACTGTCAGTGACTAGTCTGACCTCCAATTGCCATCGTAGGCTTAGAGAAAGAAAACATCTAAGCCCGTGTAGAATCAAAAATACTAATCTAAACTTAAACTTTGTTTGTCTGTGGTGCATTATTGTTTGCAAAAAACGTGTTCTTCATTCATGAAGTTACTCTGGTTTGATGTTAATATTTTAGAATGAAAATATAAAAAAGTAAAGAGGGATGTTGCAGTAAAAGTAGACCCTAAAGTATTTATTTTCTCCACAAAAGTCTAATAAATGTATTCATTAATATCAGTGGTAGAAATACAAATACTGCCGATTCGGATTCTGTTACTATTAAGAATTATAACTAAGTATTTATGAACCTGCTACCTAATTTTAGGCTTTCTAAACAGGCATTGCTTGGCCAGTTGACCTGGTTAGTAGTAGAGATATTAAATAAATCCATGTCAATCATTTCAGATGTACGTTTGTAAATTAAAAGGAAAACCTTGCTTCTTTTTTGTTTTTCTTAAACTTTAATGTAATGCAAGACTTTCTGCTGATCTATTAGAGATGTTTGTCCAGTGGCTAAAAATACTTTGGAAAGGTGTGTTTACATATTAGATGTTCCTCGAAAGCTTAAAATTGTGCTATTCTTTTATTTATTGCTCTCAAATAATGTGGTTATGGGTTTAATATATGATATATCGCTCTAAAAACAAAAATCCCTGCTGCTTAAAGCTAATGTGTACATGATAGATACACTGGAGGAATAGATGTGAGGTTATTTGTAGCGTGATGCTAATTGGGCAGGGCAGGCAGATGTCGCACACAGAACTAAATAACGAGCAGATGAGAAAGTAATCGGGTGACAATAAAAGCGTTCCTGCCAGTTTGGGCATGTGAATGGGAAAGAAAAAGCAGAGTCATACAAATGCGAATCAATTTCTGCATAAGCGCTTCACTTTCCTGGAAATGAGCGACACATGCATGCACGGGGATGGAGTGCACAGATGGTAAAAGGAGCAAGCATTTGCAAGAGATGAACAGTTGCACACCCCCTCATGCTCTGTTGCACAAGGATGGACACATGCTGACATCAGACAGACAGACGGGAGCAAGCGTGAACAAACTGAGATAACTGAGGAGGAAAAAGTGACAGGGAGGACATCCCTTTGTACGCCTCACCTGCTTGGCCACCTCAGAGAGCAGCAGTGTCTTTCCGGTGCAGGGTCCTCCGTATACCACCAGAGGGCTCATCCTGCTCCCTTTAGACGGCATCAGGTACTCCTGCACATAATCCAAAGTCTCCGACTTGTACTTATAGAGGGCTGCGGAGGTCTTACAGAGGGACAGGTGCTGCAGAATCTCATCGTACAGTGGGTCGGTCTCTGTGTCAAAGTTCTGCTGTACGGTGGCCTGGATGATGTCCACCATGTCCTCGTAGAACTGCTTGCAGAGACCTTCCACGTAGTGGCTCTCCACCTCCTGGGAGTAGCCCAGCTTCATGTCGCAGTGAGTAACCGACGAGTAGACGCGGAGATTTGAGGCGGCAACAATGGTGGGGATGAACTCGTCACGGACTTTCAGCAGGCGCTCGTAGGCCTCCTGGTTCCGCATCACGCGGTCGGCACTCACCACGGTGTCCATGTAGCGGGCCATGTCGGGGAGCTTGGCGAAACGGTCAAAGTTGGAGATCTTGCGTATGTAGCAGACGCATTTCCTGAGAAAGGCGGGTGTTTGTTTCCCGAGGGCAAAGTCTAATTCATCCTCCAAAGCTGAAAAAACAGAAATAGGAGTGTTTACTGGAAAACATTTTTTTTTTTTTTATGGTTTTTATGTCTTGACAATAGTTAAAACAAATAGGATACTAGGGATCCGACATGGCTAATCCTTTTTTTTTTTTTTTAACGTACTGACAGTCTTTTTGAGTTTTATTAGGTAAGTATGTACCACTAAGTTTTCTTAGGCCTGATCAGTTACTTGTGTCAGTGCCTAGAATGAGGCGTAAACTCAGATGGGCTTCTCTGTAGCTGATCCTTAACGCCTTGTCTATGACTATTTTTAAATCTCTTTTAAAGTCTCATCTTTTCTCTGTGGCTTTTAATGTTCAAAACTATGTTGGTGTTGATTGATGTCATGCTTTCCTTTTTATTTTCTATATTGTCCTTACTCAGTTTTTTCATGTTGTTTTTTAATAATCTTAGGGCATGTAATGGTCTTTTTATTTCTGCTTTTGTGTAGCACTTTGGTCCTGTTTGTTTTTATACTGCTATATAAATTAAAGCTACAGTGTGTAATAATTACAGGGATATACAGTCAGAAATGTAATATATTATACATAACTATGTTATTTATCATCATCTACGAGCTCAGCCTCTTAACCTTAATATTTGCGTTGCCTTAGAATTCGTTATTTATAATTACATAGGAGCGGGTCTCACAGCCATGGAGGCAGACATCTTTGCGCCACGGCAGCGCAGAGCCAACAAACTAGCGATTGCGAGATCGCCAAAATGTCACAACGATGTAGAAAAAATAACGGGTATATTTATTATCTTAAGTCTACATGAAATCTATACCCTACACAGACTAATGAAATACTATCTGTAAAATTATCTATGTAAACAAACCTCATCACTTGAGAAGGTAGGTGATGAGGACGTTGTGGAAGACATTTTGTCCCGTAACGCTCGCCGTACTGTTGGGGGGGAGAAGCGGTGGGGGGGAGATGTTCATGTTGCTGCAGTCTGCAGTCTGACCGCTAGATGTCGCTAAAAGTTACACACTGTAGCTTTAAGTAGGAATAGAAAATATGCAATAATGTATTCATGGGATTATCTTTCAAAAAAACTTGTAGCGCGACTTCTTATTTATGTCTATTTGTGTATTGCCATGTGTGACCTTGGTCACCAGAGCTTTAGCCCTGAATGGCCCAAATCTCCTGAAAGTAGACATTTCATGCACGGGTGCACATGTCTGTTTAAACGTTACATTAGAAATGTCTTTAGATCACAAATTCCTATTTAAAAACATTCAGATTTTTTCCTGTGTTCAATATATTGAACAGACAGAGAGAGACAGAAAAAAAGATTAATTGCACACAAATAGCACCATCATTGTGAGACTATGCTTAGAGATACAGTAGGTAACAGCTTGAAAAAAGCTGTTAAATGGGAAATTCATGCTTAACAGTAAAACTAATAACAGGAAAAAAAGAACACATTTTCACTACTATACGTTTTTTTTTAACTCCCCTAATGATTCACATGCTGAGTGGAGAAGAAAATTATGAAATACTTTGTTTTTTAATTTTTTTTTTTAAACTAAAGCTAATAAAAATCAAATCTAAAAAGGTAATTTCAGTAGATGAGGACAGAAGCACACTTGTTTGGCCCTAAGAAACAAAAATCAGTTTCTCTGGGAAAAACACTATTTTCTTCAGATGTAGGCAGAAATCAGGTTTAAGTTTTTGTCTTTTAAATATCACAAAAATTTGTATTCTATTTATTTTTTGCAATCCTAAATCATATTTGCCCTTTTATTTTTGACTATGAACAAAGTATTAAAAGTACATTTTATTGGTTTAAGTTACAGTAAAGTCAGAAAACTGGTACAACATTATTTTTTAATATATAATCTTAATATTAAATAAAAAAAGCAAACTTTTTGGGAATGAGCTAAAGCCCCCGATACTAAACACCCTTAAAAAAAAACAAAAAAACACTGGTTATAGGCCTTTGTAAATGGAACAGTTACAACCTTCTTCTAACAAGGCATCCTGAATTCAGTCTAAGATAGTCTTAATCAATGTACTGGTTAGTCAACTTTGACCCTAAGATGTTCGGTGTTAAGCTGGGTGGAGGTTTGACAAGACCATTACATTCAGATAGTCATTAGATTTAGTAAACAGCTAAGGTCACCCTAAAGCCAAAGTGTCTAACACAGTAATTAACAGTAAATCTAAGGTGCTCCACCCAACTTACACAGAAGGAACACCTTTCACACACACATGATGGGAATTTATAGTCCACCAAATGTTTCGTTGACATGTTCAGAACTAGGTAACAAGACACAAGACAAGGAAAGCTGTCTGGAAAAGTGTCTAGCTGTCATGACTGATCTGATTAATAATTTCATTTATCTGTATAGCTCTGCCCAGTTCTCATAACCGCATTTCTGATCCACCTGTTGCAGCCTTTATTTAACTAGCCTTTAACCAATCATCAGTGTCAAATTATTCGAACCCTTGGTGAGAGTTCTCTTGCATACCTGAGTGTTTCTGACTACCTGATCCTGACCCATTCTGCCTCTGGACCCCTGAGCCTGCCTGTTCCCATTCTGATCTGTTTGCCTGACCTGTCCTCAGACTCCTGCTGGTTTCTGCCTGTTTACCGAACCTGAAACTTATTCCTGACACAGTCCTGGGTTTCCCTTCGGTACCTCTTCGGATCTCTGCTCTCTTGGCTCTGACTACATCCTCTACACCAGATTTTGCCCTCTGGATTACGCTGCCTTCCTTCGTCTGATCAGTTCTGATCTCCTGCCTGTCCCCCAACCTCCGAGAAATCATCATCTGGGACTCTCTGGGCGGCGCTTGCCTCGTCTTTTTGGTAGCCGACCGGCTGGAACCATCCTCTATCTCAGGGGATGGACTGAAATTTAAGACCAGGTTAGTGACTCACACGGCTTTAGTTTTGATGCTTGTACAACTTTAGTTCTGACGCGTGGTTGAAGCATCTTTGCTGCTCTAGTTGCATGGTCGAAAAGTAGGTCTGAAGCACATTGTGCGGAGCTACCCTATCCTTTCTTTGCTTGTAAAAATGGTCTGAGTGGTTCCGACAGCGAAATAATATTTGAAGGCAGGATGTAATCTTGATAAACTGACTTCAAAGAATTAAGTTTTCAGGTGGACTTTCTCACTTAAAAACATATTAAAACTACTCTTTACCCACTTATAACAGCAAATACAGCAAAGCCACTCTCTCTCAATGAATTCAGGAATCTGGACACACTTCGCCTCAATGTGAACAAGCATCAAAAAAGCAGCAGAAGCTTTTTTGATGCTTCCAATGCTTGTGGTCCGAATGAAGCATTATTTATTAAAATTAGCCAAGCAAGGATTTCATCAGACCCCCTCACACCGTGTGCTGTCACTGGAAATCCCATTCAACAGCAGCCTCTGGCCCAATCGCCTCTTTGCGGTTTTCTGCTACTTTTAGAGGCGGCTGGAAGGAATTTTTCACAAACGTAATCCAAACTGATTGGACTTCTCTGATTGGTTGATGTGGCGCATCGAGCAGCACAAGGACCTTTTACTGCACGTTGATGTGCATCAAGCATTGACTTTGCATGTAAACTAGCTGCTTCTGCAGCTTCTGCAGCGTGAGGTCTGAACGTAGCATTACACGGCAATGCTGTTATCAACAGTTCCATCTTTAATTAACATTTTTGGAAACCTAACTGTCTCTCTCCCTCAAAAGCTGGGTCCTTTTGTTCTGAGACTGACATTAGCTTTAACGATTAATATTGCTACAGTCTGTTACCAATACATTCAATGGTTCTTTGTAATGTTTCTAACCCACGTAAAGTTTGTAGTCCATGACCCCATGGGTAGGTTCATTGCTTCTTAGTAGGAATATATAACTGTGTAGTAATTTAAGTAAACCTCAATTTAGGTCATTGAAGTTCTTTAGAAATTAGATTTTTAATAAGTGTAATTTCATTTTAACCACTTCCATTTAGTGGAAAAAAGTGTTCAAAGTAATGCATATCGTATCTATCTATGTAAAGCATCAGAAAGAAACTTGATCTGTAGATATTTTTAATGTGAGCATTTGAGTGATTGTTTACTTCGATAGAGGTTATGTATGTAGGAGTAGATTCAACATTAATACTAACAACATTGCTCAATATCCATTCCTCTAATTGCATGAAATAAAATTCAGTTTAAATTTTCATTTTTACTTTTTCACTTTTCAATTCCATTGGTATAATAACAACAGTGTTCTGATATAAAGCATCTAAAAGAATTAGGTCTCTGACTCTTAATGAACAGCAGCTATAGAAAGAAAAACAACCTGGATGGAAATAAGCACAGGGAAGTTGTACTGTGTTTTTTAGATTTACAGAGAAAAAGACTTTAAGGTTAGGTGGAGTGTAGTTTGTTTCAGTAATGAAAATTGCTTGAGCTAAACAAGATGATCCTAAACATGCTGAATTGTAAGGTGTTTTTAATTTGATAGAACAGGCTAAAATTCAATTTACCAACAAACAAGCCTATTTATGTGAATGTAGTAACTTCAAACACTCAGCCAGAATTGTGTCAGGAGCTTGTTAAACAACACAAAAATCTGTGGTAGAGTTAAAACTCGTAAATGGGAACGTAAAGGTACAGTGTAAGATTTTCGTGAATTTTTCTTAAAAGACCCGCCCTCTCCACTTAAAAAACAAACAAAAAAATGCACATGGAAAACCCTGTAACTGCTCCCTAAAGGGAACAACCAATTAAACGAGTGCGAGAGTGTACACGACCCCATTTCTCCTCGTGCACACACTGTTTAATTGCTGCTGTTTGTATCGCTCATACAAGTAACAACGGTAAGTGAAAATGGGGACAAGGGGGTCTTACTGAAGCTTATCACCAGAATGATTGACTGATAGGAGGACCGCCTATTTTGATGATCCACCCAGAAAAACATCTTCCACTATACCTTTAACCAAAACAGTTGGGATGTATCTATTGTCAACTGCCCAAGGAGAAATTTTTTATCAAATGCTAACCCAACTGTTTTTAATATTCTTTTTTGTTTCTGCATTTTTTTTATTTTTTATTACTTGCTTTGATTCTGTTTATCTTCCTGTATTTTAATCATGTAAAGCACTTTGCATTGTCTTTGTACTGAATTGTGCTATACAAATAAATTTGCCTTGCCTTGCCTATTGTATTCCCTGTTTGCTGCCTTATTTTTCTTGTTGACTCCTCTCCGTGTCTGTCTTTTATTTTGTTGCACCAAGCAACAACAAACTGTTTTTGTAAGCTTTTAACCCCTTAAAAACTAAAAAAAAAAAAAAAAAAAGAAACTCTCTTAAAGTGACAGTAACATTGAACGGATCATAACCCCATGCACCCAAGTGGAAAAGAGCACACTGCATTCAGGTTCAGGTTCCCAAACTTTTTAGCTTATGATCCCCAAAATAGTACCAGAGTCGACGGATGACCCAGATATTTGTTTGGGTAAACACACGCTTCTACAAAATGATTTTGTGGCAGGAGTACTGATATTACAAACAGCATAAAGAGAACATGTTTTAGAGATACTTTTAGGTTCTTTTAGCACTTTAACATAAATGTTTATCATTAAGTTTCATTTCTGTTCTGGATCTCAGGACCACATGATGGTTGATCAATGACATCAAGTGAGGCCACCACCCCAAGTTTAGGGAACCAATGCCCAATGGTGTATCATTTTCTACAAGCGCAAACTAGTTCTTGCTTTTAAAAACAATTGAGCTTGTTTATCATAATACCAACACGGCAAAAGCATATAATATTTTCTCTACAAATTAAAGAAAACATGGAGTCACTTTGGAGACGATATTGAGAGGATATCCCCTCTTTTCTTTGCCAATTTCCAGAGTAAAACACTGTGATAAAAGAAGAAAAAGTACTACCCAAACTAAAATAATATAGCATTAATGTCACTTAATAAGAGTACATAAGCGTCTACCTCAAACTGCACTTTTAGGGATTCTTTTCCCAACTGGTTTTATTAGTTTGTAAACTCAAAAACAATAGAATGTTTTATCATTCATCAGATTTTATATTCTGATCACTATTTATCAAAGGACAGCAAAAGGTAAAGAGTGGTTTAATACTAGGGCTGCAACTAACGATTATTTTAAAAATCGATGAATCGGCCGACAATTTTTCCGATTAATCGATGAATCGGACAAATATTTTTTTTTTATATTAACCTCTTTATTCCAAAATAAACATTTTAGACAGAACAAACAAGCACACAAGTACAGGTTGCTCATTAACTGTACTGGTGCAATATGAAAAATAAATGTTTGTGTTAAAACTACGCAAACTTACATGAGAAATGTAGCTGTACATCCACAAAATATAGGGTACTTTGTTTCATAAAGTGCAAAAAAAGACATTTTTGTTTTTAAAAGCCCCTAAGGGGTTCAAACAATAGGTTCCCCCATTTCAACAAATTAGGTTTTTTTAGACTAGAAGAGTTCTGCCTTTTAAGAGAGGAAAGTATAGCAGTTAAAGTTGCTACTTGAGAAAATACTGAACCATAGAGATAAAAATAGCCCTGTGATTCAAATTATAATTTGTATTTGGAATAAAAATGAGAGAACTAGGGGTGTTAAAAAAACACATCCTCCAAAGACAGATATTTACATGGGAATGTGGCATATAATTAATTGACATATTACTGATCTCGCTGGATTTTATTCTGCTTTACTTCCATAAATTGCAGGATCTTCTTTACTTTATCTTTACCAGAAGATTTAAACTTTGAAAGCCTTGCCCTCATAATTTGCAAGTTAATTTATTTATAAAGAAAATATAAACGCTGCTTAAGCTAATTCAAATGAAATTAAAAGTAAAATAAGTAGCCAACCTTATCACTGTCTGTAACCTACTAACAAGGTAAGGAAAGCATCAGATGAGCTACCTGAGAAACTAACGTAACGTTTCCCACTTTAGAACGAAACAAACATGGTCGCTCACCCTGCTGATCAGCTCTCTTCACTGCCATAGAAGGCTCCAACGTGTTTCCTTTTCAGGTGCTGCATCATAACAGCTGTGCTTCCGCGCCATGTTCATTTGTTTTTACAAAAGTTGCATGTTACGACTTTTTTCACTGTACAAAGCGCAGGCTATTTTAATTATTGTGATCAATTGCGCTTCATTTGCAGTCTGGACGCTGAAGGTAACATCCTGCTGCTCTAACTGCAGCACTGAGAGGGAATCCTGCGGGAGCGGAGTTGGGATGGGGGAGGCGCCCCACGGCAATTACGACGGCGGCTGATGACGCATTAATCGCGCGACACAACTAATCGATGATGAAACTCGTTGCCAACGCTTTTAAAAGTCGATTTTTATCGATTTTATCGATTCGTTGTTGCAGCCCTATTTAATACTATCAAAAGAAATAGAAACTGTTTCTTATCAAGCCACTAATTCCTTAGCTTGATCATGTATCACCAAATGCCCATATTCATCTGAAAACAAAAAGGACACAGAAGGCCTGAACCTTACCAGAGCAAAGGAATTTGTTGGCGTCCGTGCTCTTCATGGTTCCCTTCTCTTGGAGCAGCAGCACAGCCGTTCGGAAGATCCTCTTGATCTCCTCTGACACATTCCTCCAGGCCTTGTCATTCTTGGTCTTTGCTGCGCTGCTCGATTCCATCTAAAAAGGGGATGAGGCCCAGAGAGAGAGGAAAGGCTGGCTGTAAGTAGCGTCATGTACTGAAGGAAAGCTGTCATTCTTTTATGAGTAAACAGTGAGCAGATCTGTACCCTAAGAAAGCAAAACTTCTATATGTTACTGAGAGATTTTAGGATCTGAGGCTCCTAAAATTTCTAATTTTAGGACTTTGAAGACACCTTTAGCTTTTAAACGCATTCAACCACTTATTTTATTTTACCCTTGAAAACATAGCATCACACTTAAAGGACCGGCTTTGTTTTTTCAAATTGAACTGTGCTGACAGAAATAAAACTTGCATTAAATGGAGTTTCATGGGGCCAGTTGCCAGCTGGGAAAACATTAAAGCAGAGAACATGAAAAGGGTTTAAGAGCCGAGTGAAGAAAAACAACCGCAAACGTGATGCAAACCCTCTTTTCTGCAGCAGCAGATAAAATGTGTTTATCAGGCAGAGATGGAGTGTTTCACTACATGGATGTTAGGACACAAATAACAGCAATGATATGCAGAGAAATTCTTTATTACAGGTTACAGATTCTGTTTATACATCTAAGATTACAGCTTGAAACTTCTTCCCAGAAAAAGCCTGGATAAATGATGCCTTGCATGACTTTTTTCTTTTTCAATGTTGTCACTTTAGAAGCATAAACTAGTATATGATTTTCAGAGTGGAAATAAAAATACACAAAGCATGGTGAAAGGTTTTATTTTGCAACATTTGTTATCATTGTATGATTTTTATCAGGTCAGTGGAAGAAAAAAAAGTCATATTGGCTTCAAAAGTCTTCCTTAAGAATTGTCAGAACGATATCAATTGTCAGAAAGAATGTATGTAGTTGTAATTAATAATAATACATTTTATTTAACAGCGCCTTTCTTGACACTCAAGGTCACTTTACAAATAATACAAAAAATAAATAAAAAGAGATGAAAACACAAAATACAGATACAGGAACATAAAAACAAAAAAAACAATCATGGATAGGGAAAAAAGCAGTATATTCACAGATAAGCGAGCTGGAACAGATGAGTTTTGAGTCTGGCTTTGAATAAGGGGAGAGAGTCAATACTGCGGAGGTCGGGAGGAAGTGAGTTCCAGAGCTGGGGTGCAGAGCAGCTGAAGGCTCTGCTCCCATGGTGACAAGTCGAGCTGGGGGTACAGTGAGGTGGATGGAGGAGGAGGATCTAAGGGAGCGGGAGGAGGTGGCAATGTGAAGGAGGTCTGACAGATATGGAGGAGCAAGGTTATGGATGGCTTTGAAAGTATAGAGAAGGATTTTAAATTGAATTCTGAATTGAACTGGGAGCCAATGGAGTTGGTGAAGAACAGGGGAAATATGATGGAAGGAGGGGGTTCTGGTGATGACACGAGCAGCTGTGTTCTGAAGAAGTTGAAGTTTATGGAGAGATTTATGAGGGAGGCCAAAAAGAAGAGAATTGCAATAATCAATACGGGAGGTGATGAGGCTGTGGATAAGTGGTGAGGGAGGAACGGAGACGGTTAATGTTGCGAAGGTGGAAGTATGCAGACCTGGTAATTGTATTTATGTGAGACTGAAAGGAGAAGGAAGAGTCGAGCATGACACCCAGACTCTTGACCTGAGGGGAGGGGGAGACTAAGGAGTTGTCAATGGGTAGTGAGAAACTTTTGATTTTTGATAGGGTGGATTTAGTGGCAACGAGGAGGAGTTCTGTTTTATCACTGTTTAGTTTAAGGAAGTTTGAGGTGAACCAGTCTTTAATTTCAAGTAGGTAGTTAGTAAGGGACAAGGGGGGGAGTGAGGAAGTGGGTTTACTGGATAAATAAAGCTGGGTGTCATCCGCATAACAGTGAAAGTGAATGTTGAATTTCCGGAAAATACTGCCAAGGGGAAGAAGGTAAGTGATGAAGAGGAGGGGGCCAAGAACTGAGCCTTGAGGAACGCCAGAAGTGACAGGGGAAGGGTGCGAAATGAAAGATTTGAGCTGAATAAACTGAGTGCGGTCGGAGAGATATGAGCGGAACCAGTCAAGAGGGGTGTGAGAGATGCCAAGAGAGAATAGTCTATTGAGGAGAATGGGATGAGAAATGGTATCAAAGGCTGCACTGAAATCAAGAAGGATGAGGATGGAGAGGAGTCCAGAGTCAGCAGCTATAAGGAGATCGTTTGTGATTTTTATTAGGGCGGTTTCAGTGCTATGAGAGGGGCGAAAACCAGACTGGAAAGGCTCGTAAAGACTGTTGAGGGTAAGAAAGTTGAGCAGACACAATTTTTTCAAGTATTTTAGAGATAAAGGGAAGATTAGAAATGGGACGAAGATTATTAAAGTTAGCGGGATCAGAACCAGGTTTTTTCAGAATCGGGGAGACAGATGCAGTTTTGAAAAGTGAAGGAACAATACCAGAGGAGAGTGAGGAATGAATAATGGAAGTAATGAAGGGGAGGAGGGAGGTAAGACAGGTTTTGACCAGAGCTGTGGGGAGGGGGTCAAGAGAACAGGTAGAGGACTTGGATTTTTGAATGAGGTCAGAAATTTCAGTAGAAGTGGGCAGTAGGAAGGAGGAAAATGACTGGCTACGGGGGAGGGGCGGAGGGGAAGTGGGAGGCAAGGCGGTCATATGTAAATGCTGGTGAATGGAGCAGATTTTTTCATTAAAGAAGGTTAACAAAGAATTACAGGTATGAGTAGAATACATGTAAGAAGGCAGGGTATCAGGGGGGTCAAAGATCTTATGCATTATGGAAAAGAGAGACTTGGAATTTCCATCATTGGAACAGATAAGGTCAGAATAGTAATTTGATTTAGTAATGGCTATTGAATTTGAATATTGAAGTAGATGAGTTTTATGCATTTCTTTGTGTATGGAGAGACCAGTTTTTTTGTGGAGGCGTTTCAGTTGCCGACCTTTAAAAGAAAGGTAAAGAAAAAAAAAACATTGCATGAGTTTGGACTCACAGAGTTCTGGTAGTTCTTGAGCATTTGGGCTTTGGGTTTGAGGTAGTATGCGGGTGGCACAGAGTTTTCATCCCTGCAGTACCACTCCTCCAAAATGTGGGTGTCCAGCCCCGCCTCCACAGCCGCATCCAGGATCATCTCAAACTCTGCTGATTCCACCTCCCCTGGCACTCGGATGCTGCCGTATTTTTCTCCTACCAGACCCTGAGGAAAGAAAGGGGGCAGAGGAAGACATCAAATAGATTCGGGGACGTGAGTACAGGAGCCCGTGTGACTCATAGTAATATATTATCGAGCAAGGGTTATGGCCAAAGGTGCACCACACGTGACATTTTTCTAACATTACTGTAAAGCAGCTGAATCCTTGGTATGTTACTAGAAACCCCGATTCTGTGTGTAAATATTTCAAGTTGTTTTTACACCACTGTCTGTACATCTTTGCCAATGTCTGAAATTAAGCTAAAAAGAATCCTAAATCTGGGATATTCTATATGTTATTCTTTTACCCATCTGTCCTTTGATTGGCAGTATTTTTGGAGCGGCCCAGCCAGTTTTCTGACTTCAATCTAATAGGGAATCTGTTGGGAAGCTTAGGGTGATGGCAGGGAGGCCTTCCAACCTCAAAGATTCGGAGCTCCTCAACAAGGGCTTTTCTTAATACTATTTTCAAATTTATCTGGAGAGGAGTGAAAGTATTTAGTGGAGAAAATTAAAAAGTTGGCTGCTTGGTTAAAATAGGGATGCTCCCACAGGGGAGTATGGGCAAAAAAACGTTTCTGTTCTGATAAGAGGGAATTTTATTAGTGATGAGCAACCCTATAAGGAAAAGCATGTCAACTGGATATCAACAAGATTTCTATCAAAAATTTCCTTTAGGGGTGATCTGATGGAGCACTAAAGGTGCGTTCACACAGAATGTGAAATCTCCCAAAAATGTGCCAGTTTTGTCTGTTTTTGCTCGGCTTGAAACCCGCCTGGACAGCGAAAGCATTTCACACCTCAGGCGAATTCACCCGACGGGCAAAGGCTCCTTCATCATGGAGTCTGCTGGTTTTTGGTTTCACCTCATCATGGTGGACATGGAATTAGAAAGTGACTGTCAGTGTTTTCTACTTTAGAAACCAAACAGAGTTGTCGCCGTTCTAAGGTTCACCATTATGGAACCAGTATGGTCACTTTCAGCGGTACTTCTCCCTATCCCTGACTCAGATTGGAGCCTTGCTGTCCCACATGGGGAGGCGAATCACCCGAACAACAGAGGTTTAGGTGAGATTGCATTCTGGAGTCCTGAGAGGAGCAGTGGGAAAACAGTGCCAGAAAAAAAAAACAAAGGAAAAAAGAGAAAAAACCACCCTCTAATGGACCAAAGTGGAAGATTGGTAGAGTAAATTAGAGCACTAAAGCGGGGAGAGAAGGCAGAGCGGAGAAGACTACTAAGGAAACAGTGCCAGTGGGGAGAGGCTAAAGCTGGCTGGGGCTAGCTATAGAAACTAACTGTGGAGGAACAGAGCAGAACACCAGCAGATCTGATAGGTCCACCGGGAAGAGAGAACACTGAAGGAAGAGACTACGGCTGCCTGGGATTAGGACAGCGGCAAATCATTGAGCAAACCAGTGCTAGGAGAAGCCACGGCTTGCTGGAACTAGCCTAACTGTGGGAGATGAAAGGTAGGGTGACCAGATGTCCTCTTTTTCCCGGACATGTCCCATTTTTCATACCTAAAAAAAATGTCCGGGTGGAATTTTAAAATCGTCCGGGATTTGGTCGACTGCAGCGCAGCAGAACTGAGCCGTGAGCTTCGGGGCTGGTCCTGGAACTCCGGCGGACGGGGGGGAGGGAGCCAGCCTAGGACAGAGCGACCGAACCCGACCCAGAGACGGTAGCCGCGGCCCTGTACTTCCACCCACCTGCTGCCCAGTAAGGCAGACAGGTGGAAGTGTACCATCAACGGGTCGGGTTCGGTCTCTCCGTCCTAGGCTAACTCCACACCCAGGCCAGCCCTGGAGCTGATGGCTCGGTTCGAATACCCGGTCTGGTCCAGTCAGCCCCCCCCCCCCCAAAAATAAAATAAAATCTGGTTATCCTATGAAAGGAGTACCGGGGAGGATCAGCGAAGCTTGTCCGGGCAGACAGTGGTGGGGTGGGGAAAATAAGGCATCCGTCTTCAAGGGCTAAATTAAAACGGCTTGTTTAAAAGCCACTTTAAATCCTCTTAAGAGCATTTCGAACTTCATCCTGTGTCAACATTATTTTCTTTATCTTCCATTTCTAATTACATAAAGCTTGTCTCTGCTGTGCTCCTTCACGGTAGCTCACAGCCACATCTACAGTAGTCCCTGAGTGGATTTCGTAACGTGAATGTAAACAAAAGTTGAGATTCTTCAACTTCTGGCGCGGCAGCAATCAAATTCCATTAACTTCACCACAGTCCCGCCCTTCGCCTTCCTAAATGCGCCACCTGTGCCTCGCTTTAGATCTGCCATCTATATACAGATAAAATGATATCCTTCGCTTCAGCTTAGAAATTTCGTACCCCAATACAAATGTATCTACTTATCTATTTCATAGCTGTATTCTATACCCATTAGATTCAGTAAAAATAAAAATGTTGCGATACTTTAAGATGTTTATTGGCCTTCCCCAGACAGTTTTCAAAACTTTATCATGGTTTATGTTCCAACAAAAACAAAATCTGTTTATTGGTGTTTAATTAAAAGAAAGAACTTCCAGGGCTACACTGCCATACAGTAGAAGGATGTACAGGGATACTGTATTCTTTAAGTAACAGATACACGGCTGCCAACTTGGATAGGCCACCCTTGTCAGGGTTAGATTGAAAGGCTATGAGGACAGGTGCAGCTATCGGTTGTCGGTTTTTGGAGGATTTCACTGAAACAAAGTGGCAAAAGGTGGAATTTTTGATAGAACAATAAATGTTACTGAATAACAATAGGTTATCTGTATGTGTAACATTTAAAAAAATATATACATTATTTCTTATATTCTGGAGATTTTTAGAGAATTCAAGTAAAGAAGTATGGGCCCTAATAACATAATTGCAGCTTAAATATACTGTAAACTAAGAATTTCACAATTTAGTTTATTAATTATTCTATGTAGTTCAAGTAAAATAAACAATGGGAAACTAATAAGCAATTAATGGTTTACTGGCACTGATACAGGAACCAGTACAATCAAATCCCGTGCAATCTACTCTGTGTATGAATATTTGGTAATAGGCTACGATTAAGAATCTGCAGTTATTATCTTTTTAGTTTTTCTTACAATTGACAAAAAAGCTAAATAATTCAGACCTTCTAGGAGGCCGTAGATGGCCAGTGTTGGGCACATTACTTTGAAAAAGTAATTAGTTATAGTTACTAGTTACGACTCCCAACTGAGTTACTAACTGAGTTACTCCACAATAAAAGTAACTAGTTACTAGTAAAAGTAACTATTGCGTTACTTTTGCGTTTCTCGCCCCCGTAACCCTCACCAACCAGCCTCCACCTTCTCGCCATTTGTTTCAAAAGCCAGCTGAATAGAGCGGATGACAAAGACAAGAACCTGCAGAGAGTTTTGCATTTATTGCAACTCAACGTAAATGACATCAGGGGGGAACGCCATGTGAAGTTTTTTAACAGGGCATTCAGATCTGGTGAGTGTATGAAATTAATAACTGGGGATGTCTAATTCTGAAATCCTGTGTTTTTGGGTTGTTATAGATACGATTATTTTGTGAATAGACTAACCTGTCGATTATGTTTTCAATTAATCAATTAATAATTGGATAGCCAAAGGTTCCGTAAAAAAGATTTTTCTTTACAAAATTAAACCAGGTGAAGCCAAATCTTTTCCACTGCGGGAGTATAGGGCATAATGAAAGATTACTTTTTTATTTTAAATATAAAATTTTTACATATTTGATTTACAATTTTGGTATAATTGTTGCTCAAGATGGGTCACTGTCAGCTAAAGACATGTTTTAGAGTCTATATTCCAGTTAAGGATGAATGGATCACTAAATTAGTGGATTTTTATCAGCATTATATTTTTATAGATAAATAAGTGGAATGTAGTTGAGTTTAATGTCCGTCATTTTTTAGAGTGAAAAACTGCGGAAATGGAGTGTGAGCGTGTGAGGACACTGAGATGTGTGAGTCTGACACCCAATGGGTGAGAGTTGACAGCCCTGCTGATAGAATTAAAATTTTTCCATCCTTAACACTACCTGGATTTTTCTTATTTTAAGCACAGCTGATTCAACCGATGATTGGTTGAATGAGGTATTACAAAGACTACACCAGTTTACCTAATGTGCCTATTTAAGAACAGCTATATTTAGAGGATGGATTCATTTTAAAATTGGATTAGTAAAGTGAAAATAGTTATTTTTTTGTGCAATTTGCTTTAAATCTACTCATCTATTGAACCTGACTTGTGACATGAACAAAAAACTACATTGATTAAAACTACATTTATCACTGAAAGACAGCAAACATTAACATTTAAAATACTTTTACAATAATTTTTTAACTTAAATATATTTGTTAAAATAGTAGCAGAATAACATGCAACTCTCTGGCTGTGATTACCGCTCTGTTCATACTGCTTATTTCGCTGAATGCAGCAGATTCGTTCTGCTTCTGCAAATATTTTGAATGACACACTGTTACGTAAAAGACGCAGCCGCTGCCAAATTTTGTAATTCCCAGTAATCAGCGACATTAAGAAAATGAGCAGATTTTCTTTTTATATCCAACAGATGGGCCTGTTTGTGGGAGAAAAGGAAAATAACACTTTAGAGGGATCTATGTGGATTTGTAGGTTAACTGTGAAATCAGGTTTCTATGGGTTTTAAAGCTATAAGTTTAGGTTATTAAAATAACATTTGCAGCCTTAATTGGTATGTGTAAACATAAAATACATCCTGCTGCTTATCTGTGCACATGAGCGACAGCGGATCAAATATGACTGGAAATATTTAGGACAAAATGCATCCCTATTATTTCAAGTTGTTTGACACATCTTTGAGGGAAAAAAAACAAAAAAACTACTGTGACATGACCGGCTGATTTTCTTTTTCACTACATCTGCTTAACTCCCATGCACCTCAAGCCTCTCCTCTGGGAGGAGGCTAAGCACTTGTGAGAGATGAGCCAAATGACTGTGAGGTCCAATGAGCAGGAAATCAACGGCTTGCCCTCGGCAATGACGCTTCAAAGCCACTCCATGCTGGACTCCTTGTTCACTTGGCATTCTCAGTGGGAACAGATGCAGACAAGAAGCAGAAATCCATAATAGCATGCTGAATCGACTGTGGAATGGCCTACTCTTAAAGCCCACAAATGTCCGCTCTAGATTTGTTAGCATTTGGGTAGTTTTTTTGTCCAGGAAGCATAAAGTGCCAATGGTTGATTTGGGTGACGAAGATGGTTTTGCCATTTTGGGAATCAGCTGACAGAAGCCAGAAAAAGAAAGCCTAATCCTAATTCTTAAACAGAAGCACATTTTAAAGCAAAGACAAAGTCAGTGCTCATATAAAATAATAATAAAAAGAGGTTTGGATGTCTCTTTTCATATTGCTACTAGGGCTGTGAATCTTTGGGATTCCCACGATTCGATTTAGAATTGATTCTTGGGGTCACAATTCGATTTTTTTTTTAGATTCTTTTAAGTCTAAATGATTCGATTCAGAAACGATTAATTTCCGATTCAAAACGATTCTCAGGATCTGTTCCAGTCTGCTGGCATGAAAAAAGAGTACATTTATAAAGACTATATAATTGTTAATGTTTTATTTACCTATTGCAATAATGTAAACACTGAAAGGTAAATACTACCAACAACTCTGGGTGATGTCTTTTGAGATCAGAACGGGGATTTGAAGTACTCCCGAAATACTTAACTTTGCCGTTGCAATCTCTGCAAATCGCATGAGTCATGTCAAGCTGCAGATCCTCCATTTGGGGAGTCACACGTTTTCAAAAACTTAAACATCATATGAAATTAAAAACATATTGTGCAGTCTGACATGTCTTGTTTCTCTTACTCGAGCAGGTCAGGCTTGACAATGTGGATTCTCTGTATATATCTTTCTCTTGCAAATTGGTCAAGTGCATCAATATACTTTGTTTTGTTCAGTCAATGGGATCATTGCTCCAACCAATGCACTTTCACTTGAACAATCAGATTCCACTCCCCCCTCAACAGTCGCAGTATAATCGGAAAATCTTTTCCACAGACCAGAACCTTTTTTCATGAAAATGTGGTGCCAGATAGGTAACATTACTTAAGTAAAATTGTATTAAAAAGTGCTGAGGGCTTTCTAAAGCCTGGGTGATGGTTAAAGGTCCCCTCAGTGGTAAAGCTGTTCTTGTTGTCTAATGCTTGCCTATCATAAAGGGAGCTGCTCACTTTTTGTTGAGATGTATGGGAACCATTAATGAGGGGAATAATTAAACTGGATTGTTGGCAACCTTCCCACAGTAGTATCAGCAAACAGAATGTAATGGTATATTTCATTTTTTTGCAGTACAGTTTAATTTACAGGATGAAAAAGAGACAGCCATAGGTTTTATGGTTTATAATTTGATGTTTTTTTTTCTTTTAATTGATTACTGAGAAATAAAATAAAAAATGTAAGCTAGCAGCATTATCTCCACATTGACTCCAAAAGCTGAGAAGTGGCAAATACCAGATATTTTCTTAGATTTTACAAGTTACTAAGAAGCTGCATTTTAGCTCAATTCTGTTGAACAAAACATTTATGTAGAGACGTTCGTTATTTTCTCCATCTAGCAGTTGATTCCCTTTGCATTTACTATTGTGGGGCGCTGGAAATTCTACCCAATCCGTTTATTTATATATTGCAATTGAAATGGTCATATTTTGATCCACAAGAGTCAACCTGTGACCCAAACTATAGGTTGGGTACACAAACGCTTCTACAAATCACTTAACCAATGGTGTAATATCATTAAAAAATGCATTTTGTCAATTTTTGGGTGATTCTTTCATATCTTTAGTCACTTAGCATAACTGTCTGTTTATTTTATTATCTGTACAGGTTCTATAAGCTACATAGTGACTGATCAAGGGCACCACGTGGAGTAACAACCACAACCTAGAAAATTAACTTAGACTAAAAATCTAAAGTGAATTACTATTTTTCACACATAGCCTCATATAAATAGATCTAAATAGATCATACAAATAGTTCTCGTTGTCTATGATAGTTTGAAAATCCATATGAGTTATTTTCATATTTTTCACACTATTTAGAAATCCGCTGCCCCAAACAAGAATTAGAACCACAGATCAGGGTGTGTTGAGCAACAACTCTAGTAATAATATATATGATACATGGACTTATTAACCTGAAAGGCCTATGAGTAGGGATGGGAATCGAAAACCGGTTCCTGTTCAGAACCGGTTCAGTGTGTTCCAATTCCATGGCACTGCTTGCCGATTGTCTTAAAGGTTCCAGGCAGCACCAGAGCCTAGCGCTGGGCAGCACGACTTACGTCACGTGTTTTAAGCAAGTTACACACACGACATTCAGTAAGCAACTATGACGTGACCAGGTGTAAGTCTAGAAAAGCAAAACAAAAACTGGCGTCCCATCAGGTAAACCGATCGGAAGCTTTATTTTAAGGAAGAGAAAGATGGCAACAAGGTGCTTTGCAATATTTGCAAAGTGGCAATTACATCCGAGGGAGGAAATACATCCAACATGGAGAAACACCTGCGCACACAACTAGGGCGCGGTGATCCCTATCGCTTGTACACTTTTTCTGACCACAGTTTTTCCTTCCGTTTGCCTCTCTATTAATGTGTTTGGACACAGAGCTCTGAGAACAGCCAGCCTCTTCAGCAATAACCTTTTGTGTCTTTCCCTCCTTGTGCAATGTGTCGATGGTCGCCTTTTGGACAGCTGTCAAATCTGAACTCTTCCCCATGTTTGTGTAGACTTCAGAACTGGACTGAGAGACCATTTAAAGCCCTTTGCAGGTGTTTTGAGTTGATCAGCTGATTAGTTTGTGGCACCAGGTGTCTTCAAAATTTAACCCTTACACAATATTCTAATTTTGTGACACACGGAATTTTGGATTTTCATTTGTTGCCATTTCAAATAATCAAAATTAAATGAAATAAACATTTGAATGCATCAGTCTGTGTGCAATGAATAAATATAATGTACAAGTTACACCTTTTGAATGCAATTACTGAAATAAATCAAGTTCTTCAAAATATTCTAATTTACTGGCTTTTACCTGTATATCACTGGCTGTGCTTAATGTGGTTCCTAGTAAATCATGACATTTCTGGAAATAAACCGCTTTAATGTTTTAGGGGTTATTAAACATGCTAAGAAGTTGCTCCACAGTTCAGGGAGGGTTTATTTAAATCAGAGGGAGATGAGTTTATTTCCTGAAATTGTACAGTAATGCTTTTTCATTAAACGGATGCCTTCTCCATTAGATTTAGATGACAGTGTCACGAGATGTGAAGCCTGGCTGGCTCAGAGGCTGGCAGCTCCCGTTCACCGCCTTCTGTTTTCACCGAGGAAGGCAGAAATAGAATGTCCGAGGCGAAGGTAGAAAAATGTCACCGTGCACTTACCAAGTTCATTGTTTCACAGAATCGATAAGAGAATCGATAAGGGATCGAATCGTTGTACAGAAGCGATAGTGAAATCTGAATTGTGGAAATCTTATCAACTCCAAACCCTACCTATGAGATATATAGAGTTCATTACTCTTTAGGAGAATCTCATGGGTGGTAAACATCCTGATCTTGCCATGTTTTAATTCTTTTTACTCATCTCAAAACAGTGCTTTGAACCGTCCGATACCATTTTTTTGTTAGCGTTATGGTTTATTTTTGGTACATTTACTAACCTTCTGAGGACCATCAGGCCTTGTGGGGACCAAAGGCTGATGCTAATGTGGTGGAACCCTGCTTTAAATGTTAGGGAGCCACTTTTGAGGTATGATGGGAATGAACTTTGGTTTAGGAACTTACTGGTAGTGGTTGGGTTTAGGTAAATTTCAGCTTTAGGCATAAATGCAGCAACCAAAAAGAATGTAAGTCAATGTGAAGTTTTAATATAGATAAAAATCAAAACTTGTGTTTGGGGACTGTTGGTAAGGAAAAAAATGCTCATATGTGGATTAACTGCAACAATAATGTTCGACGTATAATGAGAGTGGCTGTTCAGCCGCCCTTCAGGGCTTTTGGAGGCCTTTCTGCAACACTGAGCTGCCCTGTAGGTCACCCCGTATTTCTGACTCATGGCCCTGCAGCAATGTGTCAGTAAATGATGAAGGCACTCGGCTAAACGACTGGAATACTGCGACAGAAATGTAGCACGAAGAAAACAGAGGGAACAGTCACTTTCCGTGCTGTTGACAGGGTTTCTGTCAGCTCGTCTTGTGAAGACACAACTGGATGAACGGTGGTGTGTGCTCTGACAGGAAAAAAAAGTTGAAACTAGATGTTTGTCTTTAATGTCAACACCAGGCTTTTAAATGCTTATGCAGTGAGTTTACCACAAGTGTCAATCCAGCTCTACAGTATAAAGGTGTACCAATCGTCTTTTTGATTTGCAAAGGTAGAAATGTGTTTCAATGTCCTGATGGGGGTGGTGAGGGGGTATAACCTCTGTCTTAGCTTGAGAACTAAAACCCTCTCAAACGGATTAGTTTATGCTAAAAGTTTCTCTCTGTTATGTATCAGTCTATGTACAGTATGTGCATTTTTGACGTTTAAAGGAATAGTACACCCAAAACATGATTAGCCTTCATTTTCTACTCACCCCCATGCTGAACAACACTCTGGAGTACTTTTTTGATATCTCAAATGCATCTGGAGATCAGGGAGGCTTCTTGCTGTCTGCTGACATTCAAATAATGGAGGTCTATGGTCCCCGAGGCAGAAAGGTCCATAAAAGTCCACAAAAAACGTGTCATTATTCCTCCATACTGCCCGTCCAATGTATTCCAAGTGTCCTGAGTGGGTAGCATCCAGAATTTACTCGAAACAAAGTCATTTAGAATGTTTTAGAGCATAAACAGTAGTGTATAGGATTTCCTAAAAGCGCGCGCCTGCGAGTTCACGAGCCTACGGAAACTGCGGCAGACCAAGCCAGATGAAAGTACGCATTCAGCATCTGCTCTTGATAATGCAAGCGTAGAAGAAGAAATTTGCTGTTTACCTGTGCAAAGAAAGAAACAACGAAAGAAAAATGTCTGAGGACTTCAGTGTTGAGGAAGAGCATGAGTTCTTTGCCGAGCTGAATGCGCACTTTCATCTGGTTTGGTCTGCCGCGGTTTCCGTAGGCTCGTGAACTCGCAGGGGCGCGCTTTTAGGAAATCCTATACAGTACTGTTTATGCTCTAAAAACATTCTAAATGACTTTGTTTCGAGTAAATTATGGACCCTACCCACTCAGGACACTTGGAATACATTGGACGAGCAGTATGGAGGAATATTGACACGTTTTTTGTGGACTTTTATGGACCTTTCTGCCTCGGGCACCATAGACCTCCATAATTTGAATGTCAGCAGACGTCAAGAAGCCTCCCAGATCTCCAGATGTATTTGAGATATCAAAAAAGTACTCCAGAGTGTTGTTCAGCATGGGGGTGAGTAGAAAATGAAGGCTAATCATGTTTTGGGTGTACTATTCCTTTAAGAAGGATTTGTAGAGCTCTTATTCCTCCCCAGGAACAGAGGGTGTGAGAAAACAAAGAGGATAAAGGAAAGATAACAGAGGAACCAAATGCAATTTCAGCCTTCATTGCGCTCCTTTTCCTCCCTCCCTCTTTTTTTCTTTCCTCAGTTTTTTGTCATCCTTGGACTGGGTTTTATACTCTGGCTAAGTGCACTTTATCTGATGAACCAGCTGGGAGAGGCAGCTAAGATTGCACACGGCCACAGTATGAATTAGCAAATCAATCAGTCATGCAGTCAATTAATCCACAATGCACACAGTCAGCTGCAGCAGAGGAGACGCAAGCATGATGTATCCAAAAAAGAAACAAGAGAGTCGCAATTATTAAAAAAATTAGAGCATATGATAAAGAAAACCTGTAGTTTTACTGATCAATAAAAATATATCCATGTCTTATAGTTGATTGTTTTTTTGCTCTAAACCATAATATTCAGATAAAATGCTATCAAGTTGCATAATCAATAGTTTAAAAACTAATTGCAAAGATAAACGCTGACATGCTGCCATATTGTTGGGGATGCTTACCCATGGAAAGTTATCTATAGTATTAGAACCCAGTCTGGGTAGGACTAAGGTTCCTCTCTAGACCAGAAGGTGGCAGCAGTGATATCATCATGTAGAAGTCCTACTTTGACATTTTAAAGTCGGCAACTAATGAAAAACTAACAGAAATACAGCAAGAATTTACTCAGAACAACATTCTACAAATAAAGATCATACTGAATTCTTGCTCTTTTATGAGTGGAGTGTTGGCCTAGTGTCATGATCTGGCCTGTTTGCTCCTCCCTAATTAGTAATTCCTCTCACCTGCCGTTTTCCCTCCCTGCCTCAATTAAAATTTATTCCCCTCACCTGTTTCCTCTGGTTTAAATTCCCTTCAGCCTGAGCATTCAGTGCCAGATCATTACTTGTCTTTCTGTTAGTCTGTCTGTTCAGTTTTTTAGTTCATGTTTCATGTCCTGGATCCTGGAAGCCAGTGGAAAGAGGGTTTTTGTGTTTGTCTCGTCTCCTGATCGTCCACTGTTCCTCCCCCGCGGAGTCCTCTGGGTTTTTGGCTCAATATGTGGGGAGGTTCAGTTTTTATCCAGTAAGCCTGGCTCCAGGGAGGAGACCAGTTTAAAGTCCTGCTTCAAGTTCTGGTTCTACGTCCTGTCTCGGCTACCCTCTTCCACTGAGCCTGCCTGTCTGCAGCTGATCCTGTCTACTCCTGTGCGTGACAGCCTGGTCATGCTTCTGGTCCCAGTCAGACTCTGAACCGTCCTGGGAGCCTGTGGATGCCTGGAAGTCTGGATCCTGCCACCTATTTCTGTTCCTGCCTGATCTGTCTGTTCTGGATCCCTTACCAGGATCAGCTTCCAGCATGACCTCTAGGACTGCAGCACTTGGGGACATTCTTGGTCTGGACTGTTAAACCAGGTAAGTGACCAACTCAGATAATCTTCTGTCAGATGATTGTGGTCACTTACCTGTGTTTCTCCCACTACAGAGTGTCTGAGATTGGGCGGTGCCCCGCCCCCCCGCCTGCAGTGTCCGCGAGCCACAGCTCCGCTTTTGTTTATTAAATGTTTTGAACTTTCCTACTGACTGTCTCTCCTTGAATACTGGGTCCACCTGTCCTCGTTTCATGACAGCTAGGGGTTAGTCTTTCCTCAGAGCCTGCACTCTGGCTCCCTAAGCAAGACCCTTCACCCCACACTGCTCCCCTGGTGCCACACAATGGCAGCCCACTGCTTCCCAAGGGCATGGGTTAAATGCAGAGAGTTAATTTCTCCATTGGGGGACAATAAAGGGATTTACATTTACATTACTTTATTGGGTTTTTATCTTTTCTCATCTTGGATTCTCTTGTATGTAACTAAAGATAAAGAGAAAACGCTCAACTATCTTAGTGTACAGTATATATTTTGTAGAAAAATAAATTATTTTAAGCAGCACCAATGAATAAATGTGTACATGGCTTTAATAGCAAGTTTTAAAGTTTGTCTTCAGTGATTCATTAAAAAAAATAAATCTGCATAGATTGACTATAAAATGTTTTTGGCTTCTATTGGTATTCACACACCCCTCAGTGGAAATTGGTACCTGCATTGCCAGCCCTGTGGAACTGGTCATACATTTACATCATCAGCATAAATGAAATTCAACTTTGGCTGTAAAGACTTATTGTCATTGTTAGGTTTTTGTTTAGTTTGGTTTTGGACATATGGACTTTTTCTGTTCAGCCCGTCACTATTCAGCCACCAGCGGTTATCAAAACAGCTCAGCCTCCAGCCACCACCCCACTCTAGATTATCTCCACCTGTTCCCACTAATTGGTTCTTAGCTCACCTGTTCAACAGCCTACCTATACCTGCCTCTGTCTACTCGTCTCTGTGACACTTATTAAAAAAGGGTGCAAAGCTCCTCTTTAAATATATACAGGATCAAACTAAATTTAGCTAAGAAAAAGCATGGGCGTTCATCCAGGCTTGTTAGGCAACTTGTCATAAATAGTATAGCCAATTTAAGATGATTTTCATAGGACACACCAGATAATCCAAACAAGATCAACAGGTACATTACTTTTCAACGCCATAACAAATCCCTGATGTTAATCTCATAGATTTCAAACCCAGTTTTAAAGTGTGTTTGGGATGGTTACAAAGATCTACGTTTGATCCCAAACATAAATCCCATCATGAACTTATTGGTGCTATGTGTCCCAGTTTCAATGGTCTAGTTTATGGGGTAAGAAAATAATTTGGATGTAAATCTTTTGCTTCATTATTTCATGCGCTTTCTGTAATGCTCCAGAACCACCAGTTACAAAACAGACACCCAGTATGGTGCTACCAAAAAAAAAGAAGCTTGATAGCTGGTTAGTATCCTTTAATCTAAAATGCTCTGATTAAGTCCTCTAAAATCACATGTCAGTGTAACCCAAAAGCTTAATCTGTGTCTTATTCAACAATACAATATTTGGTCCTTTTTATGTGGGTAACTTCTATATGGTTCTGTCTAATCTACTCTATAAGCAGGAAAAAATCATAATCAGAAGTGTACTTGAAAGATACAGTGGGGTTGTTTTTTATGACTGGTACAAAACATTTACAAATATCTTTTAATCTATTTATTAGTCCCTGAAAGATACTCCAGCAGCAGTAATCGGCAACATGCAAACTCATCTGTTGCTTTATAATTATTCTCCCAGTACAGATACAGCAGGCATCAACACCCATCAATGTTGGTGCTGTCTCCAAGTGTAAGATCAAGTAGGCTTCATTGTGTACAACCACAAAAACAGCAGTTTTTCTACATTATAACCTTATCAGGTGTCGTAATCTGACAGGGGGAAAAAGGAGGTGAAAGATGAACAGCAGTATCTTTTACGATGTCCTTTCATACGGCAGACATCTGGAAGCTGAAGATTATCTGCAGATATGAGACCTTCAGGCATTTATCTAGCTTTTATCTAGAGAAAGAGAGAGAAAGAAATGCCTTATTATCACGCTTAATCTTTGGGTCAATGAGACTATCACCATGCCAACCCTTGCTATCGCCATGGAAACCATCTTTTCCCTACCCAATGGTATGGAGAAAAGTCACTTTTGCCAAGGTGTGGTTGGTAGCTATGTGTGTTTACAACAATCTTGAACTCCCACCCAAGTGATGTCCGCTGCAACAATTTCATAATGAGAGATGCATACAGACAGATGCAAGAGAAGTTCATTTTATCGCAACCGAAGACTGACAAATTAGTTTATCCAAGGTTGCCATAAAGACGTAACGCGACATTCTCCAGCTCTAAAATAGAAACGTCCTGACAAGGAGGTGTGAAAACAGATATAAAACCGTGTATCAACAGCTTCACCTGGAACGTTTTTTTTTCTTTTTTTTGTGGCCCTGCAGGATGTCTCTGCAGAGCCGAGACTAAGGAGTAATTTATGTGCGGCACAGAGAATAAAAGAGGTTTCCAGTTGTTGCACACATCCTCTGTGGCAGCAATGAAACAGCCCTGCAGCACACGTCAGTCACCGTTCTCTGCCTTCTCTCTCTCTGCAGCGTGTCGACGCAGGAACAAATCAATAGTCAATGCAGAAGTCATTTGGATTTCCGAAGTGTGTCCTGATTTTATCTTCTGTTCTTTTCATCTACTCATTCCCATTCTGCTGTTTGATCCATGCTATGAGGAAAACTGTCTGGGTCTTTTGTGTGTTTCTGCAGAAAAGACACCTGAGTGGGTGAAAGGGCGACTATGAGGGCCTCTTCACGAAAGAACAATGGAAATTAAAAGAAAGCAAGTTAAATGACAAATCTAATGATCCACTGAATTGTAGGTGACAGCCCAGTGCACAACTCAGAACAAAGAAAGAAAATATCAATCTGACATTTTCTCTTGTACTTACATGTAAATCTAGAGCTACAACCCAGTAAAAATAAACAGCCATTCACCAGAGACGCCTCAGACAACCTAGAAATGTCAAAAACCTGGATGGGAGTCCCTAATCAGAGAAACCACTACCGCTGCCGCTGGCTCTGAGCTTCCTGGTCCTGAAAATGGGGCCGGATGGCTGAGGGGAAGCTGCGCTCGGGGGCTCCGGGGACCGCAGCAGCTGGCTTTGACATGTCTGAATGAGACCATGCAGCTATCATGAGACCCTCAATATAAAATCTTTCATTTACTTCTACAGTAGGACCACTAAAATATACCATTAAACATTAAACTAGCCAGATGGGGAAGAGATGCAGTGTGGATTTGTGTGTGTATCTTCTGCCAGGCGCTGAATATCATGACATTGAGCTTGTGTTTGAAGCTCAACACAGAGAAAGACAAACTGAACAGAAAACCTGAGATGATGCGTCTATGATCCATCAGTGCGTTGTGTTGCGCAGAAAGGGTCAGGATGGTAAAACTATAGGGACTTCGGAGCATGATGAGACTGTAGGGAATGAATGATATCATGAAGAAAAAAACAACAACATAGGGCTGGGCGATAATTCAATAACGATATATATCGATCGATAGACGTGTGGCGCAATAGAAAAAAAGAGGGTCGATAAAGTTCGATAAAAAAGAAACGCAGTTTTCCTTCCTTCTCATAGTAGCCTAGCATGTAGGTTTATGCTAGTCACTACTTCCTCCCAACCAATCACAATCGCGGACCCAGGCACGCCGTCACCAAGCGCCGCCCTCTCAAACCACAACACAGAGCACATGCAGATGTCGCAGCAAGGAGAGTCGGAGGAAATTGTTTCAAAGAAAGGTTTTTGTAGTTCGGCAGTCTGGCAGTATTTCGGTCATTGCAAGTCGGACAAAAAACAAACCACAGTCATCTGTAACATGTGTAGGGAACCAGTGAAAACGAAGTCTGATAACACAATCAACTTTTTTTTTTTTTTATCGTCAGCCGCTCACACCCGCAGGAGTACGAGCTGTGTAGGCCACAGCGCGGCTCTCCTCTGAGGAATCTTCAGGAATGTCGGGAAAATATATATATATTTTCAGTTCTGGGCAGTTTCCCATGTAGTTCTAACAATTGAGAGAAAAATGCTGAGGGGGCAGAAACTTCAAAGTAAAAACTCAGGTTAAAGCAGGAAACGGGGGCGGCGGTGGGGGGGCATTTATTTATTTGCTATATTTATTTTGGTCACTTTTCTGGTCACTTTAGTTTATTCTTAACTCAGGTCTCTTAAGTTATTTTTCTTTAAAACAATTCTGTTATGGTTAAAAAAGTTGGTTAAATAAATATTTAATTGGAAGTCTGTGTTTGTGTTTTTTATTAAAATTAAATCATTTAGCAATATTATAAAAAGTCCAGGCAGAGCTGCACATAAAATATGGTTTCAAATCTTTTCAATAATTATCGATATCGATCAATATGCATTTTTTTTATCGATAAGCTTTTTTTCTATATCGCCCAGCCCTACAACAACAGATGCGTTTTGTTCCTTTACCTCACTTTAAGATTTTTCATTCAAGTTTAATCTGTCTGAGCTCCTTTTTCAAAGCGGCTATGTGTAACTTTTAGCCACTAGTGGCGCCAGAGCTTGGCATTTTTTTATTCTCAAAATATTTTTAGTATCTATTATGTTCCTGAATATCGATTTTGTGATATCGACTTTGGAATTGTTGTAGCGTGAAACCCCTAGCTGCTTATAATACACACTCATGCTGTATAGTGCATGTCTATTGGGGTAAAGAGTATAAAAATGTACGTTACGGTACTGTTCAGCCACATTAAATGATAACTTAATAACCTCAGGTAAAAGGCTTGGCACTAAATAAACATCTTTTGACTGCTCTTAAGTGGCAAATAATTATCAGCTGATTTTTTTTTAAAATAAAGTAAATCTTTCCTAATTTACGGCTTTCGGAGGCGAGCAAATAGCACATAGAACCTATGGGTAATGAAAGAGGGGACGTTATGGTATCTATCTAAATGTAAAAGTGCTAACTATCTTTGGTTTGCATATGTGGTGTTTCTAAGATGTGACACATAAAACAGACCTTCTTTGGCTACGTTCACACTGCAGGCCTTGATTCTCAATTCCGTTTTTTTTGCATTGCCGTTCACATTTCCAAATATATGCGACTTGTATGTGATCTCCTCTGTGAACTGTAGTCATACAACGCAAATGTCCCGCATGCGCAGTAGAGGACGCAATGACATCACAGGCCAGCGTGTTCTGTGTTTACCAAAATAAACATGGATGGTAGTGCAGGGGCGCATCTAGCGATCTAGCCAACCTTAAAAACACAATCTTTTTTAAGATGATTAAACATAAATACTGCTCTCAGCATCACTGTCTGCCTTGGTTGTTGTTTTTCTTGCTGCTTCTTCATAGCAAGACCCAGAATAGTGACCTTTGTCGGGTTTTAATGGTGTTCAGGTTGGATGAATGCCACCTGGCCGTTTAGACGCAGGTCGCATTTGGAAAGATGTGATTCGTATCGGATTCAGGACCACATAGCCAAGTAGCCTGGGTCGCATTGGAAAAAAAATCGGATCTGTATTGTTCAGACTACCATGAAAAGATCAGATACAGGTCGCATTTAGGCCAAAAAATCGGATTTGGGCCACTTCAGGCTGCAGTGTGAACGTAGCCTTTGATGTGCTAAACAATCTGACCTCATTTAACATGGGTTGTCAGGGTTCCTGTGTGTTAGTGAGTGCGAGTTATGCATCTCTTCCAGAGAGGATCTTTGTGGGGAACCTCTGTAGCCTACACAGGTGAAGATAATCTTTCTCATCATAGTGCTGGGCTTAAAAGAGCCGCAGAGCTTTCACTCAGTGCTGCTTTATGTCGTTTCATTGCTTTCTAGTCTCTTGCTTACTTCAAGTACTTTTCCTGACATTTATTAGTTTTGTTGTGTTTTAAGTATTTTTGTATTTTTTCATTAAATTATCACAAACTGATCTGTGCCTACTTCTCTCTGGATTTGGGTCCTCAAAGTCTCCACTCAACCTGACAGGGATCATATTATGGTAACTGGACTTTAACAACTCAATAATGCATAACTATATAAAACAGCAGATAGTAATCAGCAGTATTAAGAAACATCCAAAGAGGAAGAAACTTGTATCCAGGCAGTACAAAATGCAAAATAAAAATAATTTTAAACCCATTTAGTATTTTCCATCTTTAAAAAAAACAATCTCTCAGATTTGAATATATAAAATCATAGGCATCTATTTACGGAATAAATACAAAATATATCAATATCTGTAATTTAAAAAACAAAGAATAATGTTAGATGAGCTGATTAAAATGAATAGAAAATCTCAAAGTGTTTACTTTTTATTTTAGTTGGTAACTTTTGTAGACAACAGCTAGCATGCCTAATGTAGCGAGACAGACAGCTGGTAAAAAATGTGTTATTGTTGGGGTTTCTGATACATGCTAACTAAATTACACTATCTTAATCTGTTTTTTTGTCATGTATTTAAAATGCTGCATACTTGGAAAAGTCAACAAAGCTGCATTTTTGCCCCTTTTTTCTGCTTCCTAACTCATTGCCGCAACATAAAAAAACAGCCAAAATTGAATGCAACAATCCATCCATTAACCATTACTTGCTTACCCTTACAGCCCATCTCCAACACTCGCTGTCCAGGAAAACCCCAGGCAGGTAGCCAATGTGCTAAATACATGCAGATGGAAACATACCTATTATGCCCTGCAGATGTATCCAATTTGCACATCATTTGTCCCTTCAACCACAGATAAAGGAGGCGCACAAGTGATCAAAGAAAAGAAATAATGCCAAACAGAACTCCAGGGTTAAGATGATAAGGAATATTCTTAAAGCTGCCAGACCAACGTGTGGCTGCATAGAAAAGTATACATTTAGATTAGTGATCCCACCAAAATAAGCAGGCTTAGTTATATTACTGGACTAAAAGTCCCAATCAATTATGTTAACATTTGTTTAAAAACCTGACTAGATTTAGTTATTTTTATTTTAAAAATATAGAAACTTTCTTTACATTGAGAAGAGGTTTTCTAGGGCACCTTACCTCCAATTTAAACTGTGTCAGATCTGCTTCGCTTAGCTGTGGACACCATTACAATCACATAAAAGTATTTACAACAGAGTCTCGGTCTTCGAGGGCCACTGTCCTGCATGTTTTAAAGGTTTCCCTGCTTTTGCATAGCTGATTTTCATTGATTGCTGATTAACAGGCTTTTGCTGAACTGCAACCACCAGACTCAGCTGTGCTAAAGCAGGGAAACCTCTAAAACCTGCAGGACAGCGGCCCTCTGGGGATGCCTACTCTAAACGGTCACGGTGAGCGCATGGAAAAAAGGACAGTAACTAGTCACACTTATTTTGTCTGGTATTTGTTAGTTTTCCCCTGTGTCCCTCCATTTAACTGACTAAAATATTTTTTTTTTGTGAAAGATTCAAAGTGTACTATTAAAACAAATAAATCATTTTCAACAATTTCCATTAGAGAAAAAAAAAAGAGGATAGATTTCCCCCTCCTGTGACATCGATAAGCTACATCAACCTTGTTGTTTTTCTTTTTCTACACAAACACCTGTTTTTAGAATTCGACAAATATGCGCTGCTATCTGAGCATACAGAGCATTTTGTCCTTGATGCAGGAAACAGATTTACTCAGGCTCACATTCAAAACCTAACTTTATAAATACATCAACTAAACAGACATTATCCCTGCACTGTAACAGTACAGTATCCCTCTCCATTAAAGACACAGTGTCCAGACATTTTGTTGATACAGAAGCAAGAATACCAGATTATCAGACAAGGTTTTCAATGTAGCTTCCAAAAATATGGATCTGAGGACAAAGGTCCCAATACAGCATGACAATTTATTCTTAATAGGAAAGGCTACCAACACCATAGATGGAGAAGAATCCTGGTAATTTATCTACTGTGTTGTTGTTTGAATGTGGCGCACTGACTGAAAGCAGCATTTGGAAGCAATGGAAGCAGATTGGTGGGAATGCGATGAGATCAGGACTCATTTTGAGGACCAGGGGTTATTCCTTGGAGATTAAGCTCCTTTTGTACCCATAATGCATTACCTGCAAACTCTCACCTCTGTTTCAACCTCTACACTTGATCTGTTCCACCTGAATAATTCACCATAACTACCCTCTGCTATGCTCTTCCTCTTTACACTCTCACTGAGCCTTTTTTACATTGAACAAAGCCTGAAATAATCGAAGGAATCAAAAAAATCTCAGGGTTAAGTACAGATTAGTTACACAAGGTTTCACAATTTAGTGTATTTGATTTTATTCTAAATGGTGAAGAAGGTTATAAAGCATAGAGATGTCAGCATTTTGTGTTTTTTGTTCAATATGAAGAAACTGGAACCAATGTAAACTGGAACAAAACACCTGCAAGCCACATTACAGCAAAGTACAGCGATATAAAGAGCAGCTAGCTCCATCAAAAAAAATTAAATATGTGCGATTCAGTTCTCTGCAGTTTATTCTCACAGAGTAGAAGTTTGGTGTAAATATTTAAAGCTGGCATGAAGTGTTTCTTCTTAACGTCTTTGCTGTTCTCCTCTGAGGATATTTATTCCTTTTTTTCTTTTTCTTTGTATCCGCTTTTGATATCATAAGACAGAACGGGACAAAACAGAGTGAAAAACAACACAGCCTCTACTTACAGAAAAGTGTGCAGCTTTATTAGAGTCATAAATCAGATTAACTTTTGGTATTGATACAACACTGATAATTGAATTGAACACATGCTTTCCTGAGTCATATTTAAAATTTGGTTTGATCGCTTGTTATAGGAACCTGTTCTTGAAAAATAAGATTGGTCCTGTTAAAACTGCAAACAAAATAATTGCTATTTAGGTCATTGGTATTCATCAGCACCCCCTGTGTGATTCTGGAACTAAACCAGCAAAGACCAGCTATACATGATATCAACTATCTGATCTTTTAATTCATTTTTTCCCAGTTAGGCAGATTAGAAGTTTTTACTGGTTTTATTATTTGTTTGTAGTTGTTATTATTTTTTATTCAAATCATTTTTTGATATGTTTGATTAATATTACTTGTAGAAATTGTGCTTTGACTCCCTTTGACTGCTTCATATTTTCCCTTTGTTAAAAAAAGATAAAATGAATACATGTTAGGGTTGTCACGATACTCAACTTTTCAACTCGATACCGATACTAAGTAAAATATTCGATACTCGATATTTCATTTCCGATACCACAAGGATAAAAACAAAGACTCCAAAATTCAACAGAACTTTTTTCATTTATAAACAAAATACAATAAATAGATAAATAAATACAAAACACAATATTTTGAGGTTGTATGCTGTGCACAATATTAAGCAAGCTTGATAAAAAACTTACAAAATTAAAATGAAGTGTTCCTTCCTTGGCTATGCTTTACACACATAACAATGACACTAGCCAAACCGTTTAAAAAACAAAAGTAATTCTCAGCAGCTGCACCTGTGACTGAAAAAATCTGAAACTGAGTATTGTATCCGGATACAACTTTTCAGTATCGATACTTTTTTGAGTATCGATACTTTTGACAACCCTAATACATGTATAGCATCAAGATAAAGATTTCCAAACTTCCTGTCTAACAATGGCTTATATTGCATTCTCTATTAGACAAAATTGCATATAAAAACAACTATGTATTGATGCTGTTTTTTTTTCACTCAAATAATAAATGTACTCAAATTAATATGATGCATATTCAGCCTGCTACTGCAATAAAATACAAAAATACAGTTGTTTTTGGGTAAAATGGGACAATAAAAATCTAATTATCAATTGTATCTGCGAAGCATGCACTACTCACAACAAAGCATGGCCCAGCTGAAGTCTTCAGGCATTCCTCCAGAAGTTTCATTCGGAGTTTCTGCAAGTCTGGATTGTCCCACTCCTCTGGATCAACTCCCCAGTATAGATCCACCACCTGAAAAAGCACAATAACACGAGCAAAGAGTAAGTCTGAATATGCAGTAAAGCTTGCCTTGCAGGAGAACCTTGAAAAATTACTCTTACGCCTAAATCGTTCAAAATCCTTAAGTTTTGGACCTTTTGCAAACACAAAACTAATCATATTTTACTCAGATTTTAATTACACATCAAAGCAAAGTAGCATTTTCATTTCAGACAGAGGAAAAAGTTATGTTTTTCAAAATGTATATATTCAGTTTTCCTTGAATCAATCCTTGATGAATCACGTATTGCTGCTGTTTCAGTTATATAACATTTAGAATACATCGCTAGCTAGCACATCTAGTAACTGAAATAGTCGTCTGCTCTTCTTTGTAAAACAAATCATGCTTCATCGGATTCGATGGAAAGAACTTGTTTACACCATTTCTAACATTTTACTCAAAAACGTCTTTTCTATTTCCCATTGTGCCACAAAGATCAGATTTCTGCAGTGCCTGACTAATAATTGTCCTATTTACCTAAATAAGCTGTAGCTTTCTGCTGTGGTCATCAGTCTAAACCTAAACCACTAATGTTTTCTATCAAACCTCTGGGTTCTTCCCAGAACAGCTGCACTAGAAATAATTGGACTGTCATATAAATACACACCACAGAGCAAACAATTGAAGGTGCTCCTATAAAATAAGGCCAAAGCCTGACCTAATTATCTACATGCTAAATTATTCTGTGGCAGAATAGTAGCACTATATATAAATATAAAACCACCATCTCTGCTATAAAAGTGGGTTTGGCAATATAATGCTGTTGGAATTTCCCCTACATCCCCCCCCACCCATATTCTGAGGACCACAGGGCCCCCTCCTGCACTGCCACTAAAACTACCCCTTTAATTCAGCATGCAAAGACAACACTGTAACATTTTTTATTAAAGACACTACTGAGGTCAGACAGATCTTAGGGTAGATGAGTCAACTTCGGAAATTATGAACCTGGTGCTTAAAGAACAGCACAAAGACCAAATATCAAGGTAGACTTTGGGGGGAAGCAAAACCAACCCGTCTGCCCTTTCTACATCAACAGCTAGTGTGTGGAAAGAGTTCAAAATTTCAGGTTCCAAAGGGTCCAGATCTCTGAATTTGAATTGAAAAAGATTCCTGGATGGGAAGCGAAATGTCGTCAAACTTGGAAACAAAGTCCAGTGGATTGTTTTTTTTATTTATTTTTTTACTTTTTTTGGAATGACTATGACCTGGATGACTGAGAATCTTCACCAGCATCTCTGATGACATTTGTTGGACTGTAAACACCTCTGCTGTATCAGAATGCCCAACAATGTCTGGAAATTCTGAGAGTTATCAGGAAGTGCAGCCTTGACAAGAAGTTGTTGCTGGCCTTCTTGTTAACAAATACACTCATTTACTGCTGTGTACTGGTATGCAAACTGCACTGAAGCAGACAGAGTGAGGGTTTATCATGGACAGTTCACACCCCAGTTATCAGCTGTTTGAGCTGCTGCCCTCTGGAAGGCCTTACAGTTGCATGTAAGCTAAGACAAACTTAGAAAGAAACAGTGGATCATTTGAAATAGTGTAAATCAAGGACACTTAAACCAAAGCAGTGATTGGCCTGATAAATGCTATCCGAAGAATGCTACGAGTATGGAAGAAGGTATAGAAAGCAGCAGGTTTAATTTGCCATAAGGGCCTCCTGACATTCCTATACTTCACAAGGAGTCCAAAATTGCATTATTTCTTCACATTTACTCCGTGTGACACATGCAAAAGGTTGATTGATTGATTATTTGACTTTATTGATCTCACAGTGGACAAATGTACTAGTTACATCAACTCAATAGTCAAAAAGGAGAAGGTGTCAAAAGGAGGAAAAGGTGCATGGGAGTATATACAGCACAGTATATACAGGGCGTCCATATATATATATATATATATATATATATATATATATATATAGTACAGAACTTTTTCATTTAAAGCGTTTTATTTATTTTCATGATTATGAAAACTGTAGATTCGCCCTGAAGGCATCAAAACTATGAATTAACTATGAATTAAAATGTGGAATTATATACTTAACATAAAAGAGTGAAACAACTGAAAATATGTCTTATATTTCTACTTCTTCAAATTAGCCACCTTTTTGCTTTTATTTACAGCTTCGCACACTCTTGGCGTTAATTGATTGATTGGATTATCAAAACTTTTATTCAAAAAACAAATTTACCATCCAGCAAAAGGGGTATTTGAGCAGTCGTGCATTAGCATTGGTCTATTATGAATGATCTTTTATCTAAAATATACAGAAGCTTGTGGTCTAAATGTGACAAAATGTGAAAAAAACTGTTGGATAAATCTATAGCTTTGCAAAGTAAGAGTGCAAAAAAAGAACAACCACAGTAGAGATACTGATAGATATAATATGGATCTAAATTAAACGTATCCATCATAACAAAGAATGAATGCAATCCTAAAAACTAAAAACATGCAACTGCTTTGCAATCCTACTTTTTATCAAATGGTGAAAAATCAGTCACATGATATGAGACCTTATTTTTTTCAACATCTTGAGCTAAACTGAAGGCAATTATTTTTTCCACACTCAGATACACAGACTGTTCCATTGAAACATTCTCACACGCACACATATTTCTAAGATTGGAGCAGGGAGACACACACCTGCAAGCATCCTCACTCACCCTATTCATCAAAAAGTTCTGGCTGTTGAGACAACTCTGACTGTAACAACACCGCAGGGGGGAATCTCCTGCTGTAGGAGAGAATCCTGAGGAACTGCCTGTAAATGTGTGTATGTGTGGCGGAAACCAGGGTGAAGCTGCATTTACAGGACAACAACCCCCCCATTGCAGCTTCCTGGCTCCCTGACAGCTTCTATCCTGCTGGCTGTGATGTGTGGCTCCGAGCATTGTTCCTGATGGCCTTGCAGCTTTCAAGGAGAAGCAGTTTAGATAAAAGATGCAGGTGTAAAACGCATGAGGGACATGCTCATCATCTTTTGATTCCTCTGCCTCCTGCCTGTCATGGTGAGTTCCTGGATCATACCTTTATGCTCCTCTGCTCAAAAGACAAATGGTCTGAAATGAATTCAGCGTGGGGCGAAATGAGTGGCACACCTGCAGGTTTTGGTGGAAAGAATGACTGGCAGGCCACTTCACCCACAAATTGAACTTGTGAGTCAACTTTGACAGGCGGGGAAACTCTCGCCTCTACAGTTATTGGTAGGGCTGGAAATACGCCTCTGTTCATATCGTTGATTGCTGTCATACACCTGGGAAAAGATGTGTTACTACCCAAGGAGACAGCTGTCGACTAGCTGGAAATTTTTTTTTGTCTGGTGAGCAATATAATCAATTCCAAAATTATGTCTAGACACAGCCTCATTTAGTCCTGACAATCTCAAGGGAAATTTAGACCACATAGAGCTCTTAAACTTTAGCCTTTAAAACTTGGCTCATATGAAAGTTTATTTTTCACCACGTTCTCGCCGCTGATGTTCATAGCAACATTTCAAATAACAGTCAGTTGTTGAGATGGGAGTGAGGTAAACATATTGATTACTGGTAGAAGAAGCATCAAGAAAGTAATCTTTGTGAAAAGAGAAAAGCCATCACTGAACAGAGGGGGAGGAGTTCAGTTTCAGCTTCAAAGCATTTACAATTCAGTCATGGAACTCATTCCCAATAAGTTATTAAAGCCCTCCCATTATGATTGAAAAGACCAATCATATAGCCCCTGCACAACAAAGGGCTTCCAAATTTCAGAAGAACAAAAGGTAGCAATTAGCCTGATAAACCAGACTAAATGTGAGATTAAATGTGTAATTTAGTCTTGCCCCAATGAATGAGACATCGGAAGATTGTTGATGAGAACATACCGTTGTTTTTCAAATCATGTCTGTGCCTATTGGCCAACGCTCTGACCAATGAGCTCAACGGACTGTGACGTAGTAAGCACGACAGAACAAACAGCTTGTTGGTAAAACGGCGAATACATCCTTCTTAAAAATGAATGAGCGTAGACCCTCTTCCTGCTCACATTTCAATGAACACCTTCCAAAACTGATTCCAAAGCTGAGTCAAACATTCATCAGAGCCAGTGGTCCTTTACACACGACTATGCCGAGAGGGCCGCTGCAGACAGGCTGCAGTTAGCCCTCGCTTCCGTTAGCCTCGGAGGTCTGCTGGTTGCCGTGTTTTTTTAATTACGCATTAAATTGGTAAATTGACCATATAGTAACGCTTTAAAGTATAATATTCTTGCCTCGAACGATCTTAAAACGTACTTTTATTGAACAACAACAGAAAACAGAACTTTTAACTTTCAATTAAAAGCTACTGCTGCCGCAATGCATGCTACTGTTTAATAGTTGTTTCCATCTTCCTTGTTGTGCTTCCTCCAGTGTCGCGCAGCTTTGTTGTCACGCCCTAAAAAACCCTGCCCGCTTTGCATCCAAAAATTTAAAACACATCTCTGCGTTGTGATTGGCCCGCCAGTTCTAGGGCCTGGGTCACTGATCAAGGCTAGACCACTGGCAGGAAAAAATTATCTTGGCCGCTGGCGGGTGGGGCTAGTTTACTAGGCTAGGTGGCCATGTGATTAGCATCTGACTTAGAATGTGTGCAGTAGGTTGGTCCTCCATGCTGCTCAAATACTTCAGCGCTCCAACTAGAGTTTGCTTAGGTGCAAGCCAATAGAATTGACAAAGACTTCTGAATAGGTGCTGAAACATCTTCAAAAACTGAGCGAAGATCTGGTTGCCTTCCTATTTAAGCCTGTTTGCAGTTGCCATGAGCAGGATGACTGTGAATTTACACAGGCAAAAATAATCGTCATTGTCCTTCAACCAGTTGCTCAGTTGTTCACTAATAAAGATTACCTCACATTAGGTATTGTCAACTGTTGAAGTGGTTGACAGAGAGCTAACTGCACACAAAAAATGAGCATACCAAATAGATATGCTAGGGTGTTGATGAAGAGACTGATGATTTACAATGAGTAACTCTTTCTTCTTGGACCCATCAATCCATTGACCATAGCCCCTTATCCATGCTGGACTGATGTCTATCACAAATAGTTTTTTGAAACCCAATGGACCTCATCCAACAACATTTTTGGATTCTTGTCGTACATTTCTTGTCGCAAAATTCTCATCAGCAAATAAAAATGTAATTTAGAATTGAAGAGTTGCATAGTATATAACTATGTATATTATTAAAATGGACAATTGCTTCTAAGTAAAAACAAATGTAGTCATTTTGAAAAACTAGATTTGAATCACAGCTGACTGATTGCACAAGACTACTACGTTAGTCGGTCCTCGAGGCCTGCTGTCCTGCAAATTTTAGAGGTTTCTCTGCTTTAGCACAGCTGATTCTGATGATCGCAGTTCAGCAAAAGCCTGTTAATCAACTATCAATGTAAATCAGCTGTGCTGGAGCAGGGAAACCTCTAAAACATGCAGAACAGCGACCCTCAAGGAACAACTTTGGGGAGGCCTGTTTTAGCCCGATGCTCGCATTAGCATCTATGGACATTTAAGATCAAATGTATGGGTGGGTATTAAATGGGGTTCCACTCCCAAACTCAGGGTTTTTTGTTGCAGGGCTTTTGCTCCTTTCCTGTCTGAAAGCTAGCAGTGAATAAATTCTCAAAAATGCTCAGTGCTAGAGCTATTGCTAAGTTAAAACCAAAAAGCATGTTTGCCTCTGAGCTTTACAAGAATGGTTTGTAATTAACCTCTTAGCAAAAAAAACAACAGGGAAATAAATCATGATGGTGCAGCACCAAAAAGCCACTTTGGCTGATTAGATACAGTTCTTATCTTCCCCACCAGAAGACTGTTCAAAAAATGAAAAAGAAAAAAAATCTCTCCCACTCAGTTGGGAACACTTGATGAACATCTCTCATGTTGGCTTGTTGTGAAAACCTCATTGTTTGGCACATCAGTCACACTGTATCAGTTTCACTAATCTACTTCCAGAGCACATGTGTGGTTGCCACGATGGGCTTTGTGTTGACAAGGACCGAAGGGAAGAGGAATGAAGTGAGATGAGTTCCCCCCTGATTGCAGAAAGGTTGCAGCAGGTGATTGGGAGGATACACAGTAATTAAAACTTAAATGAAGACATTACTCATTCCTAGTCACTGCGTGCATGCATGTGGCAAGGATATTATGATTAAATTTACGCCCTCACCTGCCGTGCTTGAATGGAGGATGAAGGGATTGAGGAACTGATGAAGAAGACGATGGGAAAGGATTAAAGGAAAGAAAGGCAGGAAAGCAGTGATGAAGTCCTGAAAGGGAACTCTAAGAACACCTTTCACAAAAGAGAATAGGATTGCACATCTAGAATCGTTTCCTCAGGCCTTCCTTCTCCTACCCTGCTTTCCTTTCAGACGACTTCCTGTCCTTCTCTCTGATAGCTTCTCCTTTCCCATTGCTGCCTCCTAAACTACAGTCATGGGGGTGCTGTTGCTTATATAACAGATGGAGCAGCTTCCAATAAGCAGCTTTCTGTGCCCTTGCAAAGCGTTTGCCCCATGGCAGGTCAAGTCCAGCGAATAAGCTTTATAGCATTTTTTTATTTATTGGATCACTTTTTTTTTTTTTTTTTTACACTTTTAGGTTTTTGGATTCTGTCTAAGATGCCCAAAAAGAAAGTGTGTGAAATCAGGTAGAAAAAGCCCATCATGACATAGACTAAAAGGCAATGCATTCATGTATCTTTCGGTTGCTACTTCCAGCAGCAATTTGAAACACATGAGGAAAATGCTTGCCTTCAGCGGCTGAATTTTTCTTTTTGCCAAAACAAGCATTGCAACCGTCCCTTAAAATTGACACACACATAGACAATTTCCCTTTACTTTCAATCCTTTAAATTTTTTTTAATGAAATCTTTTTTGCAGTAGCAGTTTTATGCCATTAGACATGATGTAAGCAAAATGCTTGCTCTGCTCTCCAAAGTGCTGCATCATCCCTTCTCTAACACTCTCTGCAAAACACTTTAAGGCGTCTTTCCTAACCCGGATTGACCCGCTAACATATGAAAAAAAAAGCTGGGTTTGATCCCCCGTTGGCATACTGCGTGGCCTCTGTTCCCCCTCTGCTGCGTGCCTGGTTATGCATCACTTTGAGTTAGCGTATATGATGTCACCAACGTGACATATATGATGAATACAAACAATGGAGAGCGACATGTAAGGGAGCATGTTTAGTAATTTGGCTTTTTTGTGAGTCTTAATCCCTCTTATCAGTGATGCGCCGTGTTAATTAGGGATGGAACGGTTTATGAAAACCGTCCGAAACAGTTTGGTTCGACTGTCTCGGTTCGCGTGTGTTGCATTCGGTTCATGCGCAGCTCCTTTTTCTCATAGGGGAAGCGTTTACACTCCGGAGCAGAACGTGGCGGTACTGCGACCAAAGCCAACCACCAGTAGTAAACAAGAAGAAGAAGAAGCGAAGCAGCGTAGCCGGGTGTAGCAGAAAAAAATCAGTTGTTGTGGAGAATTGTGTGGGTATGGCGAGTGGGAAAGAACAGGAGTTGGAAGACGCGCCAGCAGCACTTTATAGGTCTGCTGTATGGGACCACTTTGCATTTAGAGTGACCTACAATGACGGCGGAAAGAAAGTTGTGGATAAAAGTGCAACAGTGTGCAAGCATTGTGGAACACGTTTTGTTTATGCTAACAGCAACATGACCAACATTTCATGCTAACCCTGAAGTCTCCCACATACTCTGTCAGCGCTCTGCCCAGCTGCGCTCCAGACCGGCTGCTCAAACCAAAGCCTACAGCCTCCGCTGTGGCTCCCGTCCGCTCCGCTCTGAGTTCCTTGGAGATGGTAGAGAGCATGCGAGAGATGATTAAATTCAAAGCAGCAAAACATGCGGAAATGATCCAGGGTTTCCACGGATCATTAAAAATAATTGCAATTCATTCATTTTTTTTGATTTTTTCATTAATTTCATTAATTTTTATGGGATTTCGGGGTAACAACATATACCGAACCGAACCGAAAACCGTGACCACGAAACCGTGAACCGAACCATGGATTTTGTGAACCATTCCACCCCTGGTGTTAATTGAATGTAAGCGTTGTTGGGGTGGTTAGATCAAATGCGACATATGCAATGTTGAGAGATACTGTTAGTTCCTTGCACTCAATGGTATCACGTAAATTAATGGGTCAAACTGGGTCTGCTGTTTCAACTGTATGTCAATCGGATTTGAGCCTTTTGAAGGCAATTTTAACACGGATCACTTGCCAAGCCTTTCATTGACACGAGTCAGTAAGTTGTTCCCACTACCACTAAAGGTTGATTTTTTGCGCATTTAAATGGGTTTTTTGGCCAGTGGAAAAGGGATATACAGAGCAGTCCCATGCGGACATGCGATCTAGCCCCCTGCTGTGCTTGGAAAAAAAGCTACTGCTACATGCATGTGATTCCTCTTTGCCTGTATACCTGAAGAGAGGGGAGCCAAATCGGGGAAGACAGAGACATGGCTAAAAGAACGTGATTCCTTACCGCCTACTCAAGTTAACTAGTATTACTCAAGTAGTCTTGAAGCCACGTTCAGAACCAGATTACAGCAAAACAAAATATCTGTAACAATTCTATTCAAGTCTACAGAAGTGACTCAGAAGTCCTAGAATCAATAATTGAAAAGCTTATTGATTTCTGATTTAGGCAAATCACTTAAAAAATAACATTATTTCACAAAATATTTTTTTATTTACACTTGAACCGCATTGTGAACTGATTTGAACACATCCCGATTGCTCTAAATTAATTAAAGGCTAATTTGACCTCATTCGACACTCTTTAAGATAAATGTCGGTTCTAAAACATAAAATTCACGCCAAACTGTGGTATCATTGCATCATTCTAATGATTATGATTTGCATACATACAAACACAATTCAGTTCTTCTTCTTAGTACATAGTGGCTTAGTTTAGTTGAGTTCCGCTGAAATATGTTTGACTTTGACGATTTTTGTTAATACTTTCTTATATTTTGAAAGTAAATTGTAGTGAATGTATTCCATATGTGCACAGAGTGAACAGATGACAATGATTTCAACTCGATTCACCCTGTCATTTGTTGTCCTGACACAGAATAACACATTACAGTCCGAAAATGATTTAAATAAATAACATATTTGCTGTTTCCCCCCCAGGTCGGTTTGGATTCTTTAAATGAATCTGGGAAAATGTGTGTGAGCTGAAATTTGTTCTAGCTTTCCTATAGTTCTGCCGGTACAAACATTTCACCACCAAAATCCTTTTTAGATGAATAGAAGCATTTAGATTCCATATCCCAGGGCTCACAAGTTCTTGCATTTTAAGTAAGCTGGCACTCAATGTCCATTTAATTCTTCATACAGAGAAACATTGTTGGCAATGATTCCTCTGGGCATCATCAGTCTTTCCCACAAACCAGTTAAGTGTATTTTGCAGGGCAAAAACCCATCTTAGTCAAACTGGAACCCAACTAGAGCATGGCTGGGCTCGTCTCAATTTACTCCTGGGTAAACAGAGTGGGAGAATATGTGTAGGTGTTACTGGAAAGAAAATTTGATTCATAAGGCAGTTTATGTTTGTATTCGAATATAATCAACAAGATCTACTTAATCTGCCTTAAACCGTAGAGCAAAGTGTTTCTACTTGTTGTTTCTGAAGGTGCACATCTGAACAAGATTTTACAGAAACAAATAAAGTGGGATGATAAATTAGACATCCTCTATCAAATGAATAACTCTGCAGTGGGTTATTTATAAATAAAGCGCCAGTCAACCGTTGCACATGTTTCCCATTTGACTTTTGATTATCTCTGTTGATTGTCACTTTCTTTTTGTAAGAAGGCAGCTGGCTTTCCTGAATAGAGGCTAAACAGAGGAAACACGCACAGAATGGAGATGATGGCCAGCCGCCAATGACTGAAAGCGACAGAGTGAGAGAATGAGGCACAAAAAAAGACTGATCAATTCCAGGTAAACAGATGAAGGAAGAATAAATGCATCTGATTATTATTAACTTTTTGTAGCCCAAAAACAGTGATGGCGTGAAACAGTTCTTAAATCCTTTTTCAAACTTTTTCTGTTAGTCCTGATAAGAAGGCAGTAGTGATATCTAAATGTCCGGCACCAGAGATAACTAAGCTTGTCTCCCTCCCCTCACCTCCCCTGCTCTATTTTGCTTGGCAAACAATTTGAAGGGGTTGTGATGAGTCAGACGGGAAGAGACAAGCAGTTAAAAAGGAAATTACATCCACTTTGGGGAAACGCAAGGTAAACAGACCATATTCGTCTAAAAAAAAAATCTAGATTTTTTTCAGCAGACATTTTTTTCAGCAAAATGTGATACTTACAGAGTCTAGTATTGGATGGAGACTGTTTAAACTCTTACCCTAAGGGAAAAGAAACAGAATGCTAATGGCCAACATGAACCCCGAGAGAGGTAATTTCTTGTCCCTCTCACAAACAGGGTAGTCAGACAATTAAGGCTTTTCCACTACTACAGCCTGCCTACCACTTTTTTATACTTAATACTACAAAAAAAGCAAAACTAAAATACATTTAATAATACGACTGACCTATTTTAAACCTGTCATTACCCACTTTAAGAGTACCGTTTGCATACTGCGGTGCCATGGGAATCCTAAGAAAAATGTCCCTGTTTGTGTTGACAAATGTGGGGATTAAAAATGGTTTTTAATTGTAGATACCGCGTTAACAAAAAAAAAAAAAAAAAAAAGAAAAATTTGGGAAAATTTATGCTCACAAATCCTTACTGTGTTCATCTTGAGGGTCTGGCTGCTGACTCACTGCCAGTCACATTTGTCCCCACTGTAGCATGGACAGTTTTGCTTTCTCTTTGCTTAACCTTGAACTTTATTTTTTTTCTTTAACTTAAGCTTTAAATAATTTCATAAAAAAGGGGCAAAAAAAAAGACCTCAATTTGGTGAGACTTCTTTTGGGAAGTGAGAAGACATCTGTTCTCCTTATTTTCTATATATAGGACCTCAGGAAAGAGTAAGAGTCCATGACTTAACATGTTACACATAATTAACAACTGAAGCTTCTTTCTTTTAAGGCTTTATGTTTAAAACAGCATACCCCTGTTCTACTGTATAATAGTCTTTAAAAATCTGCAGGTTCTTTACCAGGTTTCTTTCTTTATTGGAAAACTGTTTTTTTTAACAATACTCAATAGGTAGAAAAATAACAAATAAAAAACAGTTTTACTATTACAATACTAATGTTTTAGGGTTTAACAATATGAATACAAGCAACCCTTTAATGTTGTACCAAAAACTGTGCTGGTAAAAAGATACAAAAATCATTTTGGCAGCTTTAAGAGTGGGAGACATTTTCTAAAAGAAATACTGCATATGTGATAAGCAGTGACAGGCAGTTCTCCTCCCTTTAAAGCCAAAGCATAATGGAATACATTAAGCAAGCTTAGTTTAAAACAGTGGCAGATGTTTTCCCCCCCTTTATATCATTTATGAATGTTTTACTTGTCTTGCAAGATGCTAAAGCCATGAAAGCGACAAAATCTATTCAAACAGAAGTGGTCAGAAAATTGTATATTGTGTTAATAGGATAATGACAAAATTGTTAACAGAACTCATTTATTATGTTTTTTTAACATCTGTCTGAGGGAAGAGCTGATTGAGCTCGAGCTCAGCTTAAAGTGAGAAAATTAGGATCGTTTTACGCAGCATTAGATGATAGGAACAAATGAATTGTTTTTTTTTGTTTTTGTTTTTTATCATGCTGAATGATAAATAGGGAACATTTAGAATTGATTAATTTAGTTAAGGCCTTTGGTTATTTTAGCTGCAAAACTTCTGGACTAATACAATCGGAAATTCATATTACTACTTTTTCAGATTGGCTTTTCGAAATGGCCCTGGTGTAACTCTAGGTCAAGGGCGTAGGTTTGATTTAAACTTTGGTAGGGACACTATTGTTCTGATGTCATTGGCCCAATGCAAAAATATGCATGCTTGTTTTTTTATGCTTGATGGGAAAATCAGGGTGTATTTCATTTAAAGAGAAAAGCAGCATTTCTTGCTACATTTATACAAATTTTATAGGCACTACACACACTAGGTGCTGTTTATCAATGACTGAAGCTTAAGTGGTTCTGATGAATGAGGAATTAGGACTTTTTTCCACTTTGAAAAGGTTTGCATTTGAAATTACCAGCGACTAAGACAGTTGGTAAATCTGTGCCTATTTAACAGAATATAGTCTAAATATGTCTGTTATACGTGGATTTATACTTTTTTATTTATTTTGGAGATATAGAATTGTGCAGAGGTAAATAGAGGTAAAACCCACTCTTTTAAATGTTCTCTAAAACATGTCTTTAGCTCACACAGCGACCCACTTAGAGCAGGAATTATACTAATATTGAAAAAAAATAAAAATTTTGCATTTTAGATAAAACATGTTTTTGTCTGTCAATATTCTCCATCCAGAACTCCCCTACTGCTGCAACAATGCTGTAATGTAAATTAAACTTTTTATGCATAACCCTGACCCAATTAATTACCTATTAATTATTGGGTAAGATTGTAAGTGTGAACTCTATTTTTGCAGAAAAGAGGGCCTATAAATCTGAGACTGACCGTCTAAAAAAAACAAACAACTGGACATGTGTTTTCTCTTACATTTCTGGTTAAAAAAAGAAGTAATGCTGAATTGTGTATCTATCTGACCAATGCTCAATTTTTGTTAGTTTTATATTCCTTTGCAGTCCTGCTAGCCCACTTCTAAAAAAGGAGGAAACTGACTTTGATGGATGTGTGACATTATAAATTGTTCATTGTGTGCTTCAGAGCAGGAGCATGAATTCATCTTTTAAATTCTAAAATAATTGTATTCAACTCTTAGAAATAACTCAGGCTCATATAATAATTTTTTTATTTAATAAATCATTTTTGTATTTATGTTCAGTTTTTTTACATTAAGGACAAATTTAAATAACTCATAGAATGTTTACTTTCTTTTGCTCCGCCCATTTGACAGTTGAAATGGAGTGTTCAGCAGAAACTAACTGACATCAGAGCTGATGACATCACAAGGAATAATCAGACGGAATAGATAGCAGGCATAATTCTGTTCCAAACATTCTCCAGCCTTTGTTCGAGACAGACCACTTTTTGAGAGAGCTTGTTCGTTTTAGCTGATATCAGCGAGATATTTATCCCATATTTTACTACTTTTTCAGTTAGAAAAGACAATTTGTTGTAAGTTAGACATGGAGCAACAACAGATTGTTAGTGAACAGAAACCCTTTGAAGCCAAACTTTCATGGTTAGAAATTGTTGACCTGAACAGCCAAGTCGACTACAATGCAATTATTTTCCCCATGGGTCATGAAGAGGAAACTTTGACTGAATCTGCAACCAAGGGGCAAGAAAATACTTCAACTGGCCTTGATATTTCCCCCTCAATGGAAGCCCAGCAGGAAACGTCTTTACCTGGTAAAGTTAAGAAGTTTCCTTCAGTTGAAGCCCAGCAGGAAACATCTCTACCTGTTAAAGTTAAGAAGTTTCCTTCAGTTGAAGCCCAGCAGGAAACATCTCTACCTGCTAAAGTTAAGAAGTTTCCTTCAGTTGAAGCCCAGCAGGAAACATCTCTACCTTCTAAAGTTAAGAAGTTTCCTTCAGTTGAAGCCCAGCAGGAAACATCTCTACCTGCTAAAAATAAGAAGTTTCCTTCAGTTGAAGCCCAGCAGGAAACATCTCTACCTTCTAAAGTTAAGAAGTTTCCTTCAGTTGAAGCCCAGCAGGAAACATCTCTACCTTCTAAAGTTAAGAAGTTTCCTTCAGTTGAAGCCCAGCAGGAAACATCTCTACCTGCTAAAAATAAGAAGTTTCCTTCAGTTGAAGCCCAGCAGGAAACATCTCTACCTTCTAAAGTTAAGAAGTTTCCTTCAGTTGAAGCCCAGCAGGAAACATCTCTACCTTCTAAAGTTAAGAAGTTTCCTTCAGTTGAAGCCCAGCAGGAAACATCTCTACCTTCTAAAGTTAAGAAGTTTCCTTCAGTTGAAGCCCAGCAGGAAACATCTCTACCTGCTAAAAATAAGAAGTTTCCTTCAGTTGAAGCCCAGCAGGAAACATCTCTACCTGCTAAAAATAAGAAGTTTCCTTCAGTTGAAGCCCAGCAGGAAACATCTCTACCTTCTAAAGTTAAGAAGTTTCCTTCAGTTGAAGCCCAGCAGGAAACATCTCTACCTTCTAAAGTTAAGAAGTTTCCTTCAGTTGAAGCCCAGCAGGAAACATCTCTACCTTCTAAAGTTAAGAAGTTTCCTTCAGTTGAAGCCCAGCAGGAAACATCTCTACCTTCTAAAGTTAAGAAGTTTCCTTCAGTTGAAGCCCAGCAGGAAACATCTCTACCTGCTAAAAATAAGAAGTTTCCTTCAGTTGAAGCCCAGCAGGAAACATCTCTACCTGCTAAAAATAAGAAGTTTCCTTCAGTTGAAGCCCAGCAGGAAACATCTCTACCTTCTAAAGTTAAGAAGTTTCCTTCAGTTGAAGCCCAGCAGGAAACATCTCTACCTTCTAAAGTTAAGAAGTTTCCTTCAGTTGAAGCCCAGCAGGAAACATCTCTACCTTCTAAAGTTAAGAAGTTTCCTTCAGTTGAAGCCCAGCAGGAAACATCTCTACCTGCTAAAAATAAGAAGTTTCCTTCAGTTGAAGCCCAGCAGGAAACATCTCTACCTGCTAAAAATAAGAAGTTTCCTTCAGTTGAAGCCCAGCAGGAAACATCTCTACCTTCTAAAGTTAAGAAGTTTCCTTCAGTTGAAGCCCAGCAGGAAACATCTCTACCTTCTAAAGTTAAGAAGTTTCCTTCAGTTGAAGCCCAGCAGGAAACATCTCTACCTGCTAAAAATAAGAAGTTTCCTTCAGTTGAAGCCCAGCAGGAAACATCTCTACCTGCTAAAGTTAAGAAGTTTCCTTCCGTTGAAGCCCAGCAGGAAACATCTCTACCTGCTAAAAATAAGAAGTTTCCTTCAGTTGAAGCCCAGCAGGAAACATCTCTACCTGCTAAAGTTGAGAATGTTCCTTTGGTTGAAGCCAAGCCAGGACCATCTCAGATTGTTAAATTTGATTATTCTGGTTTTCTCAAGGCTCTTTCTGAATCATCTGTAACAAGCCTTTTACCAAAATCAAATCCTGCTGACCCCAAAACTTTCAACTCAACAGTAAACCAACAACCATGTAACCCTCATCCAGCTTACTATCCCCTGCCTTTGAACACAAAGGCTCCAATGTCACATCACTCATACCACCAGCCAATGCCTCTCCAACCCCAAAACCAAAGCACACAAGCCTCCTCTGAGCCTGAAACCCCTCGCTCTCAACGCGCTATCAGGAGGTGTAGAAGGAACCAAAATGCCTCAACTCTTACGGCACACAACCCAATGTACATCGAGCAGGCTACAAGTCATATCAACAATCTCATGGAGCAGGTGGGTGACCTAAAAAAGCAGCTTAAAAATAAAACAGATGTTCTTGATGAGGAGAGAAAACAAAGGATCACAATTCAAGTTCAATGCACAGCCTACCTGCAAAAGATCAAAGAACTTGAAGAAATGTTAGAAAATGAACGTAGCATGAAAGTGAAATGTGAACAGAAAGAACAGGAGAAAGCAGTAGATTTGGAGGTCCTTAATGAGCTGAATTTCCTGAAGAAGCAAGCTGAAAAAAATATCTTGAATGGTGAAAAACTGTCAGCAGCTTTGATAGAGGAACAGCAGCTCAGACTGAAATGTGAGGACCAGCTTAAAACTTACCATGAACTTGAGACTAAATTCGAGGAACAGAAAGAATTAGTAAAGAAACTGCAGGATCACATTGTAAATCTAACTTTGGAGTTGAACCTTGCTTCAAAAGTGGATTATCCCAAGGTTTCGACCAAAAAAGACTCCTTTAAGCAAGCAGAAGTCAACAAGTCATCACAGATCCCAACACCATCAGAGGTCTCCAGACCTTCACAGATCCCAACACCATCAGAGGTCTCCAGATCTTCACAGATCCCAACACCATCAGAAGTCTCCAGACCTTCACAGATCCCAACACCATCAGAGGTCTCCAGATCTTCACAGATCCCAACACCATCAGAGGTCTCCAGACCTTCACAGATCCCAACACCATCAGAGGTCTCCAGACCCTCACAGATCCCAACCACAACAGAGGTCTCCAGACTTTCACAGGTCCCAACACCATCAGAGGTCTCCAGACGTTCACAGGTCCCAACACCATCAGAGGTCCCCAGACCTTCACAGATCCCAACACCATCAGAGGTCTCCAGACCCTCACAGATCCCAACCACAACAGAGGTCTCCAGACTTTCACAGGTCCCAACACCATCAGAGGTCTCCAGACGTTCACAGGTCCCAACACCATCAGAGGTCTCCAGACCCTCACAGATCCCAACCACAACAGAGGTCTCCAGACTTTCACAGGTCCCAACACCATCAGAGGTCTCCAGACGTTCACAGGTCCCAACACCATCAGAGGTCCCCAGACCTTCACAGATCCCAACACCATCAGAGGTCTCCAAGCCGTCACAGACCTCAACTTCAGAGGTCTCCAAGCTGTCAGAGATGTCAACTTCAGAGGTATCCAGGCCGTCACAGATGTCAACCACTTCAACCATCCCCATGAAAACAGAGGGGCCTCCACAAACAGAATACCATGGAAGCAGGCATCCTAATGCAGATGGCGGCTCACAGAGATACAGAAAACAGTATAATAATAGAGGCTTCCATGCAAACACAGGTACTCAGCCAAATGCAGGGAATTCAAATAGAAGATTTCCCCCAAATGGAAGTTCCAAAGGAAACCAAGGCTTTTATGAAAATCGGGGACGATACCCAACCCAGGGCCAACATGTAAACCCGGGCCCACACCCGAACCCTGGTCGTTATACAAACCCAGGCCAGTACGCAAACCAAGGCCACCACCCACATCCAACCCAGTATGGAAACCCAGGTTCATACCAGAACCCAGGACCTTATATGAACCCCGGCCCCTACCCACGTCCAACCCAGTATGGAAATCCAGGTTCATACCCAAACCCAGGACCTTACACAAACCCAGGCCCCTACCCACATCCAACCCAGTATGGAAACCCAGGTCCATATCTGAACGGAAGACCTAACATGAACCAGGGCCCCCACCCACATCCAGCAACATATGGAAACCCAGGTCATCCCCGAAATACGAACTTCCATACAAACAGAAGATTTTAAACTCACAGAGGCCCCTAAAGACTCAAGCAGGCCTCATTACAAGAAGAAAAAACAAGAAAATCTAAAGAAAAATTAAGATGCTTAAAAAAAAAAAAAATCCCCCCCAAAAAAACTAAAAAAATATTTTCAAAACAAAAAGGTAGGGAAAAAAATATATATACATAAAAAAAACAAAAAAAACAAACAAAACAAAATAATTATATATATATATATATATATATATATATATATATATATATATATATATATATATATATATATATATATATATATATATATAAAAAAAAAAGTAGACTAGAGTGGGTTCTCTCCGGGTGCTCCGGCTTTCCCCACTGTCCATAAACTTGACGATTAGGTTAATTGGTTTCTATAGAGTGCATTTCGGTTTGAATGCATTACTGTTTCTCTTTCTTGCTCAGTCAGGGACTACGGGCCTGTCCAAGGTGTACTCTGCTTCCTGCCCAGTAACTAATGTTAGAAAGTAAAAAGACTTAACAAAAAACTACTAAGACTAAAAATAAAACAACTAAAGGATAACTGGAAAGAAACAAAACAACAGCGAGGAGGGTAAGAGGGGAAGAGGAAATTAAAAATGGGCAAAATAAAGAAAAAGATAAAAATGACGCATCCAATCAAATTAAAAACAGCAGAAATGAATGTTGTGCAACTTTAACATATTTATTGCCCATGGTAAATATGTTGAGTTTATTAACCAAAATCTTTCAGCTCCATTTCAGAAATATTTCACTTGAAAACCTCTCATTATACTATGATGATAAGATACTATGTAGAAAGACGAAGGAAAAACATGGCTGAAAAACAAAATCAATGAGATGATGCAATGATGTAACAGCTTAGCATGGATTTTATGTCTGAGAACCAAAGTTTTATCTAAAAGACTTTGGAATATGCTTAAATTAGCGTCTATCTTAGGCTACGTTCACACTGCAGCCTGAAGTATCTGATCTTTTCAAATGCGACCTGTGTCTGTACGGCCAGGCCTTATTCATCCGACCTACACGTCATTGATACTTGACAAATGTTACTAAACGTTACTAATCTGCGTCCTACTAAGCGGAGGCGGGAAAAACTAACAACCATGTTGGAAGATAACACAGAGAGCAGTCAATGGAGAGAAAGTGAGTTTGCTGACTTAATTCATATTTGGAAAGATAGCTCGATTCAGACCAAACTCGAAGGGTCTTACCGGAACCAGGGGATATTTGAAAACATTTCCCGAGAAATGGCCGATCGGGGATACAAACGCTCCTGGATCCAATGCCAACGAAAAATCAAGAGCCTCCGGGCCAAATATAAGGAGGCTAAAGACGTATTACGAGTCATGTTTACTTCCGCAAACACTGAGGACGCTTGCTACATGTGACGTCATTGCGTCCTCGAGTGCGAATGCTGGACACTTCGGTTGAACGCTTTTAGTTCACACAGTAGATCACATACAAGTCGCATATACTTGGAAGTGTGAACGGACACGCAAAAAAAATCCGATTTCACAAAAAAATCGGAATTGAGCATTAAGTCCTGCAGTGTGAACGTAGCCTAATTCAGAGCACTTGGACTGTTTTCTAACCAAATCACAATGCAAATTAGCTTCGTGAGACCACCCTGATCTCGCGAGCTCTCAAGGTTTCTCTCGCAGATCAGTCTGGCTACTCTCCGTTAAAGAAAATTTGGAGCAGTTCACCAAACGATCGTCCAATAAGCGTTGGCTTTGAGGCGGGTTGAGGTGTGACGCAACAAGAAGCGCGACAGTTCAGTCTAAAGAACATGCTAACTAGCGTTAGCGTGGCTATCGAGCAAGTTTTATTGGAATTACAGAGTATTTCTTCACTGAAAGAAGAGCAAAACACTGCTCTAGAGCAGCAAGAGTAGCCTGGCTTGTGGTTATGTTTTCGTCGTTGCTCTGTTAGTACATCATATGCTTTGTTGATCTGATTGGTTTATTTGGCCCGTCTATCACCAACATACTGTAGGCCAATCAGCTAACAAGTATTTTCGCCCCTTCCCAAAATTACTTCAACGGAAGGTTTCCAGATGGATATGCGGAACAAATCCAGCAAATCCATCTGGCGGAGTCAGGTTTCAATGCAAATAGGAGAGATGAATAAAACATAATAATGTTTTATTGCATTATATACTTAATTATGAACCATTTACCTTTAGTTGATAAATTATTTAAGTTCTTTGAGTGATCTAGCAGCTAACAGACATGAAGCTTGTTCTAGCTTTATAAACAGCACAGTCTGCCATGCGGCCCGTTATGTCTTTACTCAACAGTAAACACATGATATGGTCAAAATCAACAAAGGGGCATATCGTCTAACTGAAACATATGTCCCTAAATGCTCTAGACTTTCAAAACTCTGCTGCTGCCTTTGGAAGGTTTCAGGTTTTCTCCACAAGTTAGTAGCATAGCAGCAGGCCACACGCATCAGGGGTTCTTTTGCTTCACATTAGAGAAAGTTTCCTCCTTTCAAGCATCTGAAAGTTCCTGAAACTTAAATTGAAATGTTGCTATCAGTCTGTTTTGCAGCAATTAGGTCCTGAATGTCAACCATCGGGTCCAGTTAGCCTCTGGTCATTTCGCAGCATCTGGTTCCGGACATGAGGCCATAATGATGTTCCTCCAATGTAAATCTCACAGAACGTTGTGGAAAAAAGAAGAAAAAACAGGTAGAGACAGTTGCTTTATCTTAAGGCACCATGATGGTTATGTTTAATATGATGCATGGACATTGGTTCCCAATGTCCAAAAGTGTTATTATGGTTTATGACGCGATAGGAATAATGACAACAACTCTGCTCCCCTTTGGAGCTATAGTTGAAATCCTCCTCTTTTAATGCCATGCCTATCAAGAACTTCTCTTGATTGTAACTTCTGGAAGTTTAAAACCTATTGAAAACCGTTAAGCATAAAATTTCACCGGTAACATTTTTTCCACCATAGACATGTTAGACATCATTGGAAAGCTTAGATTGATCCACAATTCAATTACCAAGTTCATTTTATGGACACAGCAAGCACCAAAGCACAATTAACACAGGTATAGAAGCATGTGAAAATGTAAACCTGACAAAGTAGCCACAACTACATACCTTTGAAGGCATCCATAAGCCGTTTTGTAAATCCTATCTTCAGTTATTTCTACTCCACTTATCCGTAAGGGTCCACGGATTAAAAGTAATCTAGCATATTCCTGATAAAAATATTCCATGAAGAGAAAATCGGCCATAACCTTCAGTAATTGACACCAGGCCCGGCTGGATCGAAGCGTGCAGCCCCAAGCTGAATGACACTATTTTTTTGAAGTTTGGACGCTGATTTAGTTTTATTACAATTCCTAAAGCTGAAAACAAATAAAAAAATAATTTAGCTCAGTAAAGTCACAGGGCCTTATTTTACCTTGAAAAGCGGCATTTTCACTATTTTTTAAATAATAATCTTTTGTGTTTCTCCCTTCCACCACCAGGAGGTGCCTGGCTCCGATTCGCCTTCTCACGCACCTGCAAGCCTTTCACCTCATCACCGGACTGCTCTTAAGTTGCTGGTTGCCACTACTTCGACGCCAGAGTGTTTGCCATTTTGGGGTACTCTAGCCAAACCTTGTTTATGCTGAGTCTAATCTGAGTTTTGCATTTTGAGTTTTTGTTCTCTAGTCAAGCTGAGATCTCATAGGGTTTTACTGAGCGCTTGTTTCTCCCTGAGACTAAACCTTGTTTGTTCTTTGCCTTTCGGCAGGAAGCCTTCCTGCAAACTGGACCCTTTTGGACCGCCTCCTCCCAAGTGGGATCAACTGAGCCTTACACTGAGCAAGGGATTCCAAACAGGGGGTTTGGATCCAGCCACCTTTGAGCACACTGAGATCTCTCTGAGTAAGGAAGTCATCTTCACCACGACCCGTTCAAGTACCACAGGAAAACTGAGTAGCAACCGTCGGCTACATCATTCAACTCCATCCGAGTTTTGGGTAAACCCTGTTCCGCCCTCCACCGAATCAAACATTCTCTGGAGGACCAACACACAGACTGAAGTCAAAGTGTCTTTACTTCTCTGGAAACGTGAGTGGCAACTAATCCTCTCCTTCAAGATTGACAACTCCAATTTCCCACTGAGCCTGAACCTAACAGCCTGTCTCCCCTTCGTCTTCCAGTTTCCGGCTGAGCAGAGTTCAGAGGTACTCTGCGCCAAACTCAATATACCCTTCAATAAAACCCGTTGAACTTTTATATTTTGTCTCTCTGTTTGGCTTCATTGCATGTGGGTCTTAGAAAGAATCATGACAAGATTCTACATTTTGTTATATACAGTGATTCTGAAAAGAAGCGGAAAATAATTGCCTCATAAATATTTTGTGGCCATCAAAATGCTTCAGTGTTAATCTATGGGTGAAATAGTAAAACAAAGCATAGTAAAAGCATTTGGCACATTTGGAGAGGTTTGGAGACGCGGGTGACACCAAAAGTTCAAAACCCAGCAGATCTGGAAATGTTATAGCTAGAGGTCTGAAATCTTCTGGAATTTCTGAAATTTTTGGTTGACATGATATAGAACAAATGTAATGCAATGAGACCTGTCTTTTCTCAAGCAAGTCTTTATTACTGCTGTTAAAAAAAGACCTATCATTTCCAAGAGTAAAAAAAACAAGTTTGAGTCATGTTTGAACTGATGCAGTTTGGTCTGTGTTCTACTCACCCAATGTTCAGAAACTAGAGCGTGCTAGCTTTCTAATAATGTATTGCCCATTTAATTTGGCCTTACAGTTCCTAAGTTATTTGCTTGTCCATTTGGGTATGCAAACTAGAAGACAATTTCCTAAAATGAAGTGGATGTTAAGAACAGAATATTATAAAATGATTCTACTCTATTATTTATGAGATGTGGACTAAACAGTGGAGGAAAATGTAGAATGATCGATCTGTAGGATGAGAAAAGTACAATCTATAAAAGTTATTTCATGGTCAAAAAAAGTTAAAGTTTATCTCGGGCCTGTCATGATCTAAGCACTGATGCCTGGTCTGATTACTCCTTTGGAACTGCAACTTCTTTATGGCATTTAGGAGATCAAGAGGGGACAAGCTAGGAGAGAAAAAGACAGCATACACAGCATTCAGGGGTCTTATTTCATTCTCAAGGTGAGGGATAAGATCTCTGGAATATTTCCTGATAGTGGCTGGCACACAGGTTTGACTTCATCCTCTGTAATATTCCAAACAAAATTAAAATAGCTGCGAATATGTCAACTATTTCTGCAGTGGTGTTGAACTTGATGTCCAAGTCATTCATAATGCTGTCCATGGCAATGAAAAACACTGTGTTTCTAAACATTGTATCTGCGTTGTCCTGAGCTATCCCCTCTAGAGAAATCTCATCATGAAACTCATCATGAAATGTCTTCCTTTTCTTTTTCCGTTTGTGTTTCTTTACAAACTGAGATTCCACATCCAGACATGAGTGCCTCCAATCCATCTCTTAGAGATTGTAAAAGCACTGATATTGGCTATTTCTGTTTCAAAAGGGATTTTCCAGACTGGATGATCAAATTTCTTTCATCAATGCTCTGTAGAACTTTGAGCCAGACAGTAAATAGCACAATGCAGTCAAATGATACAAAGTAAATCCATTGGCCTCTGATCTGGCTTCATTGGTGAGGCTGCATGTTTTGATTACATGCTCAAGGTCTTCAATAACAGAGGGAAGGTGTTTTCTAGATGCTTACTGTAGCTGCCATAATCCTTGCACTCCGGGAAGTATCTGAGAGGCGACGCAAAGTGCAACCGGTTTTCTCAGCGAAGATGGCCCAGCGTTCTGGACAGGCACTAAAGAAAGTGTAAAGCCGCCCACAAGATATAACGTGTGAGAAGCACAGGGGGAAAAAGTTGCTAAATTATCTCCCTTACCTTGCCATCTACAGTCTCAAATGTCAATTCATTTTTCATGAAGCACTTTTTTAATCATCTCTGAAATCTCACTGTCTGTCTTTTTGTGAAAGTCCTTAAATTCCAAGAACTGCTCTTTGATCTCCCAGTCATCAGTTTCTTTATTGTAGCTGACACATCCTTTTAAATTGTGTTCAGGACTTTTTGGCCACAGAAATCAATAAATTCATTCTTAAGGTCAGAGGTCAGATAATGAGTCAGTCTAGTTCCTTCCTTATGTTCCTGACTTTTTCCAAGTGCTCACTAAGCAGTGGATCATACAACGGCAAAAGCTTGTGTGCCTCAGAAATTGCCATTATGGATATCATGAATGTGAGGGACCGAGATGAAAAGCATGAGGAGTCACAGGAATTAATACAAAAAGAGTTTTTTTTTTTTTGAGCGAAGAGCAGACATTGAATACAATAGATGCATTTTTAATTTTGCTGCAAGTCTATCAGTCTCTCTTCACCTTTTCCCTTCCATTTGCCTTACTGTACAACAAATACCCTGGGAATGGTTTTCCGTCCGAATCATGTGGCATCTGAAAAATCACGATCTCTCAGTGTCCTCACTGTAGCCTCTCTGCCCTGATCGGATATATTTGCTGGCCACAAACCTGATTCATCTTACTGAGAGGATAAGTTCTCAATATCTTCTCCTACAACATCTCTTTCATCACTTTTGTTTACCATGCACCTCTCACTTTCTTCATTCTCATCACTTGCACTGTCCTTGTCTTTCCCTTCTTCCTCCACTTCTACCCTAGAAGTCTGTTAGCTAGCTAACAACTGAATGCTAGCTTTTTTTACTCAGCAGGTGTATAATTTGAACTAACTCAAGAAACAAACCTTTTTTTTAACTGGGTTTTACTTTTTATTTTATTTTTTTTTTTTAACTACGTGAAAATGTAGGAAATAAAGAAACATGAAAAGGGAAGGGCCACATTGCGCGGCAGCAACCAGACAGCAGAGCTGCGAGCATTTCAAATTACAATAAATATTAAAATGTTATTCACATCAAATTGTTGGTAGAGACAATTAGGCCCGTCCAAAATTTTGGTAGGGACATGTCCCTATGCAAACCTACGACCAGGGGATACACATTTAGCAGTGAGGGAATTTTACAGTCCAGAAGAGGCGCTGAGTTGCCGCCAGGAGCAAATTACCTCCGCGCTTGGCCTTTAGGAGCTAGCATTAGCCGCTCCTGAGCTAACGGTGGTAGCTCTCATATTGTCACGGCTAGGGAAAAGATGGGACAGTTAGCATTAATGTTGTTGGGTAATAGTTGATTGACTTTTGGAACTTGAACTTTTGAAACTTGAACTTCGGGGCCTGTAGCAGACACAAAACTAGCTAGTTCATGCCCTCTTTACTAGTTACTTTCTGAAAACCAGTATTTATTATATTTAGAGGCATATTCTTACCTCTATGTTGTCAGAAAGACACCGTCTCTGCTGCAAGGTCTAAAATAACCATCTACCTATTGGCTGCCAATCCGGGGTTGCTAGGCAAAAACGGTTGCTATGGGGACTGAAGACTTCAGCCAATCAAGGGGAAACTGCATTCAGTGGCCTAGTGATCTCAAGCTAGGCACCTATTTTTTTTTTTATTTATAACCATGCAAAAAAGAAATGGAGACATTGTATATATGTGTTTAAGGTGGTAAACTTCTTAAACCTGCAGAACAATTTCAGTGTATTGATATAAAAGTAGAATGTGTAAAAAAAAGTCAGGAAGGGACTTATGAATATGAAATTTACCCATGGAACTTACCCATAAGCAGCATAAGGTCTTTTATGAAACATATTGATCTGTCATTACATGAAAATTTTGAGATAAAGTGTTAGGAATCCAGTTTGTGTCGGTTGTTTTGTGTCTGTCTCTCCCTCCACCACCAGGTGGTGCACTGTCCTCGTTGGCCCTCCTGCACACCTGCGGCTCGTTGGTTTATCACCGGGGAGTATTTGAGCCGTTGACTGCCACTACCTCGACGCCGAGTGTTTGCCAGTTTGGGGTACTCTAGCCAGGCCGTGATTAGCTGAGTCTAACCTATGCTTCGTTTCTCTGAGTCTAACATTGTTTTTTGTCTTTGCCTTTTGGCAGGAGGCCTTCCCGCTGACTGGAAGTTTTGGCCTTCTCCCCCAGGAGGGATATTTTGTGTTCACACTGAGCTGGGGAGATGTTCCACACGATCCGTTCGAATACCGTTGGAAATCTAAGTGGCAGTCCGCTCTCATGCTCCTCAGGGTCCAACTCCACCAACCTGTCCGCCCTCCGAGTTGCTCTCCCTCTGGAAAACTCACACATTCTGGATTCAAGGCTTTGATTGAGATCCCCTCCTACGTGAGTATCTTTTTCCTACATGCTCAAGAACTCTATTCTGTTTCCTACGGCCATTGAAGTAACCGCTGTGAACTTCCCTTCCACTTCTAGTTCAGGAGTTCCTCTGAGTTCAAGATTCCACCTCCTGTTGTTCTCATCAATAAACCTGTTAAACTTTCCCTTGGTTCTCTGAGTGGTTTTCTGCATGTGGGTCAGATCCCTTAAAAACATAATGACAAAGTTTTTCATCAGCTTTAGGGGGGTGGTATATTTAAATGATTTAAATAATTTATTAATGTATCATTTATCATCATTTATCTATTCTCTACAGAATGCATTCATATTAATGTGCATTCAACTTTTTTTAAAACTTTTTTTAAATAAATAAAATAACATAAAAAAATGTAAAAAAAAAAAAAAAAAAAAACTTTCCCAGTGGCTTTAGTTGAAAGTTATATATAGCACGTCTGATTTGATCAATTTTGAATTTGTAAACTGCCCAACTGGAGCCTACCTATTGCCCATGCTTTGTTTAGCCCATCTACTGCCCATGGGTTGCCCACATGGGTCCCAACAACAGAGCCCACTCTGAGCCCACACCCAGCTGAAGCCCATCCAGGCCAAGTATGGGCTTTCTAAAGAGAGGACAGGACAAAAAGCTGTATGAACGCATATCTGGGGTAAAATTTATGAGTTTTGGTGCGAGATGTGAAGCTGGCTGCTCAATGCTGTTTGGCAAACATAGTTAAGGATTTTTGACTGACAGTGGCCAGACATCAAGAGGGTTTTCCTCATGAGTATAGAGGAAAAAGTGATCATTCAGTCAGAACAGTCATCTTGTGCCGAACTCTTGCCATGGTTTCTGAAGTTTGCAATTTCAGGGTGCTTCACAATAGCTTTCACCCCCTGTAGTGATGAGTTGTGTTTTTCAAGATTTATTAATGGAGTACAAGTTGTTTGGATTTAATTAACACCACTGAGCCTCCCCTGTGTCAGAGAGCAGCAGCCGATAGATAGATTCAAAGTTTTCTTTCTAAGGAAAACCAGTTGATTGCATCGACTTATTGACTCGAATGCAATCCCTCACATTAAGGATGTTTGTAGCGACAGTGGAGAGGAAAAACTCACTTTCAACAGGAAGAAACCTCAAGCAGAACCAGGCTCAGTGTGAGCGGCCATCTGTTGAGGCCGACTGGGGTTCAAGGAGACAGAAGCAGAGATACAAAAGGCAACTGTAAAAGGTGACCCCGTCCAGGAAACACACAGTCAGGTAGACAAGCTCCGAGCCAACTGCCATGTCAGAGGGTGAAGAAAGCACATCCAGCCAGTCACAGTCAGAGAAACAGGACTACACTGGAAAACAGGCCGATCTCCAACATCTATAAACAAAGGTGTTGATGGCAGCAGCACAGCTGATATTTCTCTCCAGGATGGAGTCACAGCCAAACAGGAACAGATGAGGCAAAGCTACTAGGAAACAATGCAGAGAGAGCAGAACGTTAGAGATTGAACTAACAGATTCTGCAGATTGGGAGAATAGAGAAATAGAGCAGAATGATGAAATAGGGGTCCCTGTGTTCTCCAAAAGTCTAAGCCAACAGCAGCATAACTATATATATCAAAAGCTTGATATAACCTATTAGCAAAAAAATAATGCTATTTCTGAGTAAACAGTAATAATCACAAATCTCTAGCATTAATATTACTATGCAGCAGTATGTAACCATCTTACCATGTCTTATTTCAATAGACTCAATAAAGCTGAGTAAATCACAGTAATTTTGTGAACAACAGTGAAGCTTGTTAAGTAACTAGCAATTTTTTGTGCAGTGAAAAATAGTTTTAAAAAAGGAGCTAAATGTATGTCTCAGTTGCATGGGCTAAATCGTTTTCATCAAGTTGTTGGATTTGCAGCCTTGGAACAGCTGAGCTGTTTAAGTCACTCATTTTCAATGGTGGACCCTGGGTTATATACAAGGGCGTAGGTTTGATTTCAACTTTGGTAGGGACACTATTCTTCAGTTTCATTGGTCCTTTGCAAAAAATATGCATGCTCTTTTTTATGCTTAATGTGAGCTTCAGGGCTCATTTTGTTTAAAGAGAACAGCAGCATTTCTTGCTATTAATACAAATCTTATAAGCACTAAATGCTCTAGATGCTGTTTATCAATATTTAAAGCATAACTGGCTCTGATGAATGTGGAATTAGGACTTTTTCCACTTTGAAAAGGATTGCATTTAAATTTACCTGCGACTAAGACAGTGTCTATTTAACCAAATATCGTCTATAATATGTGGATTTATCCTGTGTTGTCTTTTGAAGATATAGAATTGTGCAGAGGTAAAACCCACTCTTATTTTTTTTATCTAATATGCTCTCTCTGGATCATGCAAAATAATACATTCAAGGGACGGAAAATAAATGTATTGTATTTACATGTGCACTGGAACTATAAGAGGAAGTGACACTGAGCATTTAAAATATTAATATTAGAAGTTGTACATCTGGGCTGTAGTTACTCTGTGTAGCTAATTTCATGTATTTTATCTATGGCTGAAACAATTAATCATATTAACAAACTATTTAAATAATCGTGAACTATGTAACTGATTAATCGTTAACTGGAATATTGGGCCACTAAAATGTGCCTTTAGCCAACAGAGCGACCCACTTAGAGCAGGAATTATACCAAGATTGTAAAAAAATATGTAAACATTTAGCATTTAAGAAGTAAAAAAAATAGTTTTTGTCTGTCAATATTCTCCATCCAGAACTCCTCCATAGGAAACGTTTAAACGTTTCTGTTTCACCTGGTTTCATTTCATAAAAGATCTTCTTTAAGGAGCCTTTGGCTATCTGATTAAAAGATAAAATAAAAGAAATCCTAACGTTGTTAACTTACATTTCTAAACTTCCACAAATCAAAAAACTCTCTCCTGCTTCTTTACAGAACTCCAATCAGAAGCTCTCGCCTGTTTTAGCGTAGATAATAAGTTTTTTAATTCGGACTAGTTTCTTGGCCCAATATTAATTTATTTTAGCGTCTTTTTTTTTTTTCGCGCTCCAAACAGTAAATACAATTTTTCTTTTAAAGGCTTGGGAGTTTGTTGCAATGCATGGGATTACTCTTAAATATAACTCTGTATCCCATTCATTCAAATGTCTTAATTCTACAAGATTTTCTTTCTACGAGTGACTGGAACCTTACTCCGTTTTAAGTTGCTCCCAAACATCAACCCCTACAAATACAAAGATGAAGTTTACCATTGTTTTGTTAGTGTTTTTAATGTAATATGGATGAAAACTAGTTGCTTATCTTGCCATCTGTATACGCGGTTTTGTTTATCTGCAGGTTGCATGTGATTATCTGACATCAGCTGCACGTCCTCTATATTGACCTGATATAGGTGTCTTAAAATAAGGCTTTACTTGGGCCAGAAGTTACACAGTGTTGCTTTAAATATTAACATCTTTTACTGTTGTACTTATTGCTGTTTACATAGAATGTATTTTATCATTACTTATGTAATTGTTGCTTTTCTTATAGTTATGAAGAGATGCTCCAGTAATGAATAGCTTACAATAATTCAGTGAACTGCCTATATGGATACAATACGTCAACCTGAAAAGTATTTAATAGAAAAATACAATCCAACCTGAACTGTTGGAAAGTAAAACTGGAATGACAATTAGGCCCCTTCAAAAATAACAAGCAGCCGTGGTGGAAACAGACAGTAATTCTTGTAATTTGGCCCTGCAAATAGCTGCTCTCAGTGTCTGTGTGGTGTCAAAAACACTTCTTTCGCCTTAGATGATTTAAACACAACATGTGTCTCCCTATCAACTTAATTGGTGGCTATTTGCCGAGATCCCTGTTAGTTCTTAGGTTTTTTTAAGCAGCTATTACTCCGTGCCACTCAAAACCTGCGACCTTACCATGAATTCAGTGATCAGAGATTGATAGATGCTTTTTGTAGACTTAAAGCAAGATAAGCCAACATCCACTGTGAACACAATACCATCTTTTCTAACCTTTTTCTTTTAATTCTCTATTAGCAGTTTTTGTCCACACCTAGTTCAGTCTTTAATATGTCTATGGAAAGTAAGTACACAAGTGGCTAATCAAAACGATGAAAGCAGCCAGATACTAGGGAATAAAATCGGTAAAGAGGAGTCAGGAAGTCGTGCTCTGACTGAATGAGGACGCTACCCTCGGCCTCTGGGCTGGATTTCTGTGACCCATTTCACTGCGATTCATCTCGTGCAATCCTGCTTCATCCTGTTAGGGGAATGCTCCGTATGGAAACTGAGTCAAATGACGAGGGACTTGGGAGGGTTGGTGTTCGGCAGCAGCTATGGCATATGTGTGTCAGGGGATGTGCAGAAGCGTCTACGAGTAATGCGGAGAGAGTGAACGTGAAAAATAGAAGGCACAACCACTCGTAAATTACAAATCCAACAGAGAAAAAAAAATGGTTCAGCTAGGCGAAGAATCCACAGCACGGAAATCATAAAGGATTTAACACAGCAAATGATTCATGAGCCAAACGTAGTCACACATATTGGCACGATTCATCAGCGAGCAACAGTGCAAAGGTGATTCCAGCCAAAGAGGCAAATCTCATATGGAGAAAGTAAGGATGAGGAGGAGGAGAAGAAAAACGGGGAGGAGGAAGAGTAATGCAAGTGAGTCACAGTATTAACTTCCAGGCCTTCCGCATAATCATTTTAGCTCACTCTTCATCACAGGCAGCTGAATCACCAGACGGACACGTGGTTCAAAGATTCCCCCCATCGTTTATGTTATAGACTCTAATTTTCTTGTATACGGAAGGTGTGCGCAAAAGGTTCAAACTGGAGGTTAATCTGCCTTACAAAATGTAAGTTAAAGCTACAATGTTCTTAAAAAAATAAAGTCAAGTACTGGTTGCTCTGGTTGCTAAAGAACTTTACTTCTTTATTTAGTTCTTATAACTAGGTACTAAATGCATCATAGACAGAATTACAAAACTATTGACAATATTTTTGATTTTTGCTTCTTAAAAATAAAACAAGCTTTAATTGGATTTTATGTGGTATGAATACAGATAGAAATGTGCCCCACATAGGTATTCAGCAACTTCAGCTATCAGTTAGTGCAACAATGGGCTCTGTGCATGACTCCACTACATCTTCAACTTAAAGAAGCTTCTTGGGCTCTGTCCAGAGGTCAACCCTAATCACCTTAAAGGGCACTATATAGTGTAATAATGAGGGTCCAAACATCTAGTAGATGAAAAAGTAGTGGACTAGAAATTTCCCCACAATGCACCTTGAAAAGTAGTATTCATCCATGGTCACAAGATGAGCAGATACAGTGCCCTCCACAATTATTGGCAAACCTGTTTAAGATGTGGTCGAGGACTTCAAAAAATTCTCCTTTTTTTTAAACAACAAAGAAAAGCAAAAAAAAAAAGATAATAAAACACAAAAAAAGGGAGAAAAATTCAGCCTTTTATTAAAGTACATTACTTTGGTAGTAAAAATAAAATCATACATTTAGAAAACAAAAAATGTGAAATCATGTGTCCCACAATTATTGGCCACCCTATATAGTGATTGAGGGATTTAGGAGTTGGGGCGGACGTTCGGACACAGCCATGGTTTCCTGTCTATCTCTACTGGAAGAACTGACTAATCCAGGTGTGGCTGATCCCAGTAACCATGACATCCAAGGCAAGACACACCTGGATTAATCAGCTAATCCAGTAATAAAAGAAAGGAAATAAAGGAGCTTCTTTAAGTTCAAGAAATAGTGGAGTCAAGCATAGAGCCTATTGTAGTTGCAAAATATAATTTTTGACCAGCATAATCCTACCAGCATCGTGCTTTGAGGATGGTGCATTTCCTGTGATTCAGGATGCTGTGTAATTACAAATTACAAGCTGCAGTTCTTCCAGCTTTCCTTCATTTTTTTCTATTCAAACAACAATCTAATAATTAGGTGGATTCTGACAACTAGTTAAACCGGATTGAATTTAGGGAAATTGGAGAAAAGATAATTGAATACAAAAACATTCAACAAATGTTATTTGCAAGAAAATAAAAAATAAAACTAAATCCTTTTTCCTTCAAAATAAAATACACTGTGTTAAAGAAGCATGAATACTGTTAATAGGAACTGTTTCTAAATGCCATGTTGGTGATAGTGACATCAGTAATATCAGAGCTTGAAGCAGAATATTTTTAGATAAGGATGACTCAAAGTTAGCTATATATAATAGATGTTAAGATGTTGAAAAAAATTTAGTTGATGGAGAAAAGGATGCATAACAAGATTCCATAAAGAAGATGAATATCCTATGGAGATCTGTCTGCTGCTGAGTCACATTTTTATAGTATTTGTTTTAGGCACATACTGTCATCAGAACATCTATGAAACTTAAGGTCTTATTTTTGCAATCTAGACATTTCAACAGGTTGAAGACTCTAACCTTGGTATTAACATGACTGAAACCTGACATATATGCATTTCACAATAAGAATGACTGAGCAATATGTAAAAGATAAGTTGATGAGTCTTTATTTACCTTTTTCGATACGGTAATTATGATGGATTCACTGAATTTAAATACGGAACATTTGTTATGAACTTATCAGAGACATTTAAAATATGAATAGATCAATACAAATTCCATACTTATCCATACTTGGAGCTGTTATGTTCTGATGTGTAGAGATAAAGTATATAAAAACCTTAAACAACTATAATATGTGGCGATTGAAAAAAAAAGAAAAAATAAATACAAAAACTGCCTATTTCTGCTTTGGGAAAAAATATAAAATGTTACTGTTAATCTCTGATAATGTAAAGTTAAATGTTTATATAAACCAGTGATAAATACTGAAATAATTAGCTTTGTAATAAAACAGGTGAATTTCTGTTAACATTTTTGTGTGTGGAAAAGGATGTAAATATGAGAGGCTGTAAAATCTATAAAAAAGCCTCAGCATGTAGCACTCAGACCTGTCCCTGTGTAATTACAGTGTTTGAAACAGTCAGGCTTTAACTGGTCTGTTTAAAGCTGTTTCTTGATCCAGACAGCTTCATTAGGCAGAGAATCAGGTGGCCGCTGTCAGAGGTTTCCCTGCATCAGTAATGAAATATCATTAAGCTGTCCAGAAACCCTCTCCTGTGTGTCAGAACCTCCCATTCAAAGGGCTCTGCTGGATTTGTTAAACAAATAAACCTCTAAAGGTAATCTCCTTACGTCCGTGGATTTGCAATACAAACAATCTTGATCAGTGAAACGCCGCAGGAAGCACTCGCTCTCTGACGACAACAACAACAACAAAGGAAAAGCCCTAATATCAGCCTTCCTTATCATCATCTACATGTGCACCAAACTTCACCAATGGGAGCCTTATCTTTGCCAGCCTTCTGTGTCCCCTAATAGAGAAACAGACGTTAGCTCCCAGCCTAAGGTCCCTCTAACCCTTCCGAACAGCATCTTATACTGTAGACATAAGGTGTGTGCATATTTGCAGGCAACTATGAGAAACTTTAATAGTTTGGGAGAAAAACAACAAAAAAAAAAAAAAAAAAAAAAAACAAGACATAAAAAAATGCAACCCCTTACTTGGAATTCAATGCCATAGTTTTCCCTGCAGAAGTCACGCAGTTTGGGGTAGACGTGCTCTTTTAGTGCATTCCTCTCTGCTTCAGTGTCTGAAACACAAAAAATAAGAAATACATTCATTACTGCAGCAAATAAATAAACTGGACTGAAAATTTCAAAGACATTCAACAGCAAATGTCTCTTCAGATATTTATTCTATGTCAAGTTTTTATAAAGTATGTGTATAAAAGTACATGCTTGTCAACTCTGCATGGCTCTCCACTTTCTGTTCCTTTCATCAAGCTCTTTCCCCTCTTTCCCTACACTTAAGTGTCTCTTCCTCCTACGCTGTGCAGGACAGTTGCATGGGGTGGGGGCTGCTGCAGAGAGTGTGATGGGAAACTCAACCTCAAGTCCACTTGATGCAATGAGGTGAAATTCTACACTGGAGGGTAGAGATTTGTGCAAAAACATTGATTATGTGAGACAAAACCCACCCCTAGTGAGCCCAGTGTTGTTAGAATAACCAAGCCTGAATTAGCAAGGGATGAGTTAATGAGACAAATCGCTCCTACGGAAGCTGACTAGTACAATTATAAAGGGAAAATTAGTGTTTACAGTCTACCTCTCCACTCTGTTCAGCATTATTTGTGTGTGGTAATATAAGGGTTATTTATTGCTGTTTTACTTTTAAAAATCACATAAAATTATAACAAACAGCCTGTATTTGTTGTTTGCAAATATGCTTTATAAAGCAATTGTATTTGGATCTAATATTATGATACCTCACACCAGCCTTTTACAATCAGACCATGATTGAAACAGCTGCTGACAGAATGACTAGGAGGCAACTCAGATCTTATTTTAATCACATAGAAGACAAGTCAAAGATAATATTATAATAATCACTCACATGTCACAGCCCCTTAAAAGACCAAAACAAATTTCATAATGACCTTTCAGTTAACATTACACATATTTATTCAGAATCAACACAATGGTTTGATAGATTGAAATAGTTTATATAATATATGTATATGTTATGTTATAAATTATGTTAAAAAATGTGAGTCAGCAATTATAATCAAAGGTTATATACAAAAAAAGTTAATTTTACAAAATGTGAATTTGTTATAGAAATTCACATTGTGAATTGTGAAATGTCTTTTTTTTTTACATATTAGGTCAAATGACAGTTTCTTGTTATTACATTGACCTTCATTTTTGAAAATTTTATAATTTGGCTTATCTTGCACGCTGTTATGCCAGTAATGGAAGGTGTTTTCTTTTGTTAACATTTCTTTCCTTTGTTTGAGTTGCCATGGTGGGGGATGAGCCTCTTTCCTGAGGATCAAATGACCTAAGATGTACCAGTGAACTTTGGGAGGGATTTGAGTTTAGTTAGTTTAATTGTTTTCCTTATTTAATTGTCAACCATCTTGTTTTCCGCTATGTTTGTTTTTGGTTTGGCCAAAACGCTATATATGTTACCCTCATGTATCAGTGTGTTAGGTAGTGATGGTGAGATGAAGCCTTATGAGGCATTTAACCGTTTGGGCAAATTGCTTCAGCTGTCCCCACAGTTCATGAAACTTCATGTGAACATGTCACCACCTACTGGTGGAGTGCAGAACTACAGTTAGCAATAAAATTGCAATTTTTTTAAATTTTTTTTTTTTACATTTAAGTTCCTTTGAATTGTTTATGATTGGTGTGTATAATGAAAGTTTTTTCGTGTCCATAAAATGTCTTAGAAAAGAACAATATTTTAAGGTACACTGTTTTTCTGTCATTTTAGCCACATAAGCTCAAGCAGTGTTTGTGCAAATCAGGCAATGATAAGCAAAATGAAAGGTGTTAGCCGTTTTTAGTCGAAAATAATATTTTTTTCAAAGTTTTGGTTTGGTTACATAAAAACTCTTCCTATTATTACTGTCTACTGATTATCCTCCTTATGACGTACAATCTTTAAATTTTATCAAGCTATTATACATTAGGCGTGCTTCAGGAGAGACTTTACAGAACCTAAAGTTTCTCTCTGTCCTGGGTCAGGCAGTGGGTCCATCAGTTTAACATAGAAATAGTACAACTGAGGAAAGGGCCTTAAGCCGCAGTAACAGCTTAACTTTGATTTGTTCTCATCTGCAGAAAATCTCTGACCAAAGTCACAACTTGTAAGTGTGCTGATGGCATAAGGATGTCAAGGATTTGTTGTCTATCTTTGCTTGATGAAGTTATAGCCCTAAATAGAATGGACCATATCTATTGGTAAGAGGTCGCAATGTTTTGAATTTGACTGACGGGACCAGGCATGTCTATTTGCTATGGTGCAGGTGAATAAATAGACAATTGGGCTGTGCAGCCTTAACTGCTTAAGAAAGATTTTGACCATTACATTTTTTTGCTTGAATCCAAACATGTCACATATAAATGCTATCAATTGCAACTGGATCATGTATGGAAATTCAAAACTGCCACAAATTCAATAAATAATTGATAAATTAATAAAAGTTGCAACATTTCTAAAATCAAATGTAAAAATGTTAATGCTATTTGCAACGCATGCTACCATCTGGCCTGTTTGGCATCCTTTTTGGAATAAAACTTTAAATAATCCTGAACCGGACTCTTGAATAACTTGAATTTCTTCTTGAATTTCTGCTGTTGCATGCCTCTAACCTTGCATTACTTATCTTGCTCATACCGCGTAACAGCAGGCATTAGCTGTTCATCACCCTTTCAATGAACAGCAGTGTCCTCTAGTGGACGATAACAGTACATCACTGAAAGAAATTCCTTGCGCTGACACTATCAATTAATCGGATGGAATAAATCTTAATCTAATAAACCACAAATCAACAATTAATTATAAGTAAATATTTTTTTACACCTCTAATTTACAAGCATCTTTTTTCTGTTTAATTTTTTCTTTGTGTTGCTTCTACTGTAGTGTTTCTTCTTCTTTAAAGAAAGCATGTCAGCCCTTTTTGAAACAGGACTTATTGCAGTGTAAAAGATGTCACTTTTTAACCAGCTTTGGTTACCTTATTCACAAGATCTTTTTAATCAGCCGCAATTTACTGTGGGGTAAATTTTGGGGAAATTTTAGTATTTAAGCTTCAAAGATTTATAGTAAGAAATATAAATATAGCTGCAGGCATTTGTCCAAACAAAGCTTGTTTTAATGAGATCCAAGTTATTCATTTAAATCAATTATTTTTTTGGGTCAAACTTAACCTTGTGTTTAGAATAGATAAAAAATATATTTTTTAATTTTGCTGTTTTTTTCTAGTCCTTTGATAGACTGGCAACCTATCTAGATAGGCACCAGCACCCCTCGTGACCCCAGCAGGGATAAAGCATGATGGAAAATGGATGGATAGTTTTTCCTATATGCTTCAAAGAAAAGCAGTGTTTATTCCACACTGTATCACAAAGTGGAAACTCCACTGCTTATATATCTGTCCCACTTTCTTTTCCCGGAAATTTTTCACCATTCTCCAAATGGTTAGTGTAATGTATTCAGACAGGCCCAGTCTCAGTTTCTCTCCCTATCTGTGAGGGGTGTGGATGGGGAGTTAAAAACAGAATATGCCCCACGGAGGCTGACCTGTGCAGCAGAAGAAGCTCACACATACGGGCAACAACCAGCCCCTCAGCTGCTGACCGTGCCATATGCAGCGTGAGTGGACGAGTCCAGAAATCCACTCTGATGTATCTATCTCTCATCTATCTTTAGTAAGGCTTTGGGCCGTGACCGAGCAGATATCAGCAGCCCCGGCAAAATGTCAAACCAATACCCAACCAGAGTAACTGTACACAAAGGAAATACAGACCCATACTATAAATGTTATCACCACCAAATAGGCTTAAATTGGAGGCAGGCCTATGTGAAAGAATGGCTGCCTTCCATTTAAGCTTGTTTTGTGGCTGAGAATTTGTACAAGCATTAAGCAACATACTTTAAAGTCTCACAGGATATCAAATATCAACCATAATGGCGGTGTTTATAGAATTAAAGTTTCCCTGGTGTGGTATCTGTAAGTGCATAAAGAACCCCACTTTGCCCCAACGAATTTAACTGTGTTGCTATTCGAGTTGTGGCAATAACAACAAACTTCCTCTCCCTGTGTGTCCATCTCTATAGTTTCCCCTTCTGTTTATCTGACTAGCGATGAACAATACAGTTTTCACATATGTGCTGTCAGCTCCCTTTATTCTCTCTGTCAAGGTCTTTTTACTTTCCTCTTTTTCTCCATTTTCAGGAGATGTAATGGATGGACGCAGAAATAAGCTGCACGTCCCTGATGATTCCCTTTCAAGTCACTATTTTTGGACTAAGTTCCCAAAATAGTTTGAGATCTCAAAGAAACCTAAGCTGATGCTTTGATCCTTTTTTATCCTTTAGTCTGATTTTCCCCCTTATCTAGTTAAACAGATAATGAAAAGAGAAACTCCACTTTAGTGGTCAGATTTTACTAACGTCATCAAATAACAGTTTTACAGTAGTATTAGGTTCTAATAAAGGTGCTAATCCTCAACACTTCAGAGGACTTATATTCTCTCACTGCTCAATCAGAAAAAAACACTAGTAAAATCCATGTTGAAGGAGAAAAATCTATTTTCTGATTGTCTTAAACCCTGAAACGGTTTCACTGAGGGATTCAGAGGTATATGAAAGTTAAAACATGTGTCTGACAGCGTTCCCTTTTTTTTAAGTTAATCTACAAAGTGACTTCAGTTACAGGATTTCTAATAAGAAGAGTCCTATAGTGTTACATAGATATAATATCACTATGAAAAAGAATCTGTTAAGTAAAAATATTGTCACCGCTTGGACTTTTTTTTTTTTTTACTTCATGATACAAACCTTAATTAATTTTAATGGGAATGTAGATGTACATCTAACCATAGAGGGATCTGAAAAGTCTTCTCTGCATTTGTATTAGCCTTGTTGAACCATAGCAACGGAAATTGAAGATCTCTCATTTTTGAAAAAACTGCTAAATCTCAGTGGGCTTGTTTGGAGAGCATCTGTGATCAAACCGTCAAATCTGGTTACGATTATGAATTTGTTTGCGTTTTGTCTCTATTAGTAATTCCCTTTAAAAGTATTTCCTTTCATATTAAAGCCTGCTAGGAGTCTAAAGTGAAGCCCTATAAAGATATCCAGTGACTTGATATCCAGCGACTTGGACCAAAACCACCAGGTCCCCAGTCTCAGATTGACCTTCACATCTGAAACAGGACCTGTTTGCACTAATAAGTCTACATCAGCTCAGCGGAGAGAAGGAAGCGAGGGAAACGGGAAAGCTGATTGGTCCAGGATGATCTGAGCCTTTGAATTTATCCTCTCCATTTCTTTCCCCCTCTTGAGGTAAAGTGAAATATTAGAACTCAAAACTTTAAGCTGCTTAAAAGCTGTCAAACTCTTGATAGATTTAAGCCTATTAATTAGTTAGATGATAGTTTTTTAATGTTCAGGGTTTTCTCATACGACCTCAATCTAATCTGTGGTAACACAGAAGACTAGAATTAATGTGGCATCTTTGTTCATCAGTTTAATTTCCTTAATTGACTTTTAGTTGATAGGTTTGATTTAGGTTAATAGAAAGTTATTAATTTATATTTTAATCTGTTTACCTTCTCATGTTTGCTTTGAATCAAAATAAATCTACTCTTTGTCATGATTGGTTTAATATCAAACCCACATGCAGAACACAACGGAGGCTGGGTAAAAGTTTAACAGAATTTATTTAAGATGTTGACACAACAAACATGAACTGGATCTGGAACAGGTCCGGGTTGGGTTCACTGAAGTCTGCAGAGATGATAGTTCGATTAGCTGGGCAGGCAGATGATTAAAGAGTCCTTTTAGATAATTCTGATTCTACCTTGACGGGGTCCAGGCTTCTCTTGTGAGAGAGGGAACCGTTGGGTCCAGAGACTGTTGGTTCAGCAGAGTACACAAGCAGCTGCAGCGTCTAGCTTCTGACTTTGAATGGCAGACCTTGATCAGAGTTTCCAGCTCTTCACAGAGAGCAGCAGGGGAAATCCAAATAGGAATCTTCAGGTTTGGCTCACCAGGGCTGGAAGGCAGGTTAAACTCACCCAGAGCTTCAGGCTTGAGACAGGTTTCCTGTGAGCAAAGACAGAGGAAGGTTAGAACCAGTTTTCTCACTTAGAGACAACTTAGATTCTTTCAGGTAACAGAGGCTCAACCAAACTAAGGTCAACACTGCGGCGTTGAAGGAAGGTCTGGTAGCTGCTTAGAAAGGGAAGGTCTCCTGATGAGTAGATGCGTCTCAGGTGTGCTGGAGGGCTCACCCACGGCGCACTCTGCTGGAGAAAGGTGGTACATCTCCAGATCCCAACAGTACCCCCCTCTCAACGACCGCCTCTTGGCGGTCCCGAGGATGTCGACGGGAGGGAGCTCTCATATTCCTCGATCCGGGACGAAGGCAGGATGACCATCGACGTCCAGGGCGGGTGGAGGGGAGTCGGATGGTGGGCACAAGGAGCTAGAAATGACAGGTTTGACTTGGGAGACATGGAACGTGGGATGGATACGAAGATTCGGTTGCAGGTGCAGGCGGACAGCAGAGGGGTTGATTATCTAAGCTATCTTATATGGGCCGATGAACCGGGGTGACAGCTTCTTAGACATGGCTTTGAGGGGAATGTCACGTGTTGATAACCATACCTCTTTGCCTACGGTATAGTCAGGGGCAGGACGTCTTTTAGAGTCAGCGAAGCGCTTAGTGGAGGCAGATGAGCGGTTGAGGGTGGTGATGGTGTCCTTCCAGATACACTGACAACGGCGGATGTGGTGATGGACTGATCTGACTGATATCTCTCTCTCGTCTGCAGGGAAGAGTGGAGGCTGATAATCGATGGAAACCTGGAACGGGGATAAACCAGTAGAAGCAGATCTTAAAGAGTTATGGGCGTATTTGATCCAGGTCAGAAACTGACTCCAGTCAGTAGGGTTGTTAGATGTCAGGCAGTGGAGAGTGGACTCTAGTTGTTGATTCATCCTCTCCGTCTGCCCGTTAGACTGTGGGTGATAACCAGAGGTGAGGGAGGACTTACAGTTTAACGCAGAACAGAAAGCTTTCCAGACCTGTGAGATGAACTGAGGACTGCGGTCAGAGAGGATTTCTTGTGGAATACCATGGAGTCGGAAAACATGCTTTACAAGAAGCTGGGCCGTCTGGAAAGCCGTGGGAAGTTTCCTGAGGGGAATTAAGTGACAGGCCTTGGAAAAGCGGTCGATGATGGTTAAAATGGTGGACATGCCTCTGGAAATCGGGAGACCAGTGACAAAGTCTACTGCGATATGTGACCAAGGACGGGTTGGAACAATGTAGAAGATGCAGCAGGCCAGAAGGTGGTTGATGAGAGGTCTTGTTTCTGGCGCAGATGGGACATGCCAAAACGTACTCCTTAACGTCTTTGTGTAGTGATGGCCACCAGAAACGTCTTGTAATGAGGGCAATGGTTCTGCTCACTCCAGGATGGGAGGAAAATTTAGCTGCATGCATCCACTGGATCAGTCGGGATCTGACGGAAGATGGAACATAAGTTTTATTTGGAGCGCCGTTACCTGGGTCAGGTTCAGAGGCTAGGGCAGAGTTGATGAGATCAGTGATCTCCCAGGAAACGACTCCAACAGTACAGGAGGCAGGAAGAACAGGCTCGGGTGTCTCAGGTTGATCAGTGGAGTACAGACAAGAGAGAGAATCGGGCTTGACGTTCTTGGAACCAGGTCTGTAAGAAATAATGAGGTTGAAACGGGAAAAGAATAATGACCATCTAGAGTGACGTGGGTTGGATCGTTTTGCCGATTGGAGATAAGCCAGGTTTTTGTGGTCTGTCCAAACCAATACTGGATGCTCGGCCCCCTCGCGCCAGTGTCTCCATTCCTCCAGGGCGAGTTTAATGGCAAGAAGTTCTTGGTCTCCAACATCATAATTTTGCTCCGCTGATGAGAGTCTACGTGAAAAAAAGCACAGGGGTGAGTTTTTTGGTCTGAGTCAGATTGCTGAGATAAAACAGCTCCACCACCGGAGTCAGATGCGTCCACCTCTAAGATAAACTGCTTAGAGGGATCTGGCTGGATAAGGATGGGTGCTCTGGAAAACAGGTTTTTTAATTTATCAAAAGCGTTCTGGGCTTCAGGTGTCCATTGAAAGGTCTTCTTCACAGAAGTAAGAGTTATGAGAGGTAGAGCTGTTTGACTATAGTTTCTTATGAAGCGTCTGTAAAAGTTTGCAAACCCAAGAAATCTCTGAAGCTGTTTGCGGTTTTCAGGTGTCGGCCAGTCCAGAACTGCCTTCATCTTGTCTTCGGATGGCTTCACCTGCCCGCCCTCGAGCACAAACCCTAAAAAAGTGACAGATGGTTGGTGAAATTCACATTTTTCTGCTTTCACAAAGAGTTTGTTTTCCAAAAGTCTCTGAAGAACATGTTTCTTGCGGTCTGAGAGGTTCTTGGAGTAGATCAAAATATCATCGATGTACACAAAAACGAATACGTTCAAAAAATCTCTGAGGACGTCGTTGACTAGAGCTTGGAAGCAAGCAGGAGCGTTTGTGAGACCAAAAGGCATGACCAAATACTCAAATTGGCCTAAGGGGGTCTTAAAGGCTGTCTTCCATTCGTCTCGTTCTCTTATTCTAAGGAGGTGATATGCGTTTCTCAAATCGAGTTTAGTGAACACTGTTGCACCCTGAACAGGTTCAAACGCTGATGCCAGTAATGGTAGGGGGTACTTATTTTTGACGGTTATCTGATTTAAGCCTCTGTAATCTATACAGGGTCGTAGGGAACCATCTTTTTTACCCACAAAAAAGGAACAAGCACCAAGAGGAGATGAAGATGGACGAATAATTCCAGCAGCTAGAGACTCATTGATATATTTTTCCATGGTCTCGCGTTCAGGTTTGGAGATGTTGTATAGTCTACTGCTGGGAAGGGGGGCTCCTGGTAGTAAATCTATGGCGCAGTCATATGGTCTGTGAGGTGGAAGAGACGTCGCACTGACCTTACTGAAGACTGGTGCCAGATCATGATACTCGGGAGGAACAGAAGTAAGGTCAGGAGAGTCCATCTCCCTCCTACCTCTAGGAGACTGAATAGCAGGAGCCGCAGAACGAAGGCATGACTCGTGACAGGAAGTGGACCAAGACTCAATGTGGCGTTCAGCCCAGTTGATATGGGGGTTATGACGTTCCAGCCACTAGAATCCCAGCACCAGAGGGGAGCATGCAGAAGGAAAAACAAAAAACGTTAATGTTTCACGATGGTTTCCAGAGATTAAAAGTTCTAGAGGTTGTGTCTGGTGAGTGACTTGATGAAGCTTCTTTCCATCCATAGCAGCTACTCTGAGAGGCTTAGATAAAGGGACAGTCTCAATATTTAATTGCTGGACCAGATCTGAATCAATGAGATTTCTTTCACACCCAGAGTCAATGAAAGCCGACAAGGTGAGATTCTGGTTGGAGAAAAAAAGAGTAGCAGGCAACATCAGATGAGGAGTTTTTTCAGTTTTCAGATGGCCCGTCAGACTCCTCAATTCCTCTGACGGGCCCTGGCTTTTGACTTAGCCGGACATGAAGCAATGAAATGGCCAGTCTCACCACAGTACAGACACAGATTGCCTCTAAATCTTCGTTGTCTTTCCTCAGGGGATAGCCTTGTGTGTCCAATCTGCATGGGTTCGACCTCCGCTCCATCTGAGTGAGAGACTTGGACAGGCACAGAAAGAGTCTGGTTTTTAGACTTTGGCTTGGAACTGGGTTCTGCAGGTCCAGAAAAAACAGAAGCATTGTTAAATGCAGGAGCTGACACAGAAAAATTTAGACTTCTTTGTCTAGAGTTATTTCTAGTTCGGAGTCTGTTATCCAGTCTGATGGTTAAACGGATTAAGTCCTCCAAACTAGCTGGTTCGTCGATTGTGGCTAGTTCGTCTTTGATGTTATCATTTAAAGCCTTAAAATAAGCAATCTTAAGTGCACATTCGTTCCAACCTGAGGCTGCGGCTTTAACCCGGAAGTCAATGGAGAACACAGCCACTGTAGAATTTCCCTGTTTTAAATTTAGCAGGGCTCGGGAATCAATTGTTTTATCTGAGTCGTGGTTAAATACTTGGGAAAACTCAGATATGAACTCGGAAAATGTACAAGAAAAACTGGACTCTGAAGAGAACCTTGCCTCCGCCCATTCAAGAGTTCGTCCAGTGAGTTGAGAGAGAATGAAGGATATTTTTTTCCTATCATTCGGAAAACTGCCGGGAGATTGCTCAAAAAGTAAACGACATTGAAACAAAAATCCTTTACAATCCCTTTGGTTACCTGAAAATCTTTTAGGCGGACTTGGACGGAACTCAGGAAATGACGTCACTGCCGGTGACCTTAGAAACGGAAGAGGATCCGGAACAGGACGTACTGCTGGCGTGGCATTAGCATTTCCCATGTAGCTGGCATACGTTTGTAGCATTTGGTTCTGATGTTCAACTTTAGTGTGTAACTCACGGAGGGTATGCGCATGTCCAAGGATATGAGCATCCTGTTCCTCAAGCCTCCTCCGGAGGTGATCTGCTGGGCTTTGTGTTTGGCCGCAGTGTTCTGTCATGATTGGTTTAATATCAAACCCACATGCAGAACACAATGGAGGCTGGGTAAAAGTTTAACAGAATTTATTTAAGATGTTGACACAACAAACATGAACTGGATCTGGAACAGGTCCGGGTTGGGTTCACTGAAGTCTGCAGAGATGATAGTTTGATTAGCTGGGCTGGCAGATGATTAAAGAGTCCTTTTAGATAATTCTGATTCTACCTTGACGGGGTCCAGGCTTCTCTTGTGAGAGAGGGAACCGTTGGGTCCAGAGACTGTTGGTTCAACAGAGTACACAAGCAGCTGCAGCGTCTAGCTTCTGACTTTGAATGGCAGACCTTGATCAGAGTTTCCAGCTCTTCACAGAGAGCAGCAGGGGAAATCCAAATAGGAATCTTCAGGTTTGGCTCACCAGGGCTGGAAGGCAGGTTAAACTCACCCAGAGCTTCAGGCTTGAGACAGGTTTCCTGTGAGCAAAGACAGAGGAAGGTTAGAACCAGTTTTCTCACTTAGAGACAACTTAGATTCTTTCAGGTAACAGAGGCTCAGGTTGCTAACCGAACTAAGGTCAACACTGCGGCGTTGAAGGAAGGTCTGGTAGCTGCTTATAAAGGGAAGGTCTCCTGATGAGTAGATGCGTCTCAGGTGTGCCGGAGGGCTCCAGCCCAGGAGACCCACGGGGCACTCTGCTGGAGGAAGGTGGTACATCCCCAGATCCCAACACTCTTGGATAAATATACACAAAACTGTAGAGCAACTGTAATTCAAACCACATTAGGTACGGAATTTAATTAGAAATTATGCGACTAAGAGAACATATGGATAGAAAAATAAACACGTATTAAAAAAGCACTCAGCAAATTTTGCTGCTTGACTACCATGTCTGGATCATGACTTTTTAAGTCTGATGGTGAGGCTGTCAACAGTCAGTGCTACCATCCTCTGGTTTAGGGTGGGTACTGCTTGTTTCCTCCATAAATCACTACTGTATCTTAGAATGAAAGAAAAAAAAATCCTGAATCCTGATTATGATCCGGATCATCACCAAAACGTAATGGATTGTTCCTTGGCATGATTCGATCTGATAAAAACTTAATTAAAATCTGTTCATAACTTGAAGTTATCCTGTACACAGACAGACCCCCCCCCCCCCCCCACATACAAACACCTTTTTCCAACTCTCCTAAAAACATAACCTCCTTGGTGAAGATAATAAACTAGCTGTTATCAGTTGGTTTAATATTATTATATGCTGAAGATATGTATGATTTATTTTCACTATATCTATTCGTACTAAGTTTTGTATAAAACTAAACTATATCACTATAAAGTCTTTTTTTTTAAGTCTATCTGTACCAGATAGCATTGGAGTTCTGAATGTGGTTTATTCGCACATTACTGCAGACATGTTAGGACTTTATAATTTAAAAGCAGTAAACCTAAAAGTATTTATTAAAAAAAACATTGTTGTCACTTGTTTAAAAAGGAGAAAAAAAATTGAAACCTCTTATTTCAAGGAGTGAGGAAAAATACAATTGTGGCTGACAGATGGCAAAAAATAACCATAACTCTTCTCCAACCGTAACAGGGGGTTGCTTAAGCTCACAATCCAATTCTAAAAAGTACAGTTTGTCTTTCTGTTCTTATAACTACTGATTAAATATGTATTTAATTAACATTGGAAGCTTTTGCATAAAATGCAGGAATTCGACCCCAAAAAGAAGGGTTTGTGAGTTTGGATCAAGGATTGGCCTGGCTTAGGCACTGTGTCTAAGACACGTCCACTGCATTACCTACTGATGGTGGTCAAGGCCCAGTAGTGTCTGTTTACAGCAGCTTTTGTCAGTGTGCCCCTGGAAAGCTGTGTCTACAATGCAGCTTGCCACCATGAATGAATGAATTTCATGTAAAGTTTTCTGGAGCCCCCTGACTTAAAAAGGCCCTACATTAGTCCGGCCCATTTACTGACTGCAATGCATTTACTGACATCAACGCACTTGCTTCCTTTCATGTTGCTTATCCATTGTTTACTTTCCTGATTTATGTCGCACTGGTGACATCATAAACGCTAACCAGCATTATGGCGTCACTGACACCCGGCAGTGGTGGGACAGAGGCCAAGCAGCTTGCATGGGGTCTGATCCAAAAGCAAGAGAGCCATATTCTGATTGTCAGGTTGACCCATGTATCTTCACAATACAGAAAGATCAGACATAACAGGGAGGATCGTAATCAAGGATCATACTTCATTTTCAGTAACAGGAGTTGCTGTTGCATCAAAAAGCCTAATTTAGTGCTCCAAACCCTCCACTGAAATGAACCTATGTGGGTAAACAGATGCATAATCAATAACAAATGACCTGGAATAGCCTCAAGTCAAAGGGGTCAGATGTTCTTGGATATCCTGGCCACGAGGGAACCTTACAGCTTATGTTAATAAGGTATAATGAAGAAGGAGCAAACCCACTGGGGCTTACAGTGACACTACCTGCATCCCCTTTAACAGCATGGGGGGAATGTAAAATCACAGGAGCTCCCTCGTGTCACTGCCGCTAACTTTGTTAGCTAATCAGAAAAGTGACTGCGTGCAATACTCAGTCTACCCAACAAATACATGCATTATAGGAAGTTCAGTGGGTTCCAGCTGCTGCCTTTAATGCAACTAGTCGGGCATTAAAAGACAAAAGCTTGTTGATTTTATGAGGCCGAAAGATTTCTGTCCATTTTATAACTGCAAAAATAGAACCTCAATTACTTAAATAATTAAATTAATTAAATAATAATCTCCAGCCTGTATATAACTTATATATTAGAAGGTTAACAATGAAATAGGTGATTGCTTTGAGATTATGCCCACATGTAGTAATAGTAAATTCTCAAGGGTATTGTGCATGAACCTATCTATAAGCAACCTTATATACATTTGTGAGGGATTTCTGAGGACAAGGGTCCACATTACTTCAAGCTCTAAAGCCCTTGGTGGCTGGGCGAGCAGATGGTAGAGAGAGAGAAACAGAAGAGGAGAATTTCCGTGTAAGCGGTGCTGAGGCACAGAGGATTAGAGAGAAATTGAGGCATGAGCAAAAAAAAAAAAAGAGAAAACTTGGGAATCTGTGCTGGATCTTACAGGAAGCCAGAAGTTTAAGAGGTCTGGATGAACTCACTCAACAGAAGGAGTGCTGGTGATTGTTAGAAAGTTAGTCGGGTTCTGAAAACTGAATAATATCAGTAGATATAGAGAGAACAGGATTCAACCGTCTGAGCAGAAAGTGAGTCACTCCAATGGCAGGTAGTACTTTAGATTTTTGAATAAATCTAAATATTTCTTTAGGTCTCGTGACCTCTCTATGGTGTACACTGCCTTTCGCCCCTAGACTGCTGTAGAAAAGCCCCAGGCCCCATTGACTCTGACAGACAAGCTGTAGAAGACTGATGGATGGATTTCTATAAGCATCATACATTTTTTTTATCATTCCAATCATTCACAGTTGCACCCTAACCCTAGCAGCATCTTACTCTACATCTAGTCTGGCATCAGTAAAAGCTGATGCCAGACTAATCAATGCGAGTCTCCTGCCCCTCGGTCGGGAGAGCAGAGACAAGCAGACAGGGGAATCCAGCAAACGCCAATATTTTCACTGCACCTAATGGGGACAAGCAGGTCCATAGGTCCAACTTTCAACAACTCCCCAGTGAAGCACTTTATTAAAAAGCAGTGCGAGACATCTGACATAGTTTCACTAGATTCATTGCAAAGAAACAGATCATTAAGGAGCTTTGACAGAATCTATTGGGCAAGAAGAAAAGGTAAATGTGAACAGCAGGAACAATCGCATGCCACGAGGTGATTAGTGAATTTTTACTCCCTTCACTATAGCCCTGACAGTGATGAGTTAGAGGATAGATTTCATGCATTTTTGCTTCAAAGGCCTTTTCTGAATTCAAATTTAAACCGCTTAGGAGATAGCGCTCTATTTCAATGCATGCTACTACTTCAACAGCCTATTCCCCAAGGTGACTTGAGCAAGGTGCTGCCCTAATATGGATCCATGAGCACACAAGTGTTTGTAGATAATCGACCAGTGAGCTGCACAATCCATCTAATAAAACCCACCCAAACAAACCATTTCCCTGGTTTGTTGGTACTGTCTAGGTACCGTGGCAACAACATCTAAGGGGGTTTTTAACGATCAACCGTGGCTATACGCATAAAGCAACTTAAAAATAATTATACCCATTTAAATTTTTTTTACATTTTGCTATGTTACAGACACAAACCTTAGTGTTTTTTTATCGCGATCTGTTAGATCAACTCAAAGTCAGGCATCATTGTAAACTTGAGGGTAAATTGCATGATTTTAGAAATCGATAAGAATAAAAACCTGCATCTGGAATACATTTATGTTAACATCATTTAATCTCAATATATCTAAATAAAATCGAGTGCAAATACAAATCAAGTTCTCCTAAAGAAACATATATAACTTAACGGTGGCCGCGTCATGCTTGGATTAAATACACATTAAATGCATGAGAGGTTAGAAAAAGAAAAACAAACTTAAGATGTACTGTTTGTAGTTTGGAACAACCCAAATAAGACAAAATAGAGTCAAACATGGGGCCATTGGTCCAAATAAGCTCAGATAAAGTAGCAACATCTCTCCACAATGATCTGAGAGAGCGAAAAATGTCCTAAAAAATGACAGTTTGACGTTAAATATCTGCAAAAACAGGATTCTATAGAAAAAATGTTGTGGAAAAAACACCTGGCAAGGAACGAGTTTACTTAGTTCTACATTTAAGGATAATCTACTTTCCCTTTATACACATAAAAGGGACAAATTGTTTCAAATTTTGTAAAGCCTCTATGCCCTTAAGCCCTTAAGCATTGATTTGGCATTGTCACTATGTGGTAGCATGATCCGTACCATCAGCTCATTGCACATATGCAGCCAGAATATATCCACCCTCCACTGTACTTTATTAAAAAGACCAAAATAATTTTTTCTCTCTCTATAATGAATACATATACTAGACTACAATGTATAATAGGTTTTTTTCAATTTTTTTAGAAAATAAATGTCTTTAAATCCTTTCTGTTTAATCGCTCTTCTGTCCCTGATCTGTCCTGGAAACTGGATCCTCCACTAATCATGCTAATTAGTTTCACCAAATTGAAATTGTTTTGTATTTGGTAGATCCAGAATTCTAAAATGCTGTGAATCCAACTACTTCTTTTTTTCTTTTATGAAAAAAAAAGCTGAAGTTCTCTGCTTTAATATCGCTAATGATATTTGAAATCTATTTACAGATTCTGTGTTTTTGTGTTTGTAAAAAAAAAAAAGTGGAGTGAATATATGACCTCAAAACAGCACCTGAATGCAAACTGATCTGGGTCAGTGACCTTAGATTAGAGCATGTTTTCCCTGAGATGTACTGTACCATGTTAAATAAGTGCATGGACAGCCCCCCTAGTGAACATAAGGACATAAGCTATGCAGAAGGACCCATGACACAGAAGGGGTTATCCTATTACTCAACGATGGGGGTGGGTTTGTTAAATATGAATTCAATCTACTACTAAAAGGGCAAATCTGTAACTATGAAATGTTTCTGAATACTTTATGAAGCTGTACGTAACTGACAAAGCCGCAAAGAAATAAAACAATCTAAAGTAATACCAGGAGCACCTGCTTGCGATTATAACTAAAGATTTAACGCAGTGAGAGAATCTGAATACTACCGTATGACTTAATGTACTGGAGCATTGCAATGGTTATCTCCGCCTCCCTGCATTGGAAATAGAGAAATTTGACATCTCTGTGTTTCCGGCTAAGATGTTTATCTTTCCATTTGTGTCGAAGCTGTTAAAGGATTTACTCCCAGTAACCCTCCCTCGCTCCCTCATCCGGTTTCCAGCCACATACAGATTGGATTGTTAGATACCCGTCGACACAGGAAGCTCTCCTTCACCGATCAAGCCACAGGTGGCCAAACATTGGCCGGCTCCTTTCAGCGCTATCATCTCAGGTAAGTTCATGTGTTCCTTCACTGCAGGCGACGCCACTGATGGAGATGCATCAATGACAGCAACCACCACCCTCCTCTCTGGTCCTCACTCTCTTTTGTAGCCTACTCTACTTCTCCTGCCTTGTTTACTCCAGTTTTAGCGAGACTATTTTTACCCCCTCGCCCAGAGGGCAAATTCAAATCCAGAGCTGCGACCCGACTGTCTTACACTCTGCTCACACCAACCAATCTGTACTGAAAGCAATCTGCTGTGTCACATGCTTTATTGGAAAAAAGCTTACAACCTTTTTTCTACTTTCTTCCCAGCATCTCTTACTGCACTGAAACAAATAATGCATCCGCTTTTGGCATTTACTTAAACGTATTTAGTTATTTTAACACAATTGTTTCATGTCCTACCCTCCTAAATGAAAAAAAAAATGTGCTAAAGTAACTAAATATGATCAAGTAAATGTCAAAAATTATTGTATTATTTTTTTAGTGAGTACAAAGTAGATAAGTGGCTAGGGCTACCCCTTAGTGCCATGGGAATCAAAGTGAGGCATTCTTAAAAGCAACTTAAGAAAACATATGACAATTGTTTCTTCTCCGTCGTTATATATTGTATATCAGAACTCAAACTATTGAAGAGTGTATTATTTGCACACGTTTTTTTTAATAACACACTTGAGAGGCTGCTAAAAGCTGCACAGGGCAAAACCTTTGGGGTTAACAATGTCTATATACACTTACCTTAAAGGTCATAGCTACAACTTTTTCATCAAAATGTTGTTTAAAAAAGAAAAGAATATATCTGCAAACCTTGTGGAATATTTTTTTAATATATTGATTATCTTTGTTGTAAATGTTGAACGGTCCAAAATAGAGCTGAAACAACTAATCGGATTAATCGATTATTGAAATAATTGCCAACTAATTTAGTAATCGATCCATTGTTAAGTAGAGTATAGAGACTGTAAAACATGCCTTTATACCACTTAGAGCAGTAATTATATAAAAATTGCAATAAAATATATAAACATTTTGCATTTAAGATAAGAAAAACTTTTTTGTCTCTCTATCTGCTCTATCCAGAACTCCTCAAGTGGAAACGTTTTAGTTTCACCTGGTTTATTTCATAAAAATTGTCTTTAAGGCAACCTTTGGCTATTTGATTATTAATTAATTAATTGTATTTGCAAAATAATCGTTAGTTGCAGCGTTAGTCAAAAATACTTTATATCAACATTTACATTTCAATTTTGCACCAGTAGATATAGTCATGTGAGATGAAGGTCAGATGTTGCCATTTTCTAGTAGCTCCATTTTTAATTTTTTCGCATTTCTCAGATTAAACCTAAAAAAGCAAAACGAAGGTGAACATCAGTCAACCTTTTCAGACTTAAGGGCGAAAAGGGGCTCAGAAGCCACAATGAGGTTGCTGCTTTTCTTCTAAAGTGGTCAGTAAATGTTCGTTAATCCTAAGTAATGCGAAAGAAAGGCTAGCATTAGAGGACCTGGCAACCAGCTGGCAAATAATGGAACGAGCGCATTGCTTACAGCCCTGGGAGGAGTTCAACTTGTGGCTATTACCTTTAAGCATAAGTATGCATAAACAGAATTTTTAAAATGTTTTTGAAATCACTATCTTTTAGAAAAATATTATGCCTTCATTTCTTTGTAGAAGCTGCTTTTTAATGAATCCCAGCTGCAAGCTGTTATGTTATTGTGCAGCTTTAGCACAGCTAGAGACCGAAACGCTTGTCATTCATCTTCGCGAAAATAGCTCACTGAGATCAGACAAAGATAAACATCAGTTTTCAGATTGTTTTTTATTTTTTTTATATTGCATTTAAATATCCACTTTGACTAGGTTATTCTAGAAGTGTAATGTGGCTCTATTTAGTCCATTCCACTCTAGCTCAGCTGCATGTTTGGTGCTGCTATCCCTCTATCCTAACCTCTATCCTAGTCTCAAATCTTCTGCAGCCTTAACCTTCATCCATCTTCCCATTAGCTGAAACATCCACACAGCATTATGCCACCGCCGCAATGTTTCAGTGTAACGACGCTGTGCTCAAGGGGACGAGGGAAGAGGATGCGGTGTTAGTTTCCTGCCATACAGAGCATATTAAATGTAGATTTAAAAGGTTCTTCTGCATCTTTGCCTAAACCTTCCTCCAAATCTTGGATTTTTTGCAAACTGCTATTTTTTATTTTGTACCACCTTCCTTTAAATAAAAAAAAGTTGGCTAAAAATTTCTGTGATTTCAAAGATCTGAAAGACTGGTCCTCTGTCATCCTGTTTCCATCTCATTGGTGTCATCCTGGTATCCTCCATGCCCATACATTAATTTTATTTTAACCCTAACATCCTGTTGACTCCTCAGTCTTTTCCCACCACAATTCATGACCATAGGACAGACCACCAGAAGGAAATTGCAAAAGGCATGGAGGTGATCAGTCTGTTTAACTAACTTCATCTGCAAGGAGAAGAGTTAATGCTGACCTAATATTAAGGAGAAGTTGCAGTCACAGGAATGGTGCTTAAGAATTAATTATTTCAGGCTGCTCTTCCATGAAAGCTAGATCTATATAGTGCACAACACTCTTTCCTTTTAGTTAAGGTGGGACAAATTTATGTGACAGCGTGCATTCTCATAAGATGGACTAAAGACTGTTGTCTGGGTTTATGGACAAAACCGTTCCACTGGGTTTTACCTCAAGGCATCACAATAAATAGATTTACTTTTACTTTGCACTATATTTTTCTTGCTTAATGGCCTAAAACATGTTAAAGTTCATGGCTGACAGTTCAACAAGTCTCTTGCAGATATTTCTGCAAGGTATTCTAATGGCTTTGGTGTCTAAATATACAATAATCAGCTGAAAAAGAAAATAAAATTAAGCTGCAGTGTTTAATATCCCTTTGGAAACGTGTATTTCTGAATTGAATGATGAGGGTATCCGTGGGATCTACTGGATCGAGCAGCAGGTGTCACGCCGTCGGGTCTTACCATCGGGGTTGGCGCAGATGAAGACCCGCACGCTGCGGCCGGTGGGCACGTGGTGCGGCGGCAGGGCGTTGATGTTGCCGCTGATGGCCGCCCTGCGCTTCGCGGACTCCCGCGGGCATGGCTGCCTGCTCCCCACTCCCGACGGCCACATGGGAGGCGACTTCCAGCGTGGCTGCACACACACACACACACACACACACATGTTCCTTACTCTCATACAGCCGGACATGAATTTACGCGCAGATTCCCTCTGATCCACACGCGCGCATTTAATGGGGCGTTAAAACAAGCCAAAGGCTTATATTTTGCATGTCAATTTTGAATCTCATGGTGAATATTCTTACTTTTTAGAAGCAGATTCTTAATAAAATCCATATATATATATATTTTTTGTCAATAAAACATCCACAGGTCATGCCATATGCCGTAACCCCCATTAACGCGCGCGCACAAACAAATCAGTCAAACTAGGATAAATCTGCCAAATTTGCTCCAAAAAACACAAGAATGAGACTGAATGAATCAGTTAAGGCATTCATTATAATAAAAAAAAGGAGCTTACGCACAGCCTACTATACCGCCACGGTGCATGCGTAATTTGCAAACATTTCCTTGGACGCATTCATGAATTTTCATGCCACTGTGGGGACAAAACAGACACAAACGAGACGACACAGAAGTCGGAACAGACGAGCAAAAGCAAGCATCAGTCGGGTTCCCCACCCCAGAGAGAAAAGATGCTTGATGAGGCGAATAACCGCTAAGAAAGGTTATTCCAGATGCCAAGTGAGGTGCTCGCTGGTTTTCCCGGAGTTTCTTTATCTTGAAATATTTTGTTTCAGAGATGGAAAACCTCGAAGGGAAAAAGGACAAGAGTAATATATAAAAAAAGAAGACAAGAAGTCCAACCCTACATTAATTCCTCAAAACAAGGACGCGTGATAGTGGGACCACAGAGGCACCGCATCCACGGATAAGTAGGGGTCTCTACTAGTGATGCTGGAGGCAGGCACAACAGCGAGGATGCACTTTTGTTGCTCACGTTCATGCGCTTCATTCCGCGGCTCCCGAAAATGTCCAGGCGGAGAGAAGAGGGTCGATAAAATGCCCATGAGAGTGGCCGTGAGCGAGGCGGGACGTCAGGAGGCGGCGAGGGTCGGAGCGCTCCCCCGTGGCATCCTGCTGGGTTCCCCGCGAGCCGACCGTTTGGAGACGGATAGAGGCGGCAGAGAGAGAGAGAGGGGGGACCGGAGCATAAAGCCTACAGGAATACAAGCACCATTTCCGGTTCTTCCTTTCAAAATAAAACCCATCACCTCCAGTTCAACCTATTTTTAAACATTTATTTAAATCCTCTACTGTAAAATAAGTAACAATAAAACAGCTATGAAATAAAATTATTAATTTAAAAGTTTTTAGCCTTGTACTCACATACGGCGTCCGTTGGAGTGACTCTATTTACACATTTCCGAGCGCTTCCCAGCTTTGAATATCAAGCTTGACCAAACAGGCAGAGGATGCTGTGGACGTCCCTCCTCCTCCCTGTCAGCCTCCTCTGGGCTGGGGGAGCTCACCTCAGGCCCTATTAAAATTCACACTACACGCAAAGTCAGCAGTGAGTAATCGTAAATGACGCTACGACTCTTATTTCCAAAGGATCCAAATTAAAATCTGGAGCAATATGTCAGCAAAACCATCAAGTTGAAGTTATCTGTTAGTCTACTTCTTGTCTATTGGAAATCATGTTTTCTATAGATTAATCAGGGGTCTTCAACGTTTTCCAGGCCAGGGACCCCAAAAATAATGGCGAATGGAGCAGGGACCTCCTAATCAGGGATGGAGCTAGATGGGGGACAGGGGGTGGCCATGGCCTTAGCCAATCTGTGGCCACCCCTACCATTTTTTTCCCTCTAATACACACAGTGGCAGCCATGGGCGGTTCTACACAGGGGCCAACGGGGGCCAGTGCCCTTGGAGATTATGTCTTGGCCCCTGTTATGGCCCCTGTACTGAAGATATAACACTCATAATATGTGCACTGGAACAGACAGGGTTACTGATAGGCCCATTGGCTCTATTTCATTTTTTTTCTTTACAAATTCTGTTTTACTATTTAAATACAATAAGATGATAGCTTCTGTGGTGTTGAGATAGGATCTCAGTTTTCATCTGTAAAATGTTTTTTTTCAACAAAAAAAAAATGTAAAAAATGCTTTATTTTTACAGCTGAATTTTTCAGTTTTTCTCGAATTCTAATTCAGATTTTATTCTAAAAATGATAATTTTGACTTACATTAAGTCAAAAATATGTAAAATTACAAAATTATGAATGTATATTGACCTAATAAGAAATAGGATCTTAATTAAACCTATTTGAATAGAAATTTCACTTCATGCAGCTCTCTTCATATATTCTAATTCTAATGCCCTTTTTTTTTTTTATTTCATGCTTTTCTGTGCACCCATGAAAACAGGCTGGCCCCCTCCTGGCCCCCTGGTACACTTGGTCTAGAACAGTCACTCGTGGCAGCAGTGATACTCTCAAGTGGAATATTCAAAACATTTTGATTTTTCATATACTACCAATTACTTGACAACAAAAACCCTCTGGTTAATTATGCTCATCAATATATTAACATTAAAGATGATAAATACAGAAATTATGCTCTTTTCAGAACTAGATTTTGTCTTATATGGGGTAAAGAGAAAATAATGTGTCTCTGCAAGTCATCTAGGAGTCTTTGGTGAAATCATATATGAATAAGTATTTTCATAAAAACATATTAAATAATCAATTCATGTAGATATTAGTACATGTAAATATCAATTTTATGCTGAAGTATTATTGATAAAAGTAGGTAAGTAATGATAATGGAAAAGATGTTTGCCCCAGCACTCAAAGCTGAAAGAATTTTATCCACTATACCTTCAATGTAGACACCATGGATGTTTAAATATATGCATCTATTTGTTAGCAAAGGCTGTAGGTAAGTATAGTTAATCGTTAATTTTCCTGTTGGAACAGTATAGATTGACCCTGAGGTTCTGGTCCCGATCCACGTTGGGCACCCCTCAGTCTACATTGCTTATTGCCCGGCCACCCTTATAAAAATTTTCTGTCTACGCCTCTGCCCCTAATTATATATATTGTATGAATTTCTGTTATATGGTCCTGTGGTCACTCTATTACTGATGGAATCATTAACAAAAGTAATTTCTCCCTTGGATGATTAAAGTATTTCTGGTTCTGATTCCTGGTTAATGGGACAGGTGTTGTGAAAGAAATGGTGTCCAGCTTGAAAGAGCTCCTGTGTGTTGCTGAATGTGTGCATTAATGACTGAAAGACATCTTCTGCCTCCATTTATGTGTTTACTACAGTGTTGAATTTGTGTTAATGTGTATTTAAAGAAATTTCAATTAGTGGAAATTGCAGAGGGGAATATATATATATATATATATATATATATATATATAAAAAAAAAAAGTCAAATCAACCAAAACTTTCACAACCCTCATGCAGTACCTCCGTGGACCCCCTAGGGATTGCGGACCCCTGTTGAAGACCTCCGGATTAAGCTATTCATCTTTTCACTCATAATGTGGCAGTTTCTTACTTTGTGCAATAACTATTTTATTTTTTCCTTTCTTCCCACAATGACAGCATCCAACTGGTTTGCTAAACTGGAGCCATATCATGTTGCCAAGCCTGGGAATTAATGCTGCCCAAAGGAGTTCAAATTCATATCATCACTGAGAAAAGAAAATGCATGCATTTGGTCACAAAATTTCTTCTTTTCTTTTTTTGTTTGTTTTTTGCTTTAAAGTCCCCTCCGAGTTTGGGATTTTCCCACTTATAGCCTATAATAGCATCTCTTCTAATTGGCTAAGAGAAGAACATCACCTGAGGTTAGGGCTGTGATGTCAGATGAACTGAATGAATGTTGATGAACTGCAGTCAAAATGAAAGAATTAAACTCTTACATAAATATGTCACTTTTCATATTTTAATATTGCCTCTCTTTTTATTACTTAATTTATCTCCTATATTTCTGACACATGAACCTTCCCAGGATCTGTCCACAACTTTACTGTCTATTTTACTTTTGTCAGGGTGTACCTGAGTGTCCCTTTTGCTGTGGCAGGTTGAGCAATGGGGGGAGGAGGGTTTAAATTAATTGCTTTATCGATAAATGTACCTCTGCTCTGCAGCCTCTGGTTATTCGCGCTGCAAGTTTAAGTGCATTGGACTTGTACTAAATGGAATTGATTACTATACTGCTCTTGTGAGGGTGGTGGTGTTGGTGGAGGACTGAACCATACATATTTTTTCCTTGCCTCTCAGCCACTATACTCCAGTATCTCTCTGAACCTATTGAGAAATGTGTATGAACTTGAAGTTTAACATTAGGACTTTTAAAATTTGATATCATGTACAATAATCAAAGCTGCTGCACGGATACCAACTGTCCTTATTTACATCCAAATTGCTCATCTGTTATTACCTCAAGATGTAAACAAAAGCAGAATTAAAAGATAGCAATTAGATTAATAGATGTATGCTGTATTGTTATATGAATCTCACTTGAGTTTGAAGGTTTTACATTTCAGGTTAATAATTCATTCAAGTAAATGTAGAATTCTTACCTGATCAGGCTGTGGAGGAATCACTGCTGCAGGTCTTACGCTGGGTTAAGGATGATTTTGGATCTGCAGGCTCTCTTCGACCCATTTAAGTCACCCTCCAGGGCCACCGTATCACACCAGAGCAAAACTGAGACTCTGGTAGAGCTTAACTAGAGCACCAGGGGACCAAGGCCTTGTTCCCAACAGTGTTATGACCTTTCCTTATTTGATTGTTCCGCTTCCTTTCATAACACCCTGCTAGTTAATCATGGGTGCACCTGCACTGGATTATTACTCTGCAGTCTTTTCTAAGAACAGTTTGAAGGGCTGATTGGACCAGGATGCATAGATTTCATTCTTGCTTAAGCAAATGTAACAATCTTCAAGAATACAAAAAAGAACAAAAAAAAAATCCCTCATTATATCTTGAATGTATGAATGCTGCACCAGTCAACCCAAAGCAAAATGTGAGTCACCCAGATGATAAGATGTGATGTGTCACCTGGTGGACACACAAACACCAAGAACAGACACTGGCTGTTCACTTGGCATCCGTGCACACCGACAGAAGAAAAAAAAAAAAGAAAATACATAAACAGCTGGTGATGGATGGCTGATTTCTCAAAACAGCTGGAGAGGAACAGAGTGGGAGGAAAGGAGGAACATGGGGGCTGGTTGGATCTATTTCTGTATGACGCACTTTGGTGCCACTACATTAACCCCTCAGTTATAATGCTCCCTGGACAGGTTTGTTGACTCAGAGGTGAAGGGTATTTATGGTACATCTCTATTTTCTTTCTAATTTTAAGACGCTGATGGGATGCAAATTTTAACTACAACATGAAACTGAGATTTAGATCATTCAAATGGTTGCAGTACATATTCAGTCATTCGATTTTCAGTTTGTTAAAAATTAAGATGGTGAATTATCTTGGTGGGGAAGGAACAAAACAATGAATAATCAAACAACAAAGAGTGATGTATCGCTCATATTTAGGCGCTTCCATGTTGGATGATAGGAGAAGGAGGGAGCCTTGATATGCTAATTCCTTGAGGCATAATCTGGCTTTGGAGGCAGAAAAACCTGACCTCATTGGTGGGTAAGTAGTATAAACTCAAAAAAGGGCTGTGGAACCCTAACTGGAGAGGGCCTGGACTAGTTGCCCATGGAGAGATGTGTTGTGCTGGTTCAAGGATACTGAACCCACCGAGCAAAAATTGATTAAAAAGATGACAAAAAAAAATAAAATAAATAAAAAAATAAAAAATAAAATAATAAAAAGACGGCATGATTTGCATCCAAATGACATGGTAAATGGTAAATGGCCTGTACTTATATAGCGCCTTTTTTCAAGTCAGACCAAAGTGCTTTACACTACATTCAGTCACTCACCCATTCACGAACACACTCACTGTGGCAAGCTACATTGTAGCCATAGCTGCCCTGGGGCTCACTGACAGAAGCGGGGCCACCATCAGGGCCACTAGGCCCTCTGACCACCATCAGTAGATGATGCAGGTGAAGTGTCTTGCCCAAGGACACAACAACACTGAAAGTCGGAGCCGGGGTTTGAACCGTCAATCCCTCAATTTCAGGGCAATCTCCTACGCCACTCTCGCCCTGACATGTATATCTGATTGAAAAGTGAAAGGTGAAAAGCCGCAATTTTCAAATAGTTGAAGACGTTGAAAACTTCACAGCTCAATTTCAACAACTATTTCTGGACTAAATCCAGACTATAATGGACCGACCAGATTTATCCTAAAAACCAATGTCTAAATGACGTCTGGTGTTTGGGGGCAATAGCCTCCAGCTGAGTACAGTTCCTGGATTATTGTGTTTTCTCCAGTGATTGAAAGGGTCACCTCTTTGTTACTTAAAATTTCACGAGACTGTTATCTGTGCTTATGTGCCAAACATTAGTATAGATCAATCAGCATTCTTAAATGGTCTGATGAAAGGGATGCCATCGTTAAAGCCCATGTAGGAAACAGCAACTTCAATGGAGGATTGGAATTGGGAAGAAATGCCTCCCATACACAACTCAGGCAATGTTACAGTGTGTACAGAATGGCTATAATGAACACCTTTCAAGCACAAAGTGGTTCAAAAGTTAACTAAGTCGATGTATTTTCATGCGACCTGTAGCATTATGTGTTATTATGTCTATATGTCTGATACTTGGGAAAGGGGCAGTACCTTCAGTCAATTACATCACTGAGGTTAGTTTAATCCAGGGACAGTAATGGCTGCCACACAGACCTGGATTAGCCAGGTGGGGGGCAGTGGCGGCTGGTGAAAAATATTTTTGGTGGGGCTGATATAGCCTAGTGTATGTCTCCAACTAATCCGGAATAAGAATTCAAATAAACAATTGCACAATACATACAATTTAACAGTAATGATTTAATTTACTATATAATAACAGTAACAGTGATGATTTTGGTCACTGTGACGGGGTTCTTTGGCCTCCAAGAATCCAGGCTCAGTCGGGTTACCGGTGTTGGTGATTTATTGTGTTTAAAAACTCAAAACAGGGTGCAAACGAAACTAAACATATACAAGATACTCTGGGCCTCAGCCTCTCTCCAGTTACCAGCAATGTAACAAAGAAACAGAAAACAGAAATGGCCGCTCTTCTTCCCACAGCCCTCATTAAATAGTTTAAGCCCCTCACCTCAGGGTCTCTTATTTCTGATTTCTTCTTATTAATCAGTTTTGTCCATATATTACCTCCACAAACAATTGATGTACAAAAAGAAATAATTTTACAACTAAATTCTTTTACACAGATTAATTGACTTATTCAAGTACACCAAACTGGGTTTGAACCCAGCAAGACGCTGCCAGACTGAAGATGACAAGTCCCCGTAGCATAAACACGTACCCCCCCCCCCACACACACGGTTAACCCCACTGAAATATTAAGTGTTAACCAGGAACAGCTTGTGTGTTTTAAGTTAATGGAGCTACTAGGCTCAGCGCGAGTGAATTGGTCCTCACAAGCACAGTATAACAGGAATGTGTGTGTGGTGCGCAAAGTTAGAGGATGTTTTAAGCGACGAGGTGGATTCGTCACAGTCACAATAACCATGACATGAAATTTTCCTACCCTACAACAGGGATATTCTTCTGGCAAACGGGTAGATAAATAAGGATCTCACCGAATTTGGTGGAAGCTGCATCTCGCTCGTTACGTTCGCCATTGTCCCTCTAATTGTCTGCACCTGCGCTTGGGTGCAGAAGCCTGTTAAAGTGCAGTATTTTCAGAACCCCAAGACCATAAAATTCTGAGACGCTGATTGGCCATTAAATTATTGAATTCACCTAGCAATAGTACATGATTGACAGATTCTCTGCAAATGTGGGGCTGTCTGATCACAGCCCCAAGACAGAGACGGTAGGAGTCTTTCTGTGGAAATCAACAAATGAATGACGGTAGATAGGGAAATGTAGTTTATATAATTTGTTTTGCTTATAGGTACACACTCTAGAGAGTAAAACTGACATTTATGAGTTAATTTCTAAAAATATATTTTACGTTTCTCTCTTCTTATCAGGGAGGGTGGTGCCCCAGCGCCCCCTATGGGCCGGCCGCCACTGGTGGGGGGTCAGGGGGAGCTGAGACTTCAGCCACGGATGTGGTCTAAAAATGTAAACATGTAGATGATTTTTCTATATCACCAAGGAAAAGAGCTGTGGCCTGAAGTTAATTCAAGCCTGTCGCATTTGAAACCAGATGATTCTTGTTTTAAATAAAAATACATTTATTGTAAAAAAAAAAGGAAAGAGCAAAAGGAAGGATTAGAAATAGATGCAGATGTTTTAACTATTAATTAATGGACACCAGCTGCTCTTATGGAAACACTGTCATATGTAAGGCTGCACTCTGACCCAGCTTCATCCCTCTCCACATTGTTCATATCCATTAAGTATCAAAGGAATTTTTAATTTGCTGAATCTTAATTCATTTGTTTTGTGATTTGGATTCTCTTCCAGCTGTTGTTACCATGACCCCTCTCACCCATGTCTCATCGCTTGTGCTTAAACAGAATGGTAATTTCTTTTTTCTTTTTTTTTTTTTTCATTTGGAGGCTCATGTTTGTCTCCTGTGTGTGAACGATTAGGCAATTTGCTGATTTCCTGACTTGAATTTCAAGACTCCCATAAGGAAAGGATGCTGCTTAACAATTTATGTATGCAAAGCAGATTAACGTTTGGCACCTTGCAAATCACCAGGTTTATTCATGGGTAAAAAAATCTTCCACATCAATAAATTAAAGCTGCTCACACCACTTTGGTTGTGAGGTAAGGGAATGATCTCAGCAGTCTGAGGACGAGGCATTTCCCCACCCCCAAAAAAGGATCTGTACATTGTCTCCTTAGATGATCTTTATATTGGCACGTCCGTTAACACCAGTCACATATTGAAACCCAGGATATACTCAAGAGAACTAGTGAATTAATTCTGGCTGAAGTGGCTTTAGTGCACTCAACATAATCCTGTTATAAATCAAAAAAGGATGCAGAGTGAGGACATCATCATTCGTTTCTCTCACTGTTCTGATCTTCTTAGGATCAAAAGTTGACCGGATCACCTTAATAGATAGAATAGAGTAGAATAGAATAAATTCAAATAACCTAACCAACAGCCAAATGAAAGGCAGATGGAAGTATGTAAGTATACACACAGGTAAAAATAAACAAGCAGTCAGGGGATAGGGCAAATGCATAGTCTAGCAATGAAAATGCATATATGCAGTAAAAAAACCTAACTACTGATTTTGATAAATACAAAGAAAACATTGTGCAAATACTAGCAGGGATGTAAACACAATGATTGGGAGAAGAGGTAGCTATAAATTCCTACAGCTTCTGGAAAGAAGGATCTGTGCTAACACTGCTCCATGCACCTACAACGCAGTAGGACCTGAAGGAGCTTTGCAACTTCATGCATGAAGTTTCTTTTTGTGCCAGAGTTCTTCTGTATCCTGCCACTTGTACTAAGTTAAAAGTGTCCTTGGACAGAGCTGTAATGCCTGATGATCTAGCATCTTCCTCTAAACAGGATGCTTCTTGTTCCAATTGACTGCATCACTGAGACTGATTATCCTATCCAATCCAATCTACTTTATTTAAATAGCACATTTAACAACAGAAAAAGTTTCCAATGTGCTGTACATAACAAATAATAAACAACAACATAAAACAACAATACATAAACACAATACAACAATAAATAAACTAAAAAGGGCACAGAGGACCACACAAACTACACGTTGTTAAAAGCCAAAGAGTGAAAGTGGGTCTTAAGACGAGACTTAAAACACTCCACCGTAGAGGCAGTCCGTACATAGATGGGCAAAGTATTCCAAAGTCTAAGGCCAACTACAGAAAAGGCTCGGTCCCCTCCGGTTTTAAGCCTTGTCTTAGGCACTATTAACTGAAGATGGCCCTCAGACCTCAGAGTACGTGCCGGAAAATAAATCTGGAGGAGGTCAGTGATGTATTGAGGAGCCATCCCATTCAGGGCTCTAAACATAAACAAGGAAATCTTAAAATAATTCTAAAACGAACAGTGCAAAGACACAAGAACTGGTGTAATGTGTTGATGTTTTCTGGTCCCTGTTAAAAGACGAGCCGCTGCTTTTAGGACCAACTGAAGACGGAAGAGAGCTCGGAGAGAGACCATGACTCTACAAAGTTAAAAGAGGTCTTCAGGAGTACTCCCTATACCAGAGGTGAACCGTGAGCGCTGCTGCTGAGCCTTCATCAGTGGGATCCAGAACAGGACACCTTCTCAACATTACCACCAAAACACTGGATATGAATTAAGTTACATAGGTGATGAAATATACTCTCCAGAGCCAAAATCAGCAATATAATGAGGCCACCCAGAAAAATACCTGATGATTATTATCATCCAGGATTCTTTACATGGCGTGAAAACAAACACCTTTAGGAAAAATCCAAACCTTGAAGGAACAGCTCGCACATTTATAAACAGGCAGTTTGCATTGGACTTTTTACGAACAACCACCACAATAAAGACAAACAACCCAAAAGTTTCCCTGGGCAATAATATAAATCCCATATAAATAAGAAAAGTTTTATAACACAGGCCTACTTTATTAGATGAAAACAAAATCCATCCACTGGTCTTTCTTTATGAAGTGGGCGATGGCCGCGTCATACACTTTGTCCTTTGACCTAAGCCCTTTCTTTATGGACATCAGTGCCAAAACAACCCGGTGATCCTGCCCAGTACTGTTCCTGTAATGAGTCTTGAGAAAGAGTTCTCAACAGAGGAGGTGGAGAAGGTAATAGTCAGGACCAGGCAGGTAAGGTGATAAAGCTACTGCATGCTCTCTGTTAGATTTTTCAAAGTCAGATAGTGGAGCTAGTGTGATGGGCTCCTTACCTCAAAGTTTGACATGTTGTACATGACAATCAGCTCTGTCTTTAGCCTGAGGAGGTCAAAATTCAGCCAGTAGATTTCAGCAAAGCTTATAAAATCTGAGTTGGGGAAGTTTTCTCTGTATTATGCAAAACTTTTTGGGTCCAGAAAAGCAAAAAAAACATCAGTTTTTCATGATTCTTGAACCTGTTCTTTAGCAGGTTGTGCTGGAAGCCCCGACGCCATGCACAGTGTCCTCATAGATGGAGTGAAGTCTCTGTGGTGCTGCAAAAATCCTCAATGCTGGACAAACAGAACTACATGTGGTACTGCTTATTTTGCAAGATCCCAAAGATTATGTCAGAGTCGGCAAACACTGAGTTAAATATGGAAAGAAGAAAACAGAACTCAAAACTCATCAGCAAGGCCAAGTATCAATAAGCGCTGTGCACAACATCATCATTGACTGCGATTTTAGACAATAAATTCAACAACCTTAAAGTTACTAAATGTGATGTGAGGATCCACCTTGTTAGAGTCACTCTGGGCAATCGCAGGATCCACTGTTTTTTTTCTTTCAAACATAATTCTGGAGTCGGTCCGATTTTTATTATTTGTTGCTTTTCAGCTACAGGGCCCTGAAAAGGGTGTTTATAGCCACAACATGAAAGAGTTCAAAGCCAATTGGACTCTCTCGCTCTGAATCTCTGCTCTCTGCTTATAACAATGACAATGATGTTGTATAGACTTCAGGAATGCACAAGAGGTTGTTTTTTTTTTTTCCCGCCAACACAAAATCAAACCGTGATTGGCCAATTCGCCCATCAGTCTCCAAACCATGAAGTCCTTACAGGTCGTAATGGTCACATAGATAAACAATTTTGATTGGATAAAATCCTGAAAGTTGACTTAACCTGATAAAGTAGATGATATAACATGTATTAAACGTATTGTATCACTGAATTATGTAATCTAATAATCGATTAATAAAATTCTACATATTACAATAATTTTAGACCATATACAAATGACATTATGGCTTGTATGCCATGTCTTTCTTTGGTGCATAAAATTGTGTAGACAAAAAAACCTTGCATCATCACAATTACATATTGTCATGATGGGCTTCACAGACTTAACCCACATGCAGAACACACCACGGACACAGGGGTAAAAAGTTCAAAGGTTTATTCAGAGTTGCACAAACATATAAACATGGTTCTGGTATAAGCCCGGGACAGACTTCTTGAGGGTTCTCTGTAGAGAAAGGAAAGTTTGGTTAGCCAGATGTCTGGAGTTTCTTGATTGAGTTTGAAGTTGGTTCAATACCTGGAGGTATTCAGACTGATTCGACGAGAGGGGGAACCAATTGGGTCCAGAGCTTGTGGATCCAGCAGAGGCTTGATAGCAGCAGCGTTTGTCTTCAGACTAGAGTTTGCTTCACAGACCTTGAGGGTTTGCCAGGGTTCTCTCCTGAGAACGGAATACAGATCCAGAAGTGAGTCTTCAGGTTTGGCTCGTGAGGGCAGGCGGACAGGTCTAGGAAACAAAGAGCACATCAATAGGTTAGAACACAGCAATGTTCAGAGGCACGTAGAATCAAACTAGCTGGCTTGGCTCAGGTTCTGCTAACCATAACTTGGCAACACTCTGGCGCTGAAGACACGTCTGGCTGCTGCTTATGTAGCTGGTCTCCTGATCAGCTGATGATCTTCAGGTTTGCCTGAAGCTCCTGCTCAGGAGACCCAGGGCGCTCTCTGCTGGAGACAGATGGCAGAAAACTCCAGATCCCAACAGTACCCCCCCCTCAACGACCGCCTCCTGGCGGACTCGTAAGGACAGGTGGATCCGGAGGGTAGGAGGCAAGGTGAGACGGACGGCAGATGGATTTATGACCTGGGCAATCCTGTAAGGACCAATGAATCTGGGAGACAGTTTTCTGGACATGGATTTAAGCGGAATATCGCGTGTAGACAACCAAACCTCCTGACCAGGGGTGTACTCGGGTGCGGGGCGTCGTCTTCGGTCAGCAAACCTCTTATTCTGTTGGGTGGTTCTGTTGAGTGCGGATCTAGTCTAGTTCCAGATGTTACGGCAACGGCGGATGTGGTGATTGATAGATTGGACCGAGATTTCCTTCTCGTCAGCGGGAAACTGTGGAGGTTTATAACCTAAGGAAACCTGGAAGGGTGACAGACCGGTAGCAGAAGATCTCTGGGAGTTGTGGGCATATTCGACCCAAGGCAGGTACTGACTCCAGTCAGTCGGATTCGTAGAGGTGAGACAACGGAGAGTGGCCTCCAGCTCCTGGTTCATTCTCTCTGTTTGACCGTTTGACTGTGGGTGATAACCAGATGTGAGAGAAGCTTTGGAGTCAAGGGCGGAACAAAAAGATTTCCAAACCTGGGAAATGAACTGGGGGCCACGATCAGATAAGATCTCCTGCGGGATTCCATGCAAACGGAAAACGTGTTTCACCAGGAGCTGGGCGGTCTGGAAGGCAGTGGGCAATTTCCTAAGAGGAATCAGATGACAGGCCTTGGAAAAACGGTCAATTATAGTAAAAATGGTTGACATACCCTTGGACACTGGGAGACCGGTGAGAAATCAACTGCGATGTGGGACCAGGGGCGAGATGGAACGGGTAGAGGTTGAAGAAGACCAGAAGGTGGTTGATGGACCGGTTTATTTCTGGCACAAGTGGGACAGGCCAACACATACTCCTTCACATCCCTGTGAAGGGACGGCCACCAAAATCAAAGCGATAATCAAAGCGGGTAATCAAAGCGATCGCCCTGCTGATACCTGGATGGGCAGAAAACTTCGAGGCATGCATCCACCGAATGAGCCGAGATCTGGCTGAAGTTGGGACGTAAGTTTTGTTAGGTGGCCCATTTCCAGGGTCGGGTTCATTAACCAGGGCTAAGTTAATTAGATCAGTTATCTTCCAAGAGACGGCTCCTACCGTACAGGTGGTTGGGAGAACAGGTTCAGGAATCTCAGGTTTGTCGGACGAGTACAGGCGAGAAAGTGAGTCAGGCTTGATATTCTTAGAACCGGGTCTGTAAGAAATTATCAAGTTAAACCTGGAGAAGAACAAAGACCAACGAGAGTGACGTGGGTTAGATCTCTTTGCAGAATGGATGTACGACAGGTTTTTATGGTCTGTCCAGACCAGGACAGGATGTTCAGCTCCTTCGAGCCAATGTCTCCACTCCTCCAGCACTAGTTTTATGGCTAGTAATTCTCTGTCACCAACGTCGTAATTTTGCTCTGCTGGAGAAAGTCTGCGAGAAAAAAAAGCACAGGGATGAGTCTTTTGATCGGAATCAGATTGTTGAGATAAAACAGCTCCTACGCCAGAATCAGATGCGTCCACCTCTAATATAAATTGTTTAGAGGGGTCAGGTTGGATCAAAATAGGAGCACTAGAAAAAAGAGCCTTGAGTTTCTTGAAAGCCGCATCGGCTTCTGGGGACAAATGGAAAGATTTCTTGACTGAAGTCAGGGCTGTGAGAGGCTGAGCTGTCTGACTGTAGTTCCGGATGAAACAACGATAGAAGTTAGCAAACCCCAGGAATCGTTGAAACTGTTTGCGATTCTCGGGGGTGGGCCAGTCCACCACTGCTCTTATTTCGTCTTCTGATGGCTTCACCTGCCCGCCCTCGAGCACAAACCCTAGGAAAGTGACAGATGATTGATGGAATTCACACTTCTCAGCCTTTACAAAAAGTTTGTTTTCAAGCAATCTCTGGAGGACAAGACGCACATGTTTCTTATGCTCAGATTGGTTCTTGGAATAGATCAGGATGTCATCAATGTAAACAAAGACAAAAACATTGAGGAAATCTCTGAGAATGTCGTTGACAAGGGCTTGAAAACAGGCAGGAGCATTAGTTAACCCAAAAGGCATGACCAAATATTCAAATTGGCCAATAGGAGTTTTTTCTCCCTCTCTTATTCTCAGGAGATGATAAGCATTTCTTAAGTCAAGTTTAGTGAACACAGTTGCACCTTGGACTGGTTCAAAGGCTGATGCTAGCAAAGGTAAGGGATACTTGTTTTTGATGGTTATTTGGTTCAAACCTCTGTAGTCAATACAGGGTCGAAGAGAACCATCCTTTTTTCCCACGAAAAAGAAGCCAGCACCGAGAGGGGACGAAGACGGTCGTATGATACCAGCAGCTAGAGACTCATTAATGTATTTTTCCATGGCTTCTCTCTCAGGTTTGGAAATGTTAAACAGTCTACTGCTGGGAATGGCAGCTCCTGGTAACAGGTCGATGGCACAATCATATGGCCTGTGAGGTGGGAGAGACATTGCACTGACCTTGCTGAAAACTGGAGCCAAGTCGTGATATTCGGGTGGAACGGACAAAAGGTCAGGAAGATCCTTTTCCCCCCCATCTCTAGGGGACTGAATAGCAGGAGCTGCAGAACGGAGGCAGAAGACATGACAGGAAGCAGACCAAGACTCGATGTGGCGTTCAGCCCAATTGATGTGGGGGTTGTGACGCTCCAGCCACTCGTATCCCAACACTAAAGGCGAACAGGCAGACGGAAAAACAAAAAAGGTTATGATCTCTCTGTGCTTACCAGAAATCAGAAGCTCCAACGGCCGGGTCTGGTGAGTGACTTTGTGCAGCCTCTTTCCATCAATGGCAGAAACCCTGAGTGGTTTCTTAAGGGGAACAGTCTCAATCTTGAGCTGTTGGACCAGGTTAGAATCAATGAGATTTCTTTCACATCCGGAGTCTAAAAAGGCTGAAAAGGTGAGAGTCTGATCAGAACAGAACAACGTTGCTGGTAACAGGAGGTGAGGAGACTTTTCAGATTGGAGATGGTCCGTCAGACTCCTCACATCCTATGACGGACCCCGGCTTTTGACTTAGCCGGGCAGGTGGAAATGAAATGGCTAGGCTCACCACAATAGAGACAAAATTTCTCTTGGAATCTTCGCTGTCTCTCTTCTATGGAGAGCCTAGTATGGCCAATCTGCATAGGTATTCAGACTGATTCGACGAGAGGGGGAACCAATTGGGTCCAGAGCTTGTGGATCCAGCAGAGGCTTGATAGCAGCAGTGTCATGATCGGTTTAGGGATAAACCCACATGCAGAACACCACTGGAGACTTGGTAAAAGATTTAACAGAGTTTATTAAAGGTTTCACACAATGACATGAACTGATTAGAATAAGGTTTCTCTAGGAAGACAAAGATTAGTAAATTCAAAGGCTCGGGTTCGCTAACCAAACTTGGCTAACACTGCGGCGTAGAAGGAAGGTCTGGCAGCTGCTTATAAAGGCCGGTCTCCTGATGAGCTGATGAACGTCAGCTGTGCTGGAGGGCTCCAGCCCAGGAGGATCCACAGCGCACTCTGCTGGAGAAGGTGGAGAATCTCCAGATCCCAACAGTACCCCCCTCTCAACGACCGCCTCTTGGCGGTCCCGAGGAGGTGGATGGGAGGGAACTCTCATACTCCTCGATCAGGGACGGATCGAGGATGTATGAGCCAGGAACCCAGGAGCGGTCCTCCGGACCGTAGCCCTCCCAGTCGACGAGGTACTGCCATCCGCAACCTCGCCGACGGGAGTCCACGATCCGGTGTATGCCGGATGACCGTCGATGTCCAGGGCGGGTGGAGGGGAGTCGGATGGTGGGCACAAAAGACTGGTAATGACAGGTTTTAACTGGGAGACATGGAATGTAGGGTGGATACGTAGAGAAGGTGGCAGGTGCAGGCGGACAGCAGAGGGATTGAAGATCCGATCCACCCTGTAAGGACCGATGAACCTCGGGGAAAGTTTTCTGGACATACCTTTCAGAGGTATGTCCCGGGTTGACAGCCAAACCTCTTGGCCAGGGGTGTAGTTTGGAGCCGGACGTCTCTTCGAGTCAGCAAATCTCTTGGTCGAGACTGAGGAACGGGTGAGGGTGGCAATGGTCTCCTTCCAGATGCGTTGGGAACGACGGATGTGATGATGGACAGATCTTACTGTTATTTCTCTCTCGTCCGCTGGAAAGAGTGGAGGCTGATACCCTAAAGACACTTGGAAAGGCGACAAACCAGTGGAGGCAGATCTGAGGGAGTTGTGCGCATATTCAATCCAGGTTAAGAACAGACTCCAGTCGGAAGGATTGTTAGAGGTCAGGCAGCGGAGAGTGGACTCGAGTTGCTGGTTCATCCTCTCCGTCTGCCCGTTCGATTGAGGATGGTAACCAGAAGTTAGAGAGGATTTACAGTTCAGAGCCGAACAGAAAGCTTTCCAGACCTGCGAGATGAACTGGGGACCACGATCTGAGCCGTCTGGAATGCAGTAGGGAGCTTTCTGAGGGGAACCAAATGACAGGCCTTGGAGAATCGATCAACTATGGTTAGAATCGTAGTCATACCTCGAGAAATTGGAAGACCGGTGACAAAATCAACAGCAATATGTGACCAGGGACGGGTAGAAACCGGTAGAGGATGTAACAGGCCAGAAGGTGGTTGGTGAGAGGTCTTGTTTCGGGCGCAGATGGGACAAGCCAGCACGTACTCCTTAACGTCTTTATGTTAGGACGGCCACCAAAATCGCCTGCTTATGAGGGCGATGGTTCTGCTCACTCCAGGATGGGCCGAAAATTTCGCTGCGTGCATCCACTGGATGAGGCGGGATCTGACGGAAGATGGGACATACATTTTATTAGGAGGACCATTACCTGGGTCAGGTTCTGAGGCCAGGGCAGAGTTGATCATGATACATGAGGCGGGAAGAACAGGTTCAAGTGTCTCGGGTTGATCGGACGAATACAAACGAGAGAGAGAGCCGGGCTTGACGTTCTTGGAACCAGGTCTGTATGAAATGATGAGATTGAATCGTGAAAAAAAATAAAGACCACCTAGAATGCCGTGGGTTGAATCTTTTTGCAGACTGAATATAGGCCAGGTTCTTGTGGTCTGTCCAAACCAGTACTGGATGCTCAGTACCCTCGAGCCAGTGTCTCCATTCCGCCAGGGCGAGCTTAATGGCCAGAAGTTCTCGGTCTCCAACGTCATAATTTTGCTCGGCTGGAGAGAGTCTGCGTGAATAGAAAGCACAAGGATGAGTTTTCTGATCTGAATCTGACTGCTGAGATAACACAGCTCCAACATCGGAATCAGATGCATCAACCTCAAGGATGAACTGCTTCGTTGGATCTGGCTGGACCAAAATTGGGGCACTGGAAAAGAGTTTCTTTAATTTAATAAAGGCCTCTTCGGCTTCAGGAGTCCATTGAAAAGTTCTCTTAACAGAAGTAAGAGCTGTGAGAGGTAGAGCTGTCTGACTATAATTTTTAATGAATCTTCTGTAAAAGTTTGCAAAACCAAAAAATCTCTGAAGTTGCTTGCGGTTTTCAGGTGTAGGCCACTCCAGAACTGCCTTTATCTTGTCTTCTGATGGCTTCACCTGCCCGCCCTCGAGCACAAACCCTAGGAAAGTGACAGATTTTTGATGGAATTCACATTTTTCGGCTTTCACAAAAAGTTTACTCTCCAGCAGTCTCTGAAGGACTAAACGAACATGTTTTTTGTGGTCAGAGAGGTTCTTGGAGTAAATCAAAATATCATCAATGTAAACCAAAACAAAAATGTTCAAAAAGTCTCTGAGGACGTCATTAACAAGAGCTTGGAAACAGGCAGGAGCGTTAGTGAGGCCAAAAGGCATGACCAGATACTCGAATTGCCCTAAGGGGGTCTTAAAAGCCGTTTTCCATTCATCCCCTTCTCTTATTCTGAGGAGGTGGTAGGCGTTTCTTAGATCGAGTTTGGTAAACACTGTAGCACCTTGAACAGGTTCAAAAGCAGAAGCCAGTAATGGTAGGGGATATTTATTTTTAACAGTGATCTGATTTAAACCTCTGTAATCTATACAGGGGCGCAGGGACCCATCCTTTTTTCCCACAAAGAAAAAACCAGCACCGAGAGGGGATGAAGATGGACGAATTATTCCAGCAGCCAGGGATTCGTTAATGTATTTTTCCATAGTTTCTCGTTCTGGTTTGGAAATATTATACAGCCTGCTGCTGGGAAGAGGGGCTGCAGGTAATAGATCTATGGTGCAGTCATATGGTCTGTGAGGTGGAAGAGACGTCGCACTGACCTTACTGAAAACTGGAGCCAGATCATGATACTCAGGGGGAACAGAAGTAAGGTCAGGAGAGTCCATCTCCCCCCTACCTCTAGGGGACTGAATAGTTGGAGCCGCAGAACGAAGACAGGATTCGTGACAGGAAGTTGAGCAGGATTCAATGTGTCGTTCAGCCCAGTTGATGTGGGGGTTATGACGTTCCAACCATTCGAATCCTAGCACCAGGGGAGAACAAGCTGAAGGAAAAACAAAAAATGTTAGCATCTCCCGATGGTTTCCAGAGATCGTCCAAAGGTTGTGTTTGATGAGTAACTTGATGTAGCTTTTTTCCATCGATGGCAGAAACTCTGAGGGGTTTAATTAATGGAACAGTCTCAATCCTTAACTGCTGGACCAGTTCAGCATCAATCAGGTTTCTTTCACAACCAGAGTCGATGAATGCTGACAGGGTGAGATTCTGGTTAGCAAAAAACAGAGTAGCTTGTAACAACAAATGAGGAGTTTTTTCAGATCTTAGGTGGCCCGTCAGACTCCTCACATCCTCTGACGGGCCCAGGCTTTTGATTTAGCCGGGCAAGAAGCAATAAAATGTCCCGTCTCACCACAGTACAGACACAGTTTTGCTTTGAATCTTCGTTGCCTTTCTTCAGGAGATAGCCTGGTGTGTCCAATTTGCATGGGTTCGCCCTCAGCTCCTTCAGAGGAAGAAAAATGAGAGATTTTGACAGGAGCTGGGCGAGTCAGATCCTTTGACTTCGGCCTTGAACTGGGTTCTGGGGAACCAGAAAGAACAGAAGCATTATCAAATGCAGGGGTTGAAATTTTTTTTTACGGTCTTTCTGCCTTGAGAGATTTCTAGTCCGAAGTCTGTTATCCAACCTGATAGTCAGACGGATTAAATCCTCCAAACTAGCTGGTTCGTCTAATGTGGCGAGTTCATCTTTAATGTTGTCATTCAGGGCCTTAAAGTAAGCACTCTTAAGTGCGCATTTGTTCCAACCTGAGGCTGCAGCTTTAACCCGGAAGTCAATGGAAAACTCAGCTACTGTTGAATCTCCCTGTTTCAAATTTAGCAGGGCTCGGGAATCAATGGTTTTATCAGAGTCATGGTTGAAAACCTGAGAGACCTCAGAGATGAATTCAGAAAAAGTACATGAAAAACTGGACTCAGAAGAGAACCTTGCCTCCGCCCATTCAAGAGCTTGTCCAGAAAGCTGAGAGAGAACGAAAGAAATCTTCTTTCTATCATTGGGAAAACTACCAGGTGAGTGTTCAAAAAATAAACGACACTGAAACAAAAATCTTTTACACTCCCTTTGATTACCTGAAAATCTTTCAGGAGGACTCGGACGTAATTCAGGAAATGACGTCACAGACGGTGACCTGAGTGGCGGAAGTGGTTCCGGAACCGAACGGGCTGCAGGCATAGTGTTAGCATTTGCCATGTAGCCAGCATAATTCTGCAAAACTTGGTTTTGATATTCAAGCTGACGGTTTAACTCACGGAGGGTGTGCGCTTGTCCTAGGATTTGGGTTTCCTGCTCCTCAAGCCTCCTCCGGAGGTGATCTGCTGGGTTTTGTGTTTGGCCGCAGTGTTCTGTCATGATCGGTTTAGGGATAAACCCACATGCAGAACACCACTGGAGACTTGGTAAAAGATTTAACAGAGTTTATTAAAGGTTTCACACAATGACATGAACTAGACTCAGGTTCTGGTCCGGGCAGGATTCTCAGGCGTCTGCAGAGACGGATAGTTTGGTTAGCTTGGTTTGCAGATGAATTAAATGAGTTTTCAGATATTTCAGTGGACACCTTGAAGAGGTCCAGGCTTAGTTCTGAGAGAGGGAACCGGTTGGGTCCAGAGACTGTTGGTTCAGCAGAGTGCTAAAGCAGCAGCAGCGTCTAGCTTCTGACTTCCAGTGAAAGACCTTGGTTGGAGTGATCAGCTCTTTCCCTAAGAGCAGCAAGTGGATTCCAGACTGGGAACTTCAGGTTTGGCTCTCTAGGGTAGGCAGGCAGGTTTCTGGTTAAGCTCATCCAGAGCTTCTCTCGAGAGATTGGTTTCCTAGGAGCAAGAAGACAGAGGCAGATTAGAATAAGGTTTCTCTAGGAAGACAAAGATTAGTAAATTCAAAGGCTCAGGTTCGCTAACCAAACTTGGCTAACACTGCGGCGTAGAAGGAAGGTCTGGCAGCTGCTTATAAAGGCCGGTCTCCTGATGAGCTGATGAAGGTCAGCTGTGCTGGAGGGCTCCAGCCCAGGAGGATCCACAGCGCACTCTGCTGGAGAAGGTGGAGAATCTCCAGATCCCAACAAGCAGTGTTTGTCTTCAGACTAAAGTTTGCTTCACAGCCTTGAGGGTTTGCCAGGGTTCTCTCCTGAGAACGGAATACAGATCCAGAAGTGAGTCTTCAGGTTTGGCTCGTGAGGGCAGGCGGACAGGTCTAGGAAACAAAGAGCACATCAATAGGTTAGAACACAGCAATGTTTAGAGGCACGTAGAATCAGACTAGCAGGCTTGGCTCAGGTTCTGCTAACCATAACTTGGTAACACTCTGGCGCTGAAGACACGTCTGGCTGCTGCTTATGTAGCTGGTCTCCTGATCAGCTGATGATCTTCAGGTGTGCCTGAAGCTCCTGCTCAGGAGACCCAGGGCGCTCTCTGCTGGAGACAGATGGCAGAAAACTCCAGATCCCAACACATATGATACCACAGCTTTCTTACTTTAATAGTAAATGAATAAATTTAAAAAAACTGCAATACTAGCTCCACATAACGTTGCAGGGAGACGGAAGAGATTAAGTCGGATAATTTTTTCTAAATGTCCTCTGTGCAGGCATCCTGTGTAGGTTTTTGCTAAAGGTCTGGTCTAAAGACATTAATGTATTTTCTATAGTTCTTCTGGAGAACTTCCACTATCTATAGCTTGTTTGTAACTATTATTTACTTGCAATTGTTTTTGCTACTTGTGCCAGTTTTACTTTGCATATGTTTGTCTGAGCATCATGTATATATCTGCAGCGGGTTTTGTATGTGCAATGCATTTTGTTTTTGTTTCTCTCTATTTTCAGTGATTGCATCATTTCTCCTTTGCAGCATTTTTCCTTTGCATGTGTTTTGCATATTTGTCGACTTGTTTGATTTTGCAAACCTAATTTTTGTGTTTGCATTACTTGTTGTGTTTACAACCTTTCAGCCACTGTATTGGACTCCCAAAAACCATGGAACTTTTGATGGATTTTCATAGGTGCAGACCCATCACATCAACATCAGTGAAAAGCTTTAGAACTGACATTGAAACGTTGGACTCATAAGTACTTAAAGCAGATGTTTTGTTTCCTTGTATAGTGACTCAAGCGAGATTTCAGTTATGGGCTCTGCAAACTGATCCCCTGACCTTATGCAGTTTCTCAAAGATAAAAAGCCTAATTTCTGAAGACTTTGAAAATCAAACATTTTCAGAAAGACTGAAACAGACTTTTATACAACATGCCCAAATCTCCACCTCCTCCTGCTAACTTCCCACAGAGTGTGAGTGCTCCACCACAACAACTATCAGCCAAGACACTGTGGTTATATTTGGTCTCTTGGAGAGAGATCTAGTTCAGCTATTTGCATAATCTATTTCAAACAATCCAGTTAATGTGAGAACTTTAAATGTTATTTATAAGTTCTTACAACAACATCAACCGGGAATCTTTGCATTCTTCAAGTTTGTTTGTGGTCCAATTTTGACCTTTAATAAGATACAGTTTTTTTTTTCTCAAGTGGGTGAGACTAGCAGGCAAACTGATGGTTCTGCAGGCATTGGGGATGGGAATCTTCACAAATATGAACACCCGGAGTGAGGAAACATTCATCACTTCTGAGAAACTGTTTTGGTAATCAACACAGCATAATCACATGGAGCTTGTTGGACCAACATTAAAAACAACTCACTGAGGGATTTTTCAATCTTTTTGAAATATCAACAACTTCTTTGCTGTTATATCTTTACCTTTGGCTTATGATAATCAACACAGAGATCAGGATCCACCGAAGTTTTTTTTAATGGCAGTATTAAAACCTATGCAAACTCTGTGTTTTGATAACAAAATTACAGTCTTGCTGCTTCCAAAGAACATTGAAAGTCATAAAAAAACATGTTTAAAAATTTATTTCCAGATTAAATGTGAGACTTCTGAGACAAACCCACTGGTACAGATGAGGCTAGAGTGTATATGTTTGGTCATAGACTATCACCACGCTTGTACCCCACAAAACAGCAAAAAGGCACAAAAAAACCACATCAGTTGTTAAGAAGAGTGACATATTGAGTTAGAAGAGTCTCATTTTTCACAAAATCTCATCTGTGATCCACACACTCACTGCACAATTCACACACGCACAGAGCAAGATCCACACATGCATATGATGATTAAAACAACTGTATAAAAAAGTTTGTGTAGCAATGTATACACAGTTATATCTTGATGTATAAACTACCTCAATGCACACAGGCATTTTCTTAACAAGCTAGTATTATTTGCCATCAATTAGGTACCTTAACTATTTTAGCCAATCACAAGAACATTTACAACATCCTCAAGTCAGTAAATTGAGTTGATGTGCTCTGTTAAGCATTGCAGATGTAACAGTGAGGTAACTTGTCTTACAGCTAAAGCTTTACACAAACATTAACATAGATCTTCAAACATAGCAGGAAATCCTAATATTATCGGTATATAAGTGCTTTAACACAACTTTAAGAAAGCTGTGCAAAAAAAAAGGTTTGTAGACTTAAAGGAATCTATGCTTTATTGTAAGTAATCCATCACTGTATTGAAACAAGATTGATAAGAAAAACTGCTTTAGAATTTTAATCAATTATTAAATAAAGATGTGCTTATTTTATCGTATGACTAAACTGGTCTTAAAACACTCAAATAAAATATTATTCTGCCCACAAATTCTCATTATGCACCCTTTTGTTAATGACTAAGCACCACTTCGACTATGGACATCTTGCCGGCATCCTTTGATCCACTTTACTGGAAAACAGCTGATAAGCCAGCAAGATTATAGATTCTAACAGAAGCAATAGATTATGCCATCATTTATGCATTTAACACATACTGAGACAGGTCTGGCACTGAAAACTGCACTCTGTCCGGCTGCTGAGATGCCAAAACAAGTCTTTGGCATTCACACTGTTGTGCACTGTATTAGAGAGAATTAAGGGTGTGTGTGCTGCATTGAGGTGCTTGCATTATGTGGAGGATTTCTCAGCACATGGTCCATGAAAAGCACTGCTTATTGACTGGATTTTCTTTAGTGCTACCTTTAGTTTCAATACGAGTAGAAGTCTTTGTGAGTAGATGAGGCAGACAGGCAAAAATGTAGCTTCTGCTTAATCCGCGTTAGATATTTTTTTTCCCACAATGCTATACAAATTGAAGTAAATAAATGTTGTTAGTTACCATGTTTAAAAAGTATGGCTTTAGATGTCAATATGAAAACTCCAGGTAGGGTAGTGTAGGGGTATTGCGCTACTTCATCCTTTGTACGAGACAAATTTCAGGCATTAAAATAACAAAGAAGGACATTTCTTTAAATTACTCAGGGTTAGAATCAATTTTTTACACAGTTAATAAATAAAGAAATGAGAACATTCAACCTGCAGTGATCATAATTGAAATCAAAAAGTATGAACTTGATTCCAAGTGACTAATTAAAAAAAGCCATACAGAGACAAAATTAACTGATATAATTTTTCAAATTAAAATCATTCGCAAGAGGCTGAAGAAGGTTTTTTTTTTTGTAACACTTAATTTATAATTTTAATGGATACTTTTTTCCACCACAGAAAAGTAAAACAAGGGATAAACTTCTACACCTGAAACATTTGGTATCCACAATCTATCTCCCTTTGAACTACCCCAATAGAATTCAACAGAGCACAATACCTTTCTCAAACACAGCCACCTCATGTTCACTTCAAAAACAGTTCAATTTGGTGTCAATTTACTGCACTCCATCTCCACTTAGAGGTGCATACTGTAATGAACAACCACCTTAACTTAGAGGATGGACAGCGCCAATTGATAAACTTGGTGTTGTGCCAATATACCTAGAATAAACGGTACGTACAGCTCCCTGTATGCCTTGCAAATGTGACGTAATGCATCAGGTAACAAAACCAGTGGAAACCTACCATTATGGTCTTTCTCTTCAGCTGTAGCTGCCTCAAGTAGGAAGCAACTCAGCAGAGTTGAAGTAAACCTTGTGGTGCTACATCCTAAAGCTGCAAGACCACTTTCTTAATGAAGATGCTTCTTTAAGCTTGTACAGTAATCTGCTCAAACAGAAAGAGCAAGCTCTGAGAGCAGCCCACCTGGTCTACAGACAGTGCTTAACAGCTAACCCAGTGGAGAAATATCTGAATTAGTTTAGTTTTATACAATTATTATACTATATTTTTTTTTATAGTTTTGTAAGAGGAAATTAGCTTTTGCTCACAGTTTTGAGAAAAAAAAATGTATTACCACAACTCTAACTATGGTAAGTCCCTACCAACACAGACTAGATTAAGTGTGACTGCAAAGACATTTTGCCATTCTAGCCATGTATCCAAAAGGATTTGGCTTTTTTTGGTGAATCTCCTTTTCTTTGATTTATCTTTGTTTCAAAAATGTATTCACCTTTGGCATAAATAATAAAAACAATATAGTTTAAAAAAGGTTTGGAATAATAATAGGCAAACTTATTCTGCCCAAAACCATTTACTGTAGTCAGAAAACTTAAATTTACCATTTACTGCGATTTCTCTTTTAAAAAGCACATTTCCTTTAACAAAATTCCAAAAAACATTAATTCTAGATGCCAAATATAGAAAAAGTTATTTTCCCTTGTATAGATCTCAAAACAGATCTAAATCTTTTTCAACTTCTTGTAAATACTTAGACAAAGGGTGATAATTCCCTCAAGCAGACAAAACAAAATTTGCTCATGGGAATAGATACACTGAGTGGCTTTTGTTTGCTTGATGTTGCCAAAAAAGGATGAGTAATTAGATACAGCAGGAAGGTTATAGTGAAACATTCAATGGGGAGAAGGAGGCAGATGTTGGGTGACACTTTAAACAGAGATAAACAAATGATCTCTTATATTGAAAAATGTCTTCTAGAATCTTTTTGATCTTTTCCAAAAAAAGTAGCATATAACTATAGTCATATTAAAAGCAGCCTTAGAGTCCTTGGTTTCTCATGCTTAGTAGAGCCATTACAAAACACTGGTGTGACAGCAGCGTGACTGTAACCTATTGTCACATTAATCTAAGGATGATGAGTGGCCTACGAACTTGGCACTCTTGTCTTTCGGGATTAATGTGATGTCAGGACAGGAAATGTGAACATCCTTCTGCTCCTAATTAGTTTTGTCAGCTGTTTCCTAAACTCTGACTCGAGGAGAAATGACTGTAGATTACAGGTGTTTAAATCCTTGGCTGGCAGAATAAAAAATCAAAGTAACAGCAAGACAAACTGCCACAGGTTAAATGATTTCAAACCATTCATTTGGTTACAGTACAGAAAGTAAATATGTTCTACATTTTATTTTTAAATGCCTAAATGTCACTTTTTGTGACACAGAAATCACTTGAAGTAGATTAGAATACGCTCAGAAAAGAAAAAACAAAACAAAAATGTCATGAAAACCCATATGCAGAACACACCACGGAGTCAGGGGTAAAAGTTCAATAGTTTATTTAGGAAAACACACACAGAATAAAGATTGCACTGGTTCTTGTACTGGTCCGGGACTGGTTTCACAGAGTAATCTGATGAGGTTCAGACTGATCGGTGGAGAGAGGGAACCGGTTGGGTCCAGAGACTGTGGATTCAGCAGAGAGCTTAGCAGCGGCTGAGTTTAGCTTCAGGCTAACGAGGTTCAGACCTTGAGTTGTTCTCCTAGTTCTCTCCTGAGAACTAACCGGGAGACACAGACTGAGGATCTTCAGGTTTGGCTTCTCTGGGTAGGCAGGCAGGTTTCCTAACATGAGCTCCTCCAGAGCTTCAGGCTTCAAACGGGTTTTCCTACGAGCAGAGAAGACAAAGACTGGTTAGAATCAGGTTACTCTCCAGAGTAGACTGAGATTCTAAATTCTGGCTGAGGCTCAGGCTCCGCTAACCCAAACTTGGCAACACTCTGGCACTGAAGACAGGTCTGGCCGCTGCTTATGTAGCTGATCTCCTGATGGGCTGATGATCCTCAGGTGTGCAGGTGGCTCCAGCTCAGGAGACCCAGAGCGCTCTCTGCTGGAGACAGGTGGCAGATCTCCAGATCCCAACAAAAAACCTTTTTTACTTAAAAGAAGCTGAAATTAAACATAGTTTAATAAAAACAATAAAGATAAGACTTTATATACAATTTTGCTATGGACAATATTTAAAATAGTGACATGTTTCTAAGATTGACTCTTAAGCAGGCAAAATGACAGACACAGTGGAGTTTTAAAAGATTTACTGAATAAACAAAAAAGGTGACGGATTGGTAAATCCTTGGGATGGAGTCTCTAAAGGTAAAAAAATAAGGATTAACTGATGAAGGTATGAGAATGGTTTGTTGTTTAGGGAGAACAATGGCTTATTGTTCCAGGAGGCCAGTGACATACTGTTCAGGGAGGTAAGACACTGGTAAGTGGTGAAAAGAAGGCGATGGATGCTGCGGCAGAAGGCGGACAGGCAGTAGATGGGATTGCTGAAACTCAGATCTGATCTCGTTGGTACAGTTTTATGGAGCCAGAGAATCCGCTGGAGAGAGACACTGGATGATTCCTGAGAGCTGACACAAGAGGACAAGCCGGGGAGTCTAAGCCTCAGAAAAGACTTTAAGAACGGCAACTGGGAAGCATGTCAAAGGTAAGGCTCAGAAGACTAATAGATGACATTTGGCAGTTACCACACAGGGTTATTCTATAAATGGCATCTAGAAATATTGCTCTCTGCATTTTAAGTTTGCCTATACTTTTTCCAAAACTCTTTTCAAACTATATATATATATATATATATATACATATATATATATATATATATATATATATATATATATATATATATTGGAAGAAGTATATGCTAACTTATTTAGTATATATATATATATATATATATATATATATATATATATATATATATATATATATATATATATAGATATATATATAGATATATATATAGATATATATATCTATATATATATATATATCTATATATATATATATATATATATATATATATATATATACATATATATAATTGTGCCAAATTTCATTTCATTGATTTCATTCCCAAAGATAAAGATAAAGAAATAAAAGGAAACTGCTCCCTTTTGAAGGCTGCGCTGATTGCTAGAGATGAGCTTAGAGCGGAGCCAATTAGCCACACAAAAAACACCAGCACAGCCTGCAGACCTAAGAAGCTAGTGTTATTAAATGAGTATCATTTATTTCATCCAGTAAAACGCGCAATACAGATTTCAACAAAAATCTGACAATGAGATCATTTTATTTCACACAATATTGCAGTCATTGGTAACGCTATTTTGCAACTAGGACATATTTAGCTCCAACACCTTCTCCTTCCAACACCCTTCTCCCTCCATCCTAAAACATGTATGTTTAAACCTTCACTGATATTTGCTATTTTTACCCATTTTTTTTTTTTTTTTTTTTGCTAGACAGGAGCAATCAGTAGACAGTTACATCAAATAGTCTTAAATAGTGATATATTATCCAGCTTTATATGGTATACAACTTTCTTGTTTTCTGTTAGCAAGTGGTAATTAGGTATTAGCCAAGTTAGCATGGTAATCATCCTGCTAATTAACAAGATGTCACATTGAAAGCAGAACTAATAGCATCAAACAGTACTATACTTATAAGATGCAGTGGCTGAATCGTTTTGAAAGTTCTCAGAAAAAAAGTCTTAATCTACACTGTGTTTATATAAATTAGGCATACTAAAATTCCTTTATGGACGGTCACAGGAGGGCTGGATTATGTCACAGTTAAATATAGGTGAGGCATGAGGTACACACTAGACAGAGTACCAGATCATTGCAGGACAAACAGACAAACAATTATGTTGGCACAAACTCACAACAAAGATTTTCCATTCAGATGGAGACTTTTCTTGAAATGGGTAAAGAAAACAACCGAACTTGAAGCAATTGCAACAGAGCTATGTCCATGGAGAACATGTAAAATTCCCCAAATCATATCTGTTGACCTTCTATTTGTGTGGTAAGTGTACCAAAAACATTGATCTTTGATTTTTATGTCTAAAGTCCTGGAGTTTTCTTTTTTTTTAACAAAGAAAATAAGGTAACATATTAATAAATATAAATAAATCGAACATCATCGATCTCACAATGGAGAAATTCATGGAGAAACCCATCTCCTTGGGGTGCAGTGGGCTGCCCCTGTGTGGTGCCTGGGGAGCAATTGGAGGTTAAGGGTCTTGCTCAGGGAGCCAGAGTGGAGGCTGAAAGGATCAAACCGAATACTTGCAACCTTCTTAGAGCAAACACTCACTGCTCTAACCACTAGGTCACTCATTCCCCCATGTTGCATTTATATTTATTCAATCCCTTTATTGTATTACCCCTAAATGAAATCCTGAATGACCACCAATAGTCAATCAACAGCGTTGTCAGTTTGCATGTGAAAAAATGAGCATTTCTTTGCATTCTGGTTTAAGTCTTTTGTAGACTCATGTTTTGGCACAGTTGCATCCATAAATGTTAAGTGGATACATCTATACTAATCTGCACATTTATAAAGTTATATTTTTAAATATTTTTCTTTCAAAATTACTTAAACTAAGTCAGCCCAGATGTAGTCCACCTCTAAATATACATTTTCAGGTCTTGCTATGGATTCTAAGTTGGACATATGCCTAGACTGGTGTGATACATGCTATCCCCGGCCAATCTTTTTGTTTGGATGGCCTTGTCTTGGTAGATTTGCAGTTGTGCTTTGCATTTATTCCATTTTCAGATGATAGATTTCCTTATTCCTCTCTTTATCTCCAGAAACCATAAAATGTGTGTCTTTACAAGCACGATAACAGTCGATGTGACATTAACATGGCCAAGGGCATATTTTACTTGTGTGCAGTTATTCTGCAGCCATGCCTTTACAGTGGGGCCTGGACAGGCTGCTGATAATAAACTTACTCTGTAGAAGAAATGGATGGTGTAGGATTACGGAGGGATTGCTGTGTGGGAAATATCATGCGTCGTTATTACAAGATGGCCGGGAGAGGCAATCAAACAATATGAATTCAGCTCACGGGTTTCCCCTCCTCTCAGTGGTGAGACAGATGAATTCATGTGTGTGATGGTATGTGTGCTGCTCTTTGTATTTTTTCTCCTCAACCAGGTCATCTCACAATTCATCCCTGCTATCTGCTGGAATTAAATCCTGACTTGGTCAAGTTCAGGAGTCACATGTGTGTTGGTCTGATTCTATTGTACAATAAAGAACATGATAAAAGAATTTAAAGTGATGAATATATTTCTTATTATTTTAAGTGAAGGTGACAATTGTTTGTTTTTCACGCATCCAAAGTTTAAGCCTGTTTTTCTTCAGTTATTTTATATTGTTTAGTTTTGTGACCACATAATATGACTTATGAGTTACAATAGATTCTAAATATTTCTTAGAATATGAGAAGTTTACTTAATTTTTGGCCGATAACTTTGTTGTGTGGTATTCCGATTTAAACTGGAATAAGCCCGATTAATTTCTGCAGTTTAATTTGAATTCTACACAGTATCAATCTAGCAAGACTCGTGTGGAAAGTGTTCGCAAGACGGAAGGACATTTATTGATAAATCAAGTGACACATGCCTCTTATTCCGATTGTTTTACCAATCATTGCACTTGATTTATTTCACAATGGGTGGTGTTAACAGATAAATCAGGAAGAAGACGCGGATATCTTCCCATTAAAAAAGGTGCAAAATGCATCTTTTTGCTCTTCTTGCAGCTACATTTGTTTTTCTTCAGCCTACCGCTTCTGGTTGAGCTGTTGACATCATACATATCTCTGCATTTCATTGATCAGACACGTTTTAGTATTGAGACTAATACATCTGTTGGATTCTGGCAAGATTTGTTTACGGTAGTTTGTGAATCCACAAATGCTGCGACAATCTACCTTACTTACAACTTAAATTTATGTTATGCATATGAATACATTCATTTTTTTAACCTTCTTAACTGAAATCAAGCAAACATTATGCACGTCTTTAGTGTAAAATATGTTTAAAATAGCCTTTTTGGTTTACCCTTTACAAATTAAAGCTACAGTGTGTAATAATTACAGGGATATACAGTCAGAAATGTAATATATTATACATAACTATGTTATTTATCATCATCTATGAGCTCAGCCTCTTAACCTTAATATTTGCGTTGCCTTAGAATTCGTTATTTATAATTACATAGCAGCGGGTCTCGCAGCCATGGAGGCAGACATCTTTGCGCTACGGCAGCGCAGAGCCAACAAACTAGCGATTGCGAGATCGCCCATTACGCTCGAAAGTAACTACGGCAAGTTGAGAGAGATGAACTGAGACGGTACTGAACAATAGATGGCAGTATTATGCCTGAGAATACTATCTGTAAAATTATCTATGTAAACAAACCTAATCACTTGAGAAGGTAGGTGATGCGGACGTCGTGGAAGACATTTTGTCCCATAAAGCTCGCCGTACTGTTGGGGGGGAGAAGCGGTGGGGGGGAGATGTTCATGTTGCTGCAGTCTGCAGTCTGGACATTAGATGTTGCTAAAAATTACACACTGTAGCTTTAAACACTATTTGATGGGCATACTGACACCCCAGTAGTTCTGCACTGATGCTTCGATTAGCCTGTAGCCTATTTTCCTGAACTTACTTTAGGTCGGATGTTCCTTCGCTGTTTGATGGGACTGACCTAGCAGTCAATGAAAATTATATATTTAAGATATTTTGTGCATTTTTAGAAGCAACTGGCATCCAGCTTAACTCAGACACCAATGGCAACTCTGGGTGAGGTGAAAAAAGTAAAAGGGAACCTTGTTAAGTATGAGCTCGAGCTACAACGATGAGCAGAATAGTGCTGTAGTTGTGTGTGTTTTGGCCACAGGTGGCTGTATCATAAGAAAAGTCCTCTTAACGAGATAAAAGGGCCAAAAATTGCCAGGATTTTGGTACTGTAGCCTTGATCTTATGTCATGCCCATGGGTGAGAGCTGGAATGTAAAAGGACCAAAAAGCTTTGCCTTTTGGTTAAGCATTATCTCCACCACAGACCGGATAAGCGTTCTCCTTTTACCCTGAAAAACCCCTTCATCAGTCAGCCCACCTCAGGCTCCATCCTGCCATCAGTTGGTACTAATAAAAAAAACAACTACTTCAAATTCACCAAGTTTCTATGCTTGCTTGAGGGGGTTTTTGGCTTTTGCAAAAAAGGCTTAAACTGGAGACGAAAACTCTTTTTCGAATCATCTCTGATCATTTTACTGACATGACTTATCAGCTGTTTCTGCTGTCACCGCCTTCCTGGATGTTCCTACAATGCATGTAAATGTGGTTTGAAACAACATTGCTGTTACTAACTGACTTTTTAATTGTAGAACAATTTGCTGTATGGCAACACATTCATTAATACTTTCCTCCATTACTGATCTATGGTCAGTGCTTCATTGAAGCTTCTACTTCCTGTTTCTTACAGCCATGCTCAAAGACCTACTGTATGATGACATATTGTGTTGCATCGCTTGGCTAATTCATTTTAAACCAAATGGAAACCCCTTAAATTAGCATTTTCTTCTTTTCAACTTTTAAACGTTTGCATAAAATTCACATTTCAGATGGATGGAAGCACAGCTACATAGAGCTTAAAGGAATAGTACACCCAAAACATGATTAGCCTTCATTTTCTACTCACCCCCATGCTGAACAACACTCTGGAGTACTTTTTTGATATCTCAAATGCATCTGGACATCTGGGAGGCTTCTTGCTGTCTGCTGACATTCAAATAATGGAGGACCTCCATTATTCAGCGTCTGCTCTTGATAATGCAAGCGTAGAAGAAGAAATGTGCTGTTTACCTGTGCAAAGAAAGAAACAACGAAAGAAAAATGTCTGAGGACTTCAGTGTTGAGGAAGAGCATGAGTTCTTTACCGAGCTGAATGCGCACTTTCATCTGGTTTGGTCTGCCGCGGTTTCCGTAGGCTCGTGAACTCGCAGGCGCGCGCTTTTAGGAAATCCTATACACTACAGTTTATGCTCTAAAAACATTCTAAATGACTTCGTTTCGAGTAAATTATGGAAGCTACCCACTCAGGATACTTGGAATACATTGGACGAGCAGTATGGAGGAATATTGACACGTTTTTTGTGGACTTTTATGGACCTTTCTGCCTCGGGCGCCATGGACCTCCATTATTTGAATGTCAGCAGACAGCAAGAAGCCTCCCAGATCTCCAGATGCATTTGAAATATCAAAAAAGTACTCCAGAGTGTTGTTCAGCATGGGGGTGAGTAGAAAATGAAGGCTTATCATGTTTTGGGTGTACTATTCCTTTAAACCTGCCTTTTTACTCGTCCAAACACTCCTGTTCATGTGAGATCTGTCACCTCGCCTTCATCTGGACTGGGCTGCAGTGTGCATATTGACAATTTCACACTTGTGAGCCTAATTTTCATTTGCACTTTTTTAAAGTTACTTCTTTCACTAAACAAGAGCAGTAAAAAGACAGGTTGATTACTGGAACAGATAAACGCAGAGTGAAAATGAGCATGAAGAAGATGTGTTTTGATGTAGTTGCACTCAAAAGACACTCCTACGTCTGGGGTGAGTGTCCCTGCCCTGTAGCCCAACTCCCACTGAACAGTGACAGAGAGTCTCTCACTGTGTTTTGTCATTCCTGTAAAGCTTTGAGACATATTTTTCATTCTCACTGTCAGTGCTTAACTTACACAGGAACTTGGGTGGGAATGACAGTAATGCATGTGAAAGAGCATTTCAGCTGACAGGTTTAAGATTTAGCTCATCCTGTAAAGCTATGTAACAAACACTCAGCTTCTGCAAGAAACACCTACTAAGGTAAGGATTAAAAATTTCTGATCAGAAATTTTACCTAAACAAATCGATTCTGATGATACCCATGAAGCAGAACATCTGTGGAGTAATTTCTCTCCATTATGGATTTATCAACCCACACAGGTTCATAATTCTTACATTTTAAAACATGTCATACATGTTTTGCTTTACAGAAACATCCCTGTAGTTAGTTAAAAACCACTGAAATAACTTTGCCTGGAAACATGATGAAATTGAGAAATTCAAAGTAATAATTTTAATAAGAGCAGCTTACTGTTATAGATCTAGCTGGTATAAAGTTAATCGATGTTCACAATTGTTTTCCTGTTCCTGTTTGTAATACTGTTCCTATGAGGCCAAATTGGCAAGTTGTAGTCCATCATCATTTTGTACTCCATCTTTATTCTTCAGTTCATTTTGTGCAATGCTCCTCTACCTCTTGCAATAATCGATTCCTTCAAACATTCTTCTTGTTAATTGTTTTGTCTAATCTTTAATCATCTCTAGACAATGTCAGGTTGGCTGTAAATTTTAGCTCAGGCTGTATATATATGTATAATTTATCGAGGATCAGAGTCTGAGTGATGTTTTATTTTGAAAAATATAAAAAATTGCGGTATTCTCTCCCATTTATATCAGTCGGTGCATCTGTGCCTCTTGACACAGGTTAATTCAGTTCAAGACTCATCCTATCTATAACATCCTATCTTTGTGAATTTTTTTGCGGTTACAGTGACTAAAACAAAGCTACGGAGCAGACTGGACATCACGAGCACACTTCGTGTGTCATTGTCTCCGATTACGCCTAGATGCGACCGGCTTGTTATTTTATTTTTATGCTGTTTGTATTTGATTTTATGCCAGTCGTATCGGACCGGCCGGTCCGTGAAAATATTGTCTGACATATAGCGGTCCGGGGTGCAAAAAAAGTTGGGGACCGCTGATATAGGGGAGCTGAAATTGATGATGTGCGAAGCCTCGCTACCACATCAGACCACGAGACCGCTCCGGGAAGTGGTTTAGCTCACCTGTGAACTTCGACAGGCATTTAAACAGTCTCAGTATTCAGTCAAGATGTTGAAGTTTGCAGAAGAGTTGATGTCAGTTAGATAGAGTATTCTAAGAATAGATTGGTTGGAAAAACAATCAATCTAGTTAGTTAAAACAATTTTGGTTAGATTAAACAATATAATGATCAGAATGTGACCAAGCCACTGTGTTCAGTTGTATTACTTTCTAAAGACGAGTTAGTAGTGAAAGAGGCTTCTGCTGTAAGACTTTTCCTTTCAATCCAAGGGTTGTTGTTTTAAGACCTGGCATTGGCTGTTGAAGGTTTCTATACTACTTAATCACTAATTTGGCCAAAGTGAAAAACTGGTATTTGTTTTCCCTTTTGCAAATATAAATTGGGGAAAAACACTACCAAACTCGATTGGACATGTAGCTTCCAACCAGATTAAAACCAAAAACTGTGGAAAAACTATAAGTTTTGAATAAAAATGACTAACACCTTTGTTGTACAAGCACTTTCACCATCTGCTTGAGCTTATGTCTTTAAAATGACAGAAAAACAGTGTAGCTTAAAAGACTGTTGTCTTCCAGGACATTTCACACTAAAAACCTTACAAACGATTTTATTATACACACTAAGAATGAACAATTTCAAAGGGGAAAAAGAAAGAAGAAAATCAATTGAGAAAAAAACAACAACACATTATATTGCTCACTACAGTTATGCACTCCACCACTAGGTGGTGATAGTTCACATGAAGCTTCATGAAATGTGCAGCTTGTTGAAGCAATTTGCCAAAATGGTCTCACTAGTGATCTCACCATCACTAGCTTGCAGATATAATAAGGAGTAGTGGCAACAGAAGCGTAACTAATCAAGAAATACGGGAACAAGAACAAAGGGGAACACATGGGTTAATGAGGAAATGAAGAAAATCCAGCAAACAATAACTGCATAATAGGAGTATATATGCCAAACTGAACAATGAATGGAGTAATCAACTGATAGGGAGCAGGTGTGGACAGAAGGATCTAGAAAGAGCAACAGAGAGTAACAGTGCTTAAATATAACAAGAAAATAACTTGGATGACACTAAATGGAAATTAAACTTATAATTTAGAAACACAGAATGACGTAAATCAAAGTGTAACTGAAAGCCTAAAGTGATATTAGAAACAGAACCAAAAATCCTAATCAGGATATCATGAGAGTAACAATTCTGGGAAGAATTAAATTGTGTTTTTAACCTGAAAAACACCAGGAGCTTATTGATGGCTAGAAACTACAGTTTGTATGTAATATGTGTAATATGTGTGTATATATATGTAAACTGTGTAAAAAATAGACCATATAAATGGTCCAGCCCCATGATGTGAGCCCCAAATTTCTTTTAAGGAAATTATTGAAGTACTTGGTTTTGTTATCATTCCAACTAAGAAATACAGGCTTTGGTCCATCATTAAAAGGTCAATATAGTATCACAGCTGAAGAAGTTGGTGAAGGTGTGGAAACTGTAACTGTTGAAGGTGAAGATATTCATTTTATTTTTTATTTTAGATTTTTGAGAAAGTTGCTCAGCCCTGGCTCTCTGTAAAGGTGACCCAAAAATGTATTAATAATTGATAAAAAAAAATCTATCTCTCCACTTCAGGCGAGCAGGAGCCTGTTTGGATGTGTGTATTACAGAATAATGCATGACATCCCGCAGTTGCAAACGATCAAAAGCAGTTTCATGATAAGAGGGATGCAGTGACAAGTTTCCTTCCTGGAACGTTAAAAATTCCCAACAGCGGAGATGTGACAGCTTTGATCAGTTATTCTACTTTACAACAACTGCTAAATTATGGATATGTACATCCACCAGACTCAGAATAACTGATATTGAAACATATTCTAACCTTTTCCTTTTTTTTCCTGTTTTATATTCAGTGGTTAACAAGTTCCCACTTTAGGATGAGATAATATGAAACTCAGCCCACATAGATAAAAACTTTATTAATACTTGTTCACAAATTAAGAAATCAACACATCTGAGCTTATTTGATGTAGCCGACCACAAGTTGCTTAAATTGAGTGCTGTAAGAGATACAGTTTTCTATAAGTTGACAGATTATGTAATATATAAAATTAGAGTGTGGTCTCTGCCTGATTATTTAGACTTATTTATACACATATTATTGTATATACACATATACTTGTTCACATATTTGATATATTATTAATTTGTGATTTGCAATTAAAATAAAGTGTTATATTGTTTTCTGCTGCTTTTAGAAAACATATCTCTCAACATCACAATAGGAGACCGCAGATGTGGCGATGTAACATTCTGATCCCACACTCAGCCGAACATTGTTCATGCTTTTAAGGGGGGGTTATATGAATTGGTATTATAGAAATTAGCCAAAGCTAAGCCTTAAAACTTAATTCTTACTCCGAAATGACAACACAGACACGGCTTCTTACAGAAGGATGCCTTGCTTTGGTTATTTGACGCCATGAAAACTACGGAAAAAAATACAAAGGCTTCAGAACAGAACTTCATCAAGCTACAAGAAAAAAGAAGAAAATGTTCTTGACCAAAAAATTACCTCATGGCCACTTTGGAGATCCTAGGTAGGTACTCTTATAGTCTTGTACACTTTAAACACATAAATAATTATAAAACCATTGATAATACATTAAAAAAATATAATACAATCAATACAAAATACATTTTACAGCAAGAGAAAAACTAGACTGCAGCAGATGACTCAGAACAAGGCTTTTGAGTGCTTCCTGCATACGTAGGTCTTGCAGCCTCTCATACTCACGAATCCGTCTCACGACAAGTAGTGTTGCGCCGATGCCATTTTTTGGCCCCGATACCGATACCCGATACCTCGCTGTGCAGTATCGGCCGATACCGATACCATAATAATGTAAAATACACTCACCGGCCACTTTATTAGGTACCCCATGCTAGTAACGGGTTGGACCCCCTTTTGCCTTCAGAACTGCCTCAATTCTTTGTGGCATAGATTCAACAAGGTGCTGGAAGCATTCCTCAGGGAGTTTGGTCCATATTGACATGATGGCATCACACAGTTGCTGCAGATTTGTCGGCTGCACATCCATGATGCGAATCTGCAGTTCCACCACATCCCAAAGATGCTCTATTGTATTGAGATCTGGTGACTGTGGAGGCCATTTGAGTACAGTGAACTCATTGTCATGTTCAAGAAACCAGTCTGACATGATTCCAGCTTTATGACATGGCGCATTATCCTGCTGAAAGTAGCCATCAGAAGTAGGGTACATTGTGGTCATAAAGGGATGGACATGGTCAGCAACAATACTCAGGTAGGCTTTGGCGTTGCAACGATGCTCAATTGGTACCAAGGGGCCCAAAGAGTGCCAAGAAAATATTCCCCACACCATGACACCACCACCACCAGCCTGAACCGTTGATACAAGGCAGGATGGATCCATGCTTTCATGTTGTAGATGCCAAATTCTGACCCTACGATCCGAATGTCGCAGCAGAAATTGAGACTCATCAGACCAGGCAACGTTTTTCCAATCTTCTATTGTCCAATTTCGATGAGCTTGTGCAAATTGTACAAGTTTCCTGTTCTTAGCTGAAAGGAGTGGCACCCGGTGTGGTCTTCTGCTGCTGTAGCCCATCTGCCTCAAAGTTCGACGTACTGTGCGTTCAGAGATGCTCTTCTGCCCTCCTTGGTTGTAACGGGTGGTTATTTGAGTCACTGTTGCCCTTCTATCAGCTCAAACCAGTCTGGCCATTCTCCTCTGACCTCTGGCATCAACAAGGCATTTCCGCCCACAGAACTGCAGCTCACTGGATGTTTTTTCTTTTTCGGACCATTCTCTGTAAACCCTAGAGATGGTTGTGCGTGAAAATCCCAGTAGATCAGCAGTTTCTGAAATACTCAGACCAGCCCTTCTGGCACCAACAATAATGCCACGTTCAAAGTCACTTAAATCACCTTTCTTCCCCATACTGATGCTCGGTTTGAACTGCAGGAGATTGTCTTGACCATGTCTACAAGCCGAAATGCACTGAGTTGCCGCCATGTGATTGGCTGCTTAGAAATTAAGTGTTAACAAGCAGTTGGACAGGTGTACCTAATAAAGTGACCGGTGAGTGTAATTGCCATCATGGCTTTGTCAAGCTGCTGCCTACCTTTGTGAAGCAGGAAAAAGACTAAAACAAAGTGAATCCAGTAGAACTTTTTATTGCCTACCAGGAGTGGATGACAATAGTTGAATAAACGTATGGCTCTCAAAATGGTATCGGTGCCCTATTTGTTGGTACTCGCCGATACCGATACCACCATTTTAGGGCAGTATCGGGGCCCCGTCCGATACTGGTATCGGTATCGGTGCAACACTAACGACAAGAGCAATGACTTAAAGTAGTTTTGTGAGATAGTAAATGCATCTTACACATAAAGACAAACACTGCCATGTGAGCCACAACAAAATAAACCAAAATATGTTAACCTCTGAAAAATATTTTCTTGGCTGCAGAAATAATTTGGAATTTGTTAAGTAAAGTTCTTTAAAAATGTTCTAAGTGTTCTATATCTTATCTTCTGCTTAGCTAACAGCTAGTCTGAGAACAAAGCAGAGTTCAATAACCTCCGGCTTCATCAAAAATGCAGTTTTTGGCTGATGCTGTTTCCTCGATTTTCCCTCTCACAGACTTGTTTGACTGGAAATACTTAACATGTTTTATGACCAGCATCTATTTCTTATAGGAAGATAATTTGATGTGCAATATGTTGGTGAAAATTCTCAGTCATCCAGGTCATAGTCATTCCGAAAAACTTTTGCTTCCCTATATGGGAAGCGAAATGTCTTCAAACTTTGAAACAAAGTCCAGTGGACTGTTTTTTTAGAATATGATGTGCACCTCCTCTAACCTCTACTTCATGTGGAAATAATCACGGACGTCTGCGTAAATAACCACCAAATTCAAACTGGTAAAAGGGTAAGATAAAAAAAAAATGGCTTAGCATATATTAGGACTGCAAATAAGGATTATTTTGCTAATCTATTAGTCTTTTGATTATTTGTTCGATTAGTATTCGGATAGCAAAATGTTCTTTAGAGAATACCTTATATAAAATTAAACCAGGTGAATCCACTTCAGTAGTTCAGGATAGAGCATATTTTTTTGGAAAAAAGTTTTTTTTTTTTTCTTAAATGTAAAAAATATAGATTTTTTTTTTTTACAATTTTGGTATAACTGCTCTAAGTGTTGCTCTGTCAGCTAAAGGCATGTGTTAGAGTCTCTATACTCCAGCTAATGATTAATCAAATACTAAATTAGTTGACGGTAATCTTAATAATGGATTAATCATGATGTGTTTCAGCCCTAGCTTAAATTTTTCGCAAAGATAATGGGAATCCTGTTTGGCCTGGATCTTCTCAGAATAAATCTCTGAATTCTCGTTGCTATTTTTGTGCTCAAAAACACATGAAAAAACATCTTGTTCCGCTCCCACCTTAACCATTCAAGGACCGACCCAAAACGGGTTGACCAATCATTTTGCCGTATTATGGTTTAAGGTGGAGCATGCAACTGTGACTACAGCAAGAAGTCCACAAAGTCAACAGCCTAACTAAATAAACATGGTGGACCCGGATAACACACACATAACTGTTGCTATAGCCTTTGTTTTGTCAAAATCCATAATTCCATTAATGAAAGATGAACAATAAGAAATGTTTTGTTAATTTTTTGATGACAAAGATGTTTGTGCATTTTTACCCACTGAATGGCTTAAACCAAACATTGGTAGGCGGGCACTTTTCACTTTCGCCATATCAGCTCAGAAAGTTCTTCGGGCTTACCAGGTTATATCAGAATAGGTGTTAGTTTTATTGTTTTGGTACAGCTAAATTGAATACAAAATGCACAAAATGATTACAACTATACAGTAAGCTTTTCTTCTTCAATTATAATCCTATAGCCTTTAGGCTGAAGCTTTCGTCATAAATCATTTCCTTTTTAATTCACAGCTTATGTTTCCTCCTAAAGAGAATGATTTATAATGTTAAGTTTAGTTTAAGAACCCCCCCAACGTTATTCGGTGAAACAATTTGTTCAAGGTATGAATACTTGTCATTAATGCCGTTATAGAAGACATTCATGCACAGCACGTCTTATCTCCTCCTCTTTCCTCTTATTTGGAGGCTCCTGTTCCCTTCTGATAAGCCTTAAGATGAAACATTTGACCAAATCCAATATAAAAAGCTTCCCTTTATGCACAACCTGTTTGGCTCCATATACACAAGAGGGAGGTATGATTTCCACCGAGGTTATGGTCTCATAACTCATTAGGGCAGCATGGCCAATCCCATCTCAATAACCCACCTTTTGTTGTTACATGTCAGTTTTAAAGACTAATTAAATTGAGGATATCAGGATTCACAAGTGAATTTGATTCATCACTGTCAAAGAGCACAGCAGAGTCAAAGCAGAGCATCATTCCCAGAGAGATGCTGGCTCTTACTACTACTCATCTGTTAGCTGGCTACTGTACCTGCCTTTTTGAGGCCAAAGAGGGAAGTTGAGGCTCTGCTCGGTGGAGACAGCTCACCGTCTGTCATACAGAACAGACTAATTGTGAGGGAGACACTGATGGCGCACAAACTATTTGACTGAAATGAGAACATTGTTACACCTGAGAGGAAGCTTTGCTTTTTTTGTTGTTTTTTTTTTCTGTTGGAGCTGCCAGTGCAGTTGGAGAGAAAAATAATAGAAAGTTGAGTGAAGCAGCTTCAATCTACAGAGAATCTCTTTAAAGGAGAGCCAGTTGGAGGAGTCTTTGAAAAGAGACTCACTGATGGGCACTCCTGGGCTGAGTTTCCGGTGATGAATATAGAAGTGAAGCCTAGGATGTGAGCAGAAAGACTTGATGGAGAGGACTGCTGGTAAACGAGAAAATGGGAAAAAGGGAGAAAATGATCAGTGGGAGGCAGCATGACGGCTGCTTGTTTCAGTCATTGTGCTCGTGCTCATTCAAGGCAGGACCACCAAAGCAGAATGCTCAGCTAATGAGCTCCCGCAGGATAGCTCTAGTTTAGTAAACTGACAGATTGCTCTGTTATTGTTAACCGACTTACAGTATTGCATTCAGCGTAACTTTAGCTTAGTTTGGCTTCTCTAAACACAGATCAAAAAGCTTCTAAACTGTAACCTAACTGATTTATTTATTTTTTTGTTCACAAACCTTTTTTATTTAATCTCAGGATGGACAATTAACCTTACAGTTACATATTGTTAATGCATTCTTTTTTCTTGCTTTTGTGCTTCATGCTGGATACAAAGCACAGGTTCTGCTCAGCAAAATGTAATTGTCTTCCTAATCTAATTATATTTCCCTGCGCTGCTGTCAGACAAAGTATTAATCACTTTCGGAACAACTGGGCTCAGATGAATGCAAACATGCTTACAGAGAGGCACTTGACAATGACAAACCCATGCACAGTCGTTTGTTCTTCGTTTCAACACAGCTTCACTCACCAAATGAAATGATTTTTCATTAGTGTCATTGTGACGGGGTTCTATTATGACTTGGTCAAACACATAAATGAATGGCCAACGCCGGAGATAAGTTTAGTGATTTTTTATTCAATTATTTTATTTTCTGGTGAACAAAGACGGTTGGTGCAAAAATATTTACATGGACATCCAAGGCAGGTTAAAATCCGAAAAAGAGCAGTACCTTCAAAAATCAGAATCCATCACCTTCAGTGTGACATCTCAGGAGTCCAGCCACAGACTCACTCCCTGTTGAACAGAGGCCTGCTTTTAAAGCTATAGGCTCCACCCACAGAAAGCAAAAAAAATAAAAACTAAACAATTACTTCTAATTCCCTAAGTAAACAAAAATAATGATTTTGATAATGATGACAATAATAATAACAATAATAATACCATACTAAAAAGAGAGAAAAAAAAAATAATAAACTTGTAATCAAAAATACAATACTCAGTTTAATACAACACACTCTGTACGTTCTGATGACATCACTACGTCATCACGTGACTCCCTCCCAGCGCGCTACAATCCGGAAATAAACCTGTTTGACAATAGACGCAAAAAATATACTTGGTTGAAAATAAGCAGGTTAGAATAAATGTTAAACGAAAACCGGACCATCGTGTGTGCACCCACGATGAACGGCGCCAGCCCAACCTGCAACAAAAGTAAGTGATTGCGTACGTGTATGTATGCGTGTGTGTGTATGTTTGTGCGCATGCTGACACTGACTTATTCCTAAGTCCCAGCTGATGACGGCTCCTACGTCACACCACCCGTCTCCTCTCCAAGGTTGGCGAAACTCGGCAACCTAGAAAGAAAGTCTGCCACTTTATTAAGTCTGCCACTTCTATGACAGATGTTAAATTTGTAAGGTTGCAAGGACAAATACCACCTAGTTAGACGATGGTTACTATCCTTCATGGTGTTGATCCAGGTTAGGGCACGATGGTCTGTCTCCAAATCAAATTCTCTGCCCAGAAGATAATACTTGAGACTTTCCAGAGCCCACTTAATGGCCAGGCCTTCTTTTTCCACCACAGAATATCTCACCTCCCGAGGTAGCAGCTTGCGACTCAGGTAGAGTATGGGTTGCTCCTCTCCAGGATCTCCTTGAGCCAAAACAGCTCCTAAACCAACTGTGGATGCATCTACTTGGACCAGAAATTTCCTGCTGAAATCAGGACTTCGGAGGACAGCAGATGAACATAGATGAGCTTTCAGAGTGTTAAAGGAGTCTTCACACTCCTTGGACCACACAACAGGATTCTTCTGGTCTTTAGCTGTCAAACTGGTGAGTGGAGAAGCAAGTGTAGCAAAATGAGGCACAAACCTTCGATACCAACCAGCTAGCCCCAAGAATGATCGCACTTCCTTCTTTGTTTGAGGGCGGGGGCACTTTTGGATTGCTTCAACTTTGTCCATCTGTGGTCGCACCTCTCCTCTCCCCAGCTGGTAACCCAGGTATCTGGTTTCCTGTTGTGCCCAAACACACTTTGATATGTTAAGTGTCAACCCTGCTCCTGTAATCTTTTCCAACAGTCTTGCTAGATGTGAAACATGCTCCTCCCAGCTATTGCTGTAAATTACTACATCATCAAGGTAAGCAGCACTGTAGTCTTCACTTCCTTGCAGCACTTTGTCCATTAGCCGTTGGAAGGTGGCTGGAGCACCATGCAGGCCAAACGGCATAACCGTAAACTGAAAAAGACCAGAAGGAGTACGGAATGCTGTGTACTGTCTGCTTGAAGGCTCCAATGGAACCTGCCAATACCCTTTACACAGGTCAAGGGTGGTAATGAACTTTGCTTGTCCAATCCTTTCCAGCAGCTCATCTACCCTGGGCATGGGATAGGCATCAAACTCTGACACTGCATTAAGCTTTCTGAAATCAATACAAATCCTTAGTGAGCCATCTTTCTTGCACACGATGACCACTGGACTGCACCACTCAGAGTTTGAAGGTTCAATAATACCTGATTTTAGCATGGTCTTGACTTCATCTTGAAGCTGTCCCACCAACTGCTGTGGAACTCTATATGGCCGCTGACGAATTGGCTGCTTCTCTTTTAGTCGAATTGCATGCTGAATCAAAGTGGTCCGACCTGGATTAGGAGAAAAGAGAGGAGACAGTTTCTGGAAGATCTGCTGAAGTTGTGAGGCTTGGTATGGGGTTAAGTGTCTGAGATCAGGGGTTGACTGTTCATTCATGACTTCAATGCCAGGAACCTCTTCTTCCTCCTCCATTGGCCTCAACAGGCATGATGTTTCTGGAGCTGGATGTGATGGTTCTTTCCACTCCTTTAGCAAGTTCACATGATAAGCCTGTGTAGCTTTCTTTTTGTCAGGGTGGTAGACTTCATAGGTGGTAGGTCCCAGCTGTCGGCTGATGGTATAGGGTCCTTGCCACTTTGCCAAAAGCTTTCTGGTGGATGAAGGCAGGAGAAGCAACACCTTCTGTCCAGGACTTAACACTCTTTGTCGAGCCTGCTGGTCATACCACAGCTTTTGCTTCTGCTGAGCTCGAAGCAGGCTCTTTTCAGCTTCTTCCTGGTAGTCAGCAAGCCGACTTCTCATCTGCAGCACGTACTGGACTACACCTTTGGCACTGGATGGGGTCTCTGATGTATCCCAGCTTTTCTTCAGCAGGTCTAACGGTCCTTGAACATCCCACCCATACAGGAGTTCAAATGGGGAGAATCCAGTTGATGCTTGCGGCACCTCACGATAGGCAAAGAGAAGGAATGGTAACCAGCGGTCCCAATCTCTGCCAGTGTCATTCACAAACTTCTGCAGCATTCTCTTCAGCGTCTGGTTAAACCTTTCGACCAGTCCATCAGTTTGTGGATGGTAAGGCGTCGTCCTGATGGCAGAGATCCCAAGCTGTTTGTGAAAGAGTTTTAGCAGATTAGAAGTGAAGTTAGTTCCCTGGTCTGTCAAAATCTGTTCTGGGATTCCCGTCTTGAAAATAGCTGGATCAGAGCTCGAACCACCACAGGAGCAGTAACAGTATGCAGTGGAAAAGCTCCTGGAAATCTGCTGGCATAATCACAAACTACCAGGATGTACTGATGGCCACGCCCACTCTTCACTAGGGGTCCAACAATGTCCATTGCAACCTTACGAAAAGGAGTGGAGACGACAGGTAGTGGCTGGAGGAGCGCCCGATCTGATTTACGAGCAGGACGAGTCTTCTGACATATAGGACAAGAAGCACATAATGCATTAATGTCATTGTACATTGATGGCCAAAAAAATCGTGAGCTGACTCGCATAAATGTTTTGTGACGCCCCAAGTGCCCTGCCCATGGAATGGTGTGCGCCAAATGCATGACAAGTGCTCTACAGCTAGTTGGAACTACCAACCGTTGCTTTTCATTACAAGCATACAACACACCATCTTTTAACACAAAAGTTTCTTTTCCTCTCCACTTAGCATCAGTTTTTTCTTCCACTCGTTCAAACAAAGGTTGTAAAGACACATCCTGTCTCTGTAAAGTAGCAATATTTTCAGGTATTTTCCAAATGTCATCCACTAATAAATCTGTTGACACATTTCCACTCAGCATTAACTTTTTCTCAAATTTTTTCTGCTTTCTGGATTTTCTAGTGTTCTTTGAAACCTCAAACAAGCTCTCATCCAAGTCAGGTAAGGATTCAACTTGTTCTTTGGCCTGAGAGCGAGTAACCACAGGACAGGAAACATTGCCAACTTCGCCCACGTCAGTTTGTATCTCTTCCAAAAGATGAAAAAGCACAGGTAAATCAGTACCTAAAATAATGTCAAAAGGTAGATTTTCCACCACACCAACAGTTAGCAAATAAGGTTGATCATCAATAATGACAGTCACTTCGGCTTTTGGATAAACATGACAATCTCCATGCACACACAAAATCTGAGTTTTCTTTTCATAGTTCAGACAACCAACAGGTACAAAACTTTTTTTAACCAGTGATGTAGAACTACCACTGTCAATTAATGCAGTCACCTGCTGTCCATTCACAGTCACAGTTTTATGAGTTCTAGTTTCAAAGTTTTTGACTCCAGCCGGTTTTTCCACTCTGGGAGCATAACAGGAGCCAGTAAACTTAGTCTTCTTTACAGGCACACCAAAGCCTTGTGGCCCAGCTGCTGACAGTAATAGCAAATCAATGTCTTACCATGAGATGGTGGATTGAGAGAACTGATGGTACCTCTGACCTCCTGGCCTTGGTCTCTGGCATACCGTTGATGTCCAGTCTGTTTAACCGGTCGCAGTACAGGTTTGGAGAAACGTGTGGCTCCTCCTTGTCGTGCATTCATGTACTGTAGAGCCAACTTTGCAGCAGTCAGACCATCCTTCGGTTCATGTTCCTTCACCCAGGTCCGTAGATCAGAGGGCAGAACACTTAACAGTTGTTCCTGGATGATGAGCTCCCCGACGTCCTCCTTTGAATGCTGGTCCGGACGAATCCACCGTCGGTAGAGGCCTCTAAGGCGGTGATAGGTTTCAGTAGGAGTTTCACCAGCAGGTACACTTGTTGCTCTGAACTTCAGTCTGTACGTCTCAGGTGAGATGTCAAACTTTGCTAACAAAGCAGCCTTCAAGTCCTTGTAGCAGTGAGCACGTTCCTCATCCATGGCTGCATAGGCCTCCAGCGCCTTCCCAGAAAGGAGTGGAATGAGACGGCAGGCCCATTCACTCTGTGGCCACCTCCAGGTCTTGGCAATGCGCTCAAACCGCAGCAGATAGTTTTCAAGGTCTTCTCCTAAATGATAAGGAGGAATCTTTGGATCAGTGGTGTAACTTACTGAATGAGGTTGATTATCATCGTCGTTGTCATCATTTTGTTCTGCGCCACCTCCTGACTGAACGTGAGGACGTGGTACTTGTGGTTGCTGCAGGGACATCCTAAGATTTCGCAGTTCCTTTAGCAGTCCTTTCTCTCGCTTTTGCTGGCCTGCCATAAAGTCCTTCATCAAAGTGAGAAACTCACGGCCAGATGCACTTGGTCCAGTGGGGTCAGGCTTTGGTCCACCATCCTCATCTGACACATCCGTCGTTGGCATACTCTCCCATGCTCTGTCAGCCACCTCTTCTTCCATCTTTGATTGTGATCGAAGACCAGATCGTTGCTTCAATGGACGAGATCCTCTTCTCCGGCTCGCCATAATCCCACTTCTGACACCATATGTGACGGGGTTCTATTATGACTTGGTCAAACACATAAATGACTGGCCAATGCCGGAGATAAGTTTAGTGATTTTTTATTCAGTTATTTTTTTTTCTGGTGAACAAAGACGGTTGGTGCAAAAATATTTACATGGACATCCAAGGCAGGTTAAAATCCGAAAAAGAGCAGTACCTTCAAAAATCAGAATCCATCACCTTCAGTGTGACATCTCAGGAGTCCAGCCACAGACTCACTCCCTGTGGAACAGAGGCCTGCTTTTAAAGCTATAGGCTCCACCCACAGAAAGCAAAAAAAAAATAAAAACTAAACAATTACTTCTAATTCCCTAAGTAAACAAAAATAATGATTTTGATAATGATGACAATAATAATAACAATAATAATACCATACTAAAAAGAGAGAAAAAAAAAATAATAAACTTGTAATCAAAAATACAATACTCAGTTTAATACAACACACTCTGTACGTTCTGATGACATCACTACGTCATCACGTGACTCCCTCCCAGCGCGCTACAATCCGGAAATAAACCTGTTTGACAATAGACGCAAAAAATATACTTGGTTGAAAATAAGCAGGTTAGAATAAATGTTAAACGAAAACCGGACCATCGTGTGTGCACCCACGATGAACGGCGCCAGCCCAACCTGCAACAAAAGTAAGTGATTGCGTACGTGTATGTATGCGTGTGTGTGTATGTTTGTGCGCATGCTGACACTGACTTATTCCTAAGTCCCAGCTGATGACGGCTCCTCCGTCACAGTCATCCTGACTGTTTAATGAAAATTAGCTTAAGAAATGAGCTCATTTAAGAGGTCTGTGTTAAAGAATGACAACATTTGAATCTCTTTCTGCTATGCAAATTAAAGCAATTAATTTATGTTTTTATGGAACATCCTTAATTCACATTGGCAAACCTAATAAGATTTCTAAAAAGCTTCTAAACTAAGTTAAACTTTTATAACTGAAGAATAATCTTACACTTACAGCTTTGGAAATATATAGTAAACATAGTCCTTTTGAACATGTTTCCAAAAGAGAAACTTCACCTCTTTGTCTAAATATTGATTTGAACTGTTGAACCAGTTATATGTTGGTGTGGCCACATGTGTAAGGTCACCATCATGTTAAAGGATATAAGATTTCCAGGTATTTCAAATAATTAATAATTAACTTTACACTTACAGGGCTCCTAGAAGTTATGGAGGTGACACAGGGCCAAGTTATGACAGGTTCACCTCTGTACTTGGGAGGGGGTGCATGGGGTGCTTTAGATACATATTTATCAATTATTTAACACCACAGCATACTAAATAGTACTTTTGGAAGTACTTATTGCAGAGCAGGCAGTATGACCAGTTTGGCAGTGGGTCAGAAATTATGTGGGGTGGCATCAATTTTAAAGGGCTGCCCAGCACTCCATGTACTGGCCAGAGGAAGGATGATTTCTATTATGTACCAGGATAAGATCATCAGACGTCTTGTGAGACCATATGCTGGTGCACCTGGTCATGAGTTCCTCCTTAAACAGGACAATGCTAGACCTCATGTAGCTCGAGTGTGTCAGCAGTTCCTGCAAGATGAAGGAATTGAAGCTTGTTCGCCATAGCTGAATCCAGCTGAGCACGTCTGGGATATAATGTCTCAATTCTATCCACCAATGTCCGATCCACCACCGACTGTCCAGGAGTTAGCGGATGCTTTAGTCCAGGTCTAGGAGATCCCACAGGAGGCCATCCACCACCTCATCAAGAGCATGCCCAGGCGTTGTAGGGAGGTCATACAGGCACATGGAGGCCACACACAATACTGAGCCTCATTTTGACCTGTTTTCTGTCACGTCTTGGTTGTGGTTTAGAGGACCCAAATGCAGAGGCAGAGAGGCTGAGGTGGTTTCCTGTAGTTTTAATGACAAAAGCAGTTAACAAAGGCAGGATTCCAACAAAAAATGTAACACAGACCAGAAACATGGAGACATCAGGGGAAAATACGCACAAAGAGCCAGGGAGAGACGAGGTGAGCAGAGAACAGCGACGACAGGACCAGCAACAACAAGGAACCAACAAGGAGTGACAGCAGAAGGAGATATGTAGCTGAGTGAGACAAAGGGAGGGCTAATGAGCTGACAAGGAGCAGGTGTGAGAGGAGACAACGAGGGAGCCAAGAGGAAAGGAACAGAAAAACCCGAGAACTAACATAAATCTAGAAACTACAACAAAATAGGAATTAAACCAATAAATCTAGGAAACATGGAGCAAAGTAAAGGGCAACAAAACCAAAACCATGACATTTTCAGGACATGACATCAAAGTTGGATCAGCCTGTAGTGTGTTTTTCCACTTTACTTTTTTGTCTGAATCCAAATCTAGGCCCTACATTGGATTTCCGTTGAGGATTTTGGTGTGATCTTCTTGTCAGCACATTCAACTTTGTACAGAACAAAGTATTCAATGAGAATATTTCATTTGATTAGATCTAGAACGTGTTATTTGGGTCTTCCCTTTTTTTTTTTTTGAGCATTGTGTATTTTAATTTAACGAGTAAGACCTTTCAGGACCTTATCCTTACTTGTATTTTATTTCGGTGTATTCATTTTATCTGTGGGAAATCACCGAAAGAGAATTTCCTTCTTTGCCCTTCCTCTATAGGCATTTTATTGATTTTAAAATGGTTACAATCTCATTTTTATTGGATGTGATGATAATTTTAGATATAGATTTACCAGAATAGCTTACTTCTCCCAGAATCAGTTTGAAAATGAGCACACCTCATGTTTCCACAGCAAGCCTCTTCTTTTGGATAGGTAACTGCGAGAGAAAGAAGGGAAGACGTGACTGTTTCACTAAGACCAAGGCAGGGAAAACCAACAGGGTGTATCTAAGATACAAGGAGGGATTCAGAGAGCTGCTCTCAAACTCAACAAATGAAGATGGATTCCACAGGGACACAGCTGGACATGTAAGCGTGTGTCAGTGTGCGTCCAGCAGAGATGGAGATGAAAGTGAAGTCTTCTCTCATGAAGCTGTCAAAATGATGGAGCGTACTTGTGCTTTTGTGTAATGAAGCAGAGCACACGTATGGACCGGGATGCTGTGGAATCTCAGCACTGCATTGCACTGTGTTAGTACATAAGGGTATTGGTATACTTTTTAGACCCTTTTGGGCAAATCTTACAGATTAAAGGTGGAAAAGTGAACAGCATTTGCTTTGTACCTGTGGTAGGATGTAAAGCAGAGCAGTATTTCATCCTCTCTAAGAGTCCTTTGGATTGAATTGATAAGAAGGCTATTAGCTGCTGCTTCAGCCTGTTGCCATGAGAATATGTCCTATGAGGAGAAAGGCGTAGCGCCTTAGGTAGCTCTCCTGTGAGAGCCGGAGGCAGAGAAGGCTCTTTCTTGTTGACCACCCTGATTTAAGAAATAAAATCCCTTCACCTTGAACACCATCCTTGCAGCAAATTCTAGTTTATGATAGATTGAAGCATCGCTGCATTCTAGCCAGATGCTTTTAAACCTCGCAACAGGTTGGGTCAGGTGGTTGACACTTACAAATAGTTTGTTTCCAACAGTGTTTCAAATAGGATAGAATAGGTGAGCAAAAAGCTACTGAAATGGCCTCAAAGTCCAACATATCTTAATATTTTAAGACAATGCTTAAAAGCTGGGAAAGGGAATGTGGTGCAACCATTTACAGAAGTACAATAGAGCAAAATAAAATATAATGAAGAAAGACAGAATAAAATAAGAAAAATCAGTCAAATTACAACCCCATATCCACTATTCCAAAAAGGAAAGTCAAATATGCTATAAGGCTCATGTCAAGTAATGTTTTGGTTTCTCTTACTTTTGTTAAATGTGTGTGGCATGAAACTGATCAGTTTTTAAACAGAACATCTTTTCATGAGCATTGCTAACAGCTGTATGTGCCTCAGGCTATCCATGAGCCTGAATGAATGCCTGGCCTGGTGCTGCTAGCATTGTGTGGGGAGGCCATAACGTGCACTTTCTTTTAAATGGCCGCAGTGGACGCTTAAAGGTCAGAGCCGCTTGTGACTGAAATGTTACTCACTCTGCTGGAGAAAGAAGGAGGAGAAAGAGTATAAAACCTGTGTGGGAGGAGATAAAAAAAACCAACAAGTTTTAAACGTGCCCTTGAGCAAAGTAAACATGGCAGCTTTTACATCACATCAGCATTAAGTTGGTAGTGAATGCAGAGAAATTTACATTTGCATGTAGTGAGCCCTGACCTTGGGAAACAGTAGTCAGACATGATTCCTTTTCTTTTTGGGTTTGACACCAGCGGCACACAGAAGGTCAGGCTACTTGGGATTCTTGCTGTTACATATTCAGATTAAAACTATGTTTTTTTTCACTGGCTTGCAGTGCGCCAGCATTCAGCGTTTAGACTTTTGCTCTGCCTTTCTGTTAACTTTCTCCTTAAAAGACTTGAAGCCATTTTTCTATTAATCTGCTCTACATGTGAAATGCTCAATGTAAAGTAAACAAGTAATTTCCATGGAATACAGTAGATTTATTTCATGCTAAATTAGTTCCACAGAGATATGTTAAAGCAAACACTGTTTTATACCTCTTTTTTTTTTTATTATATATATATATATATATATATATATATATATATATATATATATATATATATATATATATATATTTTTTTTTTATACCTCTTTAAACACCCTGTTCTGTTTACATTAAAGCATAATTTGCGAAAAAGTATGTAGTTATCTAAACAGAAAAAAGTAGTGTGAGAAAATGTTCCTACGATTAGGGTTTTCTTCTCTTTTTGCTTTTCTGTCAAACTTAAATGATTCAAAAACAGATTTTGGGATAAAGAAACTATTATTTGAAAATAAAAACATTAAAAACAATGCTGATTTCTTTTATAAGGAAAAAAAGGTACAGGGAAAAGTAATTAGCCCCTCGATGTAATAAGTTGTGCCACCCGAAGCAACAACAACTGCCATTAAATGTTAAAAGTAGTTGTCAGTGAGTCGATACCGCTCTGTAGAAGAATGAGTGGCGGCTTGCCAATGAATGGTGCTAGGGCGCCAACCCACCCACCCAATAACATTGATTAAGACATACAAAAACTGATAAAAATTAAATTATAAGATTCAAATATTTTCAAATATATTACTATATTTTTCAGAAGTGCGAGATGAACTTAATCTTTAACGATAAGTAAAGCTGTTTTTTTCCTCGCAAATTGCTGACGTCTGCCCATTAACTCTCTTTAAAAGTTGTACATGCGCTTTAGCTTCTCTTCAATGCAAAAGGATAGGAGAGCTCTGTGAGCAGCTCTCATGCACCCGAAGGTGGCAGGAACTGTTGTCACAGTCTTAGTGCAGCTGATTGAAAGTTCGAATCGCGGAAGTGAAATCCCTTTAAGCAAACTTACCCAGGGAAGCTGGAGGTGAAACTGTTTGGACCTGATCAGCTTAACATCAAAATGAATTAGCAGTCCAAAGACAGATAGAGACAGTACACTCTATCTTTTTCCAAGACTTGGTTAAGCTACAAAGCTTGGATAACTACATGCAGCGAGGCTAATGCTTTATTCTGCTGCCTTGATTGCCTACCTCCTTTTTCAAATGTCAGGATCTGACTATGCATGTATAAAGACAGGTAGGACAGATTTAAATCACTTTTTAGAAAAGACAAAGAAGAATGAACTATCTGGGATTCACATGGCAAATAGCACACTGTAATATAGTATACTTTTTCTAGGTGTTTTTTATTTATTTGCATAGTTGTTCTTAAATAAACACATTCTCATAAAATAAAGATTTCTTTATATAATAAAAACATATAAAGCTGACTAATAGCTTTTCCATAATTAAACTGTTGCATATTCTCTTTAGGTTTTTGACACCATATTGGACCATTCAAAACACAGATTTGCCTTCACAAAGCTTCAGAAGGGCAAGATTTATTTACAATAAGTAAACCTGTAAATTAATTTTTGTTTTGGTTTTTATAAAGTGTTTTTATATATGTATATTTTGTTGGTGTTCATATTAAAATACTGGTGTGATAACTTAGTATAAGTTTTGTTGGTTTTTGGTATACATGTATTTAAATTTATAGCCCCTCCTGGAGAAAACGCCACCAGCCACCACTGATAAGAATTATTGTCAAACACCTTTCGCAGAACTGATTTGAGTCTGGGTGGCGGGTTTTGGCATAAAGAGTCTAAGTTCATCCTACAGCATCTCATTTCAATTTGGACTTTGTCTAAACCACCTCAAAACTTCAGAAAGGTGGAATGGATCCAATTTATTTCTATTAATTTTTTTTTGCTGGAAAACCCCCCCCCAAAAAAACGCTTTCAAAAATGATGGAAACCCACCTCTGACCACTGCTGTAAACTATATATCAGCTTTCTGAAAATGAAAAGCTTGTCAAGCATAGCCCCATCAGCTGAGGAGCAGCAGTTCAGGAGGAAAGCAATTACTTCATATTTTTCTGTGCAGCGTTTGCAGTTAAGATGGATCCTGACTGCATTTAAATAAAAAGGCAGCTGTAGGTCTCAATGAAGGGAAGCCTTCTTACAGCTGTCAGGTTGACAGAGGGATTTCCGAGTTCCCTGCTGGATGTTGTCGTAGAAATCCTTAAATTTGACACCCAAAATCACTTTTACACTGATGCATAGGTTGGTTCAACAATTATTTTCGATAAAAAGCATTGCCTTTGCCTGTAAGCAAGCTCATACAACAAGCTGCTGTTAAAGTGTATGGGATGTTCAAAAAGGCTAATTTTACAGTGAAATTCATTTATTCTCCACAATTTATCAGAATATGTTCATGGGTCTTTCAAACAGACCCACACACATTCACACACAGTCCATCTCCTCATTTAATTTTGACTTTCATGCTCTGGCAACTTCTGGAGTGCTCTTAAATTAACCAGTGTCTTAATGAAGGCTATGTTCAAATGCTAAAGAAGCTAAGGCTGGGATTTGATTTGATAAAAGGGCCTCTAATTAGTTTTTACTTTCTGTATAAAAGATGTACCCTGACCGCCCACTTTATTAGGTACCCCATGCTAGTAACGGGTTGGACCCCCTTTTGCCTTCAGAACTGCCTCAATTCTTCGTGGCATAGATTCAACAAGGTGCTGGAAGCATTCCTCAGGGAGTTTGGTCCATATTGACATGATGGCATCACACAGTTGCCGCAGATTTGTCGGCTGCACATCCATGATACGAATCTCCCGTTCCACCACATCCCAAAGATGCTCTATTGGATTGAGATCTGGTGACTGTGGAGGCAATTTGAGTACAGTGAACTCATTGTCATGTTCAAGAAACCAGTCTGAGATGATTCCAGCTTTATGACATGGCGCATTATCCTGCTGAAAGTAGCCATCAGAAGTTGGGTACATTGTGGTCATAAAGGGATGGACATGGTCAGCAACAATACTCAGGTAGGCTGTGGCGTTGCAACGATGCTCAATTGGTACCAAGGGGCCCAAAGAGTGCCAAGAAAATATTCCCCACACCATGACACCACCACCACCAGCCTGAACCGTTGATACAAGGCAGGATGGATCCATGCTTTCACGTTGTAGACGCCAAATTCTGACCCTACCATCCGAATGTCGCAGCAGAAATCGAGACTCATCAGACCAGGCAACGTTTTTCCAATCTTCTATTGTCCAATTTCGATGAGCTTGTGCAAATTGTAGCCTCAGTTTCCTGTTCTTAGCTGAAAGGAGTGGCACCCGGTGTGGTCTTCTGCTCAGACCAGCCCTTCTGGCACCAAAAATCATGCCACGTTCAAAGTCACTCAAATCACCTTTCTTCCCCATACTGATGCTCGGTTTGAACTGCAGGAGATTGTCTTGACCATGTCTACATGCCTAAATGCACTGAGTTGCCGCCATGTGATTGGCTGCTTAGAAATTAAGTGTTAACGAGCAGTTGGACAGGTGTACCTAATAAAGTGGTCGGTGAGTGTATATAGTTAGAACATTTTGATCTGGAATATTTTTTGGAAATCATCTTAAACTGAATTGCATTTCTATAAAAAAAATATATAATTTATGTTACCAATTGTTTTAGACGACAGCTGCTATAGGCTTAGACTGCTGGAGGACATAGGGACCCCCATTTCATCATTCTGCTTCATTCTCTCTCTGTTCTCCTATTCTGCAGAATCTGTTTGTTCAATCTCTAACCTTCTGCTCTCTCTGCTTTTCCTCAGAGTAGCTTTGCCTCGTCTGTTCCTGTTTGGCTGTGATGTCACCCAGGAAAGAAACATCAGCTGTGCTGCTTCCATCAACACCCTTGTTTGTAGATGTTGGAGATCTGCCTGTTTTCAAGTGTGGTCCTGTTTCTCTGGCCGTGGCTGGGTGGAAGTGCTCTCTTCACCCTCTGGCATGGGAGCTGCCTTGGAGCTCGTCTGCCTGGCTGTGTGTTTCCTGGACGGGGCCGCCTTTTACAGCTGCTTTTTGTATCTCTGCTTCTGTCTCCTTGAACCCCAGTCGGCCTCGGCAGATTGCCGCTCACACTGAGCCTGGTTCTGCTGGAGGTTTCTTCCTGTTAAAAGGGAGTTTTTCCTCTCCACTGTCGCTACAAGCATGCTTAGTGTGAGGGATTGTATTTGAGTCAATGAGTCAATGCAATCAACTGGTTTTCCTTAGATAGAAAACTTTGTATCAATTTGACTGTATGATCTGGTTGAACTGTAAAGTGCCTTGAGATGACATGTGTTGTGAATTTGGCGCTATATAAATAAACTGAATTGAATTGAATTGAATTGTGGGTGACTATAAATCTGATATTCGTGATGAAGGTACTGCGGCTGAAGCTCCTCGAAAATGTTATTAGCACACAGAACAGCAGTGACAAGTTCGGTATCCATCCTTTGCCTGCTTTGTGTGTCAACTGTCATGGTTGCTTGGCGACTGTTGGGATCTGGAGGTCTGTCCACTTTCTCCATCAGAGGGCGCACTGGATCTCCTGGAGCCGGAGCTGATTGCCACCACCTGTTGCTCATTTGCTCATCAGGAGATAAGTATATATAATGAGGCAGAGGACATCACTCCAGTGCCAGAGTGTTTGCCAGTTATGGTTGAACCTGCCTGAAACCAGAAACCTTGAAGAGTTTCTCTTTTGGAAATCTGTCTGTCTGATCTCTGAAGAACCCTGGAGAATCAAACCTGTCAAAGACCTGCCTGCCCGCTCTCTGAAGAATCTGGAAAGGAAACTCAAATCTGAGATCTGCAAGCACTCAAACCTAGCTCTGCCTCCGCCAAGCCCTCAGCCTGCCGACAGCCTCTGGACCCTCCTGGTCCCCCCCCCTCTGCCGCTCTGCTCAAACTCCAGAACGGGTACAGACCTGCTCACTCAGATCCTGCAAATTACCTGGACATCTGCTAACTCCTCTGTCCCCCTCTGCAGTGTACACAGTCGTGACCAGTCCTGGATCTGATTATCTCCTCGATCTGTTTATATTCTGTACAGTGTTTATTCAATAAACCGTTGAACTTTTTCCCTGTCTGATGAGTGTTCTGCATGTGGGTTAGGAACCTGAAACCAAACATGACAGCGACAGAGCGGCGGTGTAAGCCAAGAGGGCTGGACCTGTTTGAATCTATAGCCAAAACTCTTCCCGTCTGTCATGATTGGGTTCAGGTTTCTAACCCACATGCAGAACAACTCGGAGGCAGGTTAAAAGTTTGACTGTTTATTAAAATAAAGCACAATTGTTAGATGACTGGTGTTGGTCAATGATCCGGGACTGGTCACACAGGACTCTCTGCAGAGAGGGACAGTTTGGTTAGCCAGGGTTCAGATGATCTTGGTCACAGTGGTTGAGCAGGTTTGTACCTGTGACGGGTTTCAGGCGTAGCAGCAGAGGGAGGGAACCAGGAGGGTCCAGAGGCTAGGAGTTGGCAGAGGGCTAAGCAATGGCAGGGCACGACTTCAGACTGATAGTGTTCAGATCCAGGGATTCTCCCGATCCTCTTCTTGAGGGCGGGCAGGCAGGTTCAGACAGCAGGTTCTTCAGAAGGGCTCCTAAGAGCCAACAAGCAGATCTCAGCAGTGAGCTCTTCCAGAGTTCCAGGATTCAGTCAGGTTTCTTCCTAAGAAGCAGAGAAGACAAAAACCGATTAGGTTCAGATTCAGGTTTTTCAGGAGGGTCAGAGAATCAGACAGGCTGGCTGGCTCAGGCTTTGCTAACCATAACTGGCTTAACACTCTGGCACTGGAGAACAGCTCTGCCGCTGCTTATATCCTGGTCTCCTGATGACTGATGGATCGCAGGTGTGGTCGTCAGCTCAGCTCCAGGAGACCTAGGGCGCCCTCTGCTGGAGAAGGGTGGACAGACCTCCAGATCCCAACACGGTCTCCTTATTTTCTCCGGCAATAAAGGACCCAGTCCTTGTAGACCGTGTTCTTTAAGGATGCAGCTGCTGAAATCGAACACACCCAATGCATCGGGACCTGAAGTCTCCACTGCTATATTACAGTATTGCTGCATCCATCTCTGCTTTTGTTTTTAAAGATTATACAATTTTATTGCTTGCATGTGTCATTGAAATGTATTCATTAAATATTTACCGTGTTTCATACTGTACTGTGCATGTAATTGCCGCACATTATTTTGTATTGTAAATAGGATTAATCTTAGCTACAAGAATGTTCATTTTTGACTTCCTAAAGGCTGCAAAGTATATTTCACCTGATAATAACAGAACATTTCATAAAAGAAGAAAGAATCCCAATATGTCTCAGTTCCAAAATAAAACTTTAAGAACAAAGGACAAATAAATTACCAGCCTCATGCTCAGCTGACCCAGCTGCTGTCTGTAACATCCTCCAATGAAAAAAAAAAAAAAAAAAATGTCACCGCTGACTTGTTGTTCAGTTTGTTCCCAGTTCTCAGTCACGGGGCTGGGCTGTGAGCTGAGCGGGGGTGCCTGTCAAATAAACCATGACCACCGCAACCTGTCACAAGCCCTCCTCACTTTTCCCATTAAATGTTGTGCTGCATTGAGAGCCCTGTCAGTCTCTGGGAGCTCTACACAGTAAAAACAAACAAACAAACACAAAAAAATTCTCTCCTGATGCTGAAATAGAAGTATACAACCACAGCCTGTTTCTTTTTAGCCAATGAAATACTGTAATTATAAAGAACATATCCACATATTTCTACTCTTTCTGTTTGCTTTCTAATGGACTGCAAGGGCATTAAAATCACCAGGCTCCAAACAAAAGCTGAATGTGTTGGTGGTAATAGATGCAGTCACAGAGTTTAACCTTAAAATGACAATGATCGTAAAAAGCTAAAAATAGCGAGATAGCTGTCTCATGTTATCAGACTGATTCATAACATTTATTCCTCAGAGCTTGGAAATTAGCACCAGAAATAAACAGCTTCTCATTGAGACCTAGGAGCAGTAACAGATGCTAGAAGAATTCTTATTTATAACAACTGATAATTCAATTTAGGTACTGAATATGAATTAAACAGCATATATGACTAAAAAAAATTGGTATTAGTTTAGTTCACGTTTTGCTATAAAACGAATGATTAAAGCTATAGAGACCAAATGCATATGATATTTTATTAAAAATTATCCGTATCACATATTAATTATTATATATTTACACATACAAATATGGGAAGAGAATAAGACTCTCAACACTAACAGTGGTCATTTTTTATGCTTAGCTGTTAATAGTATCCTGAGGCTAATTGTTTATCTATTTTAATTTCTTCATGATTGAAAGAAATTAAGCACAAAACCGTACAGGAAACAACAACGAAAAACTGGGCTTTTTTAAAAAGAGGGGTCAGACTGTCAGATAGCTCAAAAATTTGAAAACAAAAAACTTTTTAAACTACTAATGTAATCTTTAATCTCATTTATTAGGTGCTTATGAAGGTTTGTTCAAACAGTTATTAGTTAGCCTTTGTCATCAAAAGCTACAGACCCTGTTTATACAACATTCAATTGAAAAAGAGCGTTATTTGTAAAGAATTTTCTCCTAACACATCTACATGACACCATTTTGATTACGATCTCCTCACCTAGCTAAGGGATGAGTTCTTTAAAACTGTGAAACATGCTCATATGTACGGTGGCCCTGAAGTGCAAACTGCACTACAGATCTAAAAGCGCAACTACATTAAGGAAATCGTAACTACATAAAGCAAAGCGCAACTACATTAAGAAAAACAAAACTACATAAAGCAAAGCGCAACTACATTAAGGAAAACACAATAACATTAACCTACCGGAAAAGGTAGACACAGACACAGACATCGCTGATTGGACGACGGCGCCGTTTGACCCTTGAACCGGAAGTTGCGTCGTCTGAACAGTCCAGCTTCTTTTAAGTGTGTCTTCAGTGTACGCAAAATAACAGAAATTAAAAATATTCCTGGATAACGGCAGCTATGTTTGGGGCGCCGACAATATCCATGTTTTCAAAAGCCGCAGCAGACAGAATGACTTCCGGTTCAAGGGTCAAACTGCGCCATCGTCCAATCAGCGATGTCTCATGTTTCCCACTGGTACCTACCTTTTCCGGTAGGTTAATGTAGTTTTGTTTTTCTTAATGTAGTTGCGTTTTTCTTTATGTAGTTTTGTTTTTCTTAATGTAGTTGCGTTCTGCTTTATGTATTTTGTTTTTCTTAATGTAGTTGCGCTTTGGTTTATGTAATTGCGATTTCCTTAATGTAGTTGCACTTTTAGATTTGTAGTTGCAGTTTGCACTTCAGGGCCACCGTACATATGTATGTAACAACAGTCCTTGCTTAAAAGGTGCCCTCACTAAGTCATACTGTTTATGTGTGAAGACTTACCATGTTGATTCTGTTTTTCTTTTGTCCATGTTATTGGAGACAGAGGTGTTTCTGAAAATGTTGCACCCTGGACCATCTTCAAAATGCTGTTTTCAGTTAATGTATATATTTTCTGGTATACGCAGACAGCTGGAGTTTAGCTTTGTTACATAAAATGGTGCAATGTGCACAGAGCTTGTTCAAGAAGAACATATAAACTAAAGGCATCAAATAGGTATACATTACTCTGAATGTCCATGCAAACATAGTTTCGGGTTTAATCTGACATGCTTGGTCTGCTTTAAAAGGACTAGATTAATTTCCTCCCTTAGTCCAGTCCTTTTGTGTTGGTGTGAACAACAACTGGGACCAGCTTTTGGAGGTGGTCTTGGTCCATTTCTAAATGGACCCCTGTGGTTCAGTTCAGATCTTAATGAAAAATGGTCTCAGTCTGACCCAAATGCAGAAACCCTAATTGTCTTTTAACTTAGCATACAGTTTACGCATTCTGTTGCTTAGCAACACTGCTGCTGGCAACCGGTGGATAACCCTCAGCTTGAATGCAAGCATTCTATTGCACTCAAAGTCTCGAAATCTACATAAACCGAGTTTTTCTTGACACTTGCCTTGTAGAATCTTGAAAACACTTGAAAAGAACCTGTCTAAACATGAAGTAGGCTTCAAGTTCTTGAAAAGCAACACAACATGTCCCAATATAAAGAGAGTGAAAAAAGAAATGAAGAAATCATTGACATCTATTAATCTGGAAAGGTCAACAAAACCATTTCGTAGTGAACCACAGTGAATACTAGTGATGCTCTGCTCAATTTATTTTTCAGTTCAATTCGTTTCCAATACCTGAGCATAACGACCAATATCAGATACCAATCCAATTCAACTGGTTAATGAACCATAAATCTTGCGATTTGGGTGAAGGATAAAGCCGGGTAAAAAAAGGTAACAAATTAACACAGACATAAATTTATTTTTTGTTATTTGTCAGCAGATAGTCAGAAGTCAGCAAAAATAAAGACATAACAGTTTCATGTAAAGTTCACCGGATTGGATTACCAATATCGACATCAATTCACTGATATCAGACACAGCTAATTAGTCTATATCGGAGCCGATATCCGATCCAGGTATTTGATTGGTGGATCTCACCAATCTCACCAAAAAACCAGTTATGGTGAAGAAGACATGGAACAGTGTAAAACCTTTCAGAAATAGTCCAACTAAAACATGGGGATGGTGTTAGTATGATTGGGGCTGCTTTGCTGATTAAGATACTGGATAAACCTTGGTATTTGTGTGGTCTTGCTTGGACTGACAGTTCCTTATCAGCAGTTTTGTTGACTAAATCTGGTTTATACTTTCTTTTATAGAAGCAAAGGTGTGCCTTATTTAAATGCAGTTTTACTATTTTGGTGTTGTAGAAACTGATTGTGTTTTCTTCACTTAGGGTAACCACTCTTTAACATTTTCAAGTGCAGTTTCAACTTAAAGTGTAGGAATCATCCCAGTATTGAAGGCTGACTTTCACAGCTTTGAATTCTGGAAAGTTCCAACAGCATAAATTGACAACAGCCGAAAGACATACAAGGATCGCATAAGAAGACTGGCTGAAAGTGCGAGCAGGATGCTGTTTTTAGTCTCTTTGTGTTTCATAGAATACAACAGGATTAAACATTTATTCCCCAGACTGCCTTTTTATGACCCATACAAACAAGGAAATTACATTTTGCTCTCATATGTCATTCAGGGAGGAATACCCACACAACATGCTACTCCTAAGGCAAACCCCCTAAGAGGATGTGAAGGAGCCAGCTTCAAGGTTATCAGACAATTTGGCATCATGTGTTAAAAATGAAAAGGAGACAGAACTCTTTTCAGTTAAGCTGTATTTGTTTTAAACAATGGATTATGGTCGTGGTACAATTCAAGCATTTTAGTCCTAAGTCCCAATGTAGCTCACAAGTTATTACTGCATGTAAAATACAACAGTGGGCCAGAAAAGGATTAGTGTACATCTTCTTAATTTCAATCAATAATCAAATTTATTTTAAAAACTGCCAAGATGTGCCTGTTTTTTTTTTCTTCCTTGCAGAAATAAGAAACTGGAGCTACTGCTTTTTGCTTGCAGAATGGATTGGAGTAAGCTTTGAGGCTCATAGAGATTTACAAATGTCCCTCTACTGTTCTATTAAAAATGTTTGTTGGTAAGTACATTGGAACATACATGAACAGGGTTTTCACAATGTTATGTGTGAGCACAGCAAAAGGCAGTTACTAAGTCAGCCTTTTATCAACTGAAGAACATCTCCAGGATTAAAGCACTAATGTCCAAACAGGATCTAGAAAAACTCATTCATGTATTTATCTTTAGTAGAATTGATTACTGCAACAGTGTCTATATAGGTTTGCCAAAAAAAAGCCCATCAGAAGGCTGTAGCAGATCCAGAACTTTGCCCAGTCTTCTCATTAGAGCTATGAAAGTAGAGCACATGAGCCCGGTTCTGAAGTCCTTACATTGGCTTCCTGTAGCTCATAGAACAGTTCTTAAAATCCTTCTGTTAGTCTATAAATCACTGAATGGATCAGCACCTCAATACATAAAAGATATGTCAGTGTATCAACCTCCCAGACCACTCAGGTCTTCTCGTTCCAGCCTACTCTGTCCACCCAGGACCACGTAGAACCAAACATGGAGAAGCAGCATTTAGTTCATATGCTCCACTTATCTGATACAAACTCCCACAAGACTGTAAACGTGCTGAAAGCCTGAGTTCTTTTAAGTCAAAGTTAAAAACCCATTTGTTTAGAGCTGCCTTTTACTGTTGAATTTAAAGTACTAACTTAGTATTATTAGTTTAAGGTTGTGATCCACCTGTTTTATTTTCTTCTCTACCTGCTTTTGTCGTGTTGTTTTACTTACTTTTATTCGGACGGACGGAAGGACCGACCGACCAACAGACAGAAATCTGTGAAACTAGACCTGTGCCTGACTGTGATGGTGCATCTTTTAGTTTAACAAGCTAATATGCCTTGTTGCTCCAAGTTGTTAGAAATTGGATGGTATGCTGCTTACTTTGTGAACAAGATGAACTGTTGTGAGATTTGTGAATTCTTTCTGAGAATAATGAGCGACATACTCTTTGGATTTCACAGCACTTTTTATGGCAAACAGCATGACAGACCAGAGCATTTCTACTGCTAATACTAGTCTCCACAATTCAGACTCATCTGCTGATAACTTCTGATTCCAGTTTTGCAGAGCACTTGGCAGTTTTATGAACTATCGAAATAAGACCTGGATAGAAAAAAACTAACGCCTTTGTGCCAACTCTGCGCACACTGAGTTTAAGCATCCAAGCAATCTTGTGAAATATCTGTTACTGAAAGAGACAAGTAAGATATCATTTTATGCTGCAGATATTTTCAGAAGAATCAGAATGTACCTTTATGTTCCTGAAGTTCTGTGTAATTTGGCTAAATAAAGGCTTCACTGCACAAACAGTAAACTTTAACTGCTTTGATTATTTTCCATTTCTATTAAATGAGGTTCTATTGTTTAGCATCGTAGCTTGATTTACCAAATGAACTTGAACTTGTTAATTTGTAGGTTTGTAAACTTAGCTCATTTCTGAAAAAAGTGTATTGTGAACGTAAGCTAGTTCATTTTCATCTGCATGAACTGAACTTTGAGCTTGTTCTTTTTAATTATGAACTTGCACAGCATTGGTGACATGTATGACATCAATGAGTCAATTAGAGAAGGAATGCTGAACCAAAACAAACAAGGCTGCGCCGGTTTTAGCTAGAATGCACTTTAATTATTTTTTATTTAAAAGAGCAGAAGGATATGATTTGTGCCTTTGTGGATGGTAAAAAGGTTTCTCCTATTCGGATTTTGTCGGTTCGTTTTAAAAGTTATCTTCGCTACTTGTAAAACAAATCAAGAATGTCATATAGGCATAGCTGCTGCTGTGATGGGCTGAAACTTATATATACTTATAACCAAATACCTATAATCAACAAAAGCACGACAAAGGAGGCAGGTGCCGCTTGGGGACTTTGGTTTCGGTCTCATCATGACGTATGATTTAACAGCTGTTAGAATACACCACCCCAGTCTGGAGTTCCTTTCCTACCCATGATTGTCTTCTCGCTGTTGACCCCATAAAATGGTGAAGCAAAAAGAGCTAGGGCATCCGATTTGCTGTATTTAAATTGAGCTTATATGTTAACCTGTTAGTGAGCATGTGTGACTCAGTCATAGTGTGTGACGATGACAGCAGGTAAAGTGTGTGGCTGAGACGGACTGTCTGTTGGACAGTCGGTGTGTGTCCCCTTAAAAGGGTAAACCCAAAGCCTTTATACAACTTGTTTTCAGAGCGCTGACTTAAGATCCTCAAACAGACGGAAACCTGTTTTTTTGAGGACACACATTCAGAAAAGAGGGAAATATTTTTAAAAGCAACATCTCTGTGGCAGCTACGCTCATTAAAAATAAAAGCTAAAGCCTAATTCCAGTGTAATTTTTTTAATTTTCAATATAATGACCTGTTACGCTGAAATGTTCTGGTAAGAACCCCACCATTGATGCCTTCAAAGGCATCAAAGTGTTAAGTTGCTTTTGCATGTCAAGTATACATCCTCTTTAGCATATCTCTAGGATGTAGTATGATTGACAAAAATCAGCAGGAATACTGTCAGGAACACAATCACTTGGCTGCAAATTAATAGTAGTGTATTACTTTTGTCTAAAAACTATCAGGGTGAGATGATAGAAATGAAAAATAATGTAAAAACATTTATTGAATATTTCAACTATACAGACAATATAGCTCTAACTGCAAGTAAAACTTCTCTCTCCTGACATTGATAATCCTTGGACTGGTATGAAATTAATCCAGAGCTATGAGTGAGTTTTTCTTCTCAGATGTAATGTAAGTGGATTTGTGAGGCTGCTGCTGGAGAATAGTTCTGAATGGCTTGATGCTGACAGCCTTGGCCTTTCCAGAGCAAGAACATCAAATAAAAGCAGTCAAAGTTTCTCTTAAATGCACTCTACTAGTTTTGAAAGCCTACATTTTTTTTAATGAAGTGCGCCTCTCTAGACTAATAGATCTGCTTAAATAGGAAATACTAGTTCATTTCTACATCTATAATTACTTGACATGATATGCCAATATAAACAACACCTCTATATATCTAATTTATTATTGAAGTTAAAAGATGAAAATTATACCTTTTATACATTTATTACAGTGTTCAACATTTTAGATTGATTTCTGCTATTTTTGATTAAATTTAACGTAACATTTTGTTTCTCATGACATAAGACTATTACGAAACACATTTTTTGAGACAAAAATGTGGAACTCGTGGAAAGTAGGTCTATGAACTGTGCACTATGGCCACTCGTTTGCTCCTTTGCATTATTCTCTGCGTTAATGCAGATAGCTTGGCATGGGGTTGATAAGTATGCAGCTCTATTACAGAGTAGATAACACATTCTGTTGGGTCTAGGTCAGACCAGTTTGGTGACTATCCCAGTCCACTGATAGGCCTACTTCTCTGAATAATAGTTGTACGTTTGGCAGCATGGACAAGACCAAACTCCTTCTATAAAAGTAAATATTTATATGTGTTCTGGAAGGACCCTTTTGGTGCTTAAATTCAACAGAAATAATGCAATATGCTGTATTTAAAGCCCCTATTGGAAGGAATGAGAAGTAACTGCAGGCTCATTTTTTCTTATTTTCATTTTTTTTATTGGTAGGTTGTTAGGTTTATTTCACACTGCCTGCAAGGAGCTAAGTCCTGGTATTAAAACGTTTAATGCAAAGGGTTCCTCTAAGGCAAGAGTAATGGAAAAAGAAAAGTGCAGACACGATAAGTGATTATCAAAGTCAACTCAGTTTTCAATTTAGACCTTCCTAAGGTGAACAGAGCAGATGCCTAAAGGCATCTTTTCCTCAGTGCTTTTGGTCCTGGTTTTAGACAATGATTGTTTCATGAAATAAGTAGGTCCCACATCAAAATGAAGCTGAGTTCACCTTAAAGGAATAGTACACCCAAAACATGATTAGCCTTCATTTTCTACTCACCCCCATGCTGAACAACACTCTGGAGTACTTTTTTGATATCTCAAATGCATCTGGAGATCTGGGAGGCTTCTTGCTGTCTGCTGAAATTCAAATAATGGAGGTCTATGGCGCCCGAGGCAGAAAGGTCCATAAAAGTCCACAAAAAACGTGTCAATATTCCTCCATACTGCTCGTCCAATGTAATCCAAGTGTCCTGAGTTGGTAGCGTCCATAATTTACTCGAAACGAAGTCATTTAGAATGTTTTAGAGCCTAAGCAGTAGTGTATAGGATTTCCTAAAAGCACGCGCATGCGCGTTCATGACTCTACGGAAACCGCGACAGACCAAACCAGATGAAAGTGCGCATTCAGCGTCTGCTCTTGATAATGCAAGCGTAGAAGAAGAAATTTGCTGTTTACCTGTGCAAAGAAAGAAACAACGAAAGAAAAATGTCTGAGGACTTCAGTGTTGAGGAAGAGCATGAGTTCTTTGCCGAGCTGAATGCGCACTTTCATCTGGTTTGGTCTGCCGCGGTTTCCGTAGGCTCGTGAACTCGCAGGCGCGCGCTTTTAGGAAATCCTATACAGTACTGTTTATGCTCTAAAAACATTCTAAATGACTTCGTTTCGAGTAAATTATGGACGCTACCCACTCAGGACACTTGGATTACATTGGACGAGCAGTATGGAGGAATATTTACATGTTTTTTTTGGACTTTTATGGACCTTTCTGCCTCGGTCACCATAGACCTCCATTATTTGAATGTCAGCAGACAGCAAGAAGCCTCCCAGATCTCCAGATGCATTTGAGATATCAAAAACGTACTCCAGAGTGTTGTTCAGCATGGGGGTGAGTAGAAAATGAAGGCTAATCATGTTTTGGGTGTACTATTCCTTTAAGCACTGAACTGAAGCTGTTCTAGCTGTAAAGGGTGGACAGACATCATATTGAAGCTATATTGATCAGTAATGGGATGTCACTTATGCTCATATGCAAGTCAAGGCAGGTAATATGGCAATATTACTTTTCAAATTAGAGGACTCCAAAGTACGTTACACTACATTTAGCCCTTCGAACATTCACAGACACATTTGCAGTCTTATGGTGGTTGGCTACATTATAGACACAGTTGCCCATGAGCACACTGACAGATGTTTGAATGGGAAAGCTTCCACTGGGCCTTTGACCACCATCAGTAGGCACCACTTTATGCGTACCAATATATATAACTAAATATCCCAAATCTCAATTTTTTGCAGAATCTATAATTTCTAACTACATAATTTGACTGTTTTCTTGTACTTTCTTTTCTTTTATTAATATAGTTCATCTTTTTTTTGTTTTCCTCAATTTCATTTTTCCTTCCAAAGAGAGTGATAGACTCATTTACAATGGTTGGAGCTGTGCTATTTTTTTTGTTTGTATCTGTGCATTCCCTGCAGCCCCAGCTCAATGCAGGATGGGGCAAAGCCATCTGTAACTAGCTATTGATCGAAAATATAGACTTGTATACGCACACTATGAGCAGACCTGAAATCGGATCTGACAATGCTTTAGCCTCTTCAGAACTTAAACACGGTTTTGATTTTCTGCATTCTTAAATCAGGTGTGAGTGCATCTTTGCATGGGTGAAATTTGGCATAAGACATTAAAATAGCTGCTGGCTTTGTCGAGAACCTTTATCTGAAAACATTCTAACCTATTGCAACATTGGGGAGCTGTGTCCAATTCAACTGTATACTGTAATATATGATCAACTTGAAGCCTTGCTTTAATACATTTCTTTGAAATGTAACTGTTAAATAAGGAAGTAATATTAGGTACCTATTCAAAAAGACACTTAGGGCCTGACATTTCAAATAAATATAATATTTAGGTAAATGCATGTTTTTTTTGTTCAATTGCATAAAGAAAAGAGGTCCTACTGGCTTATCCTGTGTATGTCTGGGCAGACATATTTTTTCCAACAAATATTATTCCGCTATTGTTATTTCCCACAATCCAAATATGTTCACATGTGCACAAAATATCTCTCCATGGATGACTATCGAAAGGTCTCTCTGTGTAAGATAAATAAATTGATAAAAAATGAGTCATGGCCTTAAGCAGTACATGCTACTCTGTCAAAATGATTTTTTCTTAGTGTTTAAAAGTGTTTGCACATTTAAAAGGAAATACAGTTTTGAGTTATGCAGTATTGTTGAGTATTTGTCCATAAAATATATATTTGTGTCGTGAACATATAGTAAAGCGTTATTCATTTTTGCATTGTTCACCTCTATGAACAGTATTACATCTGTAAACTTATGTTAGAGGAAAGGTTTGTTAGTAACAGCTTAAGGTTCTGCTCATCAGCATAAGATGTCATATATCTCATTCTTGTTTACCAAAAAAACCTGCATATGGAAGGGCCAATGTTCTAGTGCAGAGGTCACGGATTAGCGGACCAGGGTCCGGATCTGGACCCACCTGCTGACTAATCCGCACCCAACATGATTTAAAAGATTTATAAATGACCGCATGTTGTCAGACGACAGTGTCCAACTTCACTTGCGCATCTTCTCCTGTTAACATGGTAAAGCCCTCCGGAGGGTTGGGGACCAGGCTACATGTGAGACAAATTAGCCAATGAGCTGTGTCAATCAGGGTTGCTGCTGCTATCCACTTTTAGACACAGGAGGCAAACCCGTGGCAAGCTGGGCGGTAGGAAAGGAGAAGACAATGAGAAAAAGAGAGCAGAGAAAGTGTAGACTGCAGGAAGAGCCACGATGAAGTAGTGAAAGAAAAGTGAAATGCCCTGCTCAAAGATGACCCTGTACATTTTGACTATGTTTAGCTCAACCTACTGCTGTGAAGCAGGATTCCCCACCATGACAAGTATCAAAAATAAATATCAATCCAGGCTCACAAATGATCACCTTGATATGTGCTTGAGAACGGCTTTGTCGCCATTGAAACCCAGGTTTAAAGCCTTGCAGGACAGCATAAAGTCCACTTCTCTTATTAAGCCATAAAAAAGAAAGAAAAAAAAAACAGTCAGTTCAGGTGTTTCATAAAATATGTGAATCACGAAATTGTCTATATACCAAACTGAACGTTGTTCTCTAGTTAAAAAAAAAACAGTTTAGATTTTAAAATGGAAAGATGTTCTTTTTTTATATCTTATTATTCAAAAATTGTATGTGTAACATGGATGCATAAACACCCAATTATGTTCAAAGTAACAGATTATAATTAAAAATATCTCCAGACCTTTACTGGTTGTTGATTTTCTTCATTCGGACCCTGTTGATTTTTAACTGGTTACCCCTGCTCTAGTATAAACTTAGATTAAGTATTCAGTACCCCAGGCTAGCTGCTTTCCTTAAAGCCACTTTTCTTCTAACACAGAGAGCTTCCCTTATCTGCAGTAACACTGTTCAGCTACTATTAGGCAAATTTAACGTGTTCTGGTGTTGACACTTTGCTGGCTTTTTTTTTTATAATCTGCAGATCTCTCCAAGCCCTGAGTCAATGCATGTGTTAGATACTTCTCTGCTTGAGTAAATCTGACTTAAATGAAGTAGCCATTAGCAAATTAGTGCAGGACTTGGTGTTAGGCTGTTGGTATGCTTCAGTTAAAAAAAATGTTGGACATCAAACTGGACACTTGCTTTTAGGGCTTGCCTTAAACACCTATGATGTAGCAAGAATGAGGTAAAATGATGAATCTGTAGTAAGACTGATTCTGACTCGTATAGACTGGATGTTTCTATTACGCTTTTCAAAATCAAAGTTGGGTCACCGTGTATGGATAGACACCAGGTTGCATGCTTTGCATGGAAATGTACAGCCTTTTATTTTGCCCAGTAATTGCAGATGACTTTCAACTGGTTGGGAAAAAGCAGGAACAGTGGCTAACCCAGGGTCCCTTTCATTAAAGATCTACCAAAGTTTTTTCACAGAGAGCACAGGCAACAGCTGCTTTAGTAGAATCTTAATCCTAGCTTTCTTAGCCGAACAAAAACTAAACAATTATTTTTATCAGTACCTGCTGGAGTACTGTGAGTCGTTAAAATTTTTGTTTGTATTTAGATCATGTGTAAATGACAATGTTTATTTTACATCATTTTAGGTGCAAAAAACAGGTAAGCAGACCGGGTATTGTCACCCAAAAAAATTTATTTGCGAAAGTTGCACTTCTATGAAACTCTGAAGTCAGTAGCAGAACGTTGATAACTAACTTTTCTTTTGAATACCGTTAAAGGTTGATGTACAAGGCAAAATAATCATTACAATTTTGCCCGATGTTGCCCTTTCAAGAGCTGTTATCATCCTGCCATGTGTGAGGTTTTTTTTTCTGTTCTGACTCTTGAATGAGGCGGTCACATTTTCCTGCTGCAACTCCCTGATCTCCCTGGTCTGTCCCTGCTTTGCTGTGTCTTGTCTTTTCTGAGCCCTCTATTCATGTCATCCGAACTCAAACATCGATCTGGCCAGCTGATCTCTCAATGCAGTTGATCAAATTTTCTCAACTGGAAGACAGGGAAGAGGGGACCCGTCCTGTCCTGCTGGGACATATTTCGTGGAATACACCATGGTCTCCTGGAAGGCTTGGAGGATGAGGTGTTTCACAATGCAGTCAGTGGACGATATCAAAGAAGTATGGATTTTTGGTTTTTATGATATTTAGATTTCTCCTGTTTGGATTTAAAGGATACCTTATGCATCTACAATTACAGAGGATGTCGGCGACAATTTGGGTACTGATCAGGTTGCCGGCAGCGGTTGACACCATCACAAAGGCTATGAACAAGCAAGATCGGGAGATAAGCCGCAGCTGGGTGCGATTGAAAGCAGGCTGGCTGCGGTGGTTGAACTCAAAGGTGAGATGGGATAATATCTTGGATGTGCACGCTTACTTCAAGGCAGAAAAGCCCAACAAATTTGGAATATTGCATTCGCCACAAAAAGCCAGCATGAAAAGACAAGGCTGACGGAAAATTCCTGTGCAGCCTGCTCTCAAAACAATAAGTGTTATTATTATTTGATTCGGCCTCCCCCCCTTATCAAATATCCCCTGGATATTATGGCAAAAAGACACAGAAGAACTACTCCCTTCCTCGCCCACCACAACATCTGTGGATGCGCCCAGAACTGTTAATAAACTTCCAAATTATCAAGGACAATGGCCTGTGGACAGCGTTCCCAAACAATTTGAACACACTCATCATACACACACAACTAGTTGGTCACTCTGATGTGACCCTCTGCTGAAATGTCTACTGAAATCCTATCTCTCCACAGAGATTAGGGCAGTGCTATAGGGAACCTCCTATGGGCTGGGGCCCTCGGCATGGCCTCAGTAAACCATTCTCCCTCTTATCCCCTCCCCCAACACAAATGTTCGTGATGTATTGTGATGAACGGTTTCTACTGTACTGACTACCTGATTCTGACTCTTTCTGCCTCTCAACCTCTAAGAATGCCTGTTTCTGTCTGATCTGTTGGCCTGATCTGTCTTCTGACTCCTGCTTGATGTTTGCCTGCATGTGTACCGACCGGAACTGTTTTCCAGAACTGTCTTGGATTTTCCTTCCATGCCTCATCAGATCTCTGACCTCAGGGCTCTCACAACCCACCATGTCATTGACTTCGGCTTTGGCTTCCCCCTCTGAATCATCCTACCTTCCTCTGTCTGTCCGATCTGTCCTCCTGTATGTTCTTTGACCACCCTTACATCAGTGTCTGGGAATGTCTGTGCGGCAACCACCCAGCCACGTTTGCAGACCAATCGGCCAGAACCATTCTCTATTTCTGGAATTGGACTGAACTATAAGACCAGGTTAGTGACTCACTCATTCGTGATCATCCCCTTCCAGAAAGACGTGGTCACTAGCTTGCTGTCTACACATGGAGAGGTTCCTCCCTTAGATGCCAATGCTGTCCGACCCGGTTCTGTTTTCAATAAATGTTCTGAGAAATCTTTTTGTCCATTTTGAATGCTGGATCCTTCAGTTCTAAATCTTGACAATTGTCCACCATCCCCCCCCCCCCCTTCTAGCAGCATGACTAGAAGGAGTAAAGTGTGTAAATACCAATACTTGGTATACAGAAAATAGCTGTAGGCATCTGAACCTTTAATAGCCTTTAGTTCTTTTCGTAAAAAGTATGATTGGTGATTCAGCAAATAATTTTACTCCTCCTTCAACAAGTTGTTGAAGGAATGGTAAATTACAGGGATCCTCCAAGAAGATAAGCTTTTGCCTTGTAGAGCTTTTTTAACTCCATATCTAAATGTTCAACATATTTAGACAATTTTGGCTTGGCAGATTATCCGCAAATTTTTTAATACATCTCTGTGGGAAATATCAAGCTGTATTATTGCGCTGCATGCAGGCGGTTTTATGCTGTCCATCATGACAGTGTAGTAAGACAGTGGTCACGGGAGTGCACGTCCTCTACCAAATGTTTTAAGGTTTATGGTAAAAGTTCCAGAATGTGTAATATTAAATATGTTTCACCAGCAGGTTTTAACATTTTAAGTTAATGTGGGTAATTATAAACTGTTTTGCTACAGTTCATCAAGAAAATGTTTAAGTGGAGTTATAATGATCAAAGAGCTCGCCTGTTTTTCTTTATAACAATCCATTCTCCCAACTTTTTTTAAAACCTGTGCAGATTATAATAACATTCAACTTTCATTGTCATTACACTGTGACAAGTACAAAGCAACAAAAGAACTCTCTGCATTTTACCCATCCCCTTGAGGAGCAATGGACTGCCAATGTGCAGCGCCTGGGTAGCAGTTGGGTTAAGGGACTTGACTTCATGGATGACATTATACATTTACTTTCTTGCTTAAAACCTATAACATAATAAAATTACAATTTTCCAACTCATCAAAGCAAATAAAGCAAAGCAAATTTCTTGATTGCATCTGCCACTGAACACAGAGACCTTCTGTGGAGTCATTGCTTAATGCACGTCAATAGCATTGAAATTGTCTCGTTTGTGAAGTGCTGCTCTTATGGTGTGTGTGGACAGAACACATTGAACAACCAAAATAATTCTATCCCCAGTTTTCTTATAGTCATGTGTAGGGTCTAGTGTTGAAAATCACCTAACAATTTTATAATCTTGCCATATGAACCAGCTTTTAGCAGAGTGACTTTAACCCACCACCTGCATATCTCAAAATTTTCTATCCATGCTGCTTATTGTCTCTCAGAATAAACGTAGTGTGTGGTTTCTGTTGGGATCTGGAGGCTTGTCCACTTTCTCCACCAGAGGGCGCTGGAGATCTTCCTTCCTGAGGGCATGAGCTGCTCCTACACACCTGTTTCCTGTCTCCTCATTAAGAAGACCTATTTAAGGAGGAGGAGGCTGACACTTCCCTGCCAGAGTGTTTGCCAGTAATGGTTAGCAAACCTGAGCCAGCCTGCCTGATCTAGACCCTGATTTTGTGAACCTGTCTGACCCCGTTTCTCCCTGCCTCACAGATCCTGACTTGCCTGGAAACCTGAAACTCTGGAGATATAAATCTCTGCCTGGAATCTGCCTGCCTGCACTCAGTCTCAGTCTCTGCCTCTGCCCTCTGCCTGCTGACTAGCCTCTGGACTCACAAGGTTCCCCCCCTGCTGACCAGAATCCTCTCTGAGCAGGTATTTATTCCCGCCATCAGTAAACTGCAAATTTCCTGGATCCATTCTAACTGCTCTGTCCTCCTCAGTGGTGTTCCTCCCGTGACCAGACCTCAGAACCCAGAACCAGTGCATTATTCCCTTTGTAAATATTGTAAATAAATCATTGAACTTTTTCCCAGTCTTAAGAGTGTTTTTCTGCATGTGGGTTAGACGCCTTGAACCCAACATGACAGTTTCTAATTAACTGTTTGTCCTTTTTACTCTTTGCATTGTTTACTAGTCAGGCTTTTTTAAGCTTTAATATTAGTTATTTTAATTAAGTGAATTTAAATATAAGTTCATTTCATATTAATGTGTGAATAGGTAAACATATAACATATGTATCAGTAAATCGTAGATTTTCTTCATCTCCTTGCAAATGTAGCCTAATTGATAAGCTATGTAACTTATTAACTGTCATGACCAATGGTGTATTTATGCTCATCCAAGGATGTTGTTAGTCACTACTGACTGACTATAAACCTATGTGCTCTAATACATTTGTCAAAATAAGTATCTATAAAGCTGGACATTTCTTACTGCAAGTCAGTTATGAAACTAAGCCAACAGATCAAGATCTCAAGGAGGAACTGAAAAGGTAATTGTTACTTTGTATTTTTAGTGCACATTGTAATTAAGTTGAACTCAACATCAGCTGTCAAACAGTTATAAATCTATGATTAAGCTAGAAATATATACACATATACGTTAGCTGATGATTAAAGGTAAATCTTATTGGACTTACAGTGGAATGAACATCCTCGACATTTAGAATTTCCTCTCTGTGTTTTCTGTAAACTGTTTTGTTGACTTTACCATCTGCAAATTACGAAATGTGTCTGCATCTTCTTTTTCCTTTTTCTTCCCCTCTCCAGCGTTAACCTTGGATCACAATTGCCACCGCATTCTTTCTGCTCTGCTTGCAAAGTCATCCCAAGCCATCCTCAGCTGCTAATTATGCGCTGACAATAGGGTGCCTTAAATCAGCATTCGGCTGATAAATTCCCACTGATTCTGTGTGTTTATGTGAATAGAGAATGTGCAGTGGTAGAAAGGATGAAAATTCTGCTCTGTTTTGCTTGAGTTTGCAACTCTCTTTGAACTTCTTTAGGTTCTATGAGGAAGACAGTGTAAGCACGTGGAGCAGGGATTAATGCTTGGAAAGTAGAGAAGAGTTATCAACATGACTAATAAGTTGCAGTCCAAAAAGATATAAATCTACCAGTAGTTATCCATTTGTCATTTTAATTTCTGCTTCATATCAAAGACGCAAAGCAACTGATTAAAGCATCCTGAAAATCTAACCAGATGAACAGTCAAACTTACAGACAGAACTGTGTTGTATTTTCCCCGACAGATTTTCGCCTGCTTTTCCATCTTTGAATGTTACAGGTTCTCAAAAAAAAAAGGCTTTTATTAGATAAGAGTAAATATAAAAGGCTGCATCCGAATAATATATTTTTTATATAATTCAGGGGGGAAACCCATCCAAATCACCATGCCCTGTGGGGAAAACGGAAATACCAAATTATTGCTTGTTTCCCTGTTGGCAGAAACAATTGCTACAAAAACCTGACAAAACTTTGGACATCTCTGTTGCAGAAATTTGGCCCAAGTTTTTTTTTTATAGAGAGAGTTGCTTCAAAACTGTCATTAAACAAGCAAAGTGGTTTAAGTCCTACTCCTTGATTTTAGAGATCTATTAATACAGGTTTCTAAGGCTGATATGAATTATTTTTACATCTGTCAAAGTGATGACTGCTTTGTGCTGCTTACCTTTTTGGGGGGATTCTTTAGGCCAATGTAGCTTCTCTTCCTCCAATTAGAGTAGTAGCTGTTTAAAGGTCCCCCTGATTCCAAGATGGTTCCTTGACTGGTCCGTGACTGGTGTTTACACGGTCCCTCACTAGGAACTGACCGGTCTGTTGAGGTAGTGTAATTCCCTGCGATGATGTTGTGAATGAGATTGCATCCCTAATCAGCCCTGAGTGTACACCTGACATACCCTGTATTTCGATAAATGTGTGGAATTAAAGTAAACATTAATACTCCCAGCGCAATTAAAGGGGGCCACTCTAGGGGTGGAAATTTGGAAGGAAGTTGACTGGAAACCACAGCCATTTCGGCTGCTTTCAGTCTTTTAAATTGCTGCTACTGTACATAGAATAAATGACACAGTGACACTAAATACATTTTGAAATTAAATCAATTTTTCACTATTTTGCACTTTAAAATAAATGAAATTGTCCAGAGAGCTGTTCTAAACGAAAATTCTTTTTGTTTTATTCTTGTGTAAACAAAATGATAAGTCTAAATGACCAGATGAAATATGTATTTTTCAAATCAAAGAAAGCATTAACAATGGATGCTGAATGCACTGATAAATTGCTTAAAGCGGGCACATTATATAGTCCGGTCGATGTGTAGGTCTATCTCTACATGATTTTTTGCCATTCGTAGAAGGGTGCTAGCCATCATACCCATGATGGATATGATATGTAATAGTTAATGGTAGAAAGAATTGGAAAAGAAGCTATAAAATTTCAAAGAATGCATCTATTCAATTTTTTATTCTGATTAAATACGATGGTCTACATTAGATACATGTGAGTGCCAAGAAGAAAGCTACAACAACTGATGAGAGCTTCTGGCTTTGTGTTGAGTGATTTGACCCAGAATGATTCAAATTAATTTAATTTCCTGCGGGCAGTTTGGAGGAGCTACTGTAAAGGATAGCATTCAGATAATGATAAACCAGAGCCCTGTTGTGCTGATTCCTGTGTGAACAGTTATTTCTAATACCTGGACTCATCGATAAAAAACTTGGGGGGTGCATGTTTCTTCTGAAGTGACCAAGTTGTAGTACACTGACCCTTCGTAAAATTTACTTGATTAGAAGAATGGATGTTTTATTGTTATAAAACTGACCATTTCAAAAAGGTTTCATTGAGATCTTTTAAAGCTTATTTACAACTTTAACAGAAATTAAATCCCAAATTCTTAGGTAGTGATATGGCATCATGAGAAATAAAGGATTTGTAAAAAATCCCAAAACAAAAGGGTAAAACACTCCTAATGAACCTCGACCTGGACATTTAGAGGTGCACAAAGATAAATAAAAAGTCTGTCTTTTATCATCTTTAAAATGCACATTGTTTTTGTTAATATTAATAGCTATCTCAAGCCCATACATCCTATTTTGTTTTAGAGAAGCAAAGACATGCAACTCTGTGGGACTATGTTTTTTTAATCTATGCTCTACTGTAACCAATCTGTCTGATCTTGCAACCTTTTATGGAGAAGAGTAAGAAAAATAAAACACGAATACCGAATGATCAAAATTAAAACCTAAGTAAATCAATTTCAATAAAAAAGGCCAATAATAAAAGAGAAAACCTATAAACTGCACCCCAATGCTTGGTAAGTAACATCTTTTTACAGCATATCTTTTTCCTTCACATTTAATCAAGGCATGGACAGTTTGTAAAATATCTGTTTCCTCTTCCCAAACCTTCCTTATGTGCTGGGAATCCTCTGAGTGCTCTCTGTCTTCAGCTCTCAGAGCTATCACCCTGCTGCTTCATATTATTTTGGCTTAAACTTCCCCTGCTAATATCTGTCCTTTCTGACCAACAAACCTTCTCTTTCCCCACTCTTCCTATCTCTCCGGCTCTTGACATGAGTGAAGGGTTCTGTCGAGATAAAATGCAATGTCAGAGCCTGCCTCAGCTCTCTCCACTGAGTGGGAAAATTGACTGGGACTGTCTCTGGCAGTCACTCTCTCACAGCAGTATGTAGCCCGCAAAGCTTAAAGTGCTGTGCTAATTAGTTTTCTCTGTTCCTGTGACACACCAGCCACAATGATTTCCCCTTCTTTTTGCTTCTTTCTGGCTTGCTTCTTTGCCATAGCCTATCTATTATGTAATAACACATAGACAGTGTGGAAAAACTGTTTCAGGGGGTTTTAGTGTGTGGAGTTTTATGTATTTTAAATTATGTATTTTCCAATGTTTGCCTTAACTGCATTAACGCACAGCACAGTACTTACTGTATTACTAGATGACTTAAATATGAAGTTGGGATGGGATTCCTACATCTTGTTTTAGCTCCGTTCTCTCTATCAGCTCCAATTACTTTGCCTCACTTTAGTTTTTAACCCACTTTCCTCTCAGTAATATAGAAACAAATACAAACAAATTAAGCTAGTTGCAGAGAAAAGAGTACAAATTAAAGAACACAATTATTTTTTCCTATGGATGTTTTTAGGTCTTATAAAGTGGTGCAGCAGTGTGGGCATTAACCAGTGGTGTCAAAAGTACACACATTTGTTACTTAAGTAAAATTATAGATACTGCAGTTTAAAAACACTCTGGTAAAAGTTGAAGTACCAACTTGACCTCTTTACTCAAGTAAAAATGAAAAAGTATGTGCTCCAAAAACTACTTAAAGTATAAAAGTATAGAGTAACCTTTAAAAAAAAACCAGCCAGATGCCACTATATGAATTGAACCTCAATTTTTCGACTATTTCAAAAGATTCTTTGAGATAGGGCCAAGGATGAGGGAGGTCTTGTTGGTCTCTGTCTCCGTCTCCCGATACGCTCTCGCCTGGGTTCGACCTGTCAGATATTTCAACATCTTTTTCTGAATCCGACATTGTAGCATGGCATAGACAATTCATGTTTACAGAAAAGCACCTGCTTGCTCCTGATGATTTCCTTTAGCTAACCAATGAGTGCGTGCGTTATAAGACTCATCCAATTACACCAGTTTTCACTAGATGTGGATGGCACCAATAATCTGCATTGGATGGCGCACATGATGTGCAATAAATATTTATAAACATTAAACCAGGGGTAACCAATTAAAAATCAGCGGGGTCCAAATAAAGAAAATCATCAACCAGTAAAGGTCCGGAGACAATTTTAATGATCTGTTACTTTAAACAGAATTTAACACTGAAATAAAATGAGATATTTATGCATTCATGTTATACATTGAATTTAAAATAAATAAATTAAAACTGCCAAAAATTGCATCCCGTGCTATCTCAGAGGAGTTGACACTCTATTCCTGTATATCCATCAGCAGTTAAAGGACAAGGGTCAGCAAATGCAAACTCTGCCCTGTAAAACAATGACAGCGCAATTGTGGCTGTCTGATCCAAAGCCTCATTTGGAGCTTTTAAACAGGCTTTTGAAAATCTTTGATAATTTGCTACTGTAATATTATAGATTATTTAGAATTAAAAGCTAGCAGATGTGCATAATCAAAAAATAACAAAATACAATTATAGAGCATTCAGTATTGTAAGAAAGCCCACACTGTTTCTGAATAAATCTGTTATTGTATGAGTTAAGTTCTGTTCCGTTTATGTCTTTCCTTGTGAGTGTGAAATGTCCCATGCTCCTGAATGCACCATAGCTATCTTACGCTCATGAATGCCTCACACTGGTTTGTGAACGTTGTGCTGTGAAGATGCGGATCCGATTTTCCACTTAAGACAAAGCTTTGCAGTTTGAGTTTGATTTTTGTGTGTGAAAAACAAGAGACTACAACAACTAAATCAGCTGTACATCGGACAAAATCTTTGGATTTAATGTTGTACTTCCTTGTCAATCTACCCATGCTGAGAGCATGAGTAAGGAGGAGAGGCAGTGACAGACTGTGCTGGAGGTAAGGGAGGATGATGAACAGTCTTGCTAGGATTAAATTAAAACAGCTTTTTTAAAAACCAACTAAAACATCTATAGTGCATTCCTTGTTTCTCCCTTTGGTAAAATTATTTTCTCTACATTCTATCTTAAAGGCACACTGTGTAACTTTTGGCCATTTGGGGCTCTAGACCTGTAATTGTCCATATTTTGCGTCTACTAAATATTTGTCATGGTCCCTAGTTCTCTGACCCACATGTAGAACACACCAAGGGTACAGGTAGGGCAACTAGGGTAGTTTTAAGATAAATTAAAAAAAAAAAACTAAAGGTGATGCCCAGAGTTTCTTGAGGGCGTCTTGAAACCAAGGGAGCGTGAGGCACATTGCAACAGAGAGTGAGAGTTAATGGGAGTATGTGTACGAAGTTAACAACAGCACTAAAATGCTTACTGCGTGAGATGTGAACAATCGACCAGGGGGAGTGAGCAGGGCTGCGGAGGTCCGTGGGTGGGAAATGCAGGAGCTTGCAGCGGGAAAGGTGGCTGCCAAGTTGGAGTAGGCTGGTCGGTGAAGGGTTAGGCAGGGCTCGACCGATCAGTCTGGGGGCATCCTTAGCCCCTTCACCTGCCTGCCCACTCTCCAGTGTATTGCTCGCTTCAAGAAATAATTCTTTCTGAAACTCAATTTCTTGGACTGTGGAGGTTCTTTGTAACCTAAACCTCCTGTTCCACCAGCACTGGAACCTAACACCGCTTTAACACTCTTAACCTTCAGCGCCAAATTAGATCTTTCCTCTGGTCAATCATCACATTTGTACTCACGAGAACGTTGTTAATCGGCTCCTCTGTAGACAGCCTGAAAGCAGATAGCTGAAACTCCAGCCCTCATCTAATAGTGTGCTGTCTGTTTTGGAGCCAATCCTTTTGTTGAACCTTTGTAAATATTGTAAATAAATGCTCTTAACTTCCTCTGGTCTCCACCATGATTCTGCATGTGAGTGAGGAAATTATTACCCAAATCACTATATAAACTCTATAGACAATTGAGCCAGTGTGACAGGTAAGAAAGAAATTTTATTGTAGAGTTGCAGATCAGATCTGAGAGAGAAACTGATTTTTTTTAAAGAATAATTCGCCTGATTATTATAGTGATATCTATGGGCAAAATCCTAGAATATCAATAAATGTTTATTTTACCCTTGCTAGTAGGAGCTAATGCTAGTTGGCAATTGTTTTCCGCATGAAATTGTTAGGGTAGTTAAAAAGTTTCCTACTGCTTGATGTGAAAAAATCCGGCCATACAGAAGCTGTGTGGAAGGGCATGGAAGGTAGAATTAGCTCATTCGGTCATGCGTCTTTGTACGGCAAACCTCTCAGACTTCGCTGAGAGATGAATGATTAACCAGCTTTTAGTCTTCCTCTTGAGCACATTTAGTACATTTTTTTATTATCTGGAACCCTATGAATGTTAATGACCCAAAAAAAAAGATCACACTGTGCATACATTAGCCACACAGTAATACTTTGACTGTATGATGGGCAGTAAGTGCATAAGATTCTTTTTGATATCTCAAATGCATCTGGAGATCTGGGAGGCTTCTTGCTGTCTGTTGACATTCAAATAATGGAGGTCTATGGCGCCCGAGGCAGAAAGGTCCATAAAAGTCCACAAAAACGTGTCAATATTCCTCCATACTGCTCGTCCAATGTAATCCAAGTGTCCTGAGTGGGTAGCGTCCATAATTTACTCGAAACGAAGTCATTTAGAATGTTTTAGAGCCTAAACAGTAGTGTATAGGATTTCCTAAAAGCGCGCGCATGCGAGTTCACGACTCTACGGAAACCGCGGCAGACCAAACCAGATGAAAGTGCGCATTCAGCGTCTGCTCTGCCGAAAATGCAAGCGTAGAAGAAGAAATGTGCTGTTTACCTGTACAAAGAAAGAAACAACGAAAGAAAAATGTCTGAGGACTTCAGTGTTGAGGAAGAGCATGAGTTTTTTGCAGAGCCTTTTCTCTATGAACCAGAATACACAGATGACGAACTTAGAGACATGGATGAGGCAGGCGCAGCTCAAGCTGAGCCGCAAACACCGTTGTGCTACAGACATAGAGCGTCAGAAACATGGTGGTGTAAATGTGGAAATTGTCAAGCAATGCCAACAGAAGAGGAGTGCATTTGCTGTGTGGACTGGGACTTGTTGATGCCACCACTGGAGGATCTAAATATCTCGACTGATGAGACCGAGAGCACTAGCCAAAGACTTTGTGTCACCCAAAACACGGATTATCCACCATTACTGACCCGTGGCGTTCTGGAGAGGTTTTTCCATGTGCCCAAAATCAATTGGAAAAAGAGGCCAAGACCCGCAGGACCAAACAACACGCTCTCTGCAGAGTAAGTTTTGTGCAACAGGCCTATGCCTTGCTAATAATAATATTATATATCCCAAGCAACAGCAACATCAAGAAGAAAGAACACGAGAAGCTTGAGAAATACCAAGGGCTGAAAGAGGAGCTAGAAAAGATGTGGAAAGTAAGAGCAGCAGTGGTGCCAGTGGTAATTGGAGCACTGGGGGCTGTGACCCCCAAAGTGGGAGAGTGGCTACAGCAGATTCCAGGTAAAACATCAGAGGTCTCTGTCCAGAAGAGCGCAGTCCTAGGAACAGCTAAGATACTGCGCAGAACCCTCAAACTCCCAGGCCTCTGGTAGAGGACCCGAGCTTTAGGATGACACATACCACCCCACGAGGGGTGAGAAAACAGTAGTTATATATATGATATATATATATATATATATATATATATATATATATATTGTATGTGATGCTAGTACTAAACTCTGTTTACTCAGCATCTTACCCAGGTTGTGTGCTGGATGAGATACTGCTTTCTTTTTCACTTGTATTGCTACAATAACGGCTCCATTTTACCCCCCCAGTTGGTGGCCTACCGTGTGGTACTCGAGTGGATTCTGAAAGGCGAGAGACTTGGCAAGGACAGCAGAAGAGTTTTACCTGCCTGTATTGTTACAAGCATCCGTTCCAGCTACCCTTCACCAGATGGAGTGTATACTGGTTTCAAGGAGGCAGAGTCAGCTTTTGAACTGTTGTAAAGACTATAAACAAATCCTAAGAGACTCTTCCATACTAATTTGTACTACTTCATTATATTTCATATTTTTTTACCAAATCACAAACCTATACTGCCTTATTATAGATAACATTTCAGAATTTATGTAGCCGATAACTGTAACCTTTCCTGGACTATTGTGTTGTTTTGGAAATAAACAAAATGACTTTGGATGGTAAGAAAGATGTAACTCTGTTCCTTTGATTAAATATTTATTCTAGACCTAAGTATGAAATGCAGACAAGCCAACCACAGACATATGCCATTTTATTTAAAAATGTCATGTTATAACTATATTAAGTAAACCCCTGATCAGACTCTGTATCCCAGAATTTTGAAAAAAAAAGGTTAAAATTACATGCCACCAGCTAGACTTTTTATTTGCATAAGTACAAATATAAAAAAGGCAAGAGTAAAAATACTGCACCACTCAGACTAACTGCTGTATCGGGAAGTATGTTTTTGTATGGCTTCCTTTTTGGCAGGTTTTGGTTTCTGAGCAATGTTTTCTGGTATGGGAGGGATAGAAACATATGACTGGGGGTCTTTGATCTGGATGTTGGGGTCCAGGCGTCTCCGCACAACTTGCACCACCAGATTTTGCCGGAATGTTTGTGTTGTTGGAACATAGATCTTTTTGGTGACCTATTCTTTTGTTTGTTTTGGGTAAACCACATTGAACCGTGCTTGTCCTAAAAAACAAAGAAAAAAATGTAAGACAGAGGAAACATTAATGAAATAACATAGCTATTATAAAGCATTCAAAAAGTTTCGGTTTTAGGTTTCAAAAAAGAAACCAAGAAATTGTATCCAAATAATTAGGAATCTGGTACTTGTAATGTTGTGGTGGTGAGAATTAAGACCATAAAGTACTATATTTGTTATGCAAATCTTAGTGCAGCAGCTCACTAAACAGGTGTGGTTCCCATTGAAGGTTAAATGTAATGTTTGCTGTTTTTTCAATACAGCTCATTTTGAGGACATAAATCAGTATATGACACTGAGCAAAGCGCACAAGGTTAGGTTTTTTTGTTTTTTTTATGGGGGAAGATACTTTCTTGTTACCTGTGTTGGTGTAGGCCTGTTCACGCTGAATATTTTCATTGTGGTCCATAACGGCAAGCTGGGTGCGAGCTTTCATTGTTGAGTAGTGGAAGTGCAGTCTCTTCTCTGTGTATTTCAGCATAGATGCATGGAATACTTCAAGCTTCCCTGAGAAAAACATAATAATGACAAGTTCACTAAATATTTAAAATTTTGAATTTCTCATAATTATTGTGCTTTCCTCGTTATATTTACCAATATGTTTGAAAAGGGCCATTTGCCTAAGGTCTTTCATGAGTCCTTTGTCCAGAGCAATAGCTGTCAGGGCTTTGAAAGCGTCAGAGTCTCTCCTTAACCACCTCTTTCGCCTCTGTTCCTCTGACGTAAGGTCAGCATGCACACATTTAATCTCCTGTCCATCTTCCTCCCAGCGGTGCACACCACAGATGTGATGTAGTAGTGCTTTCCACTTCCTTATCAAATCCTGAGGATATTAGAAAATTACAATTCAGTATCAAAGAGAGTAAAAGGATTGTGTCAAAGACTATCAGTTATTATTATCATAACTTTATGTTGCCTAAATGTAAAGAATGTGATGTTACTCACATCAGGGTCACCTCCACAAGTGGAACAGGCGTACCACAAGTGATTGCAGATGGATTTTATTCATGGTTGCAGGTCTCGGTTGTCCTTTTTGTTGGATGCTGACAGCAATTTTTTCATGAGCCCTACCAAAAACAGAACAATCGTCAATGAGTCTCAAGCAAGCATAAAATATGGCAACTGGAGTAAACGTGTGAGTAGAAGATGTTTTGTCTCTCATCCAAGAAACTTATTCCTTTATAAAATAGTCTGGTTGGGGAGTACAAGAAATGTATCCACCAGGTGTATGGTGGCAACGTCACTGAGGTGGCACTAAACGTTAGACAGGACATCTTGTTCATACAGGTGGATCAAAGAGTTTGGGAAGGATCAAGGGAACCAGGTGTTAGAGACAATATTGCTTTGTTGTTTGGAAAAAAAGAAAGGAGTGTGAGCTTTTTAAAATATTTAATTTCCCTTGTGGGATAAATAAAGTATTTTTCATTTAATTTAATTTCAACGACAATGGGGAGCTGAGGGCTCAGAGAGTGTAGGTGATTGGAGATGTACAGTCCAAACAGACTGCACTTCTGCACATGGGTGACGTCAACATAGTCTTGGTGGGTATGAAGTACAAGGTGGGAGCAGGTAATAGAGGAGTGTGGGATCACAATGGGGCTGTGTATAACCTAGGCAGGTGTCAGTGCTTTGGCAAGGGAGGGGTAAATGATGTAAAAGTTTATGTGGCTGTACAAGGGCTATCCAAAGTATATTGTAAAAACATTTTCCTCATTATAGTAATTCCTTTACCATTGTACATTTACAAATTACAATTTGTCAGCTTACCCTTGACAACATAGGAGATGTCAAACTCATGGTGGATTTCCGGATACTCTTCGCGCATAATTTTTCGTATAGATGGTGATCGGTCAGTGGTTACCACCTCCACTTCAAGACCTTGCTCAAGGAGATAATCAAGTCCTCTCCTGAACCCCACTGGCTCCATGCCAGCAGAGCTGGATGCCTCTGTCACCTGTACCACAAAACAAAAAATTAATGTTTAAAATCATTTTCATACATCTTTGATGGGACAGTGCTTGTCATAATCCGATAGCAACAATGATTTTGTAATATGTTCCACATATTACACATACATTTATTTACTTCTTTAATTTCATTCCGCACATGACGAAAATGAGAAACATTACCCAAAAAAAAGGAAGAAAAACAATATAATAAATGCACCAAAATTGATAATAAATACAATAGATAATATTAATATTAAAAGAAAGATACAATTAAAAAACAAAACTGAAAATAGATAAATATAGAAATAAAAAATAAAAAAAAAATAATAAAAAATAATGTAGGCTACATTTATCAAATTGAAGAACGAAAACGAGTGGGATTAAGTACAAAACCTAATTCAATCCCACCCTTTAAAAAAAAAACAACAAAAAAAAACATACATAGATCACAGTCTTCCGCTTCACGATTATTATTTACCAATTAGAATAACCAAAATCCAAATAAAACTACAAAATATATGCATATGTATCTTTGTGCAGTCAATTTGTAAACACAAAATTGACAATTGTTCTCATATTATGTTGTAATATGAAATATGAAATAATAATTTCCCTTACCTGCACTAACTGAAAAAGGATTATTTCCTTTGTTGTGTCCTCCATGAAGCTGTAGGTGTTGTATTTTGCGGAGAAGCCTGGGCTGTAAAGACAAAAAGATAAATAGGCTATCAAATCCAATATTACATCAATTACTTTAACGATAACCTTAGATAATCAAGAGTTAAATATTTGTCATTCATTATAAATAATATACTAACCTGTCTGATCGGCCATCTCCAGATACATGCACTCCCTTTTTCAGAATATACTGTTTATGCAGTAGCTGTTCCATGATGGCCTTGTGCTGCTCGTTGTACTCCATGTCGATGACTGGGATTAGATATGAAGACTGTATTTTGTAATATGTTGTATTGTTGGGAATTTGGAGATTCAGCAGTCCAGCCCAATCAGCACAAGTAGATTATTCTCTGGCATCCCTCTAACATCTGGACAGGAACTCCACTCATCACTATGTTGATTCAGACACTCCCACACTATTTTGATACGGCTCCCAGATATCTGAACATTTTTTTGAATGATTTCTGTTCCACACTGATGGCAAATCTTGAAAAGCTGAAAAAATTTTGACTCGTCAACCAGCCATTTCCTCTCATCCCAGGTTCTCAAGTCTTCAGTTTCTTCTGAGGTTGGAGTTGAAGTTGATGTTGAGCTTGGAAGAGCAAAACTGGTGTTTGGGTTAGAGGAACAACAATTGAGGTCATGCTGACATCCAAACCTTCCTCCAAACGTTCCTCTGCCATCTGAGCTTGCATATCCTAAAATCAACAAAAGCAGGATGTTGTAAAATGCCCTAGAAACAAACACTATTATTAATGATAAAAAATAATCATGCTATGATTTCATATGAGCAAATAAAAGTTGCAGCATCTAAGAAAGACTTTATGTGGCAATGAATGTCATTCATTTCACTTTTTTATTTATTTATTTTAAATCATGGATCACATTAGTATTTCCCTGGGTGCTAAAAGTTGAGTTATTATCATCCAGATTTTTTTTTTATTAACTCCTAAACACTAACAACTTGCAGGCCATCAATGATCACATTGATTGATCACAAAATTAATATAATGTCACACTGAGCTGTGGAGCGGGTGTTTGTCAATAGGTGGGTTGTACATACATACAGTGTAAAAAAAATCCGTCTGATAACAAAGCAACTAAAATAACATGACTTGTAAAAAATTCCATGATTGTCCAAATTGTTGTGGAAGTTAACATTTTTACTCAAGTAATATTAGCGTGTTTTAACATTTTCATGTTTTAAAAAAAAGTACCGCTAAAAATACAGATCATATACAAACGTGTAAGTTACATAAATGGTTTATAAAGTACATACCTCTGTCCTTAGTTGTGACACAATCGGCACAGCTGTACTCCTTAATAAAGCTCTTCCTTTACAGGTTCCGAACTCATCCGCTGAAAAGTGTTCACTACAGACACGGAGAGAATCCACGTTAGCTGTCCTTAGATCTTTTTTAAGGTTGCAGGTAACAATAGATGAGGAGATTTCTCAGTTTTTAGATGGTCCGTCAGACTCCTCAAATCCTCTGACGGACCCCGGTCTTTGATTTAGCTGGGCAGGAAGCAATAAGGTGGGCAGGCTCACCACAGTACAGACACAGATTCCCCTTGAATCTTCGTTGTCTTTCTTCAGGTGACAGCCTTGTGTGTCCAATCTGCATGGGTTTGACCTCTACTCCTTCTGAGGAAGAAAAGTGAGAGACTTGGACAGGAGCTGGAGGCGTTTGATTCTTAGTTCTTGGCCTGGAACTGGGCTCTGGGGATCCAGAAAAAACAGAGGCAGAGTTAGATGCAGGAGCAGAAACAGAAAAATTTAAGCTTCTTTGCCTAGAGCTTTTTCCAGTCCGGAGTCTGTTATCCAATCTAATGGTTAACCGGATTAGATCCTCCAAACTAGCTGGTTCGTCGATTGTAGCGAGTTCGTCTTTGATGTTACAATTAAAGCCTTGAAATAAGCACTCTTAAGTGCGCACTCATTCCAGCCTGAGGCTGCGGCTTTAATCCGGAAGTCAATGGAGAACTCTGCCACCGTCATATTTCCTTGTTTTAAACTGAGCAAGGCTCGGGAGTCAATTGTTTGGTCTGAATCGTGGTTGAAGACCTTAGAAAATTCAGTTAAAAATTCTGAAAGGGTACATGAAAAACTGGTTTCAGAAGAAAACCTAGCCTCTGCCCATTCAAGAGCTTGACCAGAGAGTTGAGAGAGAATGAAGGCAATTTTCTTCCTATCATTTGGAAAACTGACAGGAGAATGTTCGAACAGCAAACGACACTGGAACAAAAACCCTTTACAATCCTTTTGGATACCTGAGAATCTTTCAGGTGGACTCGGACGGAACTCCGGAAGTGACGTGACTGCCACTGACCCTTGAGGCGGAAGTGGCTCCGGAAAAGGAAGTACAGCTGGCGCGGCATTAGCATTTCTCATGTAGCCAGCGTATTCATGCAAAACCTGGTTCTGGTGTTCAATATGAGTGTTTAACTCACGGAGGGTTTGCGCATGTCCTTGGATTTGGGCAGCTTGCTCCTCAAGCCTCCTCCGGAGGTGATCTGCTGGGTTTTGTATTTGGCCGCAGTGTTCTGTCATGATTGGCTTAAGAGACTTAACCCACATGCAGAACACCACACGAAGCTGAGTAAAAGTTTAACAGAGTTTATTGAATGAACACATACAGAGTAATATGAACTGGTTCTGGTACAGGTCCGGGACAGGAATCACTGATATCTGCAGAGATGGATAGTTTGATTAGCCAGGCAGCTCCAATGGTTTGTCTAGCGTGTCTTATTCAGATTGTACCTTGAAGAGGTTCTGGCTGATCCCTTTGAGAGGGGTAACCGGTTGGGTCCAGTGACTGTAGATTCAGCAGAGAGCTCAGCAGCAGCAGCGTCTAGCTTCTGGCTTATGAGTTTCAGACCTTGGCTTGTTTTCCTAGCTTTTCCTTGAGAGCTGGTGGAGGAATCCAGACTGATATCTTCAGGTTTGGCTTCCTTGGGCAGGCAGGCAGGTTTCCAGGCAAAGCTCATCCAGAGCTTCAGACTTCAGTCGGGTTTTCTGTGAGCAAAGAAGACAGAGGCAGGTTAGAATCTAATTTCTCTTCTTGAGTAACCAAGATTCACTTAAGATAAACAGAGGCTCAGGTTCGCTAACCAAACTTGGTCAACACTGCGGCGTTGAAGGAAGGTCTGACTGCTGCTTATGTAGAAGGTCTCCTGATGGGCTGATGATCCTCAGGTGTGCTGAGGGCTCCAGCCCAGGAGACCCACGGCGCTCTCTGCTGGAGACAGGTGGTAGATCTCCAGATCCCAACAAGGACAGCAAACTTCAAAAACTGGCATTTCATTGACATGACTTTGATTTTAAAGACGCTGTTTCCAGTGAGTTTCTGAGAATAATTACCTTTTTGTTTTTTTTACTGACAAGCAAATACGTCCTGCAGTAAGTTGAAGATTGGGCAACCCTGCAGCTACTGACTGTTAACCTTTGCATACATGCTGATTTGTCCTCTGGAAGCATTTTCCTCCTTGTAATCACATGTGGACCTCCAAAGAGCATAACCGACATGTTTCTCTAAGGCTTCTACCCCACTCCTTTTCTCTGTCTCTCTCTTTTAGCATTGCACACACATTCAGCACGGTCTCAATGCACTCTGCGTGAATGGGCAGATTGCTGCAAGCGCTAATGAATTGTGCTGTCAGGGAAGTAACAGATTTATTTACATCAAGAAATGTATATCTCTTCCAGCCAATCCTGGAGAGCTGAGCTGGTGAAGTTTTACGCTAATGGATCAGGCAAAAGTAATGAGAGGGGGGGAAAAGGAGATGAGACATACAGAAAACAGCATGAGGCTGGACAGCATGCTGTTAGCCTGCAAAACTGGATATTGGGGAGAAATTACAAAAGCAAAGAGGGCGGTAAAAGTGATTTGAAAGGTAGTAGTTGAGAATCCACTTTAGGAGCTGTCATGCTGCGGTCCGACACATGTACACTCACGGATGAGTGGCCTCGGAAGCAAGTGGACAGCACACAGGGTTGTTGTTTTTTTTTATAGAGGAAAAAACTAGATAAATTGCATAGATACAATGAAAACCCTTAATATTCAAATTAACTGGTTTACATTTTATTAAAAGGAGAGTTAAAGTCATGCAAAAACAGTCCCTAACATAAATTTTTTATAAACATTTTTTTTTCTTGTCAGCAATTACAAAGCTCATAGTTTTTTATGGATTTTGTGTGATATAATGGAAATGATACACAGTTTTATGTACATACACAGCTCAGCAAATATGATGCCTTGGCACAGATTTTTTATTGGATATAGGATAATAACATTCTCAAATGTTGCATTGTTGCTTTGGCTGGATGACATGGATTTTCACTTTTGACCTTCCCCCCAACCATAAGTATTTAACAGTCATAAAGAAATTAGCTTGAAATTGCCCTTATTCAACTCCAATCCCTCCACTTGTCCACTCTGACCAGCATTCATCTTCCTGTCATAATGACCAAGTCTATGCTTTACAACAATGCCATTTCTATATAAGCCCATTCTACAACAATCTGTGTCACAAATTTAGAAAGATTAGCCTCCTCTGCCCATTCATAATACACTAATGAATAAATTCAACACACGTGAACTGTAGGAAGAGAGGCCGGGAGTACTGGGTAAGAGGAGCTGTAGTGCAGTATTGACACATTGACGATATTTACATAATCCGTCTTAGAAGTCTCGCCATTTCATTATTTTAAAAATAGTTATGGCAGGCAATCTCCGTTTAAGTTGTCCGCTGAATAAATGGAACAACTTTAATCTGTATATCTTACCCAATTAAATGTGTGGCTAGAAATTTTTTGGGGCCTTGTTTATGTTTTTTATGGTTCTGTACATCACATCCTTTTCCCACAAAGCCAGCTTGATAATGGCAAACTCCCTTGGGGCATAACAAATTTGGGTTTATTTAAAATCTTTTGTCACACGTGTCCATATAGAAAACAGGTGCAGATGACACAAAGTCTGGAAGGGATACTATTTAATAACAGGGCTTTAAACTTCTTTATAACTTTATCCTTGACTGGCTGTGCTATTTTGTCTTGTTAAGAGCATCCAAAAGAAGGCTCCAGTAAATTATAAGCAGGTGAAGTATAAGAATAAAGTGACTTCTAAATGTAGTTGGCACTGGATTTTATTTAAAAGTATCAGCGTTAAGGGATGGAAAACAAGTGGAATTTTTTTCATTTTTATTTATACAAAAAGAAAAAGTATTTATTCAGTTATTTTAGAGTTATCTATTTAGTACTCTATATAAAATTTGGGTTTCAAATTATAAACTTTGAGACAATTAAAGGGGTACTAATAGTTTTCCAAGGGTGTGAATAGAATATCTCCTGGCTCAAAAAGAGGAGAGGATAGGCACAGCCTTCTGAAGAAGACTCTCAGAGGTACATTTGCAGGAAAAAAAAAAAAAAAATACCCTGAAAAACAATACACCAGCAGGGAAAAGAGAACAGGTAAAAATGGAACAATGAGCAGATTTTCAGTAGCTCCCCCTGGAAATCTCAATCCTTTTTTTGATCTCCTCTTTAAATCCCAATCTCTTTCCTGCTCTGTCCATGTCTAAAGGAGTTTGGGCGTATCCGTACAGTGCCGTGAGGGGAGAAAATTAATGTAGACACAGCTGTGTCTCAGCCTGCAGACTCTTTGAGTTATTTGAAGAGAACTGGAGCCCAGCTGCATTAATTCTATCTCCTTTTTTCTTTTATTGTTTCCCTTTCAGTGAGAGGGAGCTGGACCAACCTGCCATGCACCATCCAACATAGTGTGTTAGCCCCTACAGTAATAATGAAGAGGGCAAGAAAGGACGAGTCTGACGGTATGTCTCTGTGCATTCTTGGATATTCTTTTCTCCTGCAGTTAATAAGGTTGGTTCAGTTGTGTATGTTACTTTCAGTCTGCTGCTAGTCTGCATAAGTGAAAGCACTAATTACATATATATGCATGTATTTGAGAATGTTGTACATATGTATTTGTATCTATTGTGTGTCTGGGAAATCCCTCTGTCTGTTTGTGAAGCAGGGACATTCTATGCATTTTAATGAGGCATCCTAAGGCTGGGTACCTTCACTGTAGCCAGTTCTCTCTCTCTCTGGCTGTACATGTGGGTCTTGAAAGCAGAACAGAGTTTTGTACAGTGGCAGAAATTTAAAAGGTCCCCTTCAGGTTGAAAGCCATATGAATGGCCGCTGGTTTCTAGAAAACTTCTAACCTGACTCCGCCAGATGGATTTGCTCCGCATATCCATCTGGAAACCTTCCGTTGCAGTAATTTTGGGAAGGGGCGAAAATACTGGTTAGCTGATTGGCCTATGTTGGTGATAGACGTGCCAAATAAACCAATCAGATCAACAAAGCATATGACGTACTAACAGAGCGACGACGAAAACACAACCACAAGCCAGGCTACTCTTGCCGAAACCAGTCGGGAGAAGGGCAAAAACATATTTTCCTCTGAGAAAAGCCTCCAGAGCAGTGTTTTGCTCTTCTTTCAGTGAATAAATACTCTGTAATTCCGATTAAACTTGCTTGATAGCCACGCTAACGCTAGTTTCATTGGCTGAAGCCGCCATGTTCTTTAGACTGAACTGTCGCGCTTCTCGTTGCATCACACCTCAACCCGCCTCAAAGCCAACGCTGATTGGACGTTCGTTTGGTGAACGGCTCCAAATTTTCTTCAACGGAGAGTCTCCAGACTATTTAGCGAGTGAAATCTTGAAACCTCGCGAGATCAGGATGGTCTCACGAGGCTAGACAACTTTCCCTTTAAAAGTCCTATCACTGCAGGGGCCCCCTTGCTTTTTTTCTTTTTCTTGAAGTGTTAATGTTTACTGTAATTCCACTCATTTATTGAAATACAGGGTATTTCAGGTATACACTCTGGCTGCTTAGGGATACGGCCTCACTGACAACGTCAAAGCAGGAAATTACATTACCTCAACAGACCATTCGGTTACGAGCGAAGGACCTTATAAGCAATACTCGAGTGGAGGGGGAATGAGGGGGCAATGGCACCCCCCTTCTTAAATGCCCCCCCCCCCATACCGTCCCCTGTGAATTTTTATTACTGAATCTGTAAAATTTCTATAGTATATTAACAATAATGGTAATAATATTGCCCTTTCAACATTTGGAGGGCTGTGGGCTTATGAGTAGTTTGAACAAAATTTATAAAATCAAAAGAATTGGCCTACCATGACTATAAGGCTGATCCCAGTGGGAAATTTGTCATCTGCATATTTTGTGGGCCTCACCAAGGATGGCTCCCTCCAGCCTCTCTCGCATTAGAGGACATTAGACATTGAGAGTTCTGGGTGGTTGATTGGGGGGGGGGGGGGGGGGGGTGCATTGGCACCAGATACAGGCACGTTGGCACCAGATACCGGAGGGAAGATGGGCTGTGCTGGGCACCTCCCAGTTTTGAACTTGAAAATAACGTCAAACAACACAACATTTGAGCAGGCATAAGGAGGATTGAGGTCTTTCTCACACCCACATTTTACGATTGCCGCCCGAAATCTGGGGCCTGGAGAAAGAGTGGGCTACCTGGTCTGGGCCTTGGCATGGAGTTGTTGTAGGGCCTGCGTGGCCACCCAAAAATGGGTGGGGGGAGTGGTGGCTAGGGTATGGAGGGGGAGGGTGGGCCTGTGAAAAGTTAAGGGGGGAAGGGAGGTTCTGGTTAGGTGGCCCGTGCGGGTCATGTTGGCCCCGTCCCTGGGGGGCTTGTGCCAGGGGAAATCTGGTCTGGGTATGGTTCCGTGGGTCAGGACCGAAGCAGGAAGCAGGATGGGTTGGACTGTGGCGTTTCCCTAGCCTCCAGTAGGTTCCCTGGGTCTACTTGTCAGGTTCGGGTCTGAACTGCCCCCTCTCCCAAGAACATCTCAAGTTGCAGATCTTTCTGTCATAAACTGGACAGATCTCTGAGTAATTATTTATCATTTATTTATTTAGATTATTTTAGTTATTTAGATTATTGCACCTGTTTGCTAAACCTTTACTTAAACTACCTAAAGAAGCCTGAGGATCTACTTCTGAATGCCTTTTCAGAGGATATGATGATCCTTTATGTACTCTTCTGGACCAGATGAAATACCTTGATGTGCCTGGGTCAGCTTGAAGGCCACATTTTTAGTATATTGGAAGTCCTCAATCACAAAACCATATGTGACTTCAATAATTGCTCATTGAGAAACTAATCTTTAAGCAGCCTATGCTCATGAATTAGAGAAAAAAATCCACATTTTACCTACAGGATTTTTTTTTTTTTTTGCAGATTATGTAATTTTAAACTGCGAAGATCTATATTTGGTGTTCCCTTTAAATTGTATTATACATTGTGAATACAATTCTTTACACTTTTACCACAGAAAGAGGTGGTTACAAATGTAGAGATTTATTAAATATATTGTTAAAACTTGGTGTAGTATACAGCTGCTCATGTTTTAAAAATTATTACAGTAAATCTAAGGTTACATGTGGTGGTACTGTGTAAAATCATGGGCAGGGCTAAAAGGCGTTTTCAGAATTAAAGAAGAATTACTTCCTCAATAAGGACTAAGTGCTGTATCTGCCAAAGCTGTCAAGCCTAAATAAATGAATTAAATTGACTAGGGAGCAGTGTGGGCACTGGAGGGAAAAAACTAGAAAAAATAGAGGGAGTGCTGATAAGAGGGAGTATGAGATGAGGAGGGAAGGAGAGGCTGCATTAAAAATGACAGCAAGCGGGGATACATTCATCTGTTGGAAGCAGAAAAAGCTCTTTTGTGCCTTATTAAAACTAATCTCTTTTCTCTTTACTCTCATTTCCATTTTTTTTTACCTTTCACACACTCACCCCTCTTTCCCTGCCTCCCCCCAGCTTGTTCCCTCCATCAGCACCTCTGTCTGCCATCATTGGTCCTCTATGACTAGTTTAGTCCAGTGCTTATGTGTGTAAGTTATGTTAAGATGGTTGGCATACCTCTGACATTTTCTTCTGTATCTCTGATATTTTGAGTACTTTCAGAAGAAATGTATTTTTTTTTCTAAACAGCAGCTCAAATATATACAAATCAAAGAGGATATAGGTAAAAATTGGGGGGGGAGGAGTGTTTAAGTTGATATAACTATATTCCATGAATTCCTGAACATCAAAGAAATACAGTACTTTGGTAATATATTACACCCCTTTAACATTTTCACATTTGTGTATTTTTTCATATCTTTTTAGTGGTACACAAAAAAGTGTCATGTTGTGTTTAGTTATCTGACTCAGATGCAGAGAGCTCAGAATAATAAAATTAAAATAACAGAGGTGATAAACAATTAGTGGTGGCCAGTTATCACCGTTAACATGCTGCATTAATTCCAGACTCTTATCAAGCGATGTACAAAATATCGCCAGGAATCTATTCTCAAAGTTGGTTTGGGAGCTGGGTCTATAGCTATGACTTAGGACGTATGTATATATGGCATGGATGTATGTCTGGGGGCGAGAAGGAATAAGAGTGCTGTGGTTGAGTATGATGTTGAGTTGTTCTGCAGGTGGCCACAGGTGAACCATCTTGCAAACAATCTGCGAGGCAAACTGTCATGAGGAGAATACATGACCAGCATGCCACGGAGAAAGCTGTGAAAAATGAAAAGTTGGTTGAGGCAACGTGTTTAGCACTGACGGGGGACCACTGGACATATGTCAATAATGATAACTACCTCGCCGTCACTGTACACTGCATCAATGTCAGCTGGAAACTCCAGTCCTTCGCTTTAGGTAGCCTATGTTATATAATTTTAGATTTCCTGTTTTGTTCATTGAAAGTTTTATTTTACCACGAGCAAAGGGATTTCGCTAACATTTAAGCACAGACTCCAATACAGGTGCTGGTCATAAAATTAGAATATCATGAAAAAGTAGATTGATTTCAGTAATTCCATTTAAAAAGTGAAACTTGTATATTATATTCATACATTACATACAAACTCATATATTTCAGATGTTTATTTTGTTTAATTTTGATGATTACAAATGACAACAAATGAAAATCTCAAATTCATCATATCAGAAAATTAGAATATTACTGAAGACCAATAAAAACAAAGGATTTATAGAAATGTTGGCCAACTGAAAAGTATGAACATGAAAAGTATGAGCATGTACAGCACTCAGTATTTAGTTGGGCCTCCTTTGGCCTGTATTACTGCAGCAATGCGGCGTGGCATGGAGTCGATCAGTCTGTGGCACTGCTCAGGTGTTATGATAGCCCAGGTTGCTCTAATAGTGGCTTTTAGCTCTTCTGAATTGTTGGGTCTGGTGTATTGCATCTTCTTCTTCACAATACCCCATAGATTTTCTATGGGGTTAAGGTCAGGAGAGTTTGCTGGCCAATTAAGAACAGGGATACCATGGTCCTTCAACCAGGTACTGGTAGCTTTGGCACTGTGTGCAGGTGCCAAGTCCTGTTGGAAAATGAAATCTGCATCTCCAAAAAGTTGGTCAGCTGCAGGAAGCATGAAGTGCTCTAAAACTTCCTGGTATGTGGCTGCGTTGACCCTGGACCTCAGAAAACACAATGGACCAACACCAGCAGATGACATGGCACCCCAAACCATCACTGACTGTGGAAACTTTACACTGGACTTCAAGCAACGTGGATGAAGTGCCTCTCTTCTTTTCCTCCAGACTCTGGGACCTTGATTTCCAAAGGAAATGCAAAATTTACTTTCATCAGAGAACATGACTTTGGACCACTCACCAGCAGTCCAGTCCTGTTTCTCTTTAGCCCAGGCAAGACGCTTCTGACGCTGTCTGTGGTTCAAGAGTGGCTTGACACAAGGAATGCGACAGCAGAAACCCATGTCTTTCATACGTCTGTGTGTGGTGGTTCTTGAAGCACTCACTCCAGCTGCAGTCCACTCTTTGTGAATCTCCCCCACATTTTTGAATGGGTTTTGTTTCACAATCCTCTCCAGGGTGCGGTTATCTCTCTTGCTTGTACACTTTTTTCGACCACATCTTTTCCTTCCCTTCGCCTCTCTATTAATGTGCTTGGACACTGAGCTCTGTGAACAGCCAGCCTCTTTAGCGATGACCTTTTGTGTCTTGCCCTCCTTGTGCAAGGTGTCGATGGTCGTCTTTTGGACAACTGTCAAGTCAGCAGTCTTCCCCATGATTGTGTAGCCTATAGAACTAGACTGAAAGACCATTTAAAGGCTTTTGCAGGTGGTTTGAGTTAATTAGCTGATTAGAGTGTGGCACCAGGGGCCATCAATTTTGAACCTTTTCACAATATTCTAATTTTCTGATATGATGAATTTGAGATTTTCATTTGTTGTCATTTGTAATCATCTAAATTAAACAAAATAAACATCTGAAATATATGAGTTTGTATGTAATGTATGAATATAATATACAAGTTTCACTTTTTAAATGGAATTACTGAAATCAATCTACTTTTTCATGATATTCTAATTTTATGACCAGCACCTGTATCTCTGCAGTGTGGGGACTATAATCGGATATCTTAGATGACAGAGCTGCTGCTAAAGCTCCTCAGAAATGTATTTTGTACAAAGAACAGTAGTGAGAAGTTCGGTATCCATTCTTTTGCCAGGAAGGCTGGACCTGTTGGAATCCATAGTCAAAGTCTTCCTGCCTCCCTATTTTCATGGACCTCGAAGGACCCAGTCCAGGTAGACCGGGTGCTTGGAGGACGCAGCTGCTGAAATCAAACACAGCCTTGGATTCCCCCACTGGCCGTAGCCCTGTCTAACACCCCCAATATTAAGTTCAGTCATTAAGTGATCCAAATCACCCAGACGGATCCACTCTGATCAGTCATCAGAGCCAGCACAATCTCACTGCTTCTTTAAGGGCTAGTGGCTTTCATTCAGTGCACCTTCAACACCAGATCTTGGCCAAATACCCTGTTCTCCTCCTCAAAGTGATTCCAGTTGCAGTCAGTTACTGTTCCTGTAATACCAGATTACTTTTAAAATAAATTTATTGAACACTTACTATATGTGTTGGCTAATTTATTGGTTCTCCAGATTAACACGTCTGTAATAAAAGGGAAAATTCAATTCAATTTAGTTTATTTATATAGCGCCAATTCAAAACACAAGTCATCTCAAGTCACTTTACAGTTCAACCAGATCATACAGTCAAATTGATCAAAAGTTTTCTATCTAAGGAAAACCAGTTGATTGCATTCACTCATTGACTCAAATACAATCCCTCACACTTAGCATGCTTGTAGCGACAGTGGAGAGGAACAACTCTCTTTTAACAGGAAGAAACCTCCAGCAGAAACAGGCTCAGTGTGTGCGGCCATCTCCCGAGGCCGACTGGGGTTCAAGCAGACAGAAGCAGAAAATTGACAGTATTATATTGTTTCTTTATAAAAACAGTACTTAACCTTATAATGCAATACATTTTGGGAAATATCTAATCCTTCTGGACAGGTTCTGACTGGTAATCTGTGATACCGGGCATTTGACCGGTGGGCCGGTCCTAATTTCAGCATGCGAGGGCCGGCCCTCCTTAAATCATACCATACTTACTCTCTGGCCAAAGCTCCTACCTGTGCCAGTAAATAACTCCAGGAGCTCAAGAAGTAATACAATGTTAACTACCTAAATGATGCATGCAGTATATATAGGCCTTCCTTGTGACGGTTGGCATATAGTGTAATTTTCTATTTCTTCTATTTCTTCTGTAAAATCCCATTTCTTCAAACTGTAAAATCCTTGCAACAAATTAAATTATAATAAAACCATAATGCTTTCTTTAAACCAAACTACGACGTTCCTCCTTATATTTGGCGAATTCATGTTAGAATATTTTGCAAAAATATGTTGCGGTGCATGATGGGGTTTTGCATCCAAAGGCTCACATTTCTCGTCTTACGTGCTTTGTTTCCAGTTTGGGATGTTTCCCAATCTGGCACTTTAGGATGGCCGTCTATGGCTAAAAAATGTTTTTCTTTAGATTTGTGAGATCAATAGACTTTGGTTCAAATTGGGCGCACACCGTATTCAGTAAGCAAGAACAACATGACCAGGGGTAAGTATAGAAAAGCAAAACAAAAGCAGTCAAAGCGATCGAAAGTTTGGCTTCATTTTATCAAAGGGAAATATGGCAATAAAGCACTTTGCAATCATTGCAGAGTGGCAACTACATCCATGGGAGGAAATGCATCCATCATGCAGAAACACCTGTGCATACAACATGGCATACATTTTAATGAATGCCGTGTTTTTGATGCTTCTGGACAGAAGCTAAAATTACAACCAGCATGGAAGCCAACTCTGGTGGTAAGTAGTTAGTTTTATATCACTGGCTGTGCTTAATTTGGTTTCTAGTAAATACATGGCACTGTTTGGCAGCTCGCTTAACTATTTTCTTAACGATTCAAGGCAGCACTAGAGCCTAGCTCTGGGCTGCATGACTTACGTTACGTTTTTTACGCAAGTAACACACACGGTATTCAGTAAGCAAGAAGACATGACCAGGGGTAGGTCTAGAAAAGCAAAACAAAAGCAGTCAAAGCAATCGAAAGTTTGGCTTCATTTTAAGGAAGAGAAAGATGGCAACAAGGCACTTTGCAATCATTGCAGAGTGGCAATTACATCCACGGGAGGAAATACATCCAAAATGCAGAAACACCTGCGCACACAACATGGCATACATTTTAACGAATGCCATGTTTTTGATGCTTCCGGACAGGAGCTAAAGTTACGACCAGCATGGAAGGCAACTCTGCTGGTAAGTAGCTAGTTTTATATCACTGGCTGTGCTTAATGTGGTTTCTAGTAAATCATATGACATTTCTAGAAATAAACCAATTTCCTACAAGTCTTTGGGGTTATTAAGGGAGTGTGCCTTTCTCCTTAATCCTGCCCTTTATTGCTAGCCTGTTTAATTAGAACTACTGGTACCTGGAAATACTACATGATTTTAGCTATTGCAATGGATATAACGAAACATGCTAAGAAGTTGCTCTACAGTTCAGGGAGCAAGAGAAAGGTGACGCTCGTTTATTTAAGTCAGGGGGAGACACGTTTATTTACTGAAATTGTACAGTAATGCTTTTTCATGAAACAGATGCCTTCTCCATTAGATTAAGATGACTGCAAGGAGACTGGTAGCCTGGCTGGCTCAGAGGCTGGCAGCTCCCGTTCACTGCCTTTTGTTTTCGCCGAGGCAGGCAGAAATAGAATGTCCCAGGCGAAGGTAGACGAATGTCACTGTGCACTTACCAAGTTCATTGTTTCACAGAATCGATAAGGAATCAAATTGTTTCACAGATCGATAAGGGAATCCGAATCATGAAAATCTTATCAATTTCCAACCATAGGTACGAGGGATCAGCCACAATCTTCCCTGTACGCCTCAGTGTCCTAGAGGCGTACAGATCCTGGAGAGATGGAAAACTGCTGACAATCACCTTCTCTGCAGACTGGATGACATGCTGCAGTCTGCCCTTGTCCTTGGCAGTGGCACCAGCATACCAGATGGTGATGGAGATGGTGAGGATGGACTCAAGGAAGGAGTAGAAGTGCACCCTCATTGCAGTAAATCCTCTGCTGGGCTTTTTTACTGAGGGAGTTGATGTTCAGCTTCCACTTTAGGTCCTGTTAGATGACAGTTCCCAGTAAGCGGAAAGATTCCACAGTCTAAATTGTTAAGTAACAGAGGGTGATGGGGATAACTGGGGCTTAGTTTTCTTAAAGTCCGCAACCATCTCCACTTTTTTTTTTATAGCATGGAGCTCCAAGTTGTTCTCCCTGAACCAGGTCGCCAGATGGTCAACCTCCTATCTGTAGGCGGACTCATCACCATCAGAGATAAGTCAGATGAGAGTGGTGTCATCCGCAGACTTCAGAAGCCTCAAAGACTGATGACTGGAGGTGCAGCTTTTGGTGTCCAGGGAGAAGAGCAGAGGAGAAGGAACAAAGCCCTGGGGGAAACCAGTGTGATGAGCTGTGAGTCGGGGTTTCACGTACTGCTTCCTGTCAGAGATCAATAAAGTCAGTCAATCAATCAATAATCCACCTGCAGATGTATGTCTGGTACACTAAGCTGGTAGAGCGTCTCCTGAAGCAGAGCTGGGATGATTGTATTAAAGGCAGAGCTGAAATCAACACAAAGGATCCTAGCATAGGTACCTGCAGAATGCAGATGATGGAGGATGTAGTGATGGGCCAAGTTGATAGCATTGTCTGCAGACTTGTTGGCTCTGTAAGCAAACTGTAGGGGGGACCTCATTGTCTTTGAGTTGAATTTCATATATGTCAGTGACTTAGTCATGATTTTAATCAGAAAATATCCTTACTTCTAAAAAGCCTTTGAAAAGGACTATGTACTACTTAAGACATCAACTTATTTGACTTTGTAGGATGCCACTTTGGGGATTTACATTGTGTTGGCAATTTATGTTTTGAAGAACTGTGGCAGGTAATTATCTATGTTAAAGAAAATTCAGAGCCTTCATGTTATGTGTTATGCTGACTCATTCAGGAGAATGTAAAAAAAAAAAAAAAGGTGAAATATTTAGCATATAGAGAAGTCAAATCTGTGACATTTTTGGTTTACCTTAGTTACCTTTCAATTGTTTTTGTTTGACTAGGTTAATTTAAAAATTTGCTTTGAGAAGTACTGCAAAGAAATATCCAAGCGGAGAAGAATTAGCAAATCTAAAAATGCCAGTCACAATTTCATTTTTTTCTTTTCTTATTTAGAACTTAGAATTTAGTTTTAATTAATGATAATAGTGTTATGTGTGCACTGTAAGTTTCAAATTAGAAAACACAGAAGTAGAAAACATTTTCATGGAAATAAATGGAAATGTATTGTTTGGTGAAGTGTTACTTTTTTATATAAAAGATTAACAAATATTTGTTTGCATTAATGGTTTTTCTTGTGGTCCTCACATTTTAATCGTACATTGTCAAGTGTATTCTTTTAGTCTCTCTTGCTGTATGGTTGTTATACTGTAGATCACGACTGATTTGCATTTTTTGATGTAAATACACTAAATAGTGAACACAATAGCAATCTGTATCCTTAGATAGAAAACATCAAACCAATGATGTATGACTTAATTGAATTGTCTCAATAAAGTGCCTTGAGATTATGTGTTGTGAATTGGCGCTATATCTAAACTAATATTCCCTCTAAACAATAACCTGTAAACTTGTTAACAGTAAGAGTCCTGCAAAATAACAATACATTGCTGGCAACCCTGCTGCCAATAAACTACTGTAATTACAAAAAAGACAGTATATATCACAAACTTTGGTACATACACTTGAGTATTTTTCCACAAAGGCTTAATCACAAACGTTTCAGCAGTTGTTCATAAACATTAGTCCAACATTATGTGAAGGTGGATGTTTTACATACAGCAGGAAAAACATGTTACGGTTAATCTTTTCTAGGTGGCTGATACATGGTTGCTTGAAAGAGGCGAAAAGGAAAAGCAGCATCTCTAATTTAGACACTAATCCTTTGACACAGAGCAGAAGAGCCAGAACCACCAAGACTTGGAGTTGAGGAAAGCAACGTACTGTGACAGGTTGTGCAACAGCTCATTAACAGCAGTGTACATGCAAGTGGATTGGTGAAACTTTTCCCAGATGACATATTTTAATTTGATTAAAATTAATGGATTAAGCTGTGTTAGACAAACAAATACACAAATGATTTGTTTACATTCTGTACATGTATAGAAATGAATGCTCTGAAATGTTCTGTGTCATGTCACTATTTGTTTAATGAAGCATTTGTCAGTATATGTGTGTCCTGAACAGATGTAAGAAGAATGTTCTACATTTAAGACAACATTTCCTTTTGACAAGAATGCTAAAATGTATTAACATGAGGAGCGGGAGTGGTATCATGGAGATGAATTCTACAAGACTGTGCCATCTCCCATTTTATCCTACTTGTTCTAAAAAGTTCCTTCTAACAGCTTTATTCTAGCTGTATTAATATGATGAGTTCTAGTTTTTGTTTTTTTTGTAATACACACATGGCATTTTAATCCATGTACTTCATTTGTGTCCTCAGTTTACTCCCTCTTAAAATCTGTTGTCTTTGTCTCTCTCAATGATAAACAGTTATCTTGGGAAGTATATGCAGTGTTGGGTAAGTTACATTAAAAATGTAATCTGTTACAGTTACAAGTTACCTTGTTTAAAATGTAATTGTAGTGTAACTTTTTCGATTACTTTTAAAAAGTAATGTAACTAATTACTTTTGATTACTTTTTGATTACTTTAAGGTTTTAATGAGTATTGACCAATGTTCAACATTTAATTTTTGAGAACTGAATGTGAACCTTAAAAAAGCACTAAGCTGAGAGGGAACTGCTGACAGGCAATCACAGGATGTCCATAAGAAGAGATGCCAGCACCAGGCATGTACTGTAAGATTTTCTCAGACTCCTCTCATCGGGCCATACTCTTTTCAGTTCCTACCCCAGGCTCTACCATTTACGCAGTTTGCAGACTAACACAAGCAGGTTCAGGTTGATAGCCGGCAAACACTTCTTGCACTGCACGGTTAAATTTGAGCCATTTTCACAAAGGTAAATGAAATGCTCCTTAAATTTCCAGTGCTGGAAGGCTGTCATTTTTGATGCGCTGCTTGAGCTGAAATAGAACCGTCCACTCGCTTGCTGTTCCTCAAGGAGGCTCCACCAGCACAGGATGGATCATCAGAGTGGCAAATATGATAGAGACAAGGAGCCGTAGCAAGAAACGGCGATACAGGGCGCGAAGCAATAAAAATATCATTACAGTACATATTTCGCAAAGGGTTTTTCTTTATATTTTTAAAAAAGTGTAACTATATTTGTAATTCTTAATATTTTCGGAAGTAACTGTAACTGAATTACATATTTTCTCATTGTAACTGTAACGAATTACAGTTACTCTGTTTTTGTAATTAAATTACGTAACGTCGTTACATGTAATACGTTACTCCCCAACACTGAGTATACATGTATGCACCATTGTTGGTGCAAAATTAGTTAAATGTTTTTTTTTTCCAAGATTTCATTTTTCCTCTTACTTATTGACACTTTTTATTTAAACACTGATATTTAAAATGTATTTTAGTAATAAACAAAAGGACAAATATTGTATTATTTTTCATTTCCAGCAGCGGCCTCTTAAAAAGGGGAGGCTCAGTGGTGTTGGGTAAATCCAAACCTGACCTATTGCATTATCAAATGTTGAAACAGATAAAACACATTTCTAAAATGGGTCAAATAGCTATTGTGGAATGCTCTGAAATGATAAAATCCAAAATTCATGCCAAGAGTTACACCTTGATATTTAGCCAGTGAATGCCTGAAGTACGAAAAACTGTCAAAAATGCTGGCAGATATTGGCTAAGTTAGGGGTCATTTTCAATACGTTATGAGCACACTGAAGCACCCTGGCACACTTCGATACACGGAAAGTAATTCTTGACGTATGCCATAGTATGCTCATACGTGGGCTATAAGTTACAAGTAAGTTAATTGATGGTTGACATATGTTAAGTGTAAGTTACGCATCAGTCGTGGTGTCTAGCTTATCCAAAACCTATGAGTAACTTGTGCATAGTTTCTGTGTAACTTATCAAGAAATTATCTCCAGTGCATATCATAATATCTGATGTATTCCAGTTTACCACTGAATGTGTTTCTAATTTACAATTACTGTATAATGGCATATTGGCAGCATTTAGGTATAAAAGGGGGTTCACAGGAGGAAACCATAAGTACACCTACAGACTTCAGAAGTTCCACTAGAGATGGAGGATCCGGCAAGGCAGAGACGGGAATACAAGCAAGCTGTCCTTCAACATCAATTTGACTATGTTCCAGTTATAGGGCGGGTGTGAACATGAGCGTGATGGATCCTTTATTTCCTTTTTTTATATCCTTTGATACCGCGATCAAAGAAATCTTTTAATGCAGGCCGGGCTGCCCCCCTCATTCATGGGCATTACACTGCTGTGCATTATGCATAAAGTAGGTTATCGTTGGACCCAAGTTCTGGAGTCGTTATTGCAATCAGTATCAACCAACCAGCTTCACGGTCCCTTTTTGTGAACTCAAATCTATCTTCCTATAGTTACTGAGCTCTTCCAATTTTAGTCTTCTATGCATTTACGTTGGTGATGGTTCCCTAACCTCCTCCAAGGGCTCAAGCATCTAAAAGCTTCTCCATCTGTACAAATTTTTAAAGCCAGTCAACCAACATGTTGCTATGGTGTGGATCCCCTAGGCTCTTTGTTCAACCTCCAGAAACGGTTCTCTCTTAAGGTTTACTGCCAACTTCCAAGGTTCCTGCATCACCACCAAAGGACACCAAGGTTTCTTTCCAGCATTTTAGTGTTATCACACTATCACAAGTACAGAGCAACGAAATTAACTCTCTGTATTTAAACTATCCCCTTGGGCAGCAGTGGGCTGCAATTGTGCAGTGCACGGGGAGCAGTATGGGATTAAGGCAATGCCCTAACCACTAGGCTGCCACTCCCTTCTGACATCTGTCTGCTCTCTGCTTTACTCTTCTATATAGATTTTTCTTCCTTCTCTTCAACTGTTCTTCCCATCAGTGTTCCAGTTTTCCTCCACTCTCATTCAATCTTCTTTCTCTCTACTCTTCTATCAGTCTTAAACCATTCTAAAACAGAGGTATTAATCAGAATTACTTACAAAAACATTAGAATATCCAACAGGAAAGCATATTATTATTATCTAATCTGAATAAATACGAAAAATGCTAATTAATATTCATTTTGGATATTATTTGGAGCTAGAAGCAAAAACAGTATAATAAATGAACAATAGGTAGGTAGTTGTCTCTTACTCCATCATTAACAGATCATGCAGATCGTGTCTGAGTTTTCCTGTTACCGACTCCTATTTTTCATGAGAAATGTTCTCATATCCAAACTGAGTGGTAGAAAAGCACACCTAAGCCTGTAAGTCTATGCTTATAAATCACAACTATAAATTAGAAAAAAATTTATAATAACTAACTTTCTTAAATATAAAATTAACATCACCAGTCGGTTCTAAAACATCTTTATATGAACCCTTGTTGAGCCCTGGAGAACCACCGAACCAGATTAGTGCATTTCAAGGAGTCTATTTTACTCATACCAACAGTAAACAGTGGTCTTGTCTTACTTGTTTTTATTATTTTTTAAACTGGACATGAACCAAACATTTATCAGGGGATCAGCTCAATCCAAATAAAACAAATCGATTAGCACACTCACCATAACACAGGGCAGCCCCCCATCAGATCGGTTTGAGGTAACGAACTTCCACTTTTACTTCTTTGTCTGTTTAAAAAGTGGTGCACTCTTTTTCTTCTTTGTGTTTTAATGGCAGCTGAGATCCATAAGCACCATTACAGTCCAACAATCGGTGCACTCTTTTTCTCATCTTTATGTTAACAGCAGCGCAAAATAGTCCTTAACAGCAGCGCAAAATAGTCCTTAACAGCTCTTTCTTCCCATGACATGCTCACGCTCTCTTCTGCCGTAATAACAGTCTACACAAAACATTTCCCCCTAACTCCTAAAACTGAAAAATTGGGGACATTTCCGGGGACAGGTTTAGCCAGGGACAGGTGGTCCATCCTGATTTATATGAGGACACAGGTGTTTACATTTGCAATGGTTTGCTTCTACTATTAAGCATTGTTCATTTTATATCTACCTTGTTTTTATAGAATTATTAGTTGATTACAGAGATGGCTGTTGCATGAGGTCAGAATTCAACTCCTCAAGACAACAGTGATTAGCCTGAGGATGCTTCTGAAGTCACTAGCCAATGATGAAAAATAATAGTTTCTGTTGGGATCTGGAGATCTGTCGCCAGCAGAGAGCGCTGTGGGATTCCTGAGCTGGGGCTCTCAGCACACCTGGGAGTCATCAACTCATCAGAAGACCACACTACTTAAGCAGCAGCCAGACCTTCCTTCAACGCCGCAGTGTTGACCAAGTTTGGTTAGCGAACCTGAGCCTCTGATTATCTTTGTGATCACTAATTTATTCTTGAGAGAAGACTAGCCATCTAACATGTTTTTTGTCTTCTTACTTATAGAAAGAGCCAACTGAAGTCTGAAGCTCTGGAGGAGCTTAACCTGGAAGTTTGACTGCCTGCCTGCCTAAGAAAGCCAAACCTGAAGATCTCAGCCTGGACTCTAATCAGCTCTCTGGGAAGAGCTAGGAAACACCCTGATCCATCAACCCCAAGCTAGAAGCTAGACGCTGCTGCTGCTGAATCTCTCTGTTGGCCCTCTCCTCTCTGGACCCAATCGGTTTCCCCTCTCAAGGATCAGTCAGAACCTCTTCAAGGTATCAACATAATTCTCTCACCAGTCCAGCCATTTAAGTCCCTGACTAACCAAACTCTCATCTCCTTCAGAAACTGTGAGACCTGTCCCGGACCTGTACCTGAACCAGAACTGTTCACTCTATGTACAAATTCTGCAAATAAACATTGTTAAACTTTCCCTCCGTCTCCGTTAGTGTTCTGCATGTGGGTTTAACTTAGTGAACCGATCATGACAGAACACTGCAGCCAAACACAGGACCCAGCGGAGCACCTCCGGAGGGGGCTTGAGGAACAAGAAGCCCAAATCCATGGTCAAGCCCAAACCCTTCGTGAGTTGAATGCTTTTGTTGAACATCAGACCCAGACTTTACAAACATTCGCTGGCTATTTGAGAAATGCTAATACCGCACCAGTTGTATTTCCTGTTCCTGATTCACGTCCGCCTCCGAGGTCAGAGGTCGTGACGTCATTTCCTGAACTACGCCCGAGTCCACCTGAAAGATTTTCTGGAATCCAGTCAAAATGTAAAGGATTTTTGTTTCAGTGTCGTCTACTTTTTGAAAATACTCCTGCCTGTTTTTCTAATGACAGAAAAAAGATCTCCTTCATTCTTTCTCAACTCTCAGGTCGAGCTTTAGAATGGACGGAGGCCAGATTTTCATCCGAAGACAGCTTTTCCTGCACTTTCTCTGAGTTTTTGAATGAATTTTCTCAGGTATTTAACCATGATTCTGATCAAACCATTGATTCCCGAGCCTTGCTTAGTTTGAAGCAAGGGAACCAGACTGTAGCGGAGTTTTCCATTGACTTCCGGGTCAAAGCCGCAGCCTCTGGCTGGAACGAATGCGCACTCAAAAGTGCTTTTTTCAAGGCCTTAAATGACGACATCAAGGATAAACTCGCCACGATTGATGAGCCGTCTACTTTGGAGGATCTAATCCGATTATCCATAAGATTGGATAACAGACTGCGGATTAGAAATAAATTTAGACAAAGAAACTCTGGAGTTACTGATTCTACTTCTGCTTCTAACCAATCTTCTTTGATTCCAGCTCAAAACCAAGGATTAAGAATCAATCTTCACCAGCTCCTGCTCCAGTCACACATTTTCTCTCCTCATCCACAGAAGGTGCAGGGGTAGAGCCCATGCAGATTGGGCACACTAGGCTGTCACCTGAAGAAAGACAACGGAGATTCAAGGGAAATCTTTGTCTATATTGTGGTGAGCCTGGGCATTTAATTGCTTCCTGTCCGGCAAAGTCAAAAGCCGGGGTCCGTCAGAGGATGTGAGGAACCTGATGGACCATCTAAAATCTGATAAATCTCCTCACTTACGTTTACCTGCGACCCTGTTTGTTTCCAATCACACTCTAACATTATCTGCCTTCGTTGACCTTGCTGCGAGAAAAATCTAATTGATTGCGAAATGGTTCAACAAATGAGGATTGAGACTGTCCCTTTATCTAGGCCCCTCAGAGTTGCTGCCATCGACGGAAAGAGACTGCACCAAGTCACACATCAAACCCAACCTTTAGAGCTTCTCATCTCTGGAAACCATCGTGAAACTATAACTTTCTTTGTTTTTCCCTCTGCATGTTCTCCCCTGGTTCTCGGTTTTGATTGGTTGGAACGTCACAATCCCCATATCAACTGGGCTGAACGCCATATTGAGTCTTGGTCTACTTCCTGTCACGAGTCATGTCTTCGTTCTGCAGCTCCTGCTATCCAGTCCCCTAGAGGTGGGGGGGAGATAGACTCTCCTGACCTTTCTTCTGTTCCTCTCGAATATCACGACCTGGCACTGGTTTTCAGTTAGGTCAGTGCGACGTCTCTTCCACCTCACAGACCATATGACTGCGCCATAGACCTGTTACCAGGTCATGTAAAGCACTTTGCATTGTCTTTGTACTGAATTGTGCTATACAAATAAATTTGCCTTGCCTTGCCTTGCCTTACCAGGAGCTCCCCTTCCTAGCAGTAGACTATTTAACATCTCCAAACCTGAACGTGAAGCCATGGAGAAATACATAAATGAGTCTCTAGCTGTTGGAATAATCAGACCCTCCTCATCCCCTCTCGGCGCTGTTTTTTTTTTTCGTGGGAAAAAAGGATGGTTCCCTTCGACCCTGTATTGACTAAAGGGGATTGAATCAGATAACCATTAAAAATAAATACCCACTACCACTACTGGCATCAGCTTTAGAACCAGTTCAAGGAGCTACTGTGTTCACTAAGCTCGATTTAAGAAACGCCTATCATCTCCTTAGGATAAGAGAGGGGGATGAATGGAAAACTGCCTTTAAGACTCCCATCGGCCAATTTGAGTATTTGGTCATGCCTTTTGGTCTAACTAACGCTCCTGCCTTTTTTCAAGCATTAGTTAATGAGGTCCTCCGAGATTTTCTGAACGTTTTTTGTTTTCGTGTACATCGATGACATTCTGATCTATTCCCGGAACCCCGCAGATCACAAGAGACACGTTCGTTTGGTCCTTCAGAGGCTGCTCGAAAACAAGTTCTTCGTTAAGGCTGAGAAATGCGAATTTCATCAGACATCTGTTACCTTTCTTGGGTTTGTGCTTGAGGGCGGGCAGGTGAAGCCTTCAGAAGAGAAAATTAAAGCAGTTCTGGATTGGCCAACTCCTGAAAGCCGTAAGCAACTTCAAAGGTTCCTGGGGTTCGCTAATTTCTACAGACGTTTCATTAGGAATTACAGCCAGACTGGTCTACCTCTCACAGCTCTGACTTCTGTAAAGAAAGCTTTCCAGTGGACACCTGAAGCTGATGCAGCTTTTAAGAAGTTAAAGACCCTTTTTTCCAGTGCACCCATTCTGATTCAACCTGATCCTGCAAAAGAGTTCATTTTAGAGGTGGATGCATCTGACTCCGGTGTGGGAGCAGTTTTGTCACAACAATCAGATTCTGACCATAAGACTCACCCCTGTGCTTTCTTTTCCCGCAGACTCTCACCTGCAGAGCAAAATTATGATGTCGGAGACAGAGAACTACTTGCCATAAAACTTGCTCTTGAAGAATGGAGACATTGGCTCGAGGGCGCCGAGCACCCAGTACTGGTTTGGACAGATCATAAAAACCTGGCTTACCTCCAATCAGTCAAGAGATCCAACCCACGCCACTCCAGATGGTCCCTATTCTTCTCTCGATTCAATCTCATTATTTCTTACAGACCCGGTTCCAAGAATGTTAAGCCTGACTCTCTCTCTCGTCTGTACTCCCCTGATCGACCTGAGACACCTGAACCTGTTCTTCCTTCCTCGTGTACTGTGGGAGCCGTTTCCTGGGAGATCACTGATCTCATCAATTTGGCCCTTGCCTCTGAACCTGACCCAGGTAACGGTCCACCTAATAAGACATATGTACCTTCCTCCGTCAGATCACGCCTCATCCAGTGGATGCATTCATCAAAGTTCTCCGCTCATCCTGGTGTAAGCAGAACTATCGCCCTAGTCACACGTCGTTTTTGGTGGCCATCCCTTCACAGAGACGTGAAGGAATACGTGTTGGCCTGTCCCATCTGTGCCAGGAACAAGTCCACCCATCAACCACCTTCTGGTCTGTTATGTCCTCTACCTGTTCCAACTCGTCCTTGGTCCCACATTGCTGTGGATTTTGTCACCGGCCTTCCTATATCCAAAGGTATGTCCACCATTCTCACCATTATTGACCGTTTCTCCAAAGCCTGCCACCTGATTCCACTCCGGAAGTTACCCACTGCCTTCCAGACTGCCCAGCTCCTCGTTAAACATGTCTTCCGTCTCCATGGGCTACCTCAAGAGATTCTTTCGGACCGTGGGCCTCAATTCATCTCGCAGATCTGGAAAGCTTTTTGTTCCGCGCTAAATTGTAATTGTTCTCTCACCTCTGGTTACCACCCGCAGACCAATGGACAGACGGAGAGAATGAATCAGCAGCTTGAATCCACTCTCCGCTGTCTCTGCTCAAAAAACCCAACCGACTGGAGTCAGTTTCTTCCCTGGATAGAATATGCCATTAATTCCCAAAAATCTGCTGCTACCGGTTTATCCCCTTTTCAGGTGTCTCTAGGGTACCAGCCTCCTTTGTTCCCTGCAGACGAGAGGGAGATTTCTGTCAGATCTGTCCATCAACACATCCATCGCTGCCGCCGAACCTGGAACCAAACCATCGCCACCCTTAACCGCACCGCCGCCACAAACAAGAGGTTTGCGGACAGTCATCGTCGTCCTGCCCCCGAGTATGCCCCCGGTCAAGAGGTATGGCTTTCCACCAAAGACATTCCGCTTAAGTCCATGTCTCGTAAACTCTCTCCCAAGTACATAGGACCCTTCAAGATTTCCAGGATCATCAATCCCTCCGCTGTCCGCCTTCAACTTCCTCCTACCCTGCGAATCCATCCCACTTTTCACGTCTCCCAGATTAAGCCAGTCATCACCAGCCCCTGGAAGTTTGACTGCCTGCCTGCCTAAGAAAGCCAAACCTGAAGATCTCAGCCTGGACTCTAATCAGCTCTCTGGGAAGAGCTAGGAAACACCCTGATCCGTCAACCCCAAGCTAGAAGCTAGACGCTGCTGCTGCTGAATCTCTCTGCTGGCCCTCTCCTCTCTGGACCCAATCGGTTTCCCCTCTCAAGGATCAGTCAGAACCTCTTCAAGGTATCAACATAATTCTCTCACCAGTCCAGCCATTTAAGTCCCTGACTAACCAAACTCTCATCTCCTTCAGAAACTGTGAGACCTGTCCCGGACCTTTACCTGAACCAGAACTATTCACTCTGTGTACAAATTTTGAAAATAAACATTGTTAAACTTTCCCTCCGTCTCCGTTAGTGTTCTGCATGTGGGTTTAACTTAGTGAACCAATCATGACAGTCTCAAGAGAGGTTTTACTTAAATGTAGCCAATCACAGTGTTTCTACAGTGTTTTTCACCATTAAAAGTACAAAATTTGACAGGAGCACACAAGAAAATTATCCACACACAAGTAGGAGAGAAGGTACAGTGTATGAAAAGCAAGCCACTAGTGCACAGAAAGACCATGGATGCATGCGTTTGACATACTGTGTATATATATATATATATATATATATATATATATATATATGGCCTTTACCGCACATATATATATATGTGTGGTAAAGGCCATTCATATGGTTCTTCTGAATAAAGCCTTGCCTCAGCACTCTCCTCTGCAGCTCTCTGCTCCTCTCCCTCTTCATCATCTGAACCTCTCTGCTCCTCTCCCTCTTCTTCATCATCTAGTCCTCTCTGCTCCTCTCCTCATCTGCACCTTTCTGTTCCACATTCTCCCAATTTTCCCAAAAAAGAATACAATGAGAGATGGTCATCAGAAATTCAAACCATTATGGTATATATGTTTTTGCTGCCTCCCTAATGTATTTATTCCTACCTGATGTCCTCACTTGTCTCTTCTATCACTGACCTCATGTCTGTCTCCTTCACCCCTTGTCTGTGGCGTTCTCCACTAAGTCATATGGTCAAAAAGCATTATAAATTAGTTGTAAAAATTACAGATCTTAATACAGTTTTTAAAAATAATGTTTAAACATTATCGATTGGGATTAAGTAGCTGTTCCCTCACTTCCACCTAAAATTAGACCAACCTGTTGCTTTCCCCTGTCTGTCCTGATTCTTCCTCTGTCATCTTCTCTTCTTTCCCTCCATCCTCACAGCTGAATTAAATTAATTGTATGTTAAGTAGGGTTAAAAAATACAGCAGTCAAACTACAATAAAAATTTATATTTAAATTTGAATGATATTCTCGTTGGATAACAGTTACTGACTGGACACTGCATCTGATCTGACTTATCAGATACATCACAACACCACTGTAGTGATACTGAATAAAAGATTTAAACTCAAGTGTCCCCCTGCCAAAAAGTTTGGTAACATGGGTCACCGAGTCTAAGGGCTATAATGACACTGGATTAATGTGTCTGATACACACATAAACTTGACAACTCATCTTTAATTAAAAAAATCAATCATAAGAAATATACATATTAGTGAATAAATTGCAGCCTAGAGGGCTAAGCGTTGGACCATAGCTGGGCACTGGCCACGACATTTTAGCTTTCCTGTGTTAATATTTCACAAGTTTTATTTCGGTCATTCTTACATTTAGTGTGTGGATGTGTGTGTGTTTACAGGCGTATGTATCAGATATTCCTAGAAATATGGAACAAATCTCGTTCCTTATCGCTTCAAAAGGGGGGCAACATTTAACAGCCAAATATGGAGCGACTCCGTATTAGGCTAGCTTTATCTAACCTGAATATTTACAACCCTCCTGTCCTGTTGTCGATACACTGACAGAACTTACCTACTGTCTTTCAACCACAGTGAAAGGCTTTTTTCCATCCCACCAACAACTTTATCCTTCTCCCTTTGTCTTTTTCTGTTTTGCGCCCCGGATAGTTTTTTTTTTTTTTTTCTGGCCCTCCATCTTGCTGTTAAGTGCGCACTACAAATGGTAGTCAAAGATAAAAAATAAAAAAAAACACGCCTGCGTGCGCCTCTTAGGGGCGCGTGCGAAGCCACCTGTGTGGGAAGGGAGAGCGACAGGATGGGAGGTGAAGGGGGCGCATAATCAGTGGGGGCGCATCAGAGGGTCGCATAATCAGTGCTGTCTCTCTGTTATTGATCGTTTTATTCTGTTAAATATAGAAAATGACAACTAGAAAAATTTATTTTCTAGAGGGGTTTTTTGACGCCCGCTCGAGTGCAGCGCCCCTATGCGTTGCATGCGCTGCATACCTGGTTTTTGCGCCACTGTGTATAGCCACTGATGGGAAAAAATATCTACTTACACTGCATAGTTTTATATATTTTCTAACTTAAATGTTAACGATATATGGAGCTAAATCTCATTTACAAAGATGACCTGGCATACACACTTACCCAACAAATGAACGTCTGCACTACTGCAGCTCAATGCTGGAACATGCTAAAGCAGCAGGACCATCTACAGCGAAAAAAATAACTTAAAAGAAAACCAAACCAGAGTCATCAAGAAAGAGGATACACACGGGGTCAAGCCTTCTCTAGGAGGAGGGAGCTAATGAAGGAGAAAGATTTTAAAAAGGACACTGAAGTGGCCATGTTTCTCCTTGACAGACCTTTCCATTGAAAGCCTAATAATAAATCCTGTAAACATTTACCAGTCTTGTTGTTACGGAAGTTTAGGTTTACGGGGCTTTTGTAGCTGTCAGAAATACTACTGTTCTTTTTTTTCACAGTAAATACCAGCTTGTTAAGACTTGACTTCAATTTGGATGACATGTTGACATGTTTGCTGTCAAGGTGTTTTGACACAGGTTGGCTCCTATTGCAGTGAAGCAGTGATGGAGAAGGATACGTTGTTTGATGAGTACCCTAGTTCACTGCTAGATGACAGTAAATCTTACACAATATCCCTCTAAACTGTTATGGTCCAACATTGATCGAGATGAATTTGGTCACAAATTTTATATTACTCTTAGTAGAGTGGACAGTGTCTTTACCTGCCTACCCTATTTGGGACACAAGGGTTTGAAACAACACTTAAGCCCCTTTCACATCTTGACGATTTAGACTATTTGACTATTTAAAAGATAGATACAAGATTGACAGACAGACAGACAGACACAGACAGACTATTGTAAACAATCTCCTTTGCACACTTCAGCTGAAATAAAAAGATGCATGTCCAGTGACACAAAGGTAATACTAATAATACAATTTCAAGCAGTTAAAGTGCAATCACACTTTATTAAACCTTGTTTTGACCAGTCATTTCAAAGTACTCCCAGATGGGAAATGTCTTTCTTTATTTTGCTCGCTCTAATCTTCTCAGATAATTCTGTTATGATACTTTCAGATGCTATGTCTAGTGATGCTCGAGCAAACTACCTATAACAAACCCACGAAGCAACAAGTTTCATTATGGTTTTATTTTCTAATCCAACACGCAAAATGAAGAAGTGACATTTCAACAATAATGCAAGGGATCACTTGTTACTGGTCACGTGATTTTCCACGAGTCGACACAGGAATTTTTACTTGGTACACACCTCTAAACTTGGCTTCGGATGTCCCATCACTACTTCTGAGCATTGCCTTAACCATTTTTTTTTAAAATAGCATTTCCTTTTATTTTTTTTTCTGTGGCTTTGGAACTATACTTAAGTCTTCCATTTGTCTGCTTTCACTTCAGTAAGATTTGTGTCCATTGCCCCATTTAAACTACCCCTCTGAAACTGACCAGCGCTGAGTTCGGACCGAACTTGGATCAGTTAATGGTGCAGAGCTTGGTTCTTACGACCATTTACATATCACTCTAGCACGGTTCCTCACTTCCTATCAGCTGACCATCATATTAACGCTCTCAATTACGCAAACAAAAATGTTGGCACCCATAACATTCAGGAAACTATCTGCCTAGATAGGATCCTATAGAGCTTGCATCATCCCAGGTCGCATGACACTCTTTTGATGCCATTTATTGTTAATAGGCTGAGAAGAAGTTGGTGTTGTGAACAAGGGAAGAGATCTGTGAATTGCAAAGCCGGACATGCCAGAAAACCCGCAAAATGAGTTAGCTAACTGTAAATAGGAGATTCTTATCAGAGAACTGAGCCTCAACCGAACCATTCTGAGCCCTGCTGTTGAACCAGTACTACATTTAGCGTGGTCCGGATGCATCTGGTATGCCCCAGTTCAAACTGCGATATCATCAAGGCCACTATTGGTCCGCCCAGCACCACCGTAGTCTCTTTACCGTCTGGACTTCTTGCCTTCTGTGAACCAAACAAACCATCAATCACTCCTTGCAGTACAACCCCACTGACTACTCACCTTTCCCCTGACAGACTTTACCTTGTACATGTAAGATTCATTCATCGTCCCCACTTTGACGTCACTTAGATTTCCCACTTACCCTTTTTTCCCTCTAGAGCTACTCCTCATGCTATGGTTTTCCACCAAACCAAATTAACTGTTACTCCATAGTCATTGGACCAGATTGTGGTCCAATGACACATTCTAAAACTTTACTCAATAAACTTCATACATCTCATTTATGTGTTTCTGACTGTTTTTGGATCATGTGGTCTAGAAGGCTCAGCAAAACCATGACAATTAGGCTCTATCTGCAGAAACAAAAACTTTACTTTTTCAAAAACAATTTATATACATTTCTAAGTATGTGGACTCTATTGGTGATAACATACTGTAGCACTGAAACAGAAATATCCCCAAAACAGACATAAATAATGGTTATGCACAGATAATTATGGTATTTGGAGCAAAATGACAGCCAAGTTGGGACCTGGTTAAAGAAACTAAAGTTTTTTCAAACTCCTTTTCCTTTGGAATCAACAAAGAATAACTGAATTTATTTAAATGTAACTGAGTTACAATGTATTGAAATTAAGTGATAAGAAATCCAGATCTGTTTGGAGGCAAGGGCTAATCAAAAAAATACCTTTGTGGATATGCTAAAGCTCTTCTCTGTGTGGACAGCACTCTACATTTGTTTTGTTTGTGATGGAAATCATTGTTTCACACTCAGACACTCCATCCTGTCACCTTTTCTTCCCTCCTTCTTTCCTTTCTTTTAATCCTCAGTGTTTTTCTGAATATTTTCAAAGTCAACCTAGATATAAACTATTTTCATTCATTAACAAATCCAATATGTGAGGCTCCAAGGATCCCATTATTTTTCTGCAGAAGACTGAACCCTGCAATGCATTCATTTAATTCCCCCATGTATGAAAAAATATCCTGCCCAACACCACCAAACCATTAAGGTTAGTTTTGCTGTCGCATGATAAGTGGATGTATGAGGAACAATAATTAAATGATCTCAGCTGCCTTCCTCCCACTCACTCATTTAGGCTACTTCTAAGGCAGTTCAATCTCACAAGGAACGGCTTACTACAACATTGGATCAAGTTTTGCGTTTTAAAGATTGATGGGATGAAGCTTTCTTATACATGCAGTATTTGACAAGACTGACAGGGTTTGCAGAATGTTTCTAATAGTGTTTTTGCTAATTAAATTGATGCTGACAGATACTTAATTTTTTCATACTCTATCACTTCAGATTAAAAGCTATATGGTGCTGGCTGTGGAGTTTGTAGGATGGTAATGTGTCTGATAGCTGGCATATCTTGTGCTTGTCTTGCTATATTATTTGTGAGATGGCTTTTTCACCCTGCTTTGCTGCATGCTACAGCAGCTGCTGACACTTGATGGCTGCTTAACTCCAGTTTCTTGCTGGAAGCTTCTGTAAGTCTTGGTGGTTATGGGGAACAAGCCGTACTATTATTGACTTGTTAAGAATACTGTGTATCTAAAGACCTACATTAAAAGATATCTGTTTTTTCTTAATGTTCATCTCAGTTGTTCATTTTCAGTTTTTCTTGTTTTCATATTCAATAATGGTTGTGTGCAAAGTTCTTGTATCTGCAGTCGATGCAATCAACTGGTTTTCCTTAGATAGAAAACTTTGAATCAATTTGACTGGATGATCTGGTAAACTGTAAAGTTCCTTGAGATTACATTTGTTGTGAATTGGCGCTATATAAATAAACTGAATGGAATTCAGGTACAGACCATCTCAAAGCAACGATTTAAATAGTTTAACACACTTTTATGTAAGTATTGAAAAGGCAGACATCAATCAGATATTGGTCAAAGCAAATGTGACCTGTGTCTGAACGGCCAGGTCGCATTCATCCGACCTGAACGCCATTAATACCCGACAAATGTCACTATTCTGGGTCTTGCTATGAAGAAGCGGCAAGAAAAACAACCATGGCAGACAGTGATGTGGAGAGCAATATTTATGTTTATGCATCTGGAAAAGATTATGTTTTTATGGTTGGGTAATATCGCTAGATAGACTCCGTCACTACCATCCATGTTCACTTCCGTAAACACAGAGTACACTGGCCTGTGAGGTCATTGTGTCCTCTACTGTGCATGCGGGACACTTGCGTTGTATGAATGCAGTTCACACAGGAGATAACATACAAGTTGCATATATTTGGAAATGTAAACGGCAACGCAAAAAAAATCGGATTTCACAAAAAAATGGAACTGAGCATTAAGGTCTGCAGTGTGAACGTAGCCTAAAAGTAACTGATAACTCACCAACAACGATTAACAATAAAAAAAAGTAAACAGTGCAAATGGAGGTGGGCAGGAAACATGTAGTTAAATAAGATAGCACAGATGGAAAGCAAATGGAAGTAAGAATTACAGGTATAAGTAGAAGCCGTTGCATTGTCATTGTCCTCACTGCAATGGTTAGAAGCTGTTGTACAATCAGATTTCCAGGGCCAGAACAGAGTTTTTTTAAAGTCTATTGGTAGAGGTCTGCCAGTGAACACACCGGTCTGCTTGATGAAGGTAGTGTGCCTTTTGTGGAGGTCATTGATCAGTAACGTCAGCTGTTTATCAGTTTTCTGGCACAGTTCTTTTTGTCACCATCTTCACCCCAGAGTCCAGCTCCATGCCAATACCTAGCTGGCTCACCTCACCAGTATGTCCAATTAACTAGCATCTCTCTTCTTGCTGCTTCCAATAACTATTCTTTATATAGTTTTTTTAACTTTATAAAGTTAATGTTCAAAGAAGAAGAGACACGTTTATTGCCATCTTCTAAATATTTCTCTTCTGGATTGTGTTAAAGGTTATATGGCCCAAAGCCCAGCCTCAGGGCTGTCCAGTCAATTTTATTGATCTGCATGAAACCAGTTATCAAAAAAAATTAAAAAAGAAAACATGACAATGTTTTCAATGTTGACAATTTATCTTTATAACAATTTTTTTATCGAAAGGAATCAATTTTATGATTGATGAGAATTGGTATTCTTATCTTATTTTTTTATGCATTTATTACTATTTTTGCATTTTAAAAAATGAAATTCTCTAAAGCTGTTTTTAAACGAAATTTCCTTTTGTATACACTCATGTATACAAAATAACACAATAAATCTGTTTAGGTCTAAGTCTAAAAAAAATGGAAAACGTGTGTTTGATTTTCTACAATAGAGGCAGAAGTTGTGAATCCAACTGATACTGACGATATTACAAGATTCTCCTTATTTAATAATCAAGGCACATTTTATTTCATTCTACTAAAAAGGTGGATCAAAGTTTATGTTTCACTTGATGGTTTTGAACCTGAAAGTTGTGAGACCTTAATTGTATTACAGAATAACAGATACTGTAATATTAATTTTGCTTCTTTTCAACAGTCATAGACCATAGATCTGAGTCAATAAAAGCAAGATTGGCTCATTCATATATGAAGTTGAAATTGGTACTTTCTAAGCTAACCTGCAAGATAATTTCTCTTTATATTTTATGGTTCATAAACACCCAAGAATCCATCTTGTACCATTCCAGCTTAAGTCATTCGAGTCCTACCCAAATCATGTTGTAGTATAATAGTTTGGGACATACGCTCTCATTAAAAGCAAGAGCTGCGAGCCCACAGCTGAGCCAAAATAAACATTGCAGTGCGGGAGGACTTATGCTAAACCGCTGCTTTCACATGTGTTTAATCAAAATCTGTATATTAGTATTTGAAAGAGGTATGGCAAGAGCATAAAAGTGTAAGTTGTTGTGGTTTCTCAAGGGGTCTTCAGCTATACTTATTTGTTAAAGTGATTGGCTAAAACCAAACTTTGGTATGTGGGCACTAGGTGTCCCCTAATTTAATACCTAAACAGATTTGATGGGAGCAATTCCAGATTATGTGTAGAACTAAACCTGAGTGTTAAATGATCAATCTGGCCCAGCAGGTTAGGTGCTTTCCTACTTTTCCCCATTAGATTGTTACTGACCTTTGTCATGTATTTGCTTTCTTGTACCTTATACTAAAGACCTGGGTGAAATCTGAGGTAAGTAAACATTTTCATCATAGTGACCGTCTTCACCATAAAGAGAGATGAGAAGATAATAGGGGGACTGTCTCTTTTGGACAGTTCTAATTTTGCAGTGGCACAACAAAAGTTTGGTTTGGAGAAACCCATTAATTCCAAATGATGAAATAACAAATAACTTAGAAAATACGTATTATTTTTATATTTGTGAAATTTCATTAACAAATGTAATTTTTCCATTGTACTTTAACAAGTTCAACCCCAAATTTGTAACCATACAGACACGTGTCCAGAACAACATTTACCATTTTAAAGGCGATGTGTCCTAATTAAGTCTCAATTCTGTAGTGTGCTCCTAATGAAGAAATGATTAAGTCAGAGGAACATAATGGTATGATTTTAGAGCTGTCTGAGGAATTTATCTAGAAGATGGAAGACAATCTGGCTATAAATGGTCAACCAGAGAGGGGAACAAATGGTACTTAAGAAAGTCTCTGAATGGACTCTAAGTTCTCTAAAAACCAGGACCTGTTTTTTAGCAGATGACATTTGTATAAAAACATGTTTGGGTCTGTTACAGAGAACCATAAAGGGAAATGAGGGAAAATGTTTTTGAATACTGTCGACCATGTAATTTGCTATTCTCCACATCAAATAATTCCTTAAAAATGTTCTTATTGATCATTTCTTCAAAATTTCTCAAATCTCCAAATGGTGGAACGTGGGTTTAATAAAAAAAAACTCAGTTGCCAAGTCCCTTTGCTCCTTCTCACATCTTTAACCTCTAACACACTAATCTTATACGGCTTGAGGCAAAGGAAAGCTCCGGATGGGCTCTCAGAGATGCTGATTCACTCCTAAATCCCCAAAATGGTGCTGTGGAACCTTCATTGATTTTTAAAAGGCCCCTTTATTCCACTGAATTAAAAAATGATTTACATTAACTCCTCAATTAGCAAAAAAGAATAAAATCCCTAGCATATTGTAAACACATCCCTGACTGTTTTTTTTTTTAATTTATTTTTCATTAGCTGTGCTGGACCAGTTTGGCCTGCTCAGTGTCGGTAACACTTTTGCCATGCAGTAAGAAGGTTGCGGCTTCGAATTCCTGCCCGGGTCTTTCTGCATGGAGTTTGCATGTTCTCCATGTGCATGTGTGTTTTCTCCGGGTACTCTGGCTTCCTCCCACAGTCCAAAAACATGACTGTTAGGTTAATTGGCTTCTCTAAATTCTTGTTAGGTGTGAGTGTGTGTGGGAATGGTTGTTTGTCCTGTTCGTCTCTGTGTTGCCCTGTGATATACTGGCGACCTGTCCAAAGTGTACCCCGCCTCTCGCCCATTTATAGCTGGAGATAGGCACCAGCACCCCTCATGACCTCAGCAGGGATAAAGCGTGACAGAAAATAGATGGACCAGTTTGTTCTTGTAATTCATTTTATAGGTTCTTTATCTTGATCACTGACAAAAAACAACAACAAAAACAAACCTTTAGCTTTTTATTTTTGCTGCAGATATTGCGGTTCAGTATTGTGGATTTCATTCAGTTAGATGCTCATATGTCAGAGTCAGACTAGCAGCCATTTTTATCTCTGGCCTCTAACTAAAGAATTAAGATTGAGATGAAGCTTTATTGAGCAACCATCAATAGTTTTCTGTCTTCTTGCTATGGTTGATGAAGTTAATGCTCTTTCAAAGTGAATAATTCAACCTTCAAAAGCTCAGGCTAAATCTAAAAGCTGCTGTTTTCCCTCCATCACTAACCCTCTTTTCTCCCTCTTCAAAAGCATTGACTTTTATTTTGGTACGTATCTAAAGGCAGTGCTAGGGGTCATCCCTGTACAACATGCTGATATCAGTGCCATTAGATATTATATTTTTATTCTATGACCAAACATTTTCACCTCAGCATTTTTCTCTCAGTTCATGGATAGTCATTTCCAGTTCCAGCTTAGTGGGAATTTTATTTAATTGGTGCACGGAGGCTCTCCTCACTATTTTAATTGAGTAAGCTAAATATTTTTTTGTAATTTTATTTTATCCAAGCGATGTGCACTCATGTTTTCCAGTCTGATTTGCTGTGCCTTGTGTTGAAGTTTCCTTTTATTTTTTTGGGGAACATTATTCAATCATCATGTCTGGTCACACAGTAAGAATATCCCTTAAAAAAGGTTTCTTGTTATTCAGTAGTTCACAGACTTTTACCTTAAGATCCACTAACAGACCCCCTGTGATTTGGCTTGGCAAGTAACCTTTCTTGATCTACAACTGTATTAAGACACGGTTGCGGCTCTGAACTAAAGACTAGGGATGCACGATATAATCGGCCCCCTATCAGTTTCGGCCTGTATCGGCCTTAAAACTGAATATCGGACATCGGCCACCCCACCGATATTTAACCCGATATTTGATCAGCTTCTGAGTTTCTAAAGTCTAAAAAAAAATAAAAAATACTACTTATTCTTCTTCCTCAAAAATTTCTTTTTTACAGACTTAAAAACTTAAAAAAGATGATGGAAAAAATATTGATACATTAAAATATCACAATATCTTCATATGCTGATATATTGCCATTTAAAAACACCATATCAATTTCTTTTACTAATGAAATATTGCTATATGTCATCGTTATGCTACGAAATCCCCCGAAAATTCACGAAATTTTGCCATATTTGTATATGTTGATATATTGACGCGGTATTGATCTATTTTACTAACAAAATCTCACAAGAATTTGCAAATTATAGTTTGTAACAGAACGATGAAATTTCACGAGATTTTGAAAGTAAAATAGATCGATACCGCGTTTTTAAAAATCAATTTGATATCAGCATATGAAAATATATTTGAGTATATTATTTTTCAAAGTGTCAGAAATGGATAACAAAACTGCTTTTTTCAATGACTACTTATTTTTGTCCAGCTTTAACATCTGTATCGATATCGGTTATCGGCTACATGAGTTTTAAAATATCGGCATATCGGCCAAAATCCCAATATCGTGCATCCCTACTAAAGACTAATTTCTTCTCTTGATCTAAGTCTGTGAACGAACACCTTCTTGGAGAAAAGCTTTCACCCCCTCTAACTCTGAGGAATGCTTAAGAGGACGATAGGCTGAGCCCCCTTTAGCAGATAGTGGTGCAGTTCAACAGCTGGCTCGCTTTTCTTTTGGCTATCTAAGAGGATAACATGAATAAAATGATTCTTATAGACTTGAAGTGGAAGAAATCCATGTTTCTCTGCTGATCCTGAAATATAAGTGATTTAGGTATAAACCCTTCCCTTTTGTCCCTTGGATCAGATAAAATAAAGATCTTCTTTAGCAAGTTCTAGTCTTACAAGGACAAGACATTTTTTTATGTAGAAAAAGAAAGTGCCCTTGAACAGTGCATACTGTTTTTTTACCCTTTACGTGCCCTTTTTAAATGTGCTTCTCAGATAATGTGGATGTTAATACTTTTGATTATTAAGTGAATGATTTTAAAAGCAAGGTGAAATTCCTTTTTTGTGGATATAACCTTGATGATCAAAGTTCATTCTAAATCAGTTTCATTTAATTTGATTTAACTTTACTGATCTCTTATTGGAGAAATTTACCTCCAAATTTAACCAATGCCCTTGCGGAGCAGTGGGCAGCAATCATGGGCATCCGGGGAGCAATCAGGGGTTAAGGGTCTTGCTCAGAGACCCAGAGTGGCAGTCTGTTGAAGTGGGGTTCGAACTCTGAACATCAGGATTCAAAGCATTATACCCTTATCAGTAGGCACCACTCCCTCATTAAAGAGTCACTGTGTAACTAATCTGTACTTTGAGTGACACAAATCAAGTATTGCTTTCATAAACACATATTGAGCAAAAGTTTAAAAACAAAATCAACTTAAAAATAACTTAGAATGATTTGTTTTTAAATACATAGGTGGCGGTGCACCAATGGCGTAATGACACAAGAATAGGCACGTAAGCAACATTATCTGGGTGAGCCCCATATGAAGTACAAAACCCCAATCTGCGCTCTGGATTACCCATAATTCCAAGTCGTAGTGTAAAAAATAAAATACTCAAATACATTGTTCTTTTAAGATCTTTATTGTGGTTTGAAACATATTATATGAGTGTATTGTGAATGTCATGATTTTATCTAAAGCTCTGACCCACATGCAGAAGACCAAACAGAGAGACCAGGGACATGTTTAAAAAATTTTTTTTGAGAGTAGGTTGAGAGGAGTCCAGTGCTGCTCTGAACACTGTCGAACCGGGGCTGAAAATTGAAGAGGAAGATTCTGCGGTTAGTTCAGACTCATTGGGAAATTTGTGTCTTCAAATTTGAAGAAGGTAATTAAGGCAACAGGACTCACGTTTCCAGAAAAAGGTGTCTCTTGTTGAATCCAGTCGGTGTGGGTTGTTCCAGTGAATGACTTGCTCGTTGGAGGGCGGACAGGGTTTACCCAGATTGCGGTTTTTCCTTGAGGAACGGAGGAGCTGACTGCCACTTAGTTTTCCTGCGGTACTGAATGGTTTCGTGTGGAGATGAAACCCCTGCTTAGAGAGACGCCCAAACAATTCTTGGGGAAAGGTAGACCCAAACCACTAGCTTGAATCCTCAGCTCAGCTTGATGCTCAGAGAATCCCTGCAGGGGGGAGAAGGTCCAAAACATCCAGTTTGCAGGATGACTTCCTGCCGAGAGGCAAAGACAAAAACAACAAGGTTAAAACTAAGGTAGACAAAAACTCAGTTTGACTCAGCAAAACTCAGCTTGGCTAGAGTACCCAAAACTGGCAAACACTCTGGAGTCAAGGTAGTGGCAGTCAGCAGCTTAAGAGTCCTCCGGTAATGAGGTAACCATCCACAGGTGTGTGAGGAGGCTAACGAGAACCAAGCACCACCTGGTGGAGGAGGGAAGACAAACAAAAGCACAACCCACACAAACTGGATTCCTAACAGTGAACAATTTTTTGTTGGAGTAGGAGAATAAAACAAAGACGACTATAGATTATACTATGTGGTGTTTTGCTTTTAAATGGAGGACAATCTATACTCTTTTTCCCAATAAGAGGAAAGAGAAAAGAAAGCATGAAATGAAAGAGAACTGATAACTACATCAGTGTAGCTTTTATCAGGTGGAGAAAATTCATGAGGGACTGGGGGGGTTCAAAAAGTGGGCAGAGGTTACAGGCTTCCTGCTGGACAGGTAGGTTAATAAAAGTAAACAATGAAGTTTATTTTGGTGCTCTTAGAAACAGGCCAATATAATCCAGCAACTAACCTGCACCTCCTGGCATAGAGAGTTTGTTAACCTAGACTGGATGAGCTTCATTGCAACATTTATTGGTTGCTGTTATTTCCAGAAGTCTTAAGGGGAGGTGATCGTACTGTAGGTTTCTTTTAGCCATATTTTCAGGGTTTTTACATGATTTATTATAGCTGGTTTATTGAGGGTTATGTGGTTCATGTCATCCATCTAGTCAACTTAAGTAATAATTTTGTTATCACTTGAGCCACAAGCATTCCAACATTAAATATATATATAATTAAAAAATGGATTATGTAACGCTCTACGCCTCATCACCAACTCACTGTCACATTTATGACACTTTTCAACTTCTGTATTAGTTAATACACAATAAACCCCAAGGCACCTGATTGTGCATCTTTTTGTTTCTAATTCTTTAGTGTACCAAGAAATGGGAGTAATTTTAAAACACTGTGGCTTTACAGCTTACTGTGTCTAATAACAGCACTTTTGTAACCTTTTATTCTTATCAGATGAACAAGATTGTTTATTCAGTTTTAATGTATATGCTTATATTCTTGTCTGTTCTGTTTATTGCGTATTCATGATCACAAAATAGAATTGATAACAACTTATTTGATATCATTGAATGTACACCTTAATTGAATTAGTGTCTTATTGTGATTTTTCTTTTTATAATATTTTTTTCCGACTGAAAATAAGAAAGTAATTAAGTATACACAATTAGGCAGAACATTGACTTAATGATCTAATGCTGATTTATTAACTATTTTTTTATTTGAAGTAAATTACAATAATTGATTAATAATGTCATTTCATCCATGATCCATGGTGCAGGCTTTAGCAGGAACATTTTTAATATAGATGTGCATTATACTGGTGAAGGTTCTCAGTCATCCAGGTCATAGCCATTGCTGTGAGGGGAAGCAAAACGTCTTTAAACTTGGAAATAAAGTCCAGTGGTTTGTTTTTTTAACTTTTTTGGAATAAGATATAGTGGTTTTATGTCATGCTAAATCTGAATTGCTTTTGTTTTTTTTTGTTTTTTTTGTAAAGCCTAATCTTTGGTCCAAATTTAAGATTGTGTGGGAGGGATAAGATTTTAAAGTGTGGAACGGACACATCTGGGGTATGGGAGATAGTGGTTGTCTTCCAAATGCAGTTGGGAGGAATTAAAATGCAACTTTTCAAGAATTTTTTATCTGATTTTCCACTGAATTATTTGAGCTTAGCTCTCAATATGAAACTATATACCTATAAATTTTTTCCCCCACTACATAATGTTTAATTACATCAGTTTTCATGGTGACATAATGCAGAGACTATAAAAAAGAACATCTAAAGCTCAAGTGGATAATTATGGAGCAGGAGGCATGATTTTATGAAATATTCATTGAAATCAGAGCCTCCTGTGTCCAACTGACTGCTTGAAAATTTTCTGGAAGGATGCTATCCTGTAGTGTGGTTAGGCAAGTCTAACCCGTCAGGAAAGGTTATCAGATTTATTCACTAATAAGGGGCTGGACACAACCAGCTGAGTCCACCTCCTGTGAAAGCTGACTGGATTTCAGCCACATGTAGTCCTGGCTCTTGTAATACTCAGATATTTCTAAGAGACAAGATATAAAGAATAATTCAGGAGATTGCATCACATATGGGTATATTCTAATCACCCCTCCTCCCCCCACAAACCTGAAAACAGGGAAACTTTCCTTTTTCCGGTTATCAAAGAGAGTTTATTCGATCTCTGTTTCAGTCACCATAGTAAAATTCTCCCCAGAGCTAACCTCTGTCCGTAGCAGGTTTTCTTCATAAACTCGAAGTCTCTGCTGTCTCCCTTCTCCTTACAGCCAATCACGCAGTTTTATTTTCTGATGTAGTCACATTTTTGTTTTAGTTTTGTCATTAAAAAAAAAAATTATTCACTAGGTATGTTACACACATAAGGTTTTAAAAACAAACATTACCTGTCCCATTGACGAGGATCTTATTAAGCCTGTGCGATTTTCTGGGCGATTTTCCAGTCGTGCAAGAATTTCAGCCTGATTTTGCATCGTGTATTGTACAGGGGGTTACGAGCGGCGATCAGCCTCCCACGACCACCTCCTGATCAGGAATTGGGAGGTCGGGAGAACATCAAACATGTATGATATTCTTCGGACCGTCTTGGCCAAATCGCTCGGGGCGCATGCGCAAACAAGGATTCTTTTTTTTATTTCTCCTCTCAGATGTAAACACAGCAGCATGGCAGGGATGCAATGAGTGAAATGCAGCTCCGTCTGCAAAATTTACGGACCCGTGCAGCCACGTCCTTTTTCCAAATACATTGTTGCCCTTTCTTTCTAGGACCCTCAGCACAAAATTGCACAAATATCCCCCTACTATTTGTTTGGCTTCAGGATAGAGAGCTACAGAGCAGCTCCATCTCACTGCGGAGCTGAGTCCGACGTGGTTTTTAGTCGCACAGTGTGAGCAGGTAGATCGCATCAGAGCTTCGGGCTAAACATAAATAGTGAGCTGTGAACTCAAACTGTACGACTAAATCCTGTGATCAGTCGTACAGTATGAGCAGCAGATGCGTGCAACGATTGAAAAAAATCGCACAGAATTTGCACTTTTTCACAGCGATTTAAATATTTATAGGGACAGGGCATTAGATTACTTGTTTTTTGTTTGTTTATTATGAGCGAGATGCAGATCTTTTTATCTTTATTTTGTTATATTTACATTACATGAAGAACCTCTGAACTTATTTTTAGACTACATGTAAATAGATTAATTAATTCCACGGGGGAAAAGGAATAATTTTAGGGTTAGGATTAGGATTCCTTCGATGATAACAACAAAATGATCCTACTGGCAAAATGTGAAGCCGTTCTATGGGACTTATAGCAGCTTATAACAGCCATTTATTTTGATGATAACATCCGAAGCACAGCTGCAAACTGCCACTTATTTAGTGTGTAAAAGAAGACGATACACAGGTTCTATATATTAGAACAACGTCTTTATTCTTCATCCTCACCTGCTGCCAGAATATTTCAACTAAGTAGATACATTGACCTACTACCATTCAAGAAATAATCCCGTAATATTTTCATGGCAACAACTGTATGGCAAGTCATTTTGATATGTACTAGTTTTACTGAATATGTGTTCCTGATACTGGAAAAAAGAATTATTTGACTAAATGACCATTTTAAACAAAATGATATTCTCCACATCTAGAATAAACATTCTGGATGCCTAATATTACTGGTCTGTATTTGTATTATTTTAGCTATAAAAAATGTTTTTCAGTTATCATAAATATATTTTCAGTCAAGCTGATAAATGTAATAACAATTAAAATGTGTAAATATTTCTATATATATAAAACTTAATTCTTACTAGTATAATTTAGATTTTTTTTTCTGCTACAGAAATGTAATTTAGAAAATATATTCATACATTTAGGTCTAGGAGTGTGATTTTGATCAGGAAGAATCTTATTTTAGTGATCTACAAATGGAACAACAGAGAGGAATGCTTTTCATAAATGTAAAATGGCCTGCCATTAAAATCTGTAGTTCCAGTGCGGTGAAATAGGCACTTCCTGTTGTCTGTTGTCATGGTGACTCGTCAAATCTGTGCTCCACTGATAATGGCTTTTCATACTTGTTGCGCACGTGTCTAACTCTAAGTGGACCTAGTTAAAATTGATTGAACTAACTGATAGCAGCCGTTGTGGAACCGAACATTTGGAGTTCCCGAATTTAGGTTAGATCAATTTAGAGTTGCGGATATGAATCTGAAATTGTTAAACCTGCTTCATGAAACGTACACCTGATTGTTGTTGAAATATTAAGATGTTCCTCACCTGTTGCCACTTGCCTGTCAGTGTTGCCATCAGATCCATCTATCCTTATGTCTCATGAAAGCTTCTTTATATTTCAAATACCAGAGACCAGACTGTAAAGTTGTTTTTAAAAGCAAGAAAAGACTTCCTAGAATGGTCAGAGGGGCAATTTACTGAGATTCCATCTAGCCTTTAACCTTACTGTTGGGAGCTGGAGAAGTACCACCTTCCTCCAGCAGAGTCCGCCATGGATCCTCCTGAGCCGAGCCTCCTGCACAGCTGAAGGTCATCCCATCATCAGAGGATCCACAGTATTTAAGCTGTCTTCAGACCTTGCCTCAACGCCGCAGTGTTTTATCCAGTTGGTTAGCACCTAAGCCTAGTATCTCTGAGAACCTTTGTTGACTTTTGAATCCAGACTGGATTCTAACCTTTGTCTCTGTCTTCCAGGAAACCTGTTTTTCTCCTGTGAAGCTCAGGAGGAGCTTAACCTGTCGAGCCTGCCCTCTGAGCCAAACCTGAAGTCTCTCTCTGGATTTTCCTTGCAGCTCTGGACCAAGAGCTGGAAACTCAAAGCCAAGGTCAGCTCATTCTCAAGAAGTAAGACGCTGAAGTAGTTAACGGACTCTGCTGAACAAACTATCTCCGGACCCAACAGTTTCCCTCTCAAGGCTTTAACCAAGAACCCTCAAGGTACAAATCTGAAACTGTCTGAATCAAACTCCTCTGAGCAAACGCTAACTAACTGTCTCCCACGCAGACTCCAGTGAACCAGTCCCCAGGCCAGAACCAGAACCAGTGATTAAACTGTGCTTGTGACAAACATTGTTAAACCTTTTACTTATGTTTCCGTCTCCGTGGTGTTCTGCATAACTGGGTCTCACTAGAGAACCCATCATGACAGAACACTGCGGCCAAACACAAGGCCCAGCAGATCACCTCCGCCGTCGATTGGAGGAGCAAGATGCCCAAATCCAGGGACAAACTCAAACCCTCCGTGAGTTATATCGTTTGGTTGAGACCCACAATCATATGCTTCAGAGTTATGCTAATTTTATGAGCAATGCTAATACCACGTCAGCAGCGCAACCATTTCCGGGTCCAGTTCCGCCTCCGTGGTCACCAGCTGTGACGTCATCAGAGTTCCGCCCAAGCCTACCTGAAAAATTCTCTGGTAATATGAAAGACTGCAAGGGATTTTTGTTTCAATGCCGTTTAATCTTTCAGAACTCTCCTGGCAGTTTTCCTACAGACTATAAGAAGATAACTTTCATTCTTTCCCAATTGACAGGAAGAGCCCTGGAATGGGCTCAGGCAAGGTTTGCCTCCGACGAAAGCCTCAGTTGTCGTTACCCTGAGTTTATTTCTGAATTTTCTCAGCTATTCAATCAAGAAACTGATCAAACCCTTGACTCGTGCTCTTTTCAACATTAAACAGGGAAATTCCTCAGTGGCGGAGTTCTCCATTAACTTCCGGGTTAAAGCGGCAGCCTCCGGATGGAACCAAAGCGCTTTAAAGGGAGCTTATTTTATGGCTTTGAATGAAAGCATCAAGGATGAACTAGCAACCCTCGACGAACCTGCAACACTTGAGGAATTAATCCGTCTGACGATAAAATTGGACAACAGTATCCGAGCTAGAAACAGCTCCAAGTCTAGAAATCTGGGTTCTGTTTCTTCAGCCCCTGCTTCTAATAATGTGACTGTTTTTTCTGCTCCCACAAAACAGTTGTCCAAACCAAGATCTAAAGTCCAGTCTCTCCCTCTGCCTGTTCAGGCCTCTCATTTCGGAGAGATGGATGCCGAACCCATGCAGGTTGGACATACCAGGCTCACTCCAGAGGAAAGACAAAGACGTTTTTGGAGCAAACTATGCATCTACTGTGGTGAGAGTGGTCACTTCATCGCTTCATGTCCAGTTAAATCAAAAGCCTGGGCCCGCCAGAGGTTCTGAGGAGTCTGGTGGGCCATGATAACTAAAAAAAATCTCCTCGACTTATGCTCCCCGCCACTTTGTTTTGCTCTAATCAAAGCCTCTCTTTTTCTGCCTTCATCGATTCAGGCTGTGAACGAAATTTAATTGATTCAAACCTTGTCCAGCAGCTTCAAATTGAAACCATTCCCCTGACCCAGTCTCTTAGTGTCTCAGCAATTGATGGGAAAAAACTGCACCAGGTTACCCATCAAACTCAACCACTCGAGCTACTACTCTCAGGTGATGATCGTGAAACCATAACATTTTTTGTTTTTCCCTCCGCATGCTCTCCCCTGGTGCTTGGATTCGAATGGTTGGAGAAACATAATCCACATATTAACTGGAGTGATCGTCATGTGGAATCGTGGTCAACGTTATGTCATGAAACATGCCTCCGTTCAGCAGCCCCTGTGGTGGGGTCTCCTAGAGGTGGGGGGGAGATGGACTCTCCTGACCTTTCTTCTGTCCCTTCTGAGTACCATGATTTGACTCCTGTCTTCAGTAAGGTCAGTGCTATGTCCCTTCCACCACACAGACCATATGACTGTGCGATCGAGCTATTACCTGGAGCACCTCTACCCAGCAGTAGACTATACAATATTTCCAAACCAGAACGAGAAACCATGGAAAAATACATAAACGAGTCTTTAGCTGCTGGGATAATTCGCCCATCTTCTTCCCCGTTGGGTGCAGGGTTCTTTTTCGTCGGCAAGAAGGACGGTTCTTTAAGACCATGTATTGATTACAGAGGCCTGAACCAAATAACAATTAAGAACAAGTACCCTCTTCCACTACTTGCCTCAGCTTTTGAACCTGTACAAGGGGCAACTGTTTTCACCAAACTAGATTTGAGGAACACTTATCATCTTCTTAGGATCCGTGACGGAGATGAGTGGAAAACAGCCTTTAAGACCCCCTTGGGCCAGTTTGAATATTTGGTCATGCCCTTTGGTCTAACAAATGCTCCTGCCTGCTTCCAAGCCCTAGTGAATGACGTTCTCAGAGACTTTTTAAATGTGTTCGTGTTCGTCTACATAGATGACATACTCATTTACTCTAAAGACCTTTCAGAGCATAAGAAACATGTCCGCCTTGTGTTGCAAAGATTACTGGAGAACAAACTTTTTGTCAAAGCCGAGAAATGTGAGTTTCATCAGCCTTCAGTCACCTTTTTGGGGTTTGTGCTCGAGGGCGGGCAGGTTAAGCCTTCTGAGGATAAAATAAAGCCAGTTTTGGAGTGGCCGGTACCTGAAAACCGCAAGCAGCTACAGAGATTCCTGGGTTTCGCCAATTTTTATCGCCGATTCATCAGGAACTATAGTCAGACAGCTCTTCCTCTAACCTCCTTAACCTCAGTCAAACGAACCTTTCAATGGACCCCTGAGGCACAAACCGCATTTGAGAAACTGAAATCTTTGTTTTCCAGAGCACCCGTGTTAATCCAGCCTGATCCTTCCAAACAATTCATCCTCAAAGTAGACGCTTCCGACTCTGGTGTGGGAGCTGTCTTATCTCAAAAACTCGACACTGATCAAAAGATTCATCCTTGTGCCTTTTTCTCTCGAAGACTTTCCTCCGTAGAGCAAAACTACGATGTTGGAGACCGAGAACTACTGGCCATCAAGTTGGCACTGGAGGAATGGAGACACTGGCTGGAGGGAGCTGAGCACCCGGTTCTCGTTTGGACGGATCACAAGAACCTTGCTTACATCCAGTCAGCTAAACAAGCCAATCCCCGTCAATGAAGGTGGTCCATATTCTTCTCTCGTTTCAATCTCATTATCTCCTACAGACCCGGATCCAAGAATGTCAAACCCGATTCTCTCTCTCGTCTATACTCCGTTGATCAACCCGAGTCGCCTGAACCTGTCCTTCCCGCATCATGCACTGTTGGAGTGGTTACCTGGGAGATCACCGATCTAATTAATTCCGCCCTGGCTTCAGAACCTGACCCAGGTAATGGTCCTGCTAACCGAACCTATGTACCTTCTTCAGTCAGATCTCGCCTAATACAGTGGATGCATGCTGCTAAGTTCTCTGCCCATCCGGGGGTGAGCAGAACCGTCGCTTTGATTTCAAGACGTTTCTGGTGGCCAACTCTTCACAGAGATGTCAAGGAATATGTGTTGGCCTGTTCCACCTGTGCTAGAAATAAAGCCTCACATCAACCTCCCTCAGGCCTGTTACAACCTCTTCCAGTTCCCTCACGTCCATGGTCCCATATAGCTATCGACTTCGTCACTGGTCTTCCCATCTCCCGAGGTATGTCCACAATCTTCACCATCGTTGATCGATTCTCGAAATCCTGTCATCTCATCCCTCTCAGGAAACTTCCCACAGCTTTTCAACTCCTGGTGAAACACGTCTTCCGTCTTCATGGCATTCCCGAAGAGATCCTCTCAGACCGTGGTCCCCAGTTCATTTCACAAGTTTGGAAGGCATTCTGTTCCGCTCTCGACTGTAAGTTCTCTCTAACTTCCGGTTATCACCCACAGTCCAACGGCCAAACTGAGAGGATGAACCAACAGCTAGAGTCAACCCTCCGTTGTCTGACATCAAACAATCCCACCGACTGGAGCCTGTACCTAACTTGGATAGAATACGCACACAATTCTCTTAAATCTGCTTCCACCGGCCAGTCACCGTTTCAGATCAGTCTCGGTTACCAACCTCCACTTTTTCCCGCAGACGAGAGAGAGATTTCGGTCCAGTCAGTCAACCAGCACATCAGACGCTGCCAACGCATATGGAGAGAGACCATTACTACCCTCAATCGTTCCTCCGAGACTACCAAGCGTTTCGTCGACTCCAGAAGACGTCCTGCCCCTGAGTACTCCGTGGGCCAAGAGGTATGGCTATCCACTCGAGATATTCCCCTCAAGGGAATGTCTCGTAAACTCTCTCCAAAATTCATTGGTCCGTATAAGATTTCCCAGGTCATCAACCCATCAGCCATACGCCTTCAACTTCCCCCGTCTCTTCGTATTCATCCCACATTCCACGTCTCTCAAGTGAAACCAGTAGTCTCAAGTCCTCTGTGGAAGCTCTGGACCAAGAGCTGGAAACTCAAAGCCAAGGTCAGCTCATTCTCAAGAAGTAAGACGCTGAAGTAGTTAACGGACTCTGCTGAACAAACTATCTCCGGACCCAACAGTTTCCCTCTCAAAGCTTTAACCAAGAACCCTCAAGGTACAAATCTGAAACTGTCTGAATCAAACTCCTCTGAGCAAATGCTAACTAACTGTCTCCCACGCAGACTCCAGTGAACCAGTCCCCAGGCCAGAACCAGTGATTAAACTGTGCTTGTGACAATAAACATTGTTAAACCTTTTACTTATGTTTCCGTCTCCGTGGTGTTCTGCATAACTGGGTCTCACTAGAGAACCCATCATGACACTTACAGTAGTCAGATGAAATTTGATGAATATTTTTATTTATTTTTATTTAGTTATGTTTTATTCTATTTTTTTTATATATCAACAAATGTTATACAAATGTTATACTGACCTATAAATCTTTTAAGCAATCATTTAAAAAACTTGCACTATAGTAGAAGGAATATAACTAATGAAATTATTTTTAGTGTTGTCTATGTGTTTTAAACCTCCAAAATATTTTTATTTTTAGGAAAATGAAACACAGATGAAAAAAATAAAAATTGCACAGTACATTATTTCTGTCTTTACAAATCTGAACATGAAGGAGAAAAGATTGTTGACAGAAACCAGATATCAGAATACACTTATTTGGCAGGTTTGATTAAATTCAGGGGGGAAATTATCAGGTTAGAAAAAGACTTAACTTCATTCACCAAACAGATTTTGGTTTCTTTTGTTGATTAACGTATTGGTTGTGTTATACAGGACACAACCCCTTAATTTCTATGTCCAAACCAAGCAGTAGACTTGATTAAAGTCTTTTTACATTTTTTTTTTGGAGATAATCTATGGCAAATTTTGTTAACCCTGGTCCTCAGAGCCCATTGTCCTTCATGTTTTAGGTGTGTCTCTACTCAAGCACATGTTAATCGAATGATTGCATTACCCCCTCAGCAGCCATCAAATGCTGCAAAAGACTGTTTTTCATCTTTTTATTCGGGTCATCTTTATAGGCCGCAAAACGTCTCAAGTATTTAGGACATTGAGCCCTGTGACCTGGGGTTTAGAAAACCTGCCAAATAAACCCTGATCTATGGTAAAAATGGTGGTGGCAGTATCATCCTTTGGGGTTACCTATTTCCAACTCAAACTGCAGTTTGGGCCTTCAGTAGCAGATTCACAATGGCCCTTCCCTGTCAAACGCCAGCCAAATGACAGCCATTTCCAGCCATTGGAGTGACCCCCTCCTTCTTCTGGGCGTGCATAATTTTTTTAGTCTGACTCCACCCTTTTACTGAATTACAGGGTCTGACCAGGAGAAGGCACTTCTCTTTAGATCTTAATGTCCACAAATCATAACAGAATATTTTAGTACATACACTATATTGCCAAAAGTATTTGCTCACCCATCCAAATTATTGGAATCAGGTGTTCCAATCACTTCCATGGCCACAGGTGTATAAATTCAAGCACCTAGGCATGCAGACTGTTTTTACAAACATTTGTGAAAGAATGGGTCGCTCTCAGGAGCTCAGTGAATTCCAGCGTGGAACTGTGATAGGATGCCACCTGTGCAACAAATCCAGTCGTGAAATTTCCTCGCTCCTAAATATTCCACAGTCAACTGTCAGCTGTATTATAAGAAAATGGAAGTGTTTGGGAACGACAGCAACTCAGCCACGAAGTGGTAGGCCACGTAAACTGACGGAGCGGGGTCAGCGGATGCTGAAGCGCATAGTGCGAAGAGGTCGCCAACTTTCTGCAGAGTCAATCACTACAGACCTCCAAACTTCATGTGGCCTTCAGATTAGCTCAAGAACAGTGCGCAGAGAGCTTCATGGAATGGGTTTCCATGGTCGAGCAGCTGCATCCAAGCCATACATAACCAAGTGCAATGCAAAGCGTCGGATGCGGTGGTGTAAAGCACGCCGCCACTGGACTCTAGAGCAGTGGAGACGCGTTCTCTGGAGTGACGAATCGCGCTTCTCCATCTGGCAATCTGATGGACGGGTCTGGGTTTGGCGGTTGCCAGGAGAACGGTACTTGTCTGACTGCATTGTGCCAAGTGTAAAGTTTGGTGGAGGGGGGATTATGGTGTGGGGTTGTTTTTCAGGAGCTGGGCTTGGCCCCTTAGTTCCAGTGAAAGGAACTCTGAATGCTTCAGCATACCAAGACATTTTGGACAATTCCATGCTCCCAACTTTGTGGGAACAGTTTGGAGCTGGCCCCTTCCTCTTCCAACATGACTGTGCACCAGTGCACAAAGCAAGGTCCATAAAGACATGGATGACAGAGTCTGGTGTGGATGAACTTGACTGGCCTGCACAGAGTCCTGACCTCAACCCGATAGAACACCTTTGGGATGAATTAGAGCGGAGACTGAGAGCCAGGCCTTCTCGTCCAACATCAGTGTGCGACCTCACAAATGCGCTTCTGGAAGAATGGTCAAAAATTCCCATAAACACACTCCTAAACCTTGTGGACAGCCTTCCCAGAAGAGTTGAAGCTGTTCTAGCTGCAAAGGGTGGACCGACGTCATATTGAACCCTATGGATTAGGAACGGGATGTCACTTAAGCTCATATGTGAGTCAAGGCAGGTGAGCAAATACTTTTGGCAATATAGTGTATATTGATGTTTTAAAAGGAACTGAAGAGGACCAGCCAAGGATCAGCCAAGGGCCCATCAAGGAAAGTGGAGAAATTTTGAATGGCTACTACTGTATTTAAATTAACAACGGATTAATTATTAACAATTTTAATGCCAGTTGGTGGTGACCCAGAACTTTTAGGTATATTTTGGAAAGATAATTTTCATTTCTTAGCTTTGCAGGAAATGAAAGGATTGCATTGCATTGCATTGTAGGAAACCTACATAAGGAGGAGTGATGACAAGAGATGTCCCCTTGGAGACTTAGAGTAGTTTTCTAAAAAAAACACCTTTGTTGTTAGACTTATGAAGGAGACCAATTGCTAAAGTCCGTTTGACCAATTATTGTTATCTACAGCTTTTTATTTTTACCATATGTTTTTGATTTATTCTTAAATCAATTAAATTCAGTTAATTTATTTAGCGCAAATTCACAACACGTCATCTCAAGGCACTTTACAGAGACAATTCAACCACATCATACAGTCAAATTGAGTTTTCTATCTAAGGAAAACCAACTGATTACATTGGCTCATTGACTCAAAGGCAATCCCTCACATCAAGCATGTTTGTAGCGACAGTGGAGAGGAAAAATCCCTTTTAACAGGAAGAAACCTCCAGCAGAACCAGGCTCAGTGTGAGCGCCCATCTACTGAGGCCGACTGGGGTTCAAGGAGACAGAATCCAGACGTACAGAAAGAAGCAGAGATACAAAAAACAACTAATACACTACAAATTAATACACTTCAAATTACTGGTAAAATATCTTCAAAAAGGTATATAAGATATTTTCTGGCCACATAAACCAGACTTTTCCTGTAAGACCTGTAAGGTCAACAAATTATAAGGTTATCTGCATGTCCAAGTGTTTACACCTTTCCTTTATTATGGATTTTTATTGTGCTTAAACTCTTTAATGAAACAAAACAATTAACATGTATGCATTTATTGTATTTAACCTTCCTATGTTGTATGCTAGTTAGAACCATTTTTATAATGAGCAAATCCTGGGTCATTGCATCTTAAATAGGCAAGTTATTAATAAATCATATATATTTGAATGCTTTTGACTGCAGAAGCTGCAGCAAATCTGGCACACTATCAAACAATGCATCCCTCCACTTACAGGGGACCAGTCACCATTCTCAGACACAAGATACAGAAAAGCTGAAGATTTATACTAAAGAAAAAAAGATTCCATTTAGTATAAAATACACCATGAATTCAATCATTTCGCTTATTTTTTCCTAAGAACCAAAATCAATTAATTTGCAAATCAAACTCTCGTAACATATGTTGTGTCCTGAACTGTTTCTTAACTGAGAGCAGTTACCAGGCAACCAGTGGCTATGTGGAGCCATTATGTGTATTACTGATTGGCTCTGTTAAGATTTATGCGGTATGAGGTCACAAGAATAATGTAAATTTATTCAAGTGGGCACAAAATAAAGTTTGATCAGTTTTTATACTGCAAAACAAAACTTTAGAAAAAAATATGAAACAAACACTCTAATTATGTGTTTCAGTGATTTGTAATGGGGAAAAAAAGTCACATTATTTCCCTGTTAGATTTTTAATCTCTTGTGTAGTTGAATAATTGGTTTTGCACAATCTAGTCCTTTGTTGGAGTTTTTTGTTGTTGTTGTTTCTTTGAGTTCTGAAAGAACTACTCGAAAGTTAAGACAAAACATATAAAAAGTTTTTATTAGAACATTTCTTCAATCATATCTTTTGTTCATATTTATTATCACCTCTTTTGTCTTTTTACTGTTTCAGGGTAGGCCAATAATTGTAACATAGCTAAAGAAATGTTAGAAGGCTACTACTACCTTTAGAAAACTCCAGAGATCTTGGGGCCAATAACCTATTTAGCATTAAATAATGGACATCAAGTGAAGGTGAACTATGTACAGAACCTCTCTAGCCAAGGAGTACTCAAATACAAACCCTTTAAATCCACTCTTTTGACTGAGTAAAACATCTGTTTGCTTTGCAGTGTTGTACTTGTCCTTATTAAACAGTTGATATTCACCTTTAACTTCAGCCTTCTACAGCAAATTTGGAACAGCATTATTAAACTGTTCATTTTCATCTTTAACTTCACTTTTTTGCAGCAAAGTTGGAACAGCATTTTTATTCAATCTAGGCTTCTGCTGCTGATGCAGTATAAATAGGCCGCACAAAAGTGAAAGAAAAATATTTCACAGTGTGCTGCAGCAATGATTTCCAGTGGACTTTGATACAGGCTGTCAGCACATGGTTGGCATTCTTGTTGGTTTTGCTTTTGTAGCTGGCTTACCTTAGTCTGGTGGATATTGTCATTAATGTGGAAACAGAGCACTGCCACAACCTTATGGAAAACCAGAGCTGGACAAGAGGGGGTGGGGTTGTGGTCATATTATTGTGTTCAAATGCCAGATGTGGACCAATAGCCTCCAGGTGAAGGATGAGAGGTGTCAGCATCAGCAGTAGGAATAGAATGAGCAATATTTGTAAAGCCATTATATAGAACAAACTCATTTTAAATACAAATCCTTCCTTCTTACTCTTCTCTTCAGAATTGTTTTCTCTGCCTTGTTTGTGTTTGTAACTGTTTTGGCTGAATTGTCACACAATGACACACCCTGCCCTCAGTTCATGATTTGCTTTTAAACAGGTAACCCAATATGACCCTGTAAAAATCTTACTTGTTGAATCATGGATGTCACAGATGCTGTCACCTTGAGCTAAAATTGGGGACGTAATAATATGTATACATGTAGATGACAAAAAAAAAAAAAAACACATTAATTAGGCTTTGAAGAGATTTATGAAAGTAGTTAGTGACTCTTGTATTGTAATGGTCAACAGAATCTATTTGTAATGCATAAATCCCTTTATTGTTCCACAAAGGGGAAATTAATTCTCTGCATTTAACCCATCCCATTGGGGAGCAGTGGGTTGCCATTGTGGGGTGCCTGGGTACTTGCAACCTTCTCAGAGCACAAGCGAACTGCTCTAACCACTAGGCCATTGCCTCCTAAATGGAGAAAACAAATTTCCTACATGCAATGTTACTGAAATGTTAATGAAAGGAAACTGAAACTATAAACTTAAGACTTTTGCTGTTGATGGTCAAATCAAGCTTGGTTAAAAAGTTTCAACCAAAGTGTCCCCTGGTGTTTTCTATGGTGTCTCAATAAATCAGAGGGTCTGAATATCATGATTTGTGTCTATATTTGGAAAGAAGTCGCTCTTTATCTAAAGAGCTAAGCGTGTTTTTTTTTTGTTTTTTTTTTTTTTTTTGAAGAAGTTAAAATAGCCATTCATATCAAAGGGATTAAAAAAAAAACTCAGCCTCAGATTTCAGCTTCTAAAATAAACAAGACAAGCATTGAGCCTTTGTTGGTTTATGACCAATACACATCTGCCTGTAGTTGAAGATGTAGAAAAATCTCAAGGGCCCCAGGCCAACAATAGCAGAAGTTAAACACAACTAAAATCTTGAATCTTCTCCTTCTCTAGTAGTAAACTAAGAAAGCTCTTCAGATGTGAGCAAAGCACCTATACTGTAAAAGGTTTTCAAACTTTATTTGAAATAGCCATCTTAGATGATAAAGAATCCTAACTAGGAAAGAGCAAAGTAACTATCCTGTCCCTGTTCATCAGCACACAACATTATGCTGCCCACAATCCAATATAAATGTTATATACTTAACAGAGGAGAATATGAATGAAACACAAGAAACGGACTACACCACATTTAAATCAAGATCATCATTTATGCGGTACTGTATGTAAGTATAACCCCTATCCGCAAGGAAAAGATTACTGTAGGAAAGAATAACTATCTTAACAAGGTCAAATATTTAATGTATTATGTAAAGTACAGTACAGTGCCTCGCCATTTTTGTTTAGATGAACATGGCTATTTGCTAACAAGCAAAGGTGTACCTTTGAAAGTATTTGCTGAGTGTTAATAGTCTGTAAGTAAAGGGATAAGGGGCATTTGTAGTTTATCCATTGTACTGTTTCACGGTTCTGCATGCAGAACAGATATCAATGAATGGCACAATTTCTTTTGCATTAATTAGCTATCTTTGCATGTTTTAAGTTTCTGCAGCAGCCATGTAAGCAATGGTTGCTGACCTTTTCTTACCATTCTGGATCCAGACTGATGTCTAAAATGACTCAGAGAATTTGTTAAATATTTTTATGCCAAAAAACTCACAGTATCAATACTCAATTCAAACCTTGGTCTTTAACCTAACCACCCATCCCGAGAAGACAACCATTCCTCACGGGGAGCAGTCGTTGTTTCCCATGATATAGCATAGTCCTGGGAAATCGTTGCCACAAGATAACAAAACAGGGCCACCCACCAATACCACACACACACACACACACACACACACACACACACATATTTCACAAACGACAATGCCCAACCATCAAGCATATTCTGCTTCAGTGGCGGGGGTATATTCATCTAAAGTTTATTTAATTTAAGCAGGAATTTCCTAAGCATATCAGTTGAAAAGTGGGGGAGGAAAAAAATGAAAGTGATAAATCCTGAAAAATAAATAACAATTAAAGCTACGTCTACGTCTCAATCACCCGTCTGCTGCTTCCCTATAAGCTTATGTTAATAGGGCAATCATAAACCCCATTGCTTTTCCGCTCACATTACCTCAGTTATATGAATGTGTGTGTGTCTGTGTGTCTAGCATCATGTTTATTGTGTGATGTCCTAATTGGGTTTCAACAAGATTGATTCAATCTGCCCTTTAGTTTGTGACATAACATTTAAATGGAACATTTAACCTCCCTTCTTGATGCTTTTTTATGGAAGTACCTAGCCACTCACACATAAACACACTCTCTGGGTCCTACTTATGCACAACTTGTTTTTTTACAAATCCCTTGAGAGTAGCAGCTGGAACTTACTAATTGTGAGCGCTAAATTCAGAAACTATGGTTATCACGACTGGCAGGGCATAAATATTGATACATCATAAAAGGCTATAAAAAGCATGCCTCAGCCTCATTTGGATCCATATATATGCGTCTGTTAGAGTCTGTTGGGGGGGGTATGGGGGGGTGCAGATGAGGACCATCATTTATTAAAGGAGAGGAACAAGACTGAGCTGTCACGAAAGGAAAGGAAGAAGGCAGGAAATGACTTGCTCTTTCAACGGATGATTGAAAAGAAGAGATTGCGAAGGAGGATGCTGGCTGGCTGGCTAAGAAAGGGCGTCTTCTGGACGCCTGCTCTCCTCTCCCCCGGAAAAGGGCGTGATTCCGGAAGAGAGGAGACCAACATCTGTTTTTCAGGACAAGTTTCATCTCTATTGAAACAACCGAGAGATCCAATCATCTCAAACTTAAAATGTGCAAACATTTGACCCGTCCTTGACTTTCAGCTGTCCAGGATGCACCAGACAGCAGACGTGCTGTCTTCCCTCTGCTTTTCCTCTTTCTGCCCGTCCCTGTGTCTGGCTGTGACTGCTGAGAGCGTGGCTTGGATGGCAGGTGTTGACAGAGTTCCACCCGAGGGGATTTTATCACTCCCTTACGCTGCCTCTCCCCAGCTGCTTGGCAGAGCTGATTAATCAACATAAAGACAGAGATAAACAAGCAAGTACTGTGTATTTGAGGGGTGGTATTTATGGGGTAAAAAAGGGGAACTTGCTGAAATAACAGTTAACATTAGATTAATTCTTAGCTAACTACTTCAAAGTAAAAGTAGAATGTGAAGTTATATATTAATTTCAGTATTTTAGTAGTGCCTTCCAGTAGTTATTTAAATTAACAAGAGTTGTTTTGACTTTCCTGACTCTCATTTAATTTGTTAGTTAGTTTTTTAAATTCCTGTGTAAAGCACTTGGAGTGCATTATGCAAACACTTTCACATTCATAGCTTGTGCTAATTTGCAATCCTGGTTCATAGATTGTTTTAGAATAGAATAAAATAGAATAGAAAATCCCTTTATTATCTCACATTGGGGAAATCCCGGTGTTTACAGCAGCAAAAAGATTATAGAAAAAAATGTCACACAAATGTGGACCTTAGAAAAATGTATAAGAATAAGAAAATAATGAAGAAGTAAAAGATAAACAACAAAATACTGTTTTGTAAATTGTTTTAACAATATTAAACGGTGCACCTGCAAAATAAACAACCAATATATAACTATGGAGATGTTTACAGTAATGGATATTTGAAAAAAGCAACAATATCAGAGATGTGCAAAATGACAGTGGCAGGTTATTTAACTGACTAAGGTAGAAACTGTGCAAAATCAGCATGAATGTAACAACTTGTTGAGGTTTTTGGGAACAGTAGTGGTTATAAATTCTTACAGCTGCTGGGAGGAAGGATCTGTGATAATGGTCCTTCATGCATTTAGAGTGCACTAGTCTGTCACTGAAGGAGCTCTCCAGTTTAGCAACAGGCCCATGCATGGGGTGGGAGACATTATTCTGCACTGACTCCAGAGGGCATCCAATCACAGAGCTGGCCTTCCTGATCAGCTGATCCAGCTGCTTTCTGTCAGTTACAGATAAGCCACTGCACCAACAGCCAGCTCCATAGATGATGGCTGATGCCACAACAGAGTCAAAGAAGGTCTTCAGGAGCACCCCCTGCACTCGAAAAGACATCATTCTCCTCAGCAGGAAGAGTCTGCTCTGACCTTTCTTATACAGAGCCTTAGTGTTGTGAGTCCAGTCCAGTTTTTTATTCAGATGAATACCTAGGTACTTATAAGAGTCTATTATCTCAATTTCCATTCCCTGGGTGTTCACCGGTGTCAGTGGGATGGATCTGCCTCTGCGAAAGTCCACCACTAGCTCCTTGGTTTTCCGTGCATTAATCAGAAGTTGGTTCTGCTGTGCACAAAGTTCTCGGTCCACTGTCTGTACTCCGAGGCATCCCCACATGTGATGAGGCCAACTATGGCAGAATCCTCAGAGAAATTCTGAGGATGGCAGTTTGGGGAGTTGATGGAAAAATCTGCATTGTAAAGGGTAAAGAGGAATGGTGCCACCACTGTTCCCTGTGGGACCCCCGTACTGCAAACTAACCTATCTGAGACACAGCCCTGCACCATATCTGGAGAAGCCGCTGACTGATGACATTTTGTTGTTTAAAAATCTTCTTAAGAGGATGCTCACGTCTGCCCATAATCTTCTTCACTTTATGAACAATTCTTCTTTTTTTTAAATTATCTCCAGAGATTTTAGAGGAGTTCCTAGAACAGTCAGCTTTTTTATCAGCTTGTCGAGCTTTTTTAAGTCATTTACTCTGATGGTGTTACCCCTTAAGATGATGGAGGAAGATACTGCACTCTCCACAACAGACTTTTGGAAGATATGCAGTGTTGGGTACGTTACTTTGAAAAAGTAATTAGTTATAGTTACTAGTTACTTCTCCCAAAAAGTAACTGAGTTAGTAACTGGGTTACTCCATAATAAAAGTAACTAGTAAGTTACTAGTAAAAGTAACTATTGTGTTACTTTTGCGTTTCTCGCCCTCGTAACCCATCCATCCATCCATCCATCCAGATTTCTCCCTTTCTTCATATAGGCTATCATTTGATCGTTCCCGCTCTCCATAGTTCTCCTGTGGCGCGAGCACAGAGCGGCTGTTACGCGCCCTTAGTGAGCATGCATGTTTCCTGTCGCTTGCGCAGTGAATCGTGCCGCCTGCGCTGTGCGGAGATGCAGGGGCAACCGTATGTAATGGGGAAATGCAGCTCGACGTAACACCATTATTTCCATTTGGAAAACGCTGTTTTTCTGCTGGAGTCATCCTCACTCTCCATCTCCCTAAGTGCTGTACGTTAACACCCACCAGCGGAAACACCCACCTACCCAACTGACAGACGGAATCTCACTATACATCAGCCATCCTCCCCTCTCTCATGACAAGGCGTGCACGAGTCCTATCATGAAAAAAGGTTCATTGTGCAACCTTAGTAACGCGCAGTAATGGGGTGTCTGCAATGGTAACTGCGTTATAGTTACAGTCAAAGTAATTAGTTAGATTACTAGTTACAAAAACAAGGTAACGGCGTTACTAACTTTCAAAGCCGTTAGTCCCATCACTGAAGATATGTAGCATGTTGCAAACAATGAAGGACCTAAGCTTCCTTAGGAAGTACAATCTGCTCTCTCCCTTTTTGTAGACAGCTTCAGAGTTGTGACTCCATTCGAGTTTGTTGTACAGGTGAACACCAAGATACTTATACTCCTCCACCACTTCCACTTCTTCTCTTTGGGTGTTTATAGGATTCAATTTGTTCCTGTTCCTTCTAAAATCTGCAATCACCTCCCTTGTTTTTGACATCCATGATCAGATAATTGTTACCACACCATGCCACAAGGTGGTTCAGTAGCTTTCTGTACTCAGCTTCTTCTCCATACCTGATGCTAACAATAACTGCAGAGTCATCAGAGTATTTCTGCAAATGACAGGACTGTCTTGTACTGGAATTTTTTGAAGTGTGTTCAAAGTTTATTTAGAACCTAACCTTGCACCTCTATCCCTCACCTCACCTGTGGTTTATTTGCAACTTTGCAAACTTAATTCATGTGTACACATTATTTAAAACAACTATGTTGGCAAGTCTACTACACATGATTATTTAGTAAGTTCTGGAACTTAAGCATTACCATGCTACTGACATTTAAGTACAGTGGGTCTAGCCTTAAATGGCAAGTGAGACTTTTAATTCTAGGGAGGAATTGATTGTATTTTTTTCACTAATGGATATTAATTTGCACTGTATAAATATGGATTTCAAATTGTTTGGAAATGGACTGATAACCTCTCACAGATTATTGGGCTGCAAGAACTGTTTCTTTGGTGGTTAATTGCTGATATTCCATCTTGGCATTCTGCTAATCAAGATTTGTATTTTCTCTAGCATAAAACCAGCCAAACTGCTGTTATTAAGGTGCCCATACCTAGTGGATAATGAATTCCAGCATCAGGCTGCTGTTACTGTTGCTGTTCACTCTTAAATGTTATACATGGCATAAAATGTGTACTTTGTTTCTCACATAAAGTAATTGGTACTGTAGTCATAAGCAATTTGTACATACATATTTTACATTTTCAAAAAAGTTTGTGTCAAAACTGTGTTGCTTTTTTATTTTAAGACAAAAAATGTCGGGAAGTTGTTTGTTAGACAGAAATTATGAAAAACACACAAAAAGCATTCTGTGTTCATGAGCAGATCAACAACTGTTACTGTTTTTAAAGTGTTATTCATCTTCAGATTCTAATTTCAGTGACAATTGAATACATGATGACACTACAGTATAAACAGTTTGATCACCAGACAAATCAGGATGCCATGGATTTCTTTGTACAGTAACACGAGCACCATTACACATATGTACTGTATGCCTCACTACAACTCAATTTACACTTATGCAACTTGGCTTTAAAAACAATCAACTATGCAACATTACTTAATCTTATGCAAAACCGTGGAAACTCTTTACTAATCCCTGCATCATTGAGGTGAGTAATTTGACTATAGATAATTATGTTAAGTTGGCGGCACTAACTATCTGATCATTTGAATGAATAAATTGGATATTAAAACTTCATCCCAGATAAGCGATTGATCCTTAGAAATAGGAATAATAAATAAGCAATCTGGTGAAATCACAAAGGAGTAACATGATGTATGACTAATTAGAAAACTTTTAAACCCATGGCATTGATCTCAAAACAAAACAGATTTTAGAACAAGAGGGGATTAAAACGACACAAAATCATACAACTCCACTTTATTTCCTCATCTTTAGATTAACATATGTGACTAGATACAAAACAGTGACAACAGCTTTAACATTTCAAAGGAAAAGAGAGAAATCTGGTTATAGAAGATAGTTAAGGATGATTATTTCATTTATTGTAGAAAGAACTCCACATTGAGAAGAAAATTATTAAATCACAAGACTTAAGATTTAAAGAATTCAAAGCACCACTGCATGAAGTAATACCTCAATTCTTTTATCCGTTGGATCAGCATATATCCAAGCACCCACTGAGTAGGGTAATGTCCAAAATTGGTCATCAAAAGTCCAACTGCAGAGTTAAAGCAGACCATTGTTATAATTCATACAGGTTAATATAGGACAGATGACTTTTTGTTCACTGGATTATCTAATAAAACTCTTACCAGATTTTGACCATAAAATTAACTAAGGTTTATTTGGACATATGCAGTTATGTGCTTAAAAAGCTTTTGTTCTGTAAAAAAAATAAATATAGTCATTTATTTGTTTGGTAAACAAAATATCTGAGTTCTAAAACATTTCATTGGTTTCTTTGCCACTGTGGTTCATTTGTCTGTGGGTTGGAGGCGTTGCTGCCTTCGGTGATATCTGCTCCCAATCAGTCACAGCGACATCCAAGGATTTCAGCTCTCTTCCAAGTTTTATCTCTGGGAGGATTTTGTGAAGTGGAATATCTTTTAGTAAATAATACAAAGGTTAGGTTTGAGCATCAGAGTGGGATTGATTTTGACATGATTATGTGATGGGGCGACAGTGGCGTTGGATGTAGGAGTTTGCCCTGAAATCGAAGGCTTGACGGTTCAAGCCCCGACTCCAACCTTCAGTGTCGTTGTGTCCTTGGGCAAGACACTTCACCTGCATTGTCTACTGATGGTGGTCAGAGGGCCCGGTGGCGCCAGTGTACGGCAGCCCTGCTTCTGTCAGTGAGCCCCATTGCAGCTGTGGCTACAATGTATCTTGCCACCGTGAATGGGTGAATGAATGTAGTGTAAAGTGCTTTGGTCAAGTCTCCTAACTTGAATAAAGGCACTATATAAGTATATGCCATTTACCATATGAAAAAAACATGGATCTGAACTAAAAAATAATCCATTGGGTTATTCCGCGATTCTTGGTGTTTCCTTGGTCCTTCATTCAAAGAACAAAGGATTATGCTACTCCTCTACAGAATTAAATTTCCTTTTCTGGCAGACTCAAAATAAGACAACATATGGGATCAAAAAAAATACCAGCTATAAAAATTTAAACTATGCATGTTTTACCCAGCAACCCACAGTATGAAACAAATTAACCTTACATGCATATTTATGAATCGTGGGAGGAAGTTATTAGAGTACCAAGGGACAACCCACGCATGCATAGAGAGAACATGCAAACTCCATGCATTTCTGCATGACGGCAGCAGTGCCAATATCTGCAGGGATTTTGAACAGGGAGATGACTTATTCCTAAAATATTCTGCTACCAAGAGATGTTGAATGCTTTATCTTGCTACTATGTACCTGTTTGCAATTTTGGAAAAGATGAGAGACATAGAGTAGGGGGATATCTGAACACGCCCTTAAGGATGCAGATTTGGAGAAGTGCAATGGGAGGAAGGCAGGCCAGCTTTAAACACAGCAGCAGATTAGCCTCTTTGCTAAAAATAGCAATCACTGCAAATATTTTTTGGGGGAAACAGACTGGGGTGAGTTAAGACAATGGTAATATCGTTATTTAGACTAGAGTTCTGCAACCTTTCAAATGCAAAGAGCCATTTTACTGCACGGTAGCAAAATAAAACCTGTTTAGAACTGCAAAATATTGATCCTTATATTGTTAGGATCCCATTTATTATTAATGTATATGCTGGTTAAACCATTATAGTACCTGCCTGTTACATGTTAAGACTAATGTTTTCCCAAGCAGTTTATCTAATAAGGACATGATTTGGAAATAAAATGAGAACACAGACAGTGGCTAATTGTTACCAGTAAGCAATCTCTCACTGTGCATTCATAGTGTCCTTGATCTAACGATAAAGATCTATTTTTTGTTATGGCTGGAGACAGTGAAGTTTCCCCATCTACAAGAATGTATAGTGTAATGATGTGTTGATGTGGCAGGCTAAAATGCTTCTTTAACAGTGACTCAGGGACAACTTTCTGAAGAAGTGAGCTTGGATGGTGAGCACTGCCATTTTATTTAACAACCAAAAGTTTTCCTTTTTATTATTTTTTGCCCTCTAGCACCAAAATATATCACATTTTAGTTGTTGAGAGCTTTAAATCATTAGTGTGTTATTTCTGTCCTTGAAGACACCGATTTCTACAATCAGACACATGTAGTGAATATAAATCAAAGGGAAATGCTTAATATATTACAAATGACACAAATAATGTATGTAACTCAAACTATTTCAAATGTTTTATTTGTCAGAATGTTTAATAACATTTAAAAAAAATCCATGGTTTATCCTTTACAGGGTTAATGTTTCACAAAGAGGAAGCATGGATTCACCTCTCTAGGATACTATTTTATATCAAGAAATATAGAACTAAAAACACATTTCTGGTACTTTAAAGTCATTCTGTTATCTCTAGAGAGTATTATAATAGTATTTCTCAATGCTCTATATTCTCAGCTAAAAGCTGGTTCTTTAACATTTTAGCCACTATTAAGAGCCATTATACAGGTTTATGAGAGCCACTTATGGCTCTAGAGCTGCAGGTTGTAGACCCCTGGTCTATGACACATTAGCCACAGCATCAGGTAGGCTTATTGAGTTACCATGTTTTGTCATTCAGTTTGTACAAGATGAGCAGCAAAAAAAAAAGAAAAGAAAAGAAAGATGTGTATTGTATTTATGGTTAGTGTTTTTGTGTTTTATCATTTTAGTTGGTCTGTTTTTCTTATTGAGATATTCTAATGTAAACAAACAGCAGCAGTGGTACATTTTCCTTTTTTTTTTCTATGTATCATAATTTTTCATTTTTATGAAGATGCCCTATTCTGATGAAATATGTCCTCTTGATTTATGTTATGTGTCTTGCTCACTGAGCCAAAGTGATAGAGTTTTGAACTGGTGACCCCTTCCTGCGTCTTCATAATAGAAAAGCCCTGCTCTTTGGTCACTTCACAACCTCACAATCGAACGATAATAGAAAAATTTTCTGGATAACACAACCATTAGGCAAGGTATTTAGGACCACAATATGGTAGCACTGCTTTCTCCTACATTTAACTCTCTGTGTCAACATGCCTTTTGTTCCCTTATTCTTTTTTGTTTTGGGGATGAAATTAGTGATTATTTACAGGTTCTTGCTAATATCAAGTTCAACTGTATACCATGGATTTGTTGTGCATCATATTTTTAAGCTCTCTACAACAAATTTCCACCTTTTATCAAGAATCAATCCAGAAAGTAAAAACATATCTAGTCTGGTAATCTGATTTCCTGCAGTGGAAACAATTAAGATCGAAGAATGGCCTGAAGAAAAGATTCTTGCAGTGCACAGCTTATTTAAAAACAATTTAGATTGAAAATCACCATATTAGACTTTAAAAGGCATGCAAAATGTTACTAAAGAACAATAACACTGTTTTTTTATTGTTATGCTTTCAGAGTAGTGTGTTTTCAATTGCAACTACAAAGAAATTGGTCTCCAAGGTTCCTTGGAAAAAATACTTTAATGGCTAGAAAGCATAATTTGTGCCACAAAAGCAGATGGATACATTTGCAAACCTTAGAGATAAATGTGAGCAGTAATGAGAAGAGGTGGATTGCACCTACAAGTCAAAAGGAGTTCATAATGACAATGGATTTTTTTAATTGACAAGCTTCTCAAAGTGTTTTCTCATCATGCTTACAAAGACTGCAATCATAAGCAATGGATATATCAACTGCAATGTTTCTGGACATAATGAAGGTGAAATTCTGCTGTAACAAACTGTAGAAAGCCTAATTACTGTGTGTCTGTCACTTTGGGCTTCAAGTGTTTCTATTCTGCTCATGGCAGCATTCAAACATAACCACACACATTTATAAATGGGAGCAAATAATCTGGCTTCTACGGAAGGGCTAATTATTTGAGAGGTATTTTGAAGCACAAGGGGAATAGAAAATGGAGGAAATTTAAACTGCCAGATGTGATTGAGTTCTATTGTGTGGTTTGTGTTGGTTAATGGGTGGCAGTCAAAGGCAGGGCGGAAGGATGAGAGAGAAACGGAAATGCCTTGATGTGCAGAGCCTATTACGGTCTGGCTGCTGAGCTGGACTCGATCACTGGGGATTCTTGTGCAAATCCAATATAGCAGCAGCCAGTCACACTGAAATACTGTAGAATGGCTTTTCTCTCTTTACATAAACCAAACTCCAGAAGGTCTTACCTGAAAATGCAGCCAAGTTATAAAACTTTTAAATATAATTACTTATTTAAAAACCCTTTTCAAGTCCCTTTTGTCTTTGGCTATTTTAAAAAAAAATACTTCAGAGGTCTTAACAGTTGACATAAACTAAAATGATGTGCTGGAACCCAGCAGGGCTCTGAATGACCCCTGCAGAGCTGATTTCATTTTTTCTTATTACAAGAGACGAAACCAAAATATGTTTTTTGGCAAAAATCTATCCCATAAATATTTGTTAATTTGGTCAAATCTATAGCAAGTTTCAAACACAGTTTCAAAAAAAAAAAATGCAATTTTAAAACTATGGGATTCTTCTGACACTCCTGTAGTCATAGTGGTACAAAACTGATCATTTTTTATACATCCTTAATGGGTAGGAGACACCCCCTGTGTTCGATACAAAATGCAAGGTAACATCCTAGGATTTTTGTTATGGAAATTTAATTATCAAAGGAATAAAGACTGAATAACAATAAAGTGAGTAAAGATCAATCGTGTCTTTATATGTTTATTTGAAGGCAAACAGGGTTCTAGGCACACTTCACCCCACAATAGGCGAATTTGCAATGAGCAGAAAGTTATCACATCATTCTATACACCCTATAACACATAGCAGAACATTCATGAGAAACAGATGAGAAAAATAAAGAAAGGGCTGAAACAATTATTGGTTAAATCGATTATTGAAATAATCGTGAACTAAATTAGTAATCAATTAATTGTTAACTGGAGTATAGAGACTGTAAAACATGTCTTTTGCTGACAGAGCGATCCAATTAGAGCAGTAATTGTATCAAAATGAAAAAAATAATCATTAGACATTTTGCATTTAGGTAAAAAAAAAATTCATTCTGTCAATATAATCTATCCAGATCTCCTCAAGTGGAAAAGTTTTAATTTCACCTGGTTTATATTCGTATTTAAGCAATCTTTGGCTATCTGATTATAAGTGGATAGTCGAAAAAATAATCAACAAATTAATGGATTTGCAAAATAGTTGCAGCCCTACAGAGAGGCTTCTCCTCCAAGGAACCAGGGAGGAGATATCTTGATATCTTAAACCAAACAAGATATAGTTTGGGGGTTCTAGAGGAATCACACTGTTTCATACAAAATGCAAGGTCACTGAACTGAAGCATGCATATTACAAGCACAAATATGCCTATGTGAATAATGGTTACATTGTTATTCTAAAGTGGAAATTTCAAAAATAGAATTCAAAAATGATCAGTAGAATGACCTCTGACAAATTACAATTTTAAAATGTGTTGCTATTAAGGTAATCTCAGTGATTAAATAATGAATCGCTGGCTTCAGTAGGGGGCTCTTAATGCAGTGACGGTCATATTCACTCTTTTGGATTTTATTTGCTCAGTTTTCTTCTCAATTGAAGGGTAAATCACTTAGAGAGCCATAGTAAAACAAGAAAACTATGTCTAGTTGTCTGAAAGTAATTTCACAACTAGTAAAGAGAGGCAGCAGATTTGCTTTTTGTCACTCCAAATTTAACAGATTTATTTACATTTCCTTATAACTAGAATAATGTTTGTGATTTACAGATGAGATCATAATTAGTAAGTAAACTATTAATTAAATTGTAGCAAATTTAACTCTTTAAAAGGATTTTAAAGGTTTGCAAAAACTGAAAAGCAAACTGCAAAGTTTAAAATGTTTTCATTTTAAGTTAAGCACTCCGTTTATAGGTTTCAATTGTCAATTTCAAGTTAGGAAACTAAAAACTATAATTATTTACTTACTCATTTAGAAAATTCATAATATGTGAGGCTTCTAAATCCTTTAATTTTGATGTTTGGGGTCATAATCTAAATTTCATAATCTTGACCTTAAACCAATTAAACATTCATTGTCATACTATGTACCCAGAAACAGAGAACTTATAATAACTGTATTAGTCTCAAATGTCTGATGACTTGAATCTTTCAATCTGATATCACACCTAAACTTTTAAAATGATAAATTCAGAGCCATTTCAAGCAGGAGATATCCAAGAATCCATAGGTCAATAGTTTGGTTTCTACCTTAATTTAAAAAATAGAACTATCAACTATTGGGAAAGGGTATTTTTGTCATAGTGCATTGGCATGTGTTTACTTTTACTTTTACTGTTTAAGCTGGTGTCATGCACATCTACAGTAAAACTGCCCTGGTTCTGTGGTTGTAAGATGTGTCGAAATCTTAAAAATATTGTTTTTACCAAATTGGTGAATCATAAGTTAGTCTTGGATGAAGCTGATACCTAAGATGTAGATTTAAAAGGAAATGATTTGAAGACAGAGAAGAAAGATACTACATCTGAATTCTAATGACCTGCAATACCTTTCTTAGTATAATGAGTTAATCAGTCATTTGGCCAGTAACAGGCTTTAAATATGCATATACTGTAATGCTTACAACCCAAATGAGATACATTTGGATCTCTAAGTGATGAGCAAAACAAAAAAGAAAATCTCATGCTTTTTTCATATCGTTTCTCTTCCTTTTATGTGGCAAAAAAGCATCCTTTAATCTCTTGACTTTGAACACAAACCTCTAATGGCTCCCAAAGGTTGGTTTCTGCACCCATCTTGGCAAATTTCTTCTGTCTGATACAAAAAGCAATACCACATTTAATGGGATTCCTGGTTCTAAAATCACATGTGCAGTGATAGAGCAATGATGAAAGGCTACTTCGTTGGATATAATTAAAGGGATCACAGAACCAAGAGTCTCATGGGCAGAATAAGATGCCTGATGTGTATGCAAATTGTGTCACACTTTATGCAAGAAACTCTGTTATAAGTTGCTTTGTTGTATTTAAAAAGTTAAACAAGCTTTTCGTTAGATTGGTCAAACTTTTCATTTAGAATACCTATAAATATATATAAAATAAAGATCTCCCACAGTATTACAGTGTACATCTAAAAATAATTTCAATATATATATGACGAGAATACCCTTTCAGGATATAGGCCACAGTTCATCGTGGCTGAGGTGTCAGTCTGCTCATCAAATTATAATTATGTAATAAATTGTCAAATAAAGAGATATTTTTCAGCAAAAATGTACATAATGGCTCTTTAAATGTAAACAATAGAAGTAAAAAAAAAAATCTTTTCTAAAACAGACAGGCATGCCAGTGGAGGAAGGATCAAACCAAGGTGATGTGCTTGCGTCTGGTGGTGTCTGTGACTGTGAGTGACCACAAGGATTAAAGAAAATTCTTTAACTTTAGCTAAAATATCGAGGTGATAAAAGCTCGATTTAATTACTTAATCAATTTGTTGAAGCTAAAAACTTTTTTAAGGATAACACCCAGAATTTCTATTTCAGTGTCACTGAAATTAAAATTGAGAGAACTAACATCAACAGTACTTTTTCTTCACCAAGCAGAATATGTTTTCTATTTTGTCTGTTCAAACATCAAGAAGCGTTCATCTAACCCCTGTGTAAATGCATAGTTACCATCAAGGAGGGAGCGTTAAATGTTTTTGTTATGTGGTTTTAAAAACAGGTAACCCTGCAGGTCAAAATCATAAACGATGAAAAGACAAGTGGTGCAGAGGTATAATCCTTTCAAGTGGCAGGAAATAAAAGATACAAGGAGGAGACGAAGAATGGAACCTTGTGGCAATCCAGTTGAACTAGAGCACTGGAAGAAGAGGTATTATCAGCCATAACACTGAAAGTTCTACTTGTTGAATAGGAGTTAAGCAATGGACATCCTTGGCCACATCACAAAATTAACAATGAAAGTTTGCCACTGTCAGGTTTAACTTTTACAACCTATTTTAACAGCTCAAAATGTATATAAATGGCATTCCTCGCCCTTTATAAGAACCAGTTCAAACAAAAAGTTTAAAGTGAAAGTATCAATTTATAAATTGCAGTTTGTGTCAAAACGAATTACTTCAGGCTTAGAAATTATATTTCAACCTGGAAAGACTGACACAAAGAGAAGTGGCAATTAGAGAGTTTTATTTATGATCTGAAAGTTCTTGGAACACGGCAGAAAACAAGGAGGCTGCAAATGACGATGAGCTTGGATGACTATTGTGAGATGAGGATTAGAGATGTCTTCCCCTCGGATGCGGACAGAGTTAGAGGACTGAAGGCCAGAGAAGGAAGAGTCTGGCCTTCAGAAGGAGCTTGAGAGCATGATAGAGGAAATTAGGGTGGAGGGGGGTTGAAGCTTTCTTGAAGACCAAGAGAATCCAAGAATAGAGAGCTAGGCAGACCCTAATAGGATGGTTGGCTTTAGAGGGATGGGTAATTGGTGGTGATTGGCTGGAGCAGAGGTGCCTGACTGGGTGATTGAATGCAGGTGATGCTGGTGTAAGTCTTTCAGTTTGAGTTTGCATCTTAACTTAATCACAAGTCATTTAAATCTAACAAACTTTTCAGATTACTGGTCTGAAGCTTATAGGGGCATCAACACCCAGGATAGAAAGACAATAACAGTGGCCTTTCAAGGGCTAAAAGTCGTCATACAAAATAATTTTAATTACTTAATTTTACACTAGAATGGCCATATACAGTCAGAAGATTTTTAAGAATGCTATCATTATTCCCAAGAGTGGAAGCCTAGTTATGAAATATAGTATGCAAAGAATGTTAAATAATAAAGGCACACCGCAGACTTTGTTAGCTAAAGAATTGACTCATATTTATACTAAATGATTCCTCAGGCCAATATACAACACCTGACACTATCAATGCTACGAGTGGGGCTCCCCTCTTGAAATACAGACTATGTAATTTGGGAAATGATGCACCATCATTGGCTAGGTTAAGTGACCTGGAAGAACATATCGCCTTATTGCCGCAGGCTGTTATATCGTTATGGAGCTGAGCCTTTGCCTCTACTATTTGGCACCTGTTCGACAACTGGTCATTGTTGAGGCAAGGAGAAAGTTTAAACCTTTTGAGGAGGCTAAAAAGAGAAAACATGAAAGGAATTGTGCATGAGGAAAAACAAGAGTTGATCTTGGAAAGGATTTTGTTCTTTAGTGCAGGCTGAAAGAAGAAGCTGCATGTATTTATTCTCTTTTCTGAACTATATTATTAGACTGTTAGATCAACAATTTTTTCCTAGTATGCAGTCATATGTTTATTATTGTTGATGTTTAGTAGAAGAGAAATACAGGCAGAGAAAGCTAGCAGGCTGTGGCTGTTCACTGGAGCTCCACTGCTGGTCTTCCAGGTCATGCTCCGAGCAGATCTGACACCCTGAACAGATCTGGTACCTACACCAGCCTGCCCCAGAGCAGCACCATTTGCTCTAAGTATACATCTTTGTTATTGTTTTCTATGTTTAGTAGAAGCAAAATACGGGCAGAGAAAGCTAGAGGGCTACAAACAAAATCTAACCGAGACGCCCGGTCTGATCCAGTTGCTGTAGAGTAGAGCTCCGAGCTGATCGCCGCTGTTCCGGCGGCCTGTTCTCATGCCTTATGAGCTGAACCTACACACCTAACACAATCTCCAATCAAAAGATGGTCCCTCAGGTCAGCAGAAGAGCAGCAGCTACCGAGACTCCTCATTTATGGAATAGCCTCCCACTGCACAGTAGTGGCCAAGAGTTACATGGTGTGCCTTTAAGGTTTTCAATTATCCCGTCAGGGATAATAGTGAACAAGTATGGATTGTGAGAAAGACATGAAGGAACCACAACAGTGATGAGACAAGTCAGAGGCTTATAGTTATATAGGAAATAACTTTAAACTATTGCTGCTAAAGAAGACCTAACATGGAGTCACAGCTGTTTGGTTAAAGATAATAAGGCAATACTGCTAAAGCAGATGGACTGTATTTAACCTGCATATCCTCAGCTGATATTAGAGCTTAGGCTATGTTCACACTGCAGGCCTTGATTCTCAATTCAGATTTTTTTTGTGAAATTAGAATTTTTCAAAAATATTTCCATATATGGGACTTGTTTTTGATCTCCTGTGTGAACTGCAGTCATACAATGCAAGAGTACCATATGCCCAGTAGAGGACGCAGTGACGTCACAGGCCAGCGTGCTCCATGCTCCGGAAGTGGTAGAGCCGGCGCGCATCTAGCGATCTTTCCCAACCATAAAAACACAATCTTTTCAAGATTGTTAAACATAAGTGCTGCTCTCCGCATCATCATCTGCCATGGTTGTTGTTTTTCTTGCCGCTTTTTCATTGCAAGACCCAGGTATTAATGGCGTTCAGGTTGGATGAATGCCACCTGGCCGTTCAGACACAGGTCGCATTTGAAAAGATCAGATTCGTATCGGACTCAGGACCACATAGCCAAGTGGAATGCGTTGCACTGAAAAAAATCGGATCTGTGTTGCTGAGACTGTTATGAAAAGATCAGATGCAGATCGCATATGGGCCAAAAAATCGGATTTGTGTCACTTCAGGCTGCAGTGTGAACGTAGCCTTAGTTACAAAGGAGGTTGGTTGGGTGTAGCATATAAAATAAGTTAATTGTGCAATGTCAATTCTAACCTTAGAAATGTAATTTCAAACTGTCAACAAATCAAATAATGTGAAAATGCATGAAACTGACTGTAGTCAGCTTCCAAAAAGTTTTTAAAAGAAAGTAAATATTTCCCCCCAATGAAGCCTTAGTCTAGAGGATCAGCTGACGTTCAAATCTGGCTTGTTTGTCCTTGTCTTTCTTTCATAAACATGTTAAAGATATTCTTGCACTGCTGCAGTTTTTGTGTATGGCTGTAAAAGCTAATGTATTCTGGTGAATAAGAAAGAGTGTAACTTCACAATTTATTCATCATAATTTCCTCAAACTTAAATTTATTAAAATGGAGAATCTCATTTCAAAATCAAATTAAAGAACAATTCTTGTTGTTGGCCTGTATGTCATTATTCCCATTACATTGAATCCTCTGTGGAGATCTGTCTGTTGCTTGAGACTGCAGCCCTCATTAAACTTTCATTGCTGCACTCTATTTTGGTCAAATGGTGTAAAATGTCACAAAATCCTGTTGGGGAAACCTGCTACACTGCATGTAGCATCATCAAAAAGGCCTGAGTCTAGCAGCAGAATCGTTTAAGGAAGCCTAAAACAGACAAACACACTGTCCTTGTCAACCTGTTATATTTTCCCTACTGTCGACGACTGTTATTGGATTCAGTTTATTCATAAATTAATTGCTGTTTGGTAGCTGTATTAATTACTTCTTAGACCATTTTCTAGCCAACTTAATGCTCTCCAGTCGTCCAACACACAGCATATTGTCATGGCTAATTGCACAGGGCCTCGCTGATTGTTTGTTAATGTGGTTGTAGGGATGTAAAGCAATGTGTTTAGTGGCAGAACCTAAGTTCAGCTACCGTAAATTCTCTAATATTGGCCTGTATTCCATTAGCGGCCGGGACTCTAACATTGGCCCGTCTCGCTGTCAGAGGAGGTAAATAATGGCCGGTCTCTTATACAGGCCGGGGCTATAAACGTTTTTTCTGGGCATACCTCAACATTATACTTGTGGTAGTAACATACAAGTACCACAGGGGGGCAATGTTTGCTAAAGAATCCAAGCCATCTCTACGTTAGCCTGGTCATCGTTTTTTTTTACTTCAAACCAAGCGAGACAATTTGAATGAGCGATGAGGTGTCTAAACCTGTAAGTTGCTTTTTGTTATAAAACAATAGCCTAATTATCACCATGTATGGTTAAGTGTTTACATTGCACTAGTAGCACTACTGGTATGTTTGCTACGGTTTGTCACTGGAATTTAGCCTGAATTACAGGTAGGCTATTTGTTGTTAAATTTCTGTATACTGTTATGGTAACTGTACTTTTTCAATAAATGAACCTAGTATTTTATAGGTTCAAATAGACACAAAATCTCATTTTTATTCATTCCACTGGTAGTGGAATTCAAAATGAATCTCGCACTGGGTCAGGAAAGCTCTGCATTGATCAGGATCCCCTTTAAACACTTCAGGAGGGGACAGACGTGGTTCGAGATAAGCTGGACTATCAGTAGAAGACGAGGGCGCGGCAGCTGTCACAGGCGGGGCAGCTGGAGGAGCCTGATTACGCAGGTAATCGAGGATCTCCTGCATGCCTGATTCTAGACGGGAAATGCTCTGATCCACGTCATTTCGCCACTGCCCGTCTGCCGATGGGTCCATGTTTTGGCCAGGTTATTCTGTAATGATCTCAGAATGTAGGACCCAGAATTCGAGGCAAGACAGGCAGTGGGAAAGTTCAAAGCGTTTATTTAACAGGAGAGGTGCGCGGGACTGCACGTCTGCTGCAGGGCGGATCTCTGCAGAAAGGGGAGAATACAGGTCAGTGACTGGATATGGAGCTTAGCACGACTTGGAGCAAAGTCACTGACCTGATTCAAAGTTCAGTCCGATCGCGGAGCTTTGACCGCAGTTGCGGCGGGAGACGCCCCCAGAGTTCCTAGAGAGCGAGGCAGCAGACGCCGAGCAGCAACAGAGTCCAGAAGGGAAATCCAAGGCCGAAGTCAGAAGACAGTTGCAGGTTCAGAAGCCGGTAGAATCCAGGATCAGACAGGACAAACAGAGCAGACAAGGGCAAAGCAAAAACTCGAAATCCTCAGGGCAGAAACTGGTCAATATCAGGGAAACAGGCAGACTACAGATTGCTAGGGAACGTATCACAAAACACAAGAATAACCTGGTGCTGATGGGAGGAAAACACACAACTTAAATAGTAGAGGAACCAGGTGGAAATGATCGGCGATAATCAGCCGCAGAACCAATTAGACAGGAAAGCAAGGAGCAAAGGAAAAAACCAAACCATCAGCGCCGAGATCATGACAATGACAGAAAGATTTGTAAACAAAAAGCCATTTAATGGTGCTGGTGCAACTAAACTATTTTCATTATTAGGCCGTTGAGTTATTAAGTTCTCACCAAACCTATTTACTAAGGGCACGAGAGGAAGAAAATAAAGTTTGAAATAAGGTAATGAAAGACCTCTTAACTCCGTCCGTCTTTGTAAATTGGTTCATTTCATTTTACAACATCAACCCACACCATAGGAATTTAGTGACCATCTTGTTTCTACCATTCTAGGTAGTCTTTTTTTCCCTGAAATATCTTCTTAGTTTTGCACCAGATGAAATATAAACTGATTTCTAAAAAGTTTCACATTTGTCTCCAACTCTTCAAATATTTTCATTAGCCTGACTTTTAGTTAGCTATTTGCAGTGCATACATTTATTTAACTTTATTTGTCAGTTTTCACAAAGTTATTAAGCTATCATAACTGAACTTGACTTTTAAAAAAAGTCTAATCACTGTCAGTTGATGATTAAACAGGGGGTAGAATAACATTTACTTAGTATCAATTTGGTTTGAGTGGCCTTTCCTTAGATTAATTTGCATTTAAAAAAAAACGCTCCTTGTGTAAACTCAGGTAATATTTATCCAATATTCTTCTTTTCAGGATGATATGAGTAGAGTGACAAAAAAGTGAATGAGTAAGAATTTCTACGAAGGGAAAATCTTTACTGCACTTAGAACAGTGTAAAATTGTATAAACCTGTATATATTTGATAAAAGCACATTTAAAACTTTTTCTTGCTCTAATATAGTGTCAAATGTAGAGTCTACCCTTCATAGTTATATAAAAAAAAATTGGTTGCAGCATTAAAGTGCACCTTTAAAAATCTTGATTGATGTCTTAATCTTAGGCAAGCGCTGTGCTTAAGGATTCTCTGCATTGAGATGCAAAGCTGCAGAGGAGGAAAAAGCCTATTTGCCAGTCCAGATGACGCTACAGTTTCCTGTTTGACACCAGATTAATACCAACAATACAGAGATTTATTCCCTTGCGTCAAGCTTGCGCTCTTGCTTGCCGCGTCTTAAGTCGTTTCCATATATCGACTTATTCCTACAAGTTACTAAGGTTAGAGATATAAAGAACCCTGCAGAATGAACGCATGTTATAACTTTCTCTGACCCATTGCTTCACCAAAGGGTATTTTAATACTAATGTGCAAAATATCTCCCTTTTAAAAGGTGAGAAATCTCTCAAAGTTGTGAAATCAATGCTTCTGTGATGACTAAGGAAATCTTGCTGGGATGCAAGAACAAAAGCACACTTGCAGAGGAAAAGCTTGGCTTCCAAAAGCTTTTAATGCAGAACCACCTTCTTTTCTATTTTGCCTGTGCAGACTTTAATTGATTTTTGCCAAGAAAACAATAGATGAAAGCCTGTCTGAGACATATCCGATCTGGGTGCACGTTTGTGTGATGCGGTGCATTTTTGAACGAGCGAGCATCTTTATCAATCCATCCTATCTCCAAGCCAACCAGCCTCTTGAGAAGTGCTGTGGTAGCTTACTTAGAAAAGCAAGACAGCTTCTTTCTTTCTCTGTTTTTATATATATTACAGTTAAATAAAAGAAAATCAGTTTTTTTTCTCACTTTAACTGGAACGCTTGAGCCATTATTGCAAACACAAAGGTATTGACCAAACCACCTTCTGACCTCAACGCTATGCATTGTGCCAGCCCAGACTCAGTGGTCTGTGAAGGGGAAAGTCAGAGGAGCCAATTAGAGCACACAAAGCATACAGGACTCAGTTCTTTTTTTCCTAACATCCAGCTCCTGGATTCTTCACCTCTCTTACTTTGAAAGCTTTCCTGTTTAATAATATACTTTGTTGAATATTTGAAAATTTCGACAATGAAGTCTTGCACATTTCACAACCTTTTGACCATGTAGCAAAGGAATCCTTAGTGAGGACACTGGTGGCTAATCAATCCTGGGGAGACAGTGATCAGGTCTAATTAGACTTAGGGAGAGTCTAAACTGTGTCGGTTTTCTGCATACTGCTGCTCAAAATGTCATAGCTCATTAGAGCCACATTCCTCTTATTTACCCCTGATTATCTTAAAGCTACAGTGTGTAATAATTACAGGGATATACAGTCAGAAATGTAATATATTATACATAACTATGTTATTTATCATCATCTACGAGCTCAGCCTCTTAACCTTAATATTTGCGTTGCCTTAGAATTCGTTATTTATAATTACATAGGAGCGGGTCTCGCAGCCATGGAGGCAGACATCTTTGCGCTACGGCAGCGCAGAGCCAACAAACTAGCGATTGCAAGATCGCCCATTACGCTCGAAAGTAACTACGGCAAGTTGAGAGAGATGAACTGAGATGGTACTGAACAATAGATGGCAGTATTATAATAAAAGTGTACCAAAACCCAGACTCTGCAAACTCAGCAAGGTTGTCATGCTTATTTCAGCATTAGTTATTTGTTAGATATCTTGTTAGTGTATTGTAAAAGAAAGTCTATTTCATGACTTAACATGATTCACTGCAAGGTTACATATTCACAACTGTAAAGTTGAAAGTTGAATCCGAGGTTTATATCCTAGAGGTTTATATATCACCTATATGTCTTCATGTTTATCCTTCTTCAAGTACCAATGCAAAAAAAACCTTAATGACTATCAAAGTGTTCTGAATTTATAATCTAATCTGCCAAATTGCTAATAGTTTTTTTCTTTTCTGTTTGTATTCTCTATGTTCTTGCCTGCCTTAAGCTTCAACATTTTCTCCAGTGGCAATTTTTCATTTAATACTAGGGAAGCTAAAGTTACCGTGTTAGTTTAGTATAATAATTAATCAAATGTGCATTGTTAAACTTCATAAATGTAGTCAATAAATTGAATTAAATGTCTGCTAAAATGCTGCTGTTTTTATGAGTGTGTTATATATATGTCCTATGTATAAAGGAATCAGTCATCCACTCTGAAGCAGCAGATCACTGCCTGTCAGGCCCTATGCAAAATTCACATAGAGGCTTTAGTCTCCAGCAGCCAGCAAGAAAGCAAGGTCCTGATTGGTTAATATGCCAAGTATTCATCTCTTCCATTGAGGCTAAGCCTCTTATATCAGGGGTCTTCAACCTTTTCCAGGCCAAGGACCCCTAAACTGATGGTGAGATGGAGCGGGGACCCCTTAATTGTATATATTGTATGAAATTGTGTTATATCAAACTGATCCTATAGTCACTGTATGACATATTGAGACATGTAACGAAAGTAATTTCGCCCTGGGATTATTAGATTATTAGAATATGTCTGATTCGGGTGTGCATTGATAACTGAAAGACATCTTCTGCCTCAATTTATCTGTTCAATACAATGTGTTGAAATCATGGTAATGTGTATTTAAAGACATATTATTTATTGGAAAAAAATTGCACGGGGGAAAAAAAGTCTAATCAACAAAACTTTTGCGACCCCCATGCAGTACCTCCGTGGACCCCCTAGGGGTCACGGACCCCCTGTTGAAGACCTCCGTCTTATATGATCTATGGAGCAGGGGTGGGTCGTAAAGGTTGCAGCTCGATACCGATTGGCAGAACACACTAAAATATTGAATGGACAGTGATAGAAAGAGTGGAGGTTTTGCTCATGAGACTCAAAGGAGAGAGGGGAAAATTGACCTTTCAGTCAGAACAGTCACCTTGTACTGAACTCTTGCTGTGGTTTCTGGATTTTATTATTTCACAGCTCTTCACATTAACTATTTTCAGCAGTTATAATAATTTTTTATGTGTTTCAACATTTGTTGATGCAATTTGTTACTTCTGGATTGAATTAACACCATTGAGCATAAGCTGTATCATATGACTGCCTGGACACCTCGAAGGCATCGGAACAGAGGATCCTGATTAAACTAAACTCCATCTAACACAGAATTTCTCTCTCTCTCTGTTGAGACCATAAAGCCTGCAAAAGATTGCAGCCACCACCTCATTTCTAAAATGACGCAACCTTATGGTATTACATCGCACAATGCCTTTAGTTGCATGAGTTTGCTTGCATGTCACTTTCAAGAGATAAAAATCTGACTAACAGCAAACAAAGCTCTTTTCAATGTGATTCACCCCCAAGGGCAACACTATGATTGGAAAAGGAAAGGACAGCATGGGAGAGGTCCCACTGAATGGATTCAAATGTTTATGAACGACAAAGCACTGTGCAGCCTTCAACAGAAAATCAGTCAGGCTTTGTTTTTATTGCCACTGTCGAGATCTGGTCCTTATTAACAGGGACCAGATCTTGCATAGAGATAGAAATTAACTCAAAATCATCTGATTAGTCTCATTTAAAGAACAGAGCTCTGCTCTAAATCTAGCTCTATCTACATCTATCACTTAATTTATTTGACATTCTGGCAGTTCGTTTCTTGTATGAAGGCTTCTTCTGGCAATGCTGACTGACTGAAGTCAGTCAGCTATTGAAATCAATCAAGTCAAGGCAGTATTTTAAATATTTAATTCACTAACACCACAAATCCGAGTAAAAGACTCTTTATTTGTCTCTCATGGGAAATGTATGCTTGGGACCTAGAGATAACTGCATTGACACACTGAACAAATCCATACAATTATTCCAAGATTTTACTGAATCAAAAATCAAACATTGTAAATATATAAAGAAATAATAAAATATTTTGAAAAAAAAATTATAAGGCAAATCACAAATTGTAAATGGCCTGTACTTATATAGCACTCCTTCAAGTCAGGAGACTTGACGAAAACATTTTACACTACATTCAGTCATTCACTCATTCAGACACACTGATGGTGGCATACTACATTGTAGCCACAGCTGCCCTGGGGCTCACTGGCGGAGGCAAGGCTGCTGTACACTGGGCCCTCCGGAATCCATCAGTAGGCAAAGCAGGTGAAGTGTCTTGCCAAAGGATACAATAACAATGAAAGCCGAAGCTGTGGCTCGAACCTCCTGCACCAAATGCCACTATCGCACAAGCAAGGTTTTAATGGTAAACAGTGAGTGTCTATCAACGCAAGGCTTCCACTCACACAAGATCAATTTAAAACATTGTCAGGGTTTTAAGAGCATCTAGAAATTGTTTTATCAAGAACTCTCCAGTTTATTCTTTGGGATCCGAATGAATTTACCTTGCAAGTAAGATGAATTGCCACAAGATTTGTGAATTCACAAACTCTCGAAAACATACCGGTATTACCAGAAGCCAGGAGAAGCAGGCAACTTGATACATTAAGGTTTTGGACAAATTAAACACTGTGACATGTATGATGTTAAACCTCACTGCCCCTGTTTTACCTGGAATATCCTCTGTTTCTTTTAATTTTATTTGTGCCTTGGTGGATAGGAAGGATGCTTGGACTCTCCTCCTGACCGATTTTGGTAAGTGTTTGATTTATCAGTTAACTCTGCAGGTTGGAAATAAATGAAGAATCTGATATGTCATAGCTGAAACTGTTGCTTTGATTGGCTAAAAAGTTGTGGAAGGGAGGCAGGTGCCACTTGGTGATTTACCCAATCAGATCGTAGAATTGCACTGAATAACCCCTCAGTTTTGCGAACACTTTCAACAGGAGCCTTGACAGATGGATACTGAGTATAATTCTAAATTAACTACACGTATCAATCTGGCTAATTTGTTTACCAAAGCGTACTAAAGTTAGAAGGTGTTTATAGTCCGTGCAGCAAATTTGTGGTCTTCCATGGGGTCTCTTTCTAGTGGGTAATCCCCCTAAATCATCTAAAAAACATCTAATTGTAAGGCCTAGGGAGGACCACCTTTATTAACCCTTTTAATTTGGGAATGCAGGGGCTCTTCTATAACCATCTCTAGGAAATAGCCAAGATGGGGGATCTTACTCATGTTGAGTGTGCTATAAGATTTGCATTGTGAATCTAAAAATGCCATTGCTTTGGCAATAATATAGCTTACTGAATATCCCTTACCCACAGATAGAGGGAAAGGTTTTAAATAAATGATAAATAATAATAATAATAATAATAATAATAATAATAATAATAATAATAATAATAATAATAATAAATCAAGAGTACTGGTTTTTGGACCAGTTCTCTCATCACCAGATTGGAGCAGGAAAACACCAGCCATGCACAAGACACAAACATACCATCTCTCATGGATGGAATCAACATATTCTCATTATCAGTGCGTATGAAATCGTACGAAAAGTTATGCACACTATTTCGTAAGTTTTGGACGTTTTTCCTCAAAAAACTACATCAGTGCGCATGCGCTGACAGACAGAAAAAAAAGCAGATCCGCGGACGGACGTAAAACTGGGAAAAACAGTGCAATCGTCACTTATTCATGTCTCTAACTGTGTTGCTTGCTGTTTTATATCTTAGGGTTAGGGTCAGGGTCAGGGTTAGGGCTAATTGTAATTTATATTCTATATTCGTGAATGGTGCGTCAGAATCGCATACAACGAAAAAAACGTACGAAATTACGGTGCATAACTTTTCGTACGATTTCATACGCACTCATAATGAGAATAGGTTGATGGAATTTGTCCATATTTTCTGGGTTAAAACTTTGCCCCCAGGTATAGAAGAGCTGGTTTTCATCCACATCTTTTTACATTCAGCTATGAGCCTTTAGTTGAGGCTTAAGGTCATGTTTTTAAGGTACAAACAAAACCACGTCATCTGCAAAAGTGGAAGGTATGCGACATGACATTATTTGTTGGCTCTCTTCTACAATCACAGTGGAAATGTAACAATAAAAGGAAATAGATGATGTATGAAAGTGTTAAAGTGCATTCATACCAAACACATTTTCAGCATCAAAAGGTGCCCAGTGCCTCAACATGGATGCTTGTGCACTTTAAGGTCAGATGCTCAAGGACAGAAAATTCATGGTCGATCCTCGAGGGCCGCTGTCCTAGAGGTTTTCCATGTTTCTCGGCTTGATCAAAACTGATTCTGATGACGGAATCAGCTTATACATCTTTCAATGGAAATCAGCAATGCTGAAGTAGGGAAACCTCTAAAAACCACAGGACAGCATCCCCTGAGAACCTTCTTTGGACATGCCTACTCTAGACGCTGGATGATGGATGCTCTTGATGCTCATTGTCCAGGTCTCGAGCAGACCTGTCCTTTCTCTGCATTATGTACCGTGGCATGGCTTTATTTGCTCTGATAAGTTGGGAAAAAAGTAGTTTTAACAAGTTTGTAGTTGAGAAGTTCACCTCAAAACTTTACACACAAGGTCATGTAGATGCAGCCACTTAAAGGCTCTTTAGGAGAAGATTTTCATAGAGTTTCGTATTTTACATTTCTTATTTTTTTAAATAACCACTGTATTAAAATAGTTAATAAACAAATTTCACTGATTTCCCACTTTTCACATTTGTACATCTTAGACCTCAGTACCACTTATGGGACAAAGAGTTAACCAAAATTCTGGTAAGAAATATCTCAAGCTTCTAACGTTCTTTTATATGGACCATTGACAAACAGAGGATTTATTACCATCTGCTGGACTGGTTTGAGAAATTGAGCACCCACAAAAAACGTGAAATTTCTAGACTGTGTGATGTTCCCTAAATAATGCATCTCTGACTCCTTTATTCATTGTTCTGCAAGCCTTAGAATTTTCACAAAGCCACATTTTCATTACCCAGCTTAGTCTGCTTGTTCTCCCAATAGTGGTTGCATGATCAAATGTAAAAGGTCCAAGCTAGCTTGTTCTATAGTTTTTTTGTTTTTTATTACCCTCTCAGAAAACAAACAATCTTTTTTTAGATGTAAAGATTCTCCTTATTGACAAAACATGCAAACTTAAAAGGCAAGGTGAACCTGATGAAGCTAATTTGTTGGAAGTGAGTCATGTGGGGCCCTTGAGGTGTGATGCCATTGCTGGGAGAACATTACACCATCATGGCGTGGCACTCAGTGACATCATCATCATGTCCCTAAGTGATGTCATTGAAGCGAGGGCACTCAGTCATCCTTTGCTGTGTTATATATAGTCCACTGCATCCCTTATCTCTCCGCTCTCCGTCCTGCCGGTGCCTCCTCAACTCATTTGTCCCCTCTGCCTTCTCTCCACCACATTTTCTCCTCTTATTGGAAATTACCACAGCAGCTTAATCCTTGTGCCCCCCTCGCCTATCTTTTTCTTCCCCAAGTCCTTTAGTAAGGAGTGTGTTGTAAAGCAAGGGAGGTTCAGCGTGGCCAGGCTCTTTGCTAGATTAATTTGTGGGAGCACCGGGCTGCACTGCGCTGCTTACTGTACGCAGTGAAAGTCACTCAGGGATTAACAGCAGCCAGAAAGGCAGCTGCCCCCACCCTCTTGCTGCCTTGGCAGAAAAACCTGCCCCCCCGAACACCTCCCCGCAAACTCCCCCTTTTTTCCCTGCCTCTCCATGCAAACCAAACCTCTATCCCTCTACCCTCTTTCACTCAAATTATTTTCCTCCCACCCTCATACTTCCTCTTCTAGACCTCCCTCATTTATTCTCTCCATCAGTCCCTTCTGTAGTTAATTACCTTAATGGGCTCACTGTCCTTGGGTAGGAATGGGGGCGGGGTTAGGGTACTGAAAGAGATGCTTTTCGGTTCAGCCTCTCGCTTGTAACACACAAATGTTCCAAAGAACACTACTATGCTCTCACTCTCAGCTTCATTCATAAAGTCTAACTTACTACAGAATGTGGAAATGACTTTAAAGGATTTTCTGTCCTATTCAGGAATTATGGCTCACCATCTTGGGGTCCTCTGTCATTGGGGTGCACTACAGACCTAATAGTGTTATCTGATTTACCAGCTCTAATTTAAAGCTTAATTAAAAAACCACTTCGCAATATTGCTTGAGAACTTGGGCTGTTTGAGATAATCCCATAATTCAAATCTAAATTTAGAAAAAATAAGACCATCCCTTTTTTTGTATAATATAATATATATATTTAATATATAAAGTCCTTGGAGTATTTTTTTTCTTTCACCAAACTGTGATAAAGAGAGGTAAAAAAGCACAACTTGTACACATGTCAATCCTAGACCATATTTTTATAGATTATTTTTAAAATCAAAGTCAAAATAAGACAAATCTACTTGAATTCCAAATGAAATAGACAAATCTTATATAAAACAACAGACATATAGTAAGCTGACAGTCTATTGACAGTAGGATGAGAAAATAAACTTGTAACACCAGTTAAACATTGTAAAACTGCAGAAAATTTCTTTTATATTTTCTGCCAGTCACAACTTTTTAAATGTAACCAAGCATGATAGGTTTACCAGTCACTGAATTACTCATTGCCTAGATAGCCAAAAGAGGTTTAACTTTTATAATCTGTTTTAAAATTGAAACTATTCTCTTTATTTAATAAGTAAGAAAGTTTAAAAAGTGTCACTTTTGTTAGTCATTACACATCTGAGTGGCATCTTTGAGTAACAGATGGGGCACATACAGTGATACTCTTAGTCAAATATGATGAGAGAAAACACTGTAGTGTTGCTTATTAAATTAAGTCAAAGCTTTGCAAACAGAATGCAAGAAATAGTTTTATGACTTTACAACTGTGGCAAATTAAACTTAAGGGAAATCTTGAAACTGCTGTGGTAAAATCTGAGGAAAGAGTATGGGGGACCCGCAGAATGACAGTCAGGATTTCTAAAAAGATTGCCTCTGCTATCCAGGGCCAGAAATGTCATGGACATTTTTCTATTATTCTGAGCATACATTAAAATATATTTGAATTTACTTGCTCATACCTTTATCTAATTAAGTTGAGTAAATATAATCTGTATAATTATCATAATTGTATTTGCTTAGAGGAAATTATAATTTCTTAATACATATTAGACCCAAATGAAAATGCAGATTGGATTAAAAAAAAGGGGAAATCTGCTTAAATAACAGAGGACAAATAGATGGAAAGAGAAATAGGAAGAAAAATAGGAGATATGTTCAGATGGCCTCCTGGTTTAAGATCAGTCATCCGAAACAATCCTGGCTGAAACTGACAGCTGAGCTACGCCAAATGGTGCTGCCAGAGTACAGCATAGATGCTCCCATCCTCTACCACAACCACACATTAAAGCTTAGTCACATTCAGATATGCTCACATACAGAAATGTGATTACAACCTCTGTATTTGTAGGAGTGTGGTTTGTTCCACATGTGCAAACCTAGAACAGTGTGGTAACAAACACATGAGCAAACACGGAGTAATTACCTCTGCCAGATGAAGATGAGGAAGCTGCTGCCTGTTCTTTCAGGAGACACTGAGCAGACATGGCTTATTCTCAGTCAAGCTAGATAACTATTATCCAACTAGGTGACTGTAGAAAGAAAAAAAACCTTTAATTTTCCTGGGTTTAGACATTTTCTTGTTGCAACATAATTTGGCAAGACTAAGTTTGGTGTCATTAAGGAATCATGGACCATGGAATTAACTGTGATTTTTTCCATCCTATACCTAATCCTCAGGCTATTTTAGTGAAAAAACTGTCATACTGCATGGTGAACATTTGTTGTTGGAAATTTAAATTTCTTGCCCCTGATTCTTGGTTGAACTAATGTCTGATCTTTGAATAGGCAATTAAAACACATCAGTTTGACAGTTTCACTGTAGATCTGGGTCCATGTGCCATGAAGCTGTTTGAAGGTGCCTAATCTACACTGAAAATGATGTTTCATAGTGGTCATAGCGTTTCCAGGTTAAAGTGCAAAATTGGTTTCTGACACACATATTCGCTCTAGAAAGTTATATTCAAACCTCCTTTGACCAAATCGTTTTGTTTCACGTTTTTATGGGCCAAAAGCATTGCGTGAGGGTTCTTTAACAAGGGATTCTTTAAATTACAAGTTAAAATGTCTGGAAGATGTAAAAAAAATATCTCTGTTTTTGTCTTCCCGTAAGTTCCTTAAGTGCATTTTTTCTACACTTTGTGGTTTTCTAGTATTAATCCAAGGGAATTGATACTTTATGATTGATGTTGTTTTTATTTATTTAACTTATAAGGCTTTAAACTAGGAAAAATACTGTTCCATCTGGGAAGCTTAATTCAATTCAGTACTGTTTATCTATATTGTGACAATTCACAACAGTTGTTACTTCAAAGATTTTTTCAAAGACAATTAAATTAAATTTTCCATACAGATTGGTTAAAATGTTGTATCTAAGGAAACTGATTGCCAAGATCTGTCCTCCTGGATGAGCATGTAGTCACAGTACACAAATAAAAACAGCCTTGATTATCATTGCCATTGTTTATAAGGAGTAATTAGAGTCATATAATGAATAGCATAGCATATATTGAATAGCATTTATTTGCATCTGGATAGCAGGTTTATTTTAAAGAAACTCCATAATTTTCGTTCATTATAAGTCCCCCTTTGTAAAATTAGTATGCTTTCAAAGAACATGCTTAAATCTTTGCAATACTTTAAACAGAGGGATGTGTTGGGTTTTGTTTTAGGTTTTTTACTGATGATCTAAATGTGGATAAACCTGATGGGATTTCGAGGTGTTGATTGTAAAGCAGAGATGAGGACAGAAGTATTTGTCTCTCAATGAATTCCTTTCAACCAACAAAAAAGAGAGCAGGTTTCATCACCATGACAACCCTAATGAGCAGGTCACACCAAGCTGTTGCTCGTTAACAGTTTTCTAATTGTGTACTTGGGTTATATATGTGTGCTTTTTTCTCTACACTTAATAAAACAACAGGACTAAGTTAACAAGAAAAGTTAAACAAATTAGCAAACATTCAAAAGCAAATTTCTTCTACAGGAGCTTTAGGATAATTTTACAACCCTTGACAGCAATCTTCGTCGGTAGATTTCCAGGCTTGTAGCCTTTTTTTATTTTCATTTATAGTTACTGTCCTTCAGCAGACAGATGGTATCTAGAAGTAATGTTCACTGGAAATTTGTGCAAGTATTTTTTAGTAAGTAGCTTTTTGATGCTAAACTTTACTGTATGTTCTGATTGTGAAAATGCTCACTTTGGAATTTTTCATCCAAAAATACTATTGCCAATACATGAAAAAAAATGATTTTTTTTTTTTTCTACCAGTCAGATTTAAGCTTCATAGCAAAACTAACAACAAAAAGGTTCTTTCAAACCAAGTCCTGTGGATTGTTTTTTAACTTTTTTGAAATGACTATGATCTGGATGAATCGTAACAAGCCTAGATTGTAAGTAAGATTTAGTTGGCCAAGTCCGGTTTATTCTGTTTTAATTTAGCCTTAATAAAGGTGGCTTACTGTGAATCTGACTCAGTTACCATGGCAACTGTCACATTGAACTTAAGCTGGGCGGGTCCAGGTTTAGAACTAATAAGTTTAAACATAGAGCCTTATGGAAGAAGCATGCATACAAACAGATTTCCTTCTTAAATCTTAAATGAATTCCACATTTTTCTTCTATTTCTAATGCTCTTTTACTGTAGACACAAACAAATTTTAGGAGTGCTCCAGACTTGGCGTAGCAGTCTTGCATAATCAGCCAGCTGTTACTTAAACCTAGTTTTTCACTAATTACTAAATTTTTGTCACTTAGAAGCAAATTTATTTTTTATTGGGGTATATAATTATATATGATGCAACTTTGCAATTAAAAATGACATTTTTATTTGCTGATGTAGAACTATTGGTTACTACACCTGCAGCTGATATGTCTGTATCCAAAGGACGCTATTTGAATTTGTTATTTCCACACAAGAAAGTCACAGTGACAGATCGAGCTGCTATTTGAACAGAGAATGAATAGAAAATTCAGCAAAGCTCTTTCACTCCATTGCAGTTTCTTGGCTTTGTTATTAAACTGAATGTGGAATGTTTGGGTTAGGTTCATCAAATTAGAGTTTAACCGTAAAAACACTCTAGATATGTTTTTTTTTTCTCTGTAGAATGTGGAGATATGTGATTCTGGCTGTTCAGGTCATATGTTGGTTTTATTTTATGTTTATTTTAAGCAGCCTTTTCCTAAACCATGTTCCTTTGTTTGTCACTGTTGGACTTTTAATCTATCCTCTGCTGTGGATACCTCTGAGGCTATTAAAAAGCTCCCTATCCCTCCTGAGGTGTCCACCCCTGAAGCATAGGAGCTCACCTCTTAGTTTGACTCTTCATGTCAAACTATTCTAGACTCTATAGCTCCCTCATAACAAAGCAACCCAAATCTAAACCTAAGCTTTGGTTTAATGAGAGGGCCAGGGCTGCCAAATGGGAATGTCACCTAACACTGGCAGGACATAGTTATTGTGATGTTGTTTATATAGCTTAAACAAATTCTTATTATTGCCTTGTTTTATATTGCTACAGTGGGCACTGGTCAAAAAGAACTGCAATGTATCCGGACAACCACCAGGTGGCACTTGGGAGCTCTGCCGTGCTAAAGGTGACGTTTGTGGGCCTGCAGTCAATGAAAAGTTTATTGAGACCATTTGCATAAACAACCAAAATCTTATGATGATATGATGTTTTTGATTAAAATAAAGTTAATGAATTAATTTAACATAGTGACTGCATTATCTTATTTCATACACCTCCGATCTTATGTGAGAACTGTTTATTTCTATTTATCTGCATCTCTATTATTTAATGAAAAATGATTTTAATTAATCTTTTTGGCAAAACAAATAACTGAATCAACAAAGGTCCGTGGATCATCCGTCCATTCAATCGGTCGCATACTCATGGACGTAAACTGGATCATTTCTAGGTTATAAAAACGTCCTAAGCGACTCTGAATGAATCGGTCTCATCAGGCCTCTTTTCTTTCATCAGTGGGTTTTAATTTCGTCACCATCGTTTCAGTCATTAATGCAAAATCGGTCCATTGTGAAGTTTAGAAATGCAGATGAAAAGAAGAAATCCACACCCGTGAGTATCTATTTTTTTAATGCCGTGACGTTTCGGGCGTTCTTCTTTTAACCTTCATTGAAATTCAGTGTATTAATTAATAGTAGATTATTATAGGCTACTTATAGCTACAGGATATTTGATGCCATGTTATGCAGAAATAATGCTTCTTATATCTTGATCTAAATTCACCAATCTGTGGTAAACTAAAACGCTCGGATCTTTCTGTCATTTTGTGTGCGTGTGTGGCATCTGCAATCCATTGGGAATCCCAGAGGGAGGGAGGGGGGTTCATGCAACGTCCTTCCATCCGCCACGGCGGTAGTGATGAGGCCGGCATGTAAACAAAGATGGCTGCGCCCGGTAAGCGGCGGCGTGGATCGGATAATAAAGATGAAAATCCTACAACAAAACAAAAAAAAAAATGCATATGGAAATCTTTATTTTATTTTTTTTTTTACTTGTTATTGGAGGAGGAGAGTCGCTTTGACGGCTTCGGCGACAGCAAAACCAGCGACGGATTTTTCTCAGGCTGGCAGAGCGCAGTGGAGAGGTAAGATATACCTGCTATTATTCTAACCCACAGGGACCTGCTAATGATCAGAATATACCAGCAGTGTTGGGCAAGCTACTTGTCCAGTGTAGTGAGCTAAGCTATCAGTTACTCAACAATAAATTAAGCTTCACTACACCAAAGCTACCACCTAAAGAATTATAGCAAGCTAAGTAACACTAATGTGTTAACAGTAGCTTAACTACATCAGAAGCTATTTGTACCAAGCTAATGTCAATTCAAAATGAGTCTGACACACTGGTTAAAATATTTATTAAAGATCAGCCAATGACACAACACAGTGTAAAAATTGTTTTATGATCAGCATAATAAAAAAAGTAAAGTATTTACTAGTAGACAAAAAAATAAACAATCTGCTGTTATTAGAACCAAATGAAAGGTACTGTGTAGTGTTCTACACATGGAGACATGGCTATGAGTTTGCATTCAATGGACATCTTTAGGGAAAACAAAACCCTACAAAAGGCATCTTATTTCTTTAGGGTCTCCCTTAGAGAAAACTTCTTCAGACCTCAATTAAACAGTCGATTCAAATAACAAATGAAACTGTTTACAAAAAGGTGAAAAAATAAAGAAGCTAATTAAGAGATATATATACATTTATGTCTCACTGTATAATTTAATTTCTACCTACATATTTATTCATTGTATTTTGGGGGGTAATTAATTGAATGCTTATTTATTTATTGAGCATGTATTTATTTATGTATTTATTTTTATACATGGGAGAGCTGTTCCTCCATACCTAAAAAAATCTTATCTCTGCAAATAATCCTTAAAACAGATAAATGTAAACATCCTGTCTGGTAAATTAGGCCATGAAAATAACATATCTAAGTTTGGCTACTGCTCTCTAATGAGAATATCTTAGTGGCACTCATCAGATTGAACTATCTGGAAATTAAAGGCGCCGATAAAGTTAAAGCTGATATATTTTTCTCATTTTTATTTCAAAAAATTGACTGCAGTTGCTTGTTTTAATGAGTGTTTGGCTATGTAAAACAAATGGCTAGTCTTGGCCACATGTGCGCTCTATGGCCAAGAACCGAAATTTGAACACGTACTTTTTATCAGAGGATTTAACAAGTTTCAAAATCTCTGAAGATAAGGCGCTCTGCTCCTGTCTCCTCCTCCACCCTGTGCGTGTGTCTGTGTGTGTCATTCTTTGAGTTCCACTACAGTGCGCATGCGCATGTTTCGTACTGTAGATACAGACAGGAGAGGCAGAATAGAGGCTCATGCGTGAATGTCCAACGAATAACTCTGATTGTTGTTTCAAAAATAGAAAACCTGGTTTCATTTCTTAGTTATGCCCTGGATTTTGTAGCGTTTGTGGACGCTACGTCGCTACTTGATAAAAAAATTAACGTCACTACTGGAAAGTTACTTGATAAATAAAGCAGCGACGCTACGGTCAAGCTACTGGAAAATGTAGTTAAACTAATAGCTTCGCTACATGTAGCGGCGCTACTGCCCATCACTGTATACCAGTTATTAAATAAACGCTTGTCAGCAGATTGATGAATATGTTTAAATATCAAATTTTATATTTATTTGTAGGTTTGTTATTTATTTGTTTGTAACTTTAGTAATTTGAATTGAATAGTTAAATGTGTACAAACCCTGTAAATAACTGACTTAAATCACTACTTTCACTATCACTAATGTTGTGTTGAGAAGCCAAACTGTTGAGAAATAAATCATTTTTTGTCTAAATTGTTATCCCCTTACTGCCTGATTTTATTTGCAATTATATATATAAAAAACATAATACAGGAAAAAAATAAGTTAAATAGTGGATCTAGATCAAGTAACATTTAAATTCTAATAAATCATGTAATAAAGATAATGAAAAAAAGATAGATGACTGAATAAAAGTAAATATTTTTGTCTTTTTTTTTCTACAGGTCATGACGGCATGTGCTGTCCTACACAACATCTGCCTGGGAGCCGGTGACATCACGGCCCCAGAGGATGACATGCCAGAGGATGAGGAGGGGAGAAGGTGTTGGAGGCAGTCAGTGGTGCTCCATGGCGGGACCAGCTGTCTGCTGAGGTGTCTGCCCCTAGAGGAGGGTCTACCCGACCACCATTACATTTAGATGGGAAGTAGAATCACATTTTAGCTGTTCTCATTTCAGGGTTATGAAAACAGTTTTAGTAAAGTCATTATTTTCTGCGTCTTTTTAAACTTTTTTAGTAACATGGCAGCCGTCAATTGGGCCAGCCCTTCAAACCCAGATGGACGATGTGGTGAACAGTGGAGAGAGGCACCCCCGACCCCCCAGATGATGTCCCACTCGCAGTCAGAAGACTCCAAGCTCATCTGTGTGCTGCTCAGACTCTGCAGCATCTAGCCCTGGTGTGTCCTCAGGGATGGAGGCAATTAGGACAGGTGGGGCAAAAGACGGCCTCTGTCCTAATACCTCATCCATGAGGACAAACCAGGGCCAGGTGACAGCAGTGGACTTCCCACTGACCCCATGCCCTGTCCCTGGATCTTTGCATTCCTAAAGTAGAGGAAAACAATTTGTATCAACAAATGATATTTTCTGTAGTGTTTCTTTAAAGCTGGAAAAAAGGAATGTTTGATGATTTGGATGGATTGATGAAATTCTACAGAAAAAGACTTTGGAATGGTAACCTGGAGATTACTTTTTCAAGCTTACTCAAAGTGTAAATTAACATGAATATAATAAATGAAAGATGTTATTTCCCTACACACACACACCTATATTTACATTTATATATATATATATATATATATATATATATATATATATATATATAGACTGCCACCTAGTGGCGATTGTAGTCACATGTTTTTCACGCAATTCGTTAAACACGGGGAGCATGAGTGAAGTGTCCATTTCCAACCAGCGCCCACTGTATGTACTGGTCCTGCCCCGCTCTTGGTCTTTTCTGGACAGATGTTTTTCATACAATATCCGGGTTGGTGGGAGTGGTGATAACACCTGGCCCTCTTCTGGCTCTGTTTGGTTTTAGTGGTGAGGGGTCGCCTTTACCGGCCACTAAACGGCAGAACTGGCATTCTGCTCACTGTTAGCGAGGCGCACAGTTCTAACCAGGTGGAAGGGTGCGGCTCCTACAACTCACAAACAGTGGTTATTTGACCTCATGTCATGTCTGAAACTGGAAAAAATTAAATGTTCTATCAAACATTCAACATATCCAGCGTTCCAGTCGATGCATTCAACTGGTTTACCTTGGATAGAAAACTTTAAATCAATCTGACTTGATGATCTGGTTAAATTGTCTCTATAAAGTGACCTTAGATGACATGATGTGAATTGGAGCTATAGAAATAAACTGAAACTGAATTTAGTGAACAACTAGGTTTTTGATAACAGCTGACTGATTGAACCTTAGTCCTACGTCAGTCTGACGGAGTATGTAAATGTTTATTCCTGAGAGATTAGAAAATGGTGAATGTATCCTTTTTCTCCTAAAAAACTCATGCAAATGATTTAAAAAAAAATTTTTGTACATCTTGCAAGAGGCCCTATGTGTCTGGGCTGATAAGATGATGAGACTGAGGAAATTTGGGTGCAACAGTGGCAAAAACAAGCAGAGAGAGAAGAAGAAATACATATTCAGCACATGAAGTAAAATGAAAATATTGGAAAAATTGGTTTTTGACTATGCGGGAAACCCAGCGTACCTGGAGAAAACCCATTGGAGGGGAGGGGATGGGGGAGAGGAGAGGGGAGAGGAGGCGAGACAAGGCGAGCAGTTTAAGTCTTGTTACCAACTTCCTGGTTGTTCCAAAATGTCGTGTTTTCTCTCTGAACCACGGTTGGGAGTAAGTCCCACTGCCACCGAGCACTCAGGTTAAGGAAATCTCTGGAGATTCTGTCCAAGGCGCTGTTGACGGCAGAGACTATCCTGTTTTTTTGGGGTGCTTTGATTTTTAAGCTGGTTTTAAGATAATCCAGTAATAAAACATCAAATGATGTGTTTAAATTCAGGCCTGCGTTCATAAATTTTAGAATACTCCCATATTCATTAAAGATGTCCTTGGAAATCCTTTTGACAACCAATTCCAGCTGTTGGATCTGCGGCTGAGGGTGAGATTTGGTATTATCGGGGCAGAAAGTTATTAACTGGTACAGACGTTCTACTATGGTTTGAAGAGCACCTGACGGGAGGGACTTGCCCGCTGTCTTGGAGCTGTTTATAACATTTCTAATTATTAGAGCCAGAAAAACAGCGTTGGGGTTTGGAGGCTCCTTCATCGGGTAGATAAAATCGAACGCATTCACTTGTTTTGTGTTTTTGAGTCCCAGGTCTTTTTCCAGGCTTTTGATAAGACAGGAATCGAAAGTGTGTTTCCGGTCTATGGCGGCCTGAAGCAAGTGTTTAGTTGAGCCAAATATTCTAAACAAGTCCTGAGAAACTGCAGTTACTATGTCTGATAGATTAACCTTTAGAATCATATCCACACAAGGCTCTTTTGTACACATTATCAGATTGGAGAGACGATTTCTCATTTTCTCAAAAGAGCTTTGAGGGATTTCATTCTGAACTCTTTTGGGGCAGTTTATCATGTTTCTTAAAACCAAGACAGAGAACAGAGCGTTTACCTTGTCTTGATTTCCAGGGCTTACACATGCCAGATCGGTGTAAAGTTTATTCTCCATCCTTAAATACAGAAAAAAACAACGACTTGACCTCAGAATGTCCAAGGCTGGTCTGAATGAGCACTATTCCACTTACTCACTTAGGTAGGCAATGGAATTCTGTAACGTTCCAACAGAACCGCCCTTTATGACAGCATATGGAGGGCGTGGCCGGGTTGTGACGTCACAGCATATAGAACAGAGTGGTGGGTGGGCGGGATTAAAAGGCGGAGTCTAAGACCAAGATTGATTTTCTTTATTTTTTTACTTAATCTTTTAATTTTTTTTTTATGTTTTATTTTTTATTTCATTTATTTATTTTTTTAACTTTTTAACTTAAAATAATAAATAAATAAATAAAATAAGACCAAGATTGATGTAAAATTCATAAATGTATATTTATACAGTGTGGAAGTATTAAATATAACAACTGAATTCAGCCCCAGAAAGTCCAGAAAATGGTTTGTTCCTGCCTCAGCGGTCTTTGGTAACAGTCAGGTGAAGCGCCAGGAAAGAAGGACAGTGATGAGAAATAGGAAATACAAAGAAAGGACGGAAACAGGGTCGCCCCAACCAAAACACAGAAAACTCGCCTTGAGCCTCGTTCTTCCACTGGGGCCACATTTGCGCCTGTTTGGGCATATGCGCAATGAATGCGCCATGTTGCGCTATACTGTGCGGAGGAGGAAAAGAGACCACCTGTAATCTGACCCCGCAATGCATGTCAGCGCTCATCTGATAGTGGTGCGCCTGCAGAAGATTAGAACATCAACATGAAAAGCGAGAGAAAGCCGGTGGGGGGGGGTCAAAACATGAAGAAACGTGTGCTTCCTTTGAAGGAAGGAACATTTAGGAAATAAAACTTAAAACACCTACGTTGCCTCTCAGAGGGTATTCAATTGGCAGCCTCTGTCTAAACAGGAGAATTTGACTGATTATTAAATGCCTTGTTCATTCTTTATGCGTTCACCTCTGTCTCAACAGAGGTAAAATAATAGCAGGTTGTGGTCGTATTCAAGCTATAAAGTTTACCAATATATAATATATTGGCTATAGTTTTATCAGGGGCGGCTTTAGGAAATTTGGGGCCCTAGGCAAAGACAGGCATGGGGCCCTCTGAATTGAGAAGACAACATACAGAACAGACCCATTATACAGATACAGAAATTTTAATAGAATAGAAATTTGAGGATGTCATGTATCTTCAAGTATGTCTATGTCACTGTAACTCGGAGGAAGGAATCTCTCTCTCATATATATATATATGTGTGTGTGTGTGTACTGTATATATAAATAAATAAAAGGTGCATGTCACAAGAAAGACTAGTGTTGTTACAAATATGACAATTGCTTAAACTACAGAACAGTAAATGATTTAATCTATAATTAATGTGACCCTTAACATCCCCAGCTGTACACAATAGCAAACATTAAAGCAATGTCAATACAAAGCTGTAAAGCAGAGTGAGATGTTGGTAATAACTTCCTTATGTTTTTTGAATGTATAACTTAAATTATTAAGGACTAAAACACCTAAAGCTTATGGGTGATTTTACAACATTTAAGAGCCTGAGATTTTCCTGAAATTCAATATAAAAAACACCTAAATAATGGATTTTTCATCGTTTGTAGCAAATCCAAATGAAATTAGAAACTTACTTTAAAATGACCCATCTTCAATAAGGTAAATAAATACTTAGCAATATAGGGGGAATGTCCCCTTCGACAGCTTAATACGCACTAGTTGTTCAACTCCACACGATGGATCCTCCTCACCAGGTGCCAGCGTTACCGCTGAGTTTTCAGCTGTTCGCGGGTTACTGCTGCTGCTGCTTGCCGCTGCCGCAGTGAAGAAGCCGAACCTGGAAATCCCACATACTCCGTCAGCGCTGCGCTCCAGACCGCCTGTGCAAAGCAAAGCCTACAGCCGCCGCTGTGGCTCCCGTCCACTCCGCTCTGAGTTCCTTGGAGATCGTAGAGGGCATGCACGAGATGAACCAGGGTTTCCGCGGATCATTAAAAATAATTACAATTCATAATTTTTTTTTTTTTTACATAAAGGGCTTAATTGACTCTAAAATTAATTAAATATGTTTATCGTGGCATTTATGATTCTTTAATAAAAATGTTTATGAAAACAATTTCGTCAGATATATTCTATCGCTATTAATTTGCGTGAAACTGATCATAAAGGCGTATGTTCGGAAAGGAAGCTCGAGGCGGAGAAAAAGCTAGAGAATATATATATACACGTGTGTGTGTGTGTTTGTTTACATACATACAAGAGTCATGGAACTGTGCTTACAGCTCCTTCATATTTCATGTAGACTAATAACTTGTGTACATGGTTCTTGTTGATGGCATTAAAATTATTTCTAATAGCATTAAAATAGCATTAAATTAGAGTCACTCATTCCTGTATAAACCCTGTGAGCGCTTAATTTAATATGACATATATATATATATATATATATATATATATATATATATATATATATATATATATGTAGATTTTTGTTACGGGGATAACTACAATAATTCAAAACTGCTTTTTTTGAATGAACTTTGTTTGTTCTCTACTCCCAAACTCAGCATCTCTTCATCCATTCCTGTAATAAGAAGTTTCTTTTGAATGGATTTGATTAAACTTTTAGTCCCTCGGTATAAAATAATTATTTTGATGGAGATGAGAAATCTGCTTCCTGGTTGGTGACGGAGACGTGCGGAGGAGTAGCGGTGGATGTGGAACAGCTCTCATTGATTTACATGAAAGACAAGCGCTCCGCACGACGTACGTCAGCTGACGGAGTATGTGGAATCTGGGGGGAAGTCAGTCATTTTCGGTAACTTTGAAAGCAGCTTCCTACTTTCATTCTTCTTTCTCCTCTTTTCAGCACCGCTAGCAGTGGCGGCCAGCCCATAGGGGGCGCTGGGGCACCGCCCTCCCTGATAAGAAGAGAGAAAAATATATTTTTAGAAATTAACTCATAAATGTCAGTTTTACTCTCTAGAGTGTGTACCTATAAGCAAAACAAATTATATAAACTACATTTCCCTACCTACTGTCATTCATTTGTGGATTTCCACAGACGGACTCCTACCGTCTCTGTTCTGGGGGCTGTAATCAGACAGCCCCACATTTGCAGAGAATATGTCAATCATGTACTATTGCTAGGTGAATTTAATGGCCAATCAGCGTCTCAGAACTTTATGGTCTTGGGGCTGTGAAAATACTGCGCAGGTGCAGACAATTAGAGGGAAGATGGCGAAGTAACGAGCGAGATGCAGCTTCCACCAAATTCGGTGAGATCCTTATTTATCTACCCGTTTGCCATTACATTACTGTTAAAATTGTATGTATTGTCCAATTGTTTATTTGAATTCTTATTCCGGATTAGTTGGAGACGTACACTAGGCTATATCAGCCCCACCAAAAATATTTTTCACCAGCCGCCACTGACCGCTAGGGTAACTTCTTTTCATCTTTCCTTTCTTTTCTCCCCCGCTCTGCTCGTATCGTCTCTTCGCGCCGTTTGTTTTCAAATAGTTTGCTGCCGTGTGTTTGGACCTTTCTGCCTATGCGCAGCAAATGGACTGAACCAATGTAGTGGATACTGTAGGGGGGGCCCCGAGACACACTTAATATTATATGCATTCTAATGGCATTTTAGCGAAAGGATTTTTATCAAAAACATAATTAATGTGCACAAATAAGTAATAGCTGTATTAATCATACATGTAAAAGGAGTTTTAGGGGGCCCCCCAGGAACTCGAGGCCCTAGGCAACTGCCTAGTTTTGCCTAATGGTAAATCCGCCCCTGAGTTTTATATCAGTTTATGCTGTTAAGTTTTTTTTTTTTTTTTTGTCTTTTTATGGCTATAAATGTCTCTGTCAGGAATTGAGTTCACAACAGTCATCTTTTGAAGAGATGGAAAGAACACTGATTGAAATTAGTTAAATCATGCATTTGATGACAGAGGGAACAAAACTTAGTGGGTAGCATCCAGAATTTACTCGAAACGAAGTCATTTAGAATGTTTTTAGAGCATAAACAGTAGTGTATAGGATTTCTTTGTGGACTTTTATGGACCTTTCTGCCTCGGGCACCATAGACCTCCATTATTTGAATGTCAGCAGACAGCAAGAAGCCTCCCAGATCTCCAGATGCATTTGAGATATCAAAAACGTACTCCAGAGTGTTGTTCAGCATGGGGGTGAGTAGAAAATGAAGGCTAATCATGTTTTGGGTGTACTATTCCTTTAAAAGTAAATCAAGTAGCCAACCTAACAAGCTAACAAGGTAAGGAAAGCATCAGACGAGCTACCTGAGAAACTAACGGTACGTTTCCCCACTTTAAAACGAAATAAACATGGTTACTCACCCTGCTGATGAGCTCTCTTCACTGCCATCGAAGGCTCCAACGTTCTTTTCTTCTTGCAGCCCTACATAATTGTTTAACTTGTAGTGGTTCTGTGTTTCATACAGCGATTTATCACTCAGAACAGATCCACCCCCTTTGGTAATAGTGCGAATAAACAGAGATAAAAGGTTCTTTATTGATAATTAATAGCTCTGCAGCGTACGCGGCATGGAGTGTGAACCTGTAAGAGCGATAACACTCACCTCCAAGCAGCTAGATATAAGATGCTGGTTATACCGAAGTTTGCCGCGTAAGCAGTTGTTGGCAGGGGCAGTAAGGGCAGTTTCTCTTTCGCTGGTGGCTGTCGCTCCACCATGACTTCCACGCGCGTCCTCCTGCCTGCAGCAGCCGGGCGGCAGCAGCAGGTTAAGTGGTGAGAGGGGGGGGGGGGGGATCAACGTGTGTGAGCTGTGACTGACACTCCATCAGACGCTCCTCCGGCTGTGATTGGTTGTTTTGACTCGTCCCGAAATATTTTTTCCAGATTGAAATACAGGCAGTATGCGGGACCAATTGAAGCCGTTTTTTTCACAGGTTACATATCACATGTACTGCTGTCTGGGCATAGGGACAGTTTTAGCCAATATGACAAAAAAGTGATTTTTAAAACTTACAGACTTCAGCTTTAAAGTCACAGCAACTGGGTCGGTGTAGGCCACATTGACAGATATTTTTGTCTCCCTCTAGTGGTAGCTCGCGTAATTACAACTACTCAGCTGATTCCAGTGTTTTGAGATCAAAATTGTGTAATGCTGTCATGCTGTCTCAGCTTTCCTATAAGGTCCATCCCAACAAGTTCAAATGGTTGTGAAACCTATATGGAAAGAGAGGAATAAACTAATACAATAACAGATTTCGATCTAAACATTTCATTCAGCCTTATGTTATGGTTGTCAGCATAGAGTAACATACTATATTCCTTTAATTGTTTCATTATCAATACCTTTATTGGGGTATGCTCACTGGTGTCCTTTATTTTATGTCATGCAGACTGGCAAACAGCATACTCTGCACACTGCAAAAGTGATGGCATTTGAAAAGTTTATATATATATATATATATATATATATATCAACAGTCATTCCAGGCCAGTAGTAACGTTGAGAAATGGCGTCTCGGTTTTCTTTTCACCAGTGTGACCTCCTGAGGCGCTTGCATGGAAATCCAAGAAGATCTCATTGGCCTTTTCGGCACCACAGACAACTTTTATTTTGGTATCTCCTCCCTGTCCTTTTAAGTAGAAAAATTCTTGTTCTACCACCAACAAATTAGTAACAGAAAATGCATATTCTGTCACAATATTATATGTAAATAAGTCTGTTCAAAACATTTCTGAAATATAATTCCATTTTAAGTCCAAAGTATATTTATATGCCATATCAATGTGACAGCTTGCTATTTAAAACAAAATATAGATTTGACAGAAGACATAGTGTATGGAGTCTTATATTATTTTATTGTGTTTTTTTTTTTTTTTTAGCTTTTAGCTGTCTTAAATCGCTCTACAAATAAAGATGTTGGGATCTGGAGGTTTTGTCCATCTTCTCCACCAGAGGGCGCACAAGATCTCCTGGGGGCATGAGCTGACTGCAACACCTGTCTTCAATCTGCTCATCCGGAGGTCCTACTTAAGGAGGAGGAGACTAGCACTTCTCTGCCAGAGTGTTATCCAGTAATGGTTAGCAGAACCTGAGCCAGCCTACCTGATCTAGCCTGATTTTGTGAACCTGTCTGACCCTGTTTTCTCCCTGTCTCTCAGAACCTGTTTTGCCTGGAAACCTGAAACTCAGAACAGAGAAATCTCAACCTGGAACCTGCCTGCCTGCACTCAGTCTTAGTCTCTGCCTCAGCCCTCAGCCCTCTGCCTGCCAACAAGCCTCCGGACTCACAAGGTTTCCGCCCCACTGCTGATCAGAATCCCTTTGAGCAGGTATTTATCTCCGTCATAATCAAACTGCATATTTCCTGGATCAAGACTAATTACTCTGTCCTCCTCAGTAGTGTTTCCTCCTGTGACCAGACTGCAGAACCTGAACCCATGCATTATACACTTTGTACATTTGTAAATAAATCTTTGAAACTTTTCCCTGTCTCAAGTGAGTGTTTCTGCACATGTGGGTTAGACGACTAGCACCCATCATGACAAAAGATTATGTTGATGATGTGTATTAAAAGGAGATTTTGCAGAATGATTTTGTTGATTGATGGCAAACTCACATTTAGCATTTGCATAATATGTTGATTCCATCTGTAGATTTCATTGACTCTTTTTTGATCAATGATTTTTCTTTTTATATTATTTAATTGCAACCACAGTGTTCACAGCTCTTGTAATTTTTTTCCCCCTATTGTGGCTTTTACTGGTTTTATTGTAAATCTGCTGCTTAACTCTCGGTCAGCAGAAGATCATATATGATTATTTTCTGAAGTCAAGAACGTTTGTTGAATCTGATGTGGTGTGTCCTCAAAAGCCCACGCAGGAGAAAAAGTACAAGAAATGTACGACAAGAATACTAAAATATTGTTTCCTGAGGCCCAATGTTGTTTTTGTAGAACGAGGAGGAACAGGGGCGTGCACGTGGCGCACTGATTAGTGTGCACAACCCATGTATGGAGGCCTTATTCTTCCACGCGGACGACCCGGGTTCGAATCCGACCTGTGGTCCTTTGCTGCATGTCTCATACCTCCTTTCCTGTCAGCCTACTGTTGAAAAAAACATACCACTAGTGCCATAAAAAAAACAAGTATCACCTGTATCAAAACAATCACTTGGCTTAACTGCATACATCAAAAAAGGTATAGCTACATATCCGAGTGAAATTTATGCGGTAATATATTATACACAATTATTTATTCTAGCTAAGCAAATATATATTCTTTCACAGCTATGAAATTTATGAATCATATATCATAAATAACAAAAACAAAAAAATCGGATTATTTTCTATATTTTGCTTTCTAAAAAGAAATTTGGAGGGGGTGGGTGTTGGTTGCACAGCATCCTGTTTCTTTATGGATCTTTTGTCTGGGAAGACATATTTTTTATTGCTTTGCCGAAATAAAGACGCGATCAATCAGAGCTTACTATTTTGGATGAGCTTTTTTGTACTTCATTTTCACCTGTTATAAGGTGTGTATCTCACTGCTGGTGTGACTGAAAGGGTAAAATGTGGAATTGTTCATTTCTTGGACTGAAATATTTTGCCACGTTTTAGTCCGATTTTTGCCAAGTAAAATTGAACAAATTCTTAATTAAAAGCAGTGTGATACTAAAATTATGACAAAAATCTCAAGACTGACCCAGATCTCCATACTTTTGACCAAACTTGGTCAGAAGTATACTAAATTTTCACCAACAGTGTGTGATGAAAAAGGTGACAATTTACGCATGTCATCTCTCATCAATGGCCTGCTATCCTCTTTCGCTGTAGGCAGTGATGATAACAGTATTTCGCTTGTATTTTTCAATAAAATTTCTGAATTCCTCATAGCTTTCTACTAATGAAATGCCATGTGCATTGACATTTTGCCTAGTTTTCTCAATGCACTCTGTGATTGACTGCATGGTGTGCTTCTGTGAGTGACAGCACTGATGAGTTTAACCCTCGAATTAGTATTATTAGACAAGTGAGGCGTCCACTGAGTGAAACCCAGTAATTGCGACTTGACATGTGCTTAAGTTTTGTCAGAATTTGGAGTCTAAATCTGACTTTTCTGGGCAAGCTTTATGAAATACCCCTCTGGACCCTCAAAGCGGAATAAACAACCTGCCAATGTGTAAAGATAAGCTTTAAAAACCTTCAGAGAAACCTGGGTATCTACTACTTAAGATCTATCTAAAATAGCGTCTGGTATTTGGGCTGTTCGTTGAAATCTTTGCAGAATCCTCTCCTTGCAGCAATCAAGTATGCACACCTAAAATCTGAGACTAAAATTTGAAATAGAGCCCACCTGCAACACTGATGATGCAGGGGGGGGGGGGGGGGGGAGAAATCTCGATTAAATGAAGTTATGAATGCTGTCATAATTATTTTCATTTGCTTAAGATATTTACATAGATAACGGTTGACATAGTGGATTTTCGGTCAGCACTGTTGCTTCTCAGCAGGAATATTTTAAGTTAGAATAACACCCTGAGGTCTTTCCCCAGGCATGCATGGGTTCTATTTGGCATCATGCTACATTTAATATATCTTTTTCAACAGTTATGTTGCCTTCTCCCTTGAATTGATTACAGCAATTGGCAGAAATCCACAGAAATAGTATCATTAAAGCATCATTTGACCTTTATCAAAAGATGCAATGTGGTGCTTCTGCATTCTTCATGTCTCCTACTTTAGTCAGACTGCAGCAGAGGTATCTGTAAGCACAGATTTCAAAAAGATGCACTTTTATATTGCCATTCAGCCTAATATTTAACCCGAATCTGTGCAATTATCAAGATTTTTGCTTATTATTTTTGATAAATTCGATGTGTCAAGGTTCATTTTGATTAATCTCCGATCAAATTCCATCAGTGGAAAAATATTTAGCCATTCTTATGGAAAGATCTTCTTAGTATGGGGAAAACTCTTGAGAAAATTGTCACATATCACGTAATCTTTTGCGATCGGATAAATTAATTAATCAATATCTTGAATCTGTAGTAATTAACACAAAACAGGTTTTTTGACTTTCATATCTTGATAGTTGATTCTTTTTTTGATACTGATCACCGAGTCTAGTTTTATGTGTGTGTAACTTACAATTGCCCTTTACTAGTTGAGTAAATGAATTTGGCAGGTTCTGGATTATGAAAATTACTGTTAAAATATATACACATGTTGAAATGAGTTGATAATCTTGCCAGAGGAGGGAAATATCTCACAGCAGTTGGCTATGGTGCCACTGCTTATTATTATGATTATGATGTGAATGTTTACTATTCGCCTGCTACTACATTTACTGAACTTACTGTGCAATAGCCTGCAGCTACTATTACCACAACGACACTGTTTAGCTGCAGCCACAGGCACATGCACACACACACACACACACACACACTTCGATGCTCACACAGAGAAATCACTTCACATAATCCACGAGCACATACTACTAAGTGCATCAAGCAGCATGTAGCCAGTCCACTACTAACCACATTAGATCCATTATGTGTTAACATTATATTTTGTTCTACTGGAAATACCCCATATGCTCTAAAGCTTACATTTGTTTTTCTCATAGGAAGAATCCTAAATCCTTTATCATATTTCTGTTAAAAAATAAAAAAATAAAAAAACAACATAGTTTACAGCTTCCAAAAAATATGTTTTTTTTTTTTTCTATTTAACAACACCAAATAAGTTTAGAGCTCAGCCTAAAACTTAACCTGCCCTAAAGGCACCCGAAACCATCATAAATTTTGCTATTTTTTAATTCATGCTGTCTTTACTCATGTAATTAGCCTTGGTGGTTAAAAGTTTATTTATATAGCGGAAATTCACATGTCATCTCAAGGCAGTTTACAGAGACAATTCAATCAGATCATACAGTCACATTGGTAAAAAAAAAATAAATAAATCTAAGGAAAACCAGCTATCTACATCGAGTCATTGACTTGCAGGAAACTTACCTCTTCAATGATCATGTGGCGGTGATAGATATCCGCTTGACTTCATAGCAATCCCTTACACTGAGCATGCACAAAGTGACAGTAGAGAGGAAAATGTGCCTTTAAACAGAGGAAACTGCCAACAGAACCAGGCTCAGTTGATGTTGCGCTGCAATTTCAGTGTCAATATGGACAGGAAACAAACAAAGAACTGATAAAACCAGAGTGATGTGGGCAATTCTAGATAAACCGGTCAAACGTCTGGCAGAAGAATTTTGTATCATCTGAAGCCTGTTTGAAGCTGACTTGTTAAGACAAGTGTTAAAGAAATTGCAATAATCAAGACAAGACTAGATGAAATAATTTCATGATCTGATCTAGAGATATTTCTAAGTTGACTAAAAACAGCTCTCAGTATTTTTGATGAGATTGACCTTCCAAAGACATTGAATGCTCTAACATGAGTTTGGTGGGGCTAATTTGCAAAGAGGGCCCAGAACACCAAGGTGTCAAGGTGCAGTGGCCAGACAAGTTTCATAGGGGTGACCAGGAAATGGCCTATGGGCAATGAGGGGTGAAATGAGGACTAGGAACCAGAAAGGACTCAGAACCATTTTAGGGTCAGTCTACCTTCTACCAGCAGCAAAATGAACAAACATAACATCCATATCTTACCAAAACAATCACTAAAGACAAACCCTGATGAATGAATATATGCACATATACACTCACCGGCCACTTTATTAGGTACCCCATGCTAGTAACGGGTCGGACCCCTTTTTGCCTTCAGAACTGCCTCAATTCTTCATGGCATAGATTCAACAAGGTGCTGGAAGCATTACTCAGGGAGTTTGGTCCATATTGACATGATGGCATCACACAGTTTCCGCAGATTTGTCGGCTGCACATCCATGATGTGAATCTCCCGTTCCACCACATCCCAAAGATGCTCTATTGGATTGAGATCTGGTGACTGCGAAGGCCATTTGAGTACAGTGAACTCATTGTCATGTTCAAGAAACCATTCTGAGATGATTCCAGCTTTATGACATGGCGCATTATCCTGCTGAAAGTAGCCATCAGAAGTTGGGTACATTGTGGTCATAAAGGGATGGACATGGTCAGCAACAATACTCAGGTAGGCCGTGGAATTGCAACGATGCTCAATTGGTACCAAGGGGCCCAAAGAGTGCCGCTCACTGGATGTTTTTTCTTTTTCGGACCATTCTCTGTAAACCCTAGAGATGGTTGATGCGTGAAAATCCCAGTAGATCAGCAGTTTCTGAAATATTCAGACCAGCCCTTCTGGCACCAACAATCATGCCACGTTCAAAGTCACTCAAATCACCTTTCTTCCCCATACTGATGCTCGGTTTGAACTGCAGGAGATTGTCTTGACCATGTCTACATGCCTAAATGCACTGAGTTGCCGCTATGTGATTGGCTGCTTAGAAATTAGGTGTTAACGAGCAGTTGCACAGGTGTACCTAATAAAGTGGCCGGTGAGTGTAGGTATCCCTGCTTTTGTGTATTGGACTATCTCCTTTGGGCTTCAAGTTAAAGGGGGTAATTTTACCTACTGTTTGTCTTACATACCAATAACTACATGCTAGCTAGTATTTTTTGTATTCAGTTAGCTTACTTTAAAGGTGAGAGTCAAGTTTAAAAGAAGAAGAGGAAGGCCACAGAATAAAGAAATAAGACCAACGTGAACCTGGGAGATTCGTCCATGCCAGAGCAGATAGGATTGGTCTTGAAAATTCCCAGTTTTTCAAAAGGTGACTTGGTCATTTTCTTTTTTCCCAGGAAAATGTCTACTATACCTTTAACCAATTGTGGTGCTGCATAATAGCAATTTATACATATATTATATATGTATTCCTATATTCATTCAATTGTATTAGCTACATAGAAGACTATGTTTTTAGCTCTGAAAATAGCCTTGATCCTGTATTTGACATCTTTAATGATAATATATTCATGTGAATGAAATTGCTGTATTTTTGTTGGTAACTTATGGTTAATATAGTAAAAAGTAATAAGTGAAATTAATTAAGACATTCTAATTGTGAGTATCACTGCTGCCATCCTTTAGAGGGGAATTGGGAATTGCTAATGCGGGAGGTTGTGAATAACAACAACATCGGAACAACAAATCACCTGGTTAGGAGGGGTATAGCCACCTCTGCTCCCCCGTCTTGCTCCACCCCTGTCAGGGTGATCTTTTTAATCAGGAGCAATGATAAGAGTTCCTGTACTAAAAACAAATGAAAGGGGAAGACTATGAGTAATTAAAACTAGAATAAAGCTAAATGTCGTAGGCATAAAAGTGATACAACACATTTTTAAAACCATAAATAACGGATCAAGATGCAACAGCTACAGCAAAAATAAAACAGATGCCAGAATAATGCCCTTGGCAACTCCAAAAGGCAGGTTAGAAACAACAGATGTGATATTGTTGATACACAGAATAAAAAAAAATAATTTTAGATAGGCAGAGAAACCACTGGAGGACAACCCAAGTAAACTCTACTTCTTGTAAATGGAGACATTCTTTCGAAAACCAGATCGATTTTTATCATCAACACAATGTTATCTAATATCTCCACAATTTTTTTGTGACACAACCTTTAAATCTATGTGCTATACAAAAAATATTTTGCCCAAAATCATTCCCAGGTACGTAGAATTATCTTCTGCAGTTATGCCTAACTTGAACCACTTTCAAAATGAGCAGTTTTGGAGTGCTGTCACTTTTATGAATCTAAACTATAATTGTACTCATGAAGCCAACACCTTTTATAAGTGAAATTGACTGCAAACAGATGTTAAATAGTGCAACTGTATATCTTTGACCAGGAGTTTTCTGTACAATTGGAAAGGACACAGCAAGCAGTCTCTGACTGTTCAAACATAGAAAGTTCCAGAGATTCTGTGGAGACAAATTGGGATCATGAAGTTTGTTCAAAAGAAAAACATTTGAAAAATGGAGAAAAGTTTTGCAACAGAGAAAAAAAGCTACTTTTGTTTTTGTTTGCATTTGAGTATTTTTTTCCAAGCTAGCAGATTTTTATTTTTTTTTTAACCTGCAGATTTTTTTCCAGCTTCCAATTTTTTGACAACAGATTCCCAACTGTTTCATTAAAGACCTGTGGGAAATTGAGTTGTATTTAAAACATCATTGATATGCTCTGTGTATGTGATTGTTTTTGAAAAATAACAAAATTAACTGATAGAGACAGCACATTTGAATGCAGGACGCAAATCTTAGAGGAGAAAATATGATCTTGAAAGATTTGCAGAGCATTTTAATTCCATCTGGAAGATTTCCCAATGTCTCAAAATAAAGCATTAGAACCTCCAGAGAGAGCAAGTAAATAATTTGTATAAAAACTGAAATAATATGTTTTTGAGAACTCAAAATAAACTTTTGAAATGTTTTTAGATGAGAAAATAGGTTAGATAAACTCAGTTTTCAAATTCCTTTCCTTTGAACAAACTTTATGACTCCTGTTTGGCTCCATACTGTGCCTAACGATTTTAGGGCCGGATTTATCAAGATCCAATTTTGCGTGCAGTAATTTGCGCTCGCAAACTGGAATTTTGCGCGAGGGGCTTAACCATGGTTTGCGGGTGATTTAACAAGAGTGATTGCGTAACTGGTGGCAGGTGCAAAACTGTTGGAGACGCCCTATTTAAATGATGGTTTTGCGCGTTTTGTGGTTTGCGGCATGGCGAGTTCGGGCAGCAGAAAGCGCAAAAGAAAATTCGACCCCATGGAAATGGAGGTGTTGGTGGATGAAGCCAACAAACATTTAAGTGAGCTACAGCAAAGAGATGTGACTGTCACACAGAGGAACGCGATATGGGAACAAATCTGTCATAAAGTAAACGCTGTTGGTGAAACCTTGCGAACAGTGGATGAAGTAAAAATAAGATACCAGGATATTAGAAGGCGAACCAAAGAAAAACTGGCATATAACAAAACATCTGCGAACAAAACAGGAGGGGGCACAGTAGATGAGATGCCTCTGACCAGCATTGAGGAACAAGTACAGCTGACGCTCTGTGAGGAGCAAATCACTGGGATTGCCGGGTATGACACACTTGACCAAACAGCAGGACACGGTAGGTGCACAATCTCAGAAAAGGTTTATTGAAAAGATTTATTCAGAACTGAAAAGAATGCACCACCTGTGAATTTAATGCTGTTTCAAGTCAAATACGTAACTAAACATTTGCTTTACATTTAGAATCTGCATCAGAGGTCCAGCCATCATCAAATCCCCCCGTAGCAGCTGCCACCCCCGTGAGGCCTCGTATGAGCCTGGAACATATTGATTTGGAGTTGCTGCAAGAACAAAAAAAACAGTCTGCAGCCCTGCAGACAATTGCACGGGAGATGCGTGTGGCATCAACGTTGGCACGGGCGGCAAGGCGCGACACTCAGACCATAGCCACCCACTGCAGACAGATGGTCTCTGCAGTGTCTGCCCTGACGATGGCTGTCAATTCTGTGGCAAGAGGGATACGGGAAGGGATGCGGCCAATGACTATCCCCAGGTGGAGAAACGGCTCAACAAAGTGGCACAGCAACAAATAGGCAGCCAGGAACCGCAGAGGAAGGAGTGCGCACTGTGGGCAAGTTCCACCTGCGTAAAAGGAGATACAAATAAATACTTGCAACACTTAAGTTGTCTGTTTGATTCTTCACTTTGTGGGGGAAAAAAAGGCTATATTTCTTTTACCATGTTGCTTAATCTAAAGGAAGTGTAACTTTTGCTGGACTTAACATAATTAGATGCTCAAACTAGTAGTTTGTACAAACTAGTGCATTAAGAAATTTAAATGTTACAGTGACACCCCTACCCCCTCAAAAAAAAAAAAAAAAAAAAACACAGGTGTTTTGTATTGGCCTGTAGAAAAATGCACATACCAAATGGCTCACAAGAAGTGACTGTGGATGAGATTTTTGCGCATACGCATTCCCGCAGTATTGGCATGTTGCTCCACAGGCGCAGGGGGGAGGTCGGGATTCTCCGGTAGGGCGTCATGCTCCAGCCCGTGTTGTTTGGCAATGTTATGAAGCATGCAGCAGGTCACTACAATCTGGGCAACTTTTTCTGGCTTGTACAGCAGTGCTCCACCAGTACGGTCCAAACATCGGAACCTGCTCTTCAAGATCCCAAAGGTGCGCTCCACAATGTTCCGGGTGCGAATATGGGCCTCATTGTATCCAATTTCTCCAGCAGTGGTCGGGTTGAGAACGGGTGTCAGGAGGAAGGGATGTAGGGGGTATGCACTGTCACCTTAAAAAAGAAATCTGGGTGAATACGACACTGATGAAGAAATTATTTCTTTTTCTAAATATTTGACTCACCTACAAGCCAGCCATCTCCAAACTCTCCATCACGCAACTTGGAAAACAGGTAGCTGTTTCTTAAAATGAAAGAGTCATGCACTGACCCGGGATATTTTGCCACAACGTTGGTAATGATGCCTTGGGCATCACAAACGCACTGCACATTCAAAGAATGCATGTGTTTGCGATTCCTATACACATGCTCACTTTCTGCAGGGGGCACAAGTTGAACATGGGTGCAATCAATCGCTCCAATCACTCCGGGAAATCCAGCGATTGCAAAAAAGCCTTGTTTGGTGTCATTTAGTGACTGCCGGTTGTGTGGAAACCTAATGACCTTTCTCATACGGCGACACATGGCATTTAGAACGTCGGACAGCACTTCTGAAAAATTAGATTGGGAGATCCCAGCTCTCACTGCAACCGTACGCTGGAATGACCCAGATGCAAAAAAGTGCAACGTTGCAAGGAGTTTTGTGATATCTGGTATTGCGTGGGTCCTCCTTGTGGCTGGCTCCAAATCCATTCGGAGTTCCCCCAACAGCTCCAAAATGGCAATGCTGGATAAACGATATGTTTTGATGATCGTTTCCTCGTTCATTCCAAAAATATTCACACGGAGTGAAAAAATGCGTTCTCTGCGTCTCCTTGCTTCATTTCGATGTCTCCTTCTTGCGACAAAAACCACTGCCATGTGTGCGCAATTACGCATACAGACCATTTGCACCTTCTTTTGAAACATGTTAAATATAGAGTCAGAGGGCCGGATTTATCAAGATCCAATTTTGCGTGCAGTAATTTGCGCTCGCAAACTGGAATTTTGCGCGAGGGGCTGAACCATGGTTTGCGGGTGATTTAACAAGAGCGATTGCGTAACTGGTGGCAGGTGCAAAACTGTCGGAGACGCCCTATTTAAATGATGGTTTTGCGCGTTTTGTGTTCTGCGGCAAAGTAGTTTGTGCAAACTAGTACATTAAGAAATTTTAATCTTACAGTGACACCCCCACCCCCTCCAAAAAAAAAAAAAAAAAAATATATATATATATATATATATATATATATATATATATATATATATATATATATATATATATATATATATATATAAATAAATAAACCTTGGCTACCTTTATTCCCTAAGGTGGTATGTGGCTGAATTTCTACTTCACTGCATTAAAAAAAAACAAAAAAAAACAGGTGTTTTTTGATTGGCCTGTAGAAAAATGCACATACCAAATGGCTCACAATGGGACTGTGGATGAGATGACTGCGCGTACGCATCTCCGCAGCATTGGCATGTTGCTCCACAGGCGCAGAGGTCGGGGTTCTCCGTTAGGGCGTCAGGGCGACATGGCATTTAGAACATCAGACAGCACTTCTGAAAAACGAGACTGGGAGATCCCAGCTCTCGCTGCAACCGTACGCTGGAATGACCCAGATGCAAAAAAGTGCAATGTTGCAAGGAGTTTTGTGATATCTGGTGTTGCGTGGGTCCTCCTTGTGGCTGGCTCCAAATCCATTTGGAGTTCCCCCAACAGCTCCAAAATGGCAATGCTGGATAAACGATATGTTTTGATGATCGTTTCCTCGTTCATTGCAAAAATATTCACACGGAGTGAAAAAATGCGTCCTCTGCGTCTCCTTGCTCCTTGAAACGTGTTAAATATAGAGTCAGATACCGTTAGCAAAATTGCTTTCAGGTTTGATAAATCACTTTGCGAGTGATAAATTAATATATTTACATGTTCTCCTCCCACAAGACGCACTTTTGCGTGTAAGAGCCCCATATTGAATATTCATTGCAGAAAAGTACTAAATGGATAAGAGGCGCTATTTAGCACGTTTTAAAGACCAAATCCTTTTAGCACGCTGTTGATAGATCAGTTTGTACATTTTTTAGCGTGCGCAATGAAATAGCTCACGTTTTAATACACGCAAACCTTTGATAAATCCGGCCCTTAATGTATTAAAAATTATGCCAGTGATAGTTTTTAATAGGTTTTTTAAATGGCTCATTAACTAGACAACAAAAAAGGTACATATGCTCAAAAAGATATTTTAAAAAAGCAATATAAAGTGAGTATGCCCCTTTAACTCATTGGTTTGATGTCTTGATACCTTTCTTTAAGTTTTCCGCAAAATTGTTTCTTCTTAGGACGCTATCTATTTGTGGCAGTCCCTTGTGAAGAATGATACTGTCACATCATGATGGTTTTGCACCAAACAACAATGTATGGTTGCTCTTAGTTGTGTTTATGTAAGGAAGCCTTAGAATACATGCCTCTAATTAACTCATAAAAGATCTGTATATAAATGTCTGATGTGAAAAGAAAATGTATAAAATGAGTATAACAATATAGTCATTTATATTTAAAAGGTTTTAGCTCAACAGTAAAAAATAAACATTCTAATTTCTTTTAATTGATTTCTTTAAATTTCTTTAAAAAAAAAAAGAAGTATTTTTGAATATGAATCACAATTGCATTTCTACCTGAAAGTCTAATCAGATCTCTGTACCCTATCAAGGTTGATAAGTGTGTTGCTGTGGAGTGAGTAATTCTAGAGTAAACCCAGCAGTAAATTCATTCAGTCTGCCACATACTGTGTCCACTGCCCAGCTGAATGTGAATATTGGCAGAATCGTTTGTGCTCTCTGTGCAACCACTATGCCATGCTGGCTGAGGAGCAAAGATCAGAGGCCAGGGAGAGGTCAGCCAAGCAGACAGACTGCTGGCTGTCAGCTGAGAGACTAACAGGATGCTTATGTAATGTAATTAGCTACATGAAACCAGTGCCCCGGTGACCCTTGGGTTTGAAATTCACCACTGCAGGAGGCTAAATTAGGGGAATCTATAAACTAACTGAAAAAACTGAAAATGTATCTATTTGGTCAAACATCTCTACTCTGGAGTTTAAAAATAAGTTGGTATTTTTAATGTCATGATCTTGGCGCTAATGGCTGGCTTGATTTCTCATTTTATTCACCTGTCTAGCTCTGCCCTGTTTCTCATCCCCACTCATCTGATCCACCTGCTCCTGCTTCTATTTAAACTCCTTGTTCCCAGCCATCGGTGACAGATTATTCTCAAGCCTTGTGGGAGAGTTCTCCAGCGTACACATTTGTGTTTCTGATTACCTGATCCTGACTAGTATCTGCCTATGGACTCCTGAGTTTTGCCTGCCCCTGTCTGAGATGTTTGCCTGACCTGTCTTCCGACATCTGCCGGATTCTTTATTGTGGACTGAACCTGGATCTGCCTTCTGACTTCGACCTGAATTATCCTGCCTTCCTTTGTCCGCTTGGATCTGGACCTGTCAACTTTGCAGCCTTCTAGGCTGCATCTAGAGCTCTCTTGCAGCGTCCGCTGCGTCTTTTCAGCCGACCGACTGGAATCATCCTCGTTCTCTGATCCCACACTGAACTGTCAAACCAAGTTAGGGAGTCATGCGTTCATAATCATAAGTTATTCCACTGTCTGTCTTGCCTAAATTCTGGGTCCTCTGATCTGAAACATTACATTTAATGCATTTTTAGGTCATTATCAGCAAAAATGTAATTTACTTTTAATGGTGGACTTCAGCTTTTCCTTTCATTTGTAGGTTTAACCATAGTGCCACATGTAAATTCAATACATTTCAAGAAGAATTTATAGTATAAGTTTGAATTTGTTATGGTTTTTCTCTGAAAGATCAGTATATGCTCCAACTGCTAGGCATAAAATATATAATGTGGTAGCAACTATTGGTTGATCTTAAATCTGAACAATGAAAATCGAAATAATTTTTTTTTCTTGTTAATTTCATTTTTGTTCTTGTTAATTTCACAACAAATTAGTGAGAATAGAAAATAAAATGTTAAATTATGCTATACTTAAACTTGTCATGCCTTGCCTACTGTTATTTGGTTATGTTGTGGTACTGTACAAATGCTTTGCAAAAATTAAATGGCATTATTGAGTGTCTGCTACAGCTGGATAACTAGCTTAAATTAAAATGAAATAAAATTATAGGTATTTATATAGCTATTCATTTTAATAATAGGAATTGCTATAAGCTTAAACCTGTTGAAATGTGTGGATTGTAATTCAAAACAGCCTTTTTGTGAAGAGTAAAAATGTAGGTCTACATAAGTTTAGGTCGTAAAGGGATCTCAAACAAAAACAATAAAAAAATCAAATAACTGGGACTTACCCTCTCTTGGGGCTTCATTCCATTTACTCTTTGATAACCAGTGAGAAAATGTAAAAATACGAATAAACGAATAAACCGAATATTTTGAACAACAGAGGTGAAAGAGATCGACCCAGAGTTACAGAGAAATATCTCATTATGGTCGTTCCTCTCTTCTATTTACTTGCATTTGTGACCATGAAACAGTTGGATAGTTTTCTTTGTAGGAAGATTTTTTACCATCCTTCCATAAGGAGAAAAAACTGTTAAAAACAATGGGAGGGGAGGTAATTAAGGGCGGTGGAGCTTTGCCATCCTAGGTTTTTGATATGTTAATTCTCAAGTTATGTGTTACTTTCTTGAACTGAAAAGCCATCATCCAATTAACTACCAATTATATCCTGTTCCAGACACATTCCTTTTTTTTTTTTTTACTTTGAAAGGCTTGAATGAGATTGATACATATCATTTTGTGAAGATAAAGATATAAATTATCTACCAATAATAAATCACGCTGCCACAATTATTCAATAACATGCAATAAAATCCATTCATGCCAACTTTATGGCAAAAATTGGAATTTTCTGGGTTAGGTAATTAAGTGTGTTTCAGGTGTTTCCTTGCAATACATTAACAGTTATTTCAAAGCAATTGCATCATCAGCTTTACCGTTTTACTTGAAAGCAGAGTAACCTCAGCATAAGCAAATATCTGGCTTTCAACTGTCATGATCTGGCCTGTTTGCTCTCCCTAATTAGTAATTCCTCTCACCTGCCCTCTTCCTTCCCTGCCTCAATTATAATTTATTCCCCTCACCTGTTTCCTCTGGTTTATATTCAGTTCAGCCTGAGCATTCAGTGCCAGATCATTACTTGTCTTTATGTTAGTCTGTCTGTTTGGTTTTTTGTCATGGTTCCTGTCCTGGATCCTAGCTGCCAGTGGAAAGAGGGTTTTAGTGTTTGTCTCGTCTCCTGATCGTCCACTGTTCCTCCCCCATGGAGTCCTCTGGGTTTTTGGCTCATTATGGGGGAGGTTCAGTTTTTAATCCAGTAAGCCCGGCTCCAGGGAGGAGACCAGTTTAAAGTCCAGCTTCAAATTCCGGTTCTACGTCCTGTCTCGGCTACCCTCTTCCACTGAGCCTGCCTGTCTGCACCTGATCCTGTCTGCTCCTGTGCGTGACCACCTGGTCACGCTTCTGGTCCCAGTCAGACTCTGAACCCTCCTGGGAGCCTGTGCATGCCTGGAAGTCTGGATCCTGCCACCTGTTTCTGTTCCTGCCTGATCTGGACCCTGCCTGTTCCTGTCTGATCTGGACCCTGCCTGTTCCTGTCTGATCTGGACCCTGCCTGTTCCTGTCTGTTCTGGATCCCTCACCAGGATCAGCTTCCAGCATCACCTCTGGGGCTGCAGCACTGGGGACACTCGTGGTCTGGACTGTTAAACCAGGTAAGTGACCAACCCAGATAATCATACATCAGTTTATCGTGGTCACTTACCTGTGTTTCCTCCCTAGAGTGTCTGAGATTGGGCGGTGCCCCCCGCCCCCCGCCCCCCCCCCCCCCCCCCCCCCCCCTGCCTGCAGTGTCTGTGAGCCACAGCTCCGCTTTTGTTTTTTATTTTAATAAATCTTTTGAACTTTCCTACGGACTGTCTCTCCTGAATACTGGGTCCATCTGTCCTCGGTTCATGACGTCAACAATGTTAATACATATCTCTAACCCATAATTCTGGTATTTGGTCATTCTAAATTGTTTTTATGAAGCCAGAGAAGTTTAATCTTAAATGTCTGAGAGTTAGTACAAAAGATAAAGTCAGTTTATTGTATGGTATATGGTGTCTTGTTTCAGATGTCATCAAAAGTAGAGTCCTGCCCTCTTTCTGACCCTCTCAGCCTCTCAGTGAAAGCAAACACGTCTTCCAATGTGAGAAATAGAAATTAAACGGGGTTTCCGGGTCTTGTGCTTACTCTAGCAGCACACAGACACTCCAAACGCACGTCCAGCAGTTCACACGCTAGTGGGCACAGTGTTACTACACTCTCTAACCTACATGCTTCGCCATTTCCCATTGTGTCACACCTTCCTCCGTCTCTCCCTTGTGGCTTCTCTCCTGTTTATTCACTCCTACATTTGTCCTGGCTCCTCTTCAACCCCTGCTTCTCTCTCTGCCAGCCCACACTTTTTTTCACCTTTTTTTTATATATATTTTTCCATATCACAACATCTCAAATATAAATGGAAAATTTACACAGTAAACAATACCAATTTTCACCAGAGAAAAATGGTCAAACAGGATAGAGGGGTATAACTACAGGTAGAATTGGTGTTTTGCTTTTTTTTCCATGATTTTATGTCCCAGATAAAAAAAACACAAATCCTTTCCCAGGAATAAACAAGTATTTCTATGCTTATATTAAATTTTGCAGTGATGACTTTAACTAAGTCCCCTTAAATATTCCTTTGAAAAATCATTGGCGGAGTTTAAAAAACCTGCATCCAATAAGCTTGGCAATACATCAAATCATAAATAACTTCCTTTTTAATTCTGATTCCAAACTCTAAAGCTTTGCCCACTCAGTCTCAGTTGTGCCATTTATACTGCATGAATGGCTTTCAATTAGTTGAGATCTGAAAGGGGACTGCAATGCTGCTGACAGGCGTCAATCTTCTCCAGCTCGCTCAGGCCTGTGGCCTAAATTCACCTACAAAAAAGAGAAAAACAAGCAAAAAAAACAAAAACACAACTTCTCATTATTTAATTCTGTTTTGCATCTAGTTTAGAGTGATAACTCCTCTTCTCTAACTAAATAGGTCAGTGGTTCCCAAATGGTGCGCTGTGGGATTTTGTTTAAGAAATACAATAAATTATTTCTAAACATCCATGTATCCATATCTAGTTCAAAATATCACTATTAGTCATATAGTCAGTCATTTATGTCAGTCAAGGTTGATGGCTAAGACAGATTTAAGAATATTTAAGATTAGCTTTACTCTTTTACTGTAGATTAAAAATGTGATGTTCAAAGATGGTTTTTATCCATTCTAAATATTCTTGACCTATTTTGCATAGAATAATTGACAAAATGTTCAGTCTGTAGATCTATAAAGCTGCTGGAGAAGGAACCCAAAGGCTTATTAATAATTTTGCAAGCAACTGTGTCACTATGCTGCATCTGACAGACCTAAATATTACATGTGAATGCTGGACTTTTTTTTTTTTACACACACACACGCATATATATATTTATATATGTATATATATGACCATAGAAATGTGTTCTAATTTTCTAGTTGGGAGGGTTTATTTGGAGGGCTACCTGTTTTTCTCTCCTAAGCTGTAAAAGGAGAGAAAAGCATCTTAGCTAAGCTGCGCTAACAATGTGCAAGGCGTAGACTTTATCTTTTCTTTCTTTTTTTTAATCTTTCCTTTCATGTTACCTGAATTCTAAATGTGAAAGTCAATGAAAAATTAAAATGTTAAAGAAGGGAACTGCCTCATGAAATCTTCTTGGTTTGTTTCTGTGGGTATACAAATTTGAATGCAGTGTTGCTTAGGAACTGTTAGCAACAACAATCAGTACAGACTTTTTTTTTTCATAATATAACCTCAATAAGAAATAAAATGTACTTATTTCACTGACTTACCAAAAGTCAGGATATACAGCTAAAAAGAATGAAACAGTGATGACGTTATCCCTAAAATATGCTACAATCTTTTGTTCTTATTACAGTGCATATAATTATGCTATGCATCTAATTCCCACTAAACTGCTTTACTATAAGATGAGGAGGTGATTATGGAAATATTGATTCATGCCTCCCACAAATGGGAAACCCAGAGCATCAATATTGTAGGAGATGATGAAATACATGATAAAACAGATGCATTTTATGTCAGCGTCTCTTAATGCCTACACTCCATAGGAATTCTTCATTGCCTCATCAACCCCTTGTTTTCCAACCAAGCTGGACGGCGGATCAACCCTCCCAGAGTGACTCGCTGCGTGGCCTTTTCAATAATGTAGGATGGGAAAGAAGAGACATAAAAGAGGGAGGAAATTATTTCTTGGCACAGCAGGAGCCCCCCTGTGTGACATTTACCTCTAGCTGGGGTTAAGTCTGTGCGTCTCTCTTAGCATGTTAGACAGCCCAAAGCCAGACTAATGATACCCCTCTTCAGCTCACTGACTCAAAGGACAAAACTTTTCTGCCAGTCTTGTCCTTTAGAATTGCACTGATGGGAAAGAAAAGGGGGAAATGAGCTTCAATATACTATGATAGCAATATTACCACCTACAGTAAATGTAAAGGGAAGAAACACCACAGAAGCTGTAAAATAAAGTGGGAAAGGTTCATCAATAATAGAGCGGTAGCCATCAATAACGTTAATCCATCAGTTCCACCTTTACTCTAGCAAATCTCATTAACTTTCCCCCCTATCTGTGGCCTCTCCTCCAGAGAACTCAACTAACCCCTACCTGGGTTCGCAGCATCTATCATTAGCCCACTGCTTTAGCTCAAGGCCTGCAGAATGTCACACAGCTGGACTGTGAGGCTCTGTAGGGGCATGAAACAGAAAAACCCCTGTGAGCACCTTGAAAAAGATTGAGCAAGCTTCTACTGCCTGCAGATTTAGATACTAAAGGCATTCACTGAGAGCCTGTAGAAGCCATCTGCAACTGACAAGTAAATTTAAATCTGAAACATGGGTAAATACCTCATTACAAGGTCTATTCCTGTGTATGATGCAAATATTAAACATCCCTAGATATTGCTTTTGGACTTAATTGACAAATTTATGAGTGACTGTTGATACTGGCTGTATCCATTTCTGATATTTTTATAATAGCCTTTTCACTACTAGCTCCTTAATAGTCCATGAACAAATGAGGATCATATTTGTTGACACTCCAGCATAACTTTTCTGTACATACAGTAATGTCCCAAACATAGTCTGAGAAAAAATGAGATTCATGAATCAGCAATTGAATAATTGTTAAATTAATGCACAGCTGATGCATAATTTCATGAAATGCACCAATGGGCCCATAGTAAAGTCACTCAATGATATGGCATGCAAAGCAGAGACTCTGTCTGCATTGATTAGCATTTAACCACCTGAGCATGCTGAATGCTTGAAGATGGTATAAGAAATGGGAACTCTAACCGATTGAAGGTGTAACACAAATATAATACAGATGGAACTTGAACTTCCATCTCCAGGTTGACAATCCTTAAATACTGATTGAATTTGGATTTATTCCCTGTCCTTTAAGTTTTGATTATTTTCATAGTTCTAGTAGTCCAAGGCCTACGCACCTGACTAATGCTCAGAAACACAAAACCCACTGTTTTTTGAGAGGAGCCAATTCTCTGTTTAAGAAGTTATCCAGCTGATGAAAATCTAATTATGGCATAAATTAATTACTTTACAGCATCCTTTCATCCTGGCAAGGCATGTTTTATTCCAGAGACTTATTTACAAAGATAACCAGAACAAGTTGGTTCAAATAGGCTAGTGCTGTGTCATTAAATCCCATGCTTCTATATCGATGTTAACAATTCCACAATGAAGTATAACATTTTCAGTGACTAAGAAATACAAATGACTTGAAAAGCTTTTCTAGATGCAATGATAATAGCTTTTAACATATGGCTATGTTAAATTGTAGAGGTCAGAGAGTGCACTAGAAAACACTGCAGTTCTAAGATCCTTAACTCTGTAGAGTCATGCACGTTACTGACATGCCGGTTATAAAAGATCATCTTCAACAACGATTATGACTTATTCAAGAACTTTCAAAAGCTTTAACACACAACACAGATGGTCAATTATCAGCATTATCTGTTATTTTGTTTATTTAATCTTTCTAGTTAACATCTGGCCTTGTTAGACTGATTGTTCTGAAAAAGACAGCTGACAGACACAAAAACCCCTTAGGGCTTTAGGAACTTCAAGGTGATTTGCATACATATATGAGTCAAACATAGATAGATAGATTCTACATTTTGAACCCCTTAAGGTAAACAATTACCCAGTAACAAGATCTAAATTAGCTTTCAATCTAGGTAATGAAGGACTAGAAAGTCTACACATTAAAATGTACACATGAATAAAGCATCCATATTCTTATTTATCCTAATACAGTAATATATATATATATGCATATATCTATATATCTATATATATATATATAGATATATATACAGTATATATATATTATTTATTAAATAAGAGTATGGATGCTTTATTCATGTGTGTATTGTGCATGCCGAAAAGGTCATTGGAAATCACATCAAGACAAATGCTGACTAGTTTTGAAAAATGAGTAGCTGTAAAGATACTGAGATCAGGACACGCAGTGTCAGTTGTTTATTATGAGGAGAGAAGATGGTAGACTTAATCACTCTTCTGTCACTGAAGACAGAGGAAAGTAAGAATGTTATTTATTTTTTCTGATATACATTTTTTGAAGATATAAGTGTGCTTACGAAAAAAACAATAAACCGAAAATCAAATATTGAATTGTACTTAGTCCTTATCATCCTAATACAAAAGATTATTTCAAATCGTAGTGAAAGAAACTGTACCTTTCAAAAACAAAATGGTTGTACATGTTAATAGATAGATAAGAATTTTAAAAAAGTTGCACAGTATATTTTTATGATGAAAAACGTGAATTTACAAACTCAAAAGAAGCACAGGAAGAGCTTTGATCAAAACAGACAACTCACAGCTGTCTAACAGCCATTCTAAGTTAATGCCACTATTTCATACAGGATCCCCTTATCCCATTGGTGGGCCGGGCTGCCTACACATCAAGATAAAAACATGAAGACGATTTTGTTTACAAAAAAATCCTTTCATAGTTTGATACATTCAGGTAAGAGTGAGTTATGGTTAGGCCTACTGTAAACTATACAAATTTATTTTGCATTAAAACCACCTAAATATTCTTATTGCCTTAGATGGTCTGTGATGATGTTTGCCTATTCCAAACCTGTCCCTCCCTTCTTAAATAGGCTTATTTTTGTAAAGACCAGTTCATCTTATGTGATTTCTGGGGATAGTGGACCTCTCCTGATACCAGTCACAGGAACCTTTTTAACATGCAAGAAAAGAAAGAGAACGAAAGATCTATGCAGACAGACTCTAAAACCTGAGAAGTTAACATTCCTTCCTTCAAATAATCTTGAAATCTGCCCTGAAAATTGTAAGTAGGACTGAGTATGACTAAAAGTTTTTTTTCATTTTAGGATATACTTATTTAGTGTACTGAAGACTTTGAAAGGCTCCTATGTAATCAGGCCTGGTGGTTGTTGATTTCCACAATGGCAAATATTAATATCTCCAAGCAAATTGCAGTGCTTTTTGTACATTTGAAAGTGGAACAAAACCATCAACGTCCCTGGGTTAATGAAATAAATACAGTATGGGTGATATCATCTAGCCTGACGTAGTCCTACTCAATTCTAGTCAGAATATGAGTCTGATACTGCTCCATAGAGCTGTGATTATGGGGCGTGTTTTGAATAAACCAGGAAAAAAAATACCTCTGCTCTCAATTGGATAGACCTACAACCAATAAGAGCAACGGAGTGCGTGACGTCTGTTAAGCGAGGCATAGTTGTTGTCAACAAAAATCAAAGCGTGCAGTTGCACGCCTAGAATAAGAAGATGAACCTTGATTGCGTTTCTCTGTTCCTCTTTTAAAATTAATTTGCTGTTGATATCTTCTAGAACAGACCTAATAGCAGAATCTACACACCTCAACTCTCCAGCGGCAGCCATTGTTGTTGTCACCCATGCGCGCTTTGGTGACGTGGTTGATTACGTTACTGTTGATCATCTGTCCATCATCGTATAAAGCCCGCCCGGACAATTTGATTGGCCCGCCAGATATTGTGCGAGCATATTCGCGCTACTACTGAGCAATGCCAGACCGAACTTCCCGACCTCAAACATGGCACCCGGGCTAAATATCATCACCTCCTCCAGGAACTACGTCTGGATAACGGTGGTGTCCTGCATTGGATGATAAATCACCAGGACAACAGAGGGTCAGGTGAGATGGCATTCTGGAGCTCAGAAAGGAGCAGTGCGAAATCAGTGCGAGAACACCGGCATAGAAAAAAACTGAACCAGGACCAGGCTGCCAGTCGTGTCATCATCTTGAACTATGGAACCACAGCGGACGATCGGAGGATTCATCCATGGAATCAGTGCACTAGATTAGGGTGAGGCTACAGCTGGCTTCAGGCTAGCTATAAAAGTTAACTGCAATGATCCATAGCTACTGAGGGGTACAGCAGCAGATTCGATAAGTCTACTAGATAACCAGAATTCTGAAGGCGAAGTAAAGACTACAGCTACTCGGGAGTAGGACAGTGCGACATCAGAGAAGCCAGCCATGGAGGTAAAGCGAGGAGAGGTTACTGGAGTGAGCCTATAGGGAAACTACAGGACATGAAAGGAGTACAGCGGAGGATCAACGACGCTTGCCCAGGCAGACACTGGCGGAGCTAGAGAGAGAAAAGAAGACACTGGAGATAAGAACTTTTTTTAGAGCTACCTTCAATCCTCTTAAGAGCATTCCAACTTCATCCTTTGTCAACATTATTTTCTCTATCCTTCACTTTTAATGAAAGAAAAAGCTTGTCTCTTCTGCTTCTCTGTAGCTCACAGCCACATCCAGTGCCTGACTGGATTTCGCAATGAGAATGTAAGCAAAAGATTTTTCAACTTTATTCTTAGGCCATGCGGCTATCAGATGTGGCTGACTTCATCAAAATCGTGCAATTCACCTCCCTATATTCGCCACCATTGCCTCACTCAGCTTCGTTTGGCTTTGCTCCAGATCCGCCCTCCTACATAGAGGCTCCAGATGCGAAATTCGTGTTCGGTGTGAACATACCTTTAAAACACTTAATATCTTTTCCCCTGATCTGGGTCAAATGCTGATGTTGACCACACAAATCACACATAAGTTCTTGAATGTTGAATAAATCTCATTCGTTGTAACATCAACTTCACTCATACTGTTTTCTGACCACATTTATTGCCAAAAACTTAGCCAATCAGACCACACCATATGTAAACACGCAACTTCTATGTAAGGCTCAACTTAAATACTATGAGTCATCAAACTTTCTTTTAATGCAGAAGTTCACAATACTTGTATAGGCTGAGTATCATCATCAAGCTAAAAAAAAATTGAGTTCTATTTACTTGAAGTATTTTTATTATTGTGCTTTACAGTGTAAGTATTCCATCCCAAGTCTCTAACATAAAGTAAATATTAATTTCTTTACACTATTTACTTATTCTGTTAGTTTACTATAGTTCAGTTATTCATTGGACAAAATGACCAGTAACTTCCTAAATTATGACAATTTTCAGTTACAGTTAATTGGTTAGGAAATATGTGTTTTAGGTCGCTATTGTTTGCTACATTTCTAAATATGTGAACAACCTCATGGTTTCTTGAAGTCAGCTGCTGACACTGACACACACATGTCTTTATATAGCTGCACTTGTTTAGCCTGGCTTGGTCTTTGTTAAACAGACAAAACAGGATGTACTTCTCTCTAATTGTGTAATGCTTCCCTCTTGTGGAGAAAACACATTACTACATTAAGCTCATTCATTTTGCTTTCTCTTGATGTCAGAGAGTTCTGCATCACTCAGCATCACCTCTCGGGCCAGATCAGGTCTGCCTATTTTGGTTAGGCTCTGGGCGAGCTGGGAGGTCTTGGGGTGGCATTTGGCAGCAGGCAGAGCTCGTCTCCACATGGCCAAAATGTGGAAGGCCTGGTCTGATGGGCTGTCCCTGAAGCGGAGCTTTGCCAGCTGGGCTGAACTACGACTGAGATGCAGGGAGGATACCAGCCGTGCAGTTTCCTCTTGAGTCAGCTCCCCAGATAGCCAGAGGAGAAGGGAGTCAGAAAGAGGCTCTATTGGGTACAAACAACAACAATGAAGGCCATTAATAAATATACGTGCTGGTCATAAAATTAGAATATCATGAAAAAGTAGATTGATTTCAGTAATTCCATTTAAAAAGTGAAACTTGTATATTATATTCATACATTACATACAAACTCATATATTTCAGATGTTTATTTTGTTTAATTTTGATGATTACAAATGACAACAAATGAAAATCTCAAATTCATCATATCAGAAAATTAGAATATTGTGAAAAGGTTCAAAATTGATGGCCCCTGGTGCCACACTCTAATCAGCTAATTAACTCAAACCACCTGCAAAAGCCTTTAAATGGTCTTTCAGTCTAGTTCTATAGGCTACACAATCATGGGGAAGACTGCTGACTTGACAGTTGTCCAAAAGACGACCATCGACACCTTGCACAAGGAGGGCAAGACACAAAAGGTCATCGCTAAAGAGGCTGGCTGTTCACAGAGCTCAGTGTCCAAGCACATTAATAGAGAGGCGAAGGGAAGGAAAAGATGTGGTCGAAAAAAGTGTACAAGCAAGAGAGATAACCGCACCCTGGAGAGGATTGTGAAACAAAACCCATTCAAAAATGTGGGGGAGATTCACAAAGAGTGGACTGCAGCTGGAGTGAGTGCTTCAAGAACCACCACACACAGACGTATGAAAGACATGGGTTTCTGCTGTCGCATTCCTTGTGTCAAGCCACTCTTGAACCACAGACAGCGTCAGAAGCATCTTGCCTGGGCTAAAGAGAAACAGGACTGGACTGCTGGTGAGTGGTCCAAAGTCATGTTCTCTGATGAAAGTAAATTTTGCATTTCCTTTGGAAATCAAGGTCCCAGAGTCTGGAGGAAAAGAAGAGAGGCACTTCATCCACGTTGCTTGAAGTCCAGTGTAAAGTTTCCACAGTCAGTGATGGTTTGGGGTGCCATGTCATCTGCTGGTGTTGGTCCATTGTGTTTTCTGAGGTCCAGGGTCAACGCAGCCACATACCAGGAAGTTTTAGAGCACTTCATGCTTCCTGCAGCTGACCAACTTTTTGGAGATGCAGATTTCATTTTCCAACAGGACTTGGCACCTGCACACAGTGCCAAAGCTACCAGTACCTGGTTGAAGGACCATGGTATCCCTGTTCTTAATTGGCCAGCAAACTCTCCTGACCTTAACCCCATAGAAAATCTATGGGGTATTGTGAAGAAGAAGATGCAATACACCAGACCCAACAATTCAGAAGAGCTAAAAGCCACTATTAGAGCAACCTGGGCTATCATAACACCTGAGCAGTGCCACAGACTGATCGACTCCATGCCACGCCGCATTGCTGCAGTAATACAGGCCAAAGGAGGCCCAACTAAATACTGAGTGCTGTACATGCTCATACTTTTCATGTTCATACTTTTCAGTTGGCCAACATTTCTATAAATCCTTTGTTTTTATTGGTCTTCAGTAATATTCTAATTTTCTGATATGATGAATTTGAGATTTTCATTTGTTGTCATTTGTAATCATCAAAATTAAACAAAATAAACATCTGAAATATATGAGTTTGTATGTAATGTATGAATATAATATACAAGTTTCACTTTTTAAATGGAATTACTGAAATCAATCTACTTTTTCATGATATTCTAATTTTATGACCAGCACCTGTACATAAACTGTGCCTTGTTAAAGCACCTATAGACCTTTAAACCTTTCACCTTTTTCGCACTATTTTAATCTTGAAACAACAAAAGTATGTATATTATTGAGATTTCATGCAAAAAGCCAACACAAAGCAGTGTTTGCCTGGTCACCATTTTTAATGCCAAATGTTTGGATAAAATAAAAATTGTCTGACTTAATTTATAAATGCACCAGATAACAGTAATAATACCAGTGTCTAAGCAACAGCTTAAGTCACCCACCTGCCTCCTCACATGTCTTCACTCTGGTGGAAATCGGCCGATGAATGAGCCTCACTTTCTGGGATAACACAAATTTAAGCTGTTAAAAAATCTTGAAATTGTTTCTGCTCAAGTAAAATGATTAGTCGATATGACCTTTGCACCTTTGGTAAACTCAGAGCCAGCTTACAAACTGGGTTTCCCAGAAGCTCTGCGTCCTTCAGAACAGCTTTGTCTCCTCTCCACTCCAGCTCAGCTCTGCTGACTCTATAGAGCAGGGCTGTACCCTTATAGGAAGGCGAGCTGTAGTTTCCAAATGGGTCAACTTCCCTTAGACGCACAAATAGCTCATTCCTTCGCTGATAGTGAAAGGTCAGCCGCTCATGTGGGTCCTCACTTGGGTTAGTCTGTGTGGAAGCTGCAGAATACAGGTATGCCAAACAACATGACAAGTATTATCTAAGGGTTTTGAAACTTTCAGGTTTTGCTTTAAAATATTGTACTATGAAGCAAATGTTTTCTCTTGATCTTGTGTTACAAAAAAACAGCAGCATATGCTTATTTGTTTAACTACATTTGTTTCAAGACATCCCCTGTGAACTGTAAAGGCCTTCAATGTTCCGTTCATTAGTTCACACATTTATAAATAGACCTTGTTAAGCTGAGGCTCGTTTCAGTTCCGCTTCTCTTATATTTTATTGCCTGTTTTCCTCTAAGTTGTAGCTCTTTTGTCTCGAACTTCCTTCTTCAGCCATTGTACAATTGCTATTAAGGCCCCTTCGCTGCTTTCACTTCCTGTATGTGTTTGAGTTACTGAAGGATAAAATACCCAGACACTGACTATGTCCACCCATAATAAAACCTAAGAATGTTGAAGCATCACTGTGTAACTTTTAGCCACTACAGGTACTGGAACTGTAACTTGCAGGTTTGGCCACTGGTAAAACTGCACTGTCACAAAATTAAACAGTATCCAACAGCATTTTGGAATCTGATTGCATGGACTTATGGATTGCAGTCATGTAGTTAAAAATAAGACTAAATTCACCCATGTATATTAAATCTTTCATTAGAAAACCAAAAACTGGTCTGATTAGCTTAGTTAGGTCTCATGTTTATGGGGAGCTAAGACTGTCGGAACTCTGTGTTCTGGGTCACATGGCTAATTCAGTGCTAGATCTTACCATCTCCAGTTATCCTTAATACAGCCTGTACTAAATATGGGGGGGAAAAAAATGTAATACATCTGAAATGAAGCTACGTAATACTTGAGTCAATAATTATACAGTGTTTCTCTAAATTAAGAGAACTATATTTTGAATAACTTGATCAAAAGATTACCAGGTTCTTAGATGTCAGTTATCTAAATGCTTAAACCTTATTTTCGATTCATTGATTAATCAAGTGCATTTGATTAGCAGCGCTTGGTTGCTAAGGTGTTATCTTAAAGGAAAAGTCCGGTCAGCAAGCAATAATCAATGGATCATTATTTATACCTAAAAATGAAAATGTCTGCAGTTATTGAAGGAATTTAGCATTAATCAGTAAATATATAAAAAATAATAATGTTCGTCGCAATCACTGAGTGTGGGAGCGGCCATTTATGCCCAAATATAATGACACCTCCCTCCTGACATCTTCCGGCAGTGATGTCATCATCTAACCTGCATGGCAGTTGGATGTTGCAATACATCGGGTAAAACTGAAAAAAAATTGTTATTTGACGAGTTCGTCGTTCGATCGCCAACTTAAAGAGGGAGGATTTGCCATCAAACTTCTGGCAAAAAGAAAGAAAAAAAACGTCATATGTAGCTACTATTTCGAAGAATGTTACCAGATAGATTATTGGGCTCAACAGCCGATACCGCACTGTGACGTCACAAACTGATAGGTGGCAGTAGTATTTTTTGACAAACACGGATGCCTCCAGTATAGCCCATTCAAATGAAAATTACTCTTAATTAAAAAACAATCATCATTTATTGAACAGTACAGTACGTAGTGATTTTTTATTAGTGAGTTTGAATTCTGAATATGACCAGACTTTTTCTTTAAAGCTTTAGAAACACAAATGGTGGTGGTTTTCTTCTCTGTTTAATAAATAATGACTATGAAGGCTGGACACTTGACAGTTTGGGACATATTTTTGCATAAAACAGCATAAATTAACATGACTTGATAGTTAAGATTGGATTATAGTCAAAGTCATATCTTTGATCGAAATAAAGAACCTCTGTTACTTGTTAAACTGGTGCCAAAACATGAGACATGAAACAGAGTTTAAGAGATAGTTTGGTGCGAGCATGTACCTACACTGGAGGGGGAAAAAAAGGGGGATATCCTTTCAAGAAAAGAAAATGGAATGGGTTTATCCACCACTCAGAAAATTACACAGCATATGCCAGCATGCCCAAGTCTGGCTGCTCAAATTCAGCCTAGAGGTAGAGTGCACAATTCTACAAGAAGTCTCCAAACACCCAAGGACACTAGTATGAACCTAAGGCACTCCTTCTATCATTGAAATAAAAGTGAGTGTCTGTGAAATTCAAAAGACACTATATAAAAAAAGACATTTTCATTAGAGGTGTGCGAGGGTGAGGGAACCTATGCTCCTTAAGAAACAAGAGGACTTCTTCAGTAATATTCCTCTGATAGATAAGACTAAAATGCTTTTTGGTGGCTGTCAGAATTCTGTGTCCCATGCTCTGCTGATTCTCTTCCACTGTTAGCTGTTGTTGACAGGTGGGAGTGCCCCGTACCTGCGGATTGTTGGGGCCGCTCTGGCTGGAGCTTCAAAGGAGTTTTCAATCAGCTGAAGGACGCCAGAATGTTAGACCACTGTCCAGTCAACAGTTCTTTGTTTCTGTGAGTTTAACGTTTTCGATTCATAGTTCTAAATCTGTTTCCTGTCTCTCTCAGTTCATCTTGCTTAGGATTTCTCACCCATCGTGACCCTCTGCGCTGCAGACTGGCTTCTGAATCCCAACTGCTCAAATTTTGCACTGGCGTTCCCCTCAAGCACCCTTGGTGTTACCAAGCTGGACAATTGACCCCCTTTCCTTGATTCACTCTGGTTCCTTCAGCTGCTCCTTAAACCTTTCTCCACTGTGGTGCTGCACGGGCTCCCGCCTATGTTCCATTCTCTAGCTCACCTGTCACTCAGCCATCTCCCCCCTCTTCAGAAAGTAGCAAGTCGCAGGACCCCTTCTTCCACTCACCCTCCCTGGATAGGTTATCCATACCTGGCTGTAAGCAAAGTAGCATCAGCGCAAATTTCCCCAACTCAACTAGTAGTAATCAGTTTCCTCTTTTCTCCCGCTGTGCTCCTAATTCTGACTTTCCGAACCTTGCCTACAACTCACGTAGTGAGCTATTCATATCTGTGTATAGCCTAAATAAACATCTTTCACTGCTCCTTTAACTGCTCCTTGTCTGCACATGGGCCAAACACCTTAAAACCATCACAGTGAAATTCCTTTCAGCCAATGGATGAAATACTAGCTCTAATGGTGTAGAGCTTCCTGCTACTTCTTCAGCTAAAAAACACAGACTTGTGATAAGTTTTGTTAAGTGAGAAAAGAGGTTTCACACTTCACATTTAAGGGCTTTCAAACCACTTTCTTTTCCACAGGCTGGTAAGAAAGAAAAGAAATCGATATGCAGAAAAACATCCGATGTCTTTCTGCATTGAGTTTGCATGTTCTCCCTGTGTATGCGTGGGCTCTCTCCGGGTTGTCCGGCTTTCTCCCAGAGTCTAAAAACAATACTTTTAATAGGCTTCTCTAAATTGTCTTTAGGTGTGAGTGAGTATGTGCATGGTTGTGTGTCTTTATCAGTCTCAGTGTTGCCCTGCAACCAGGCGACCTGTCCAGGGTGTACCCCGTCTCTCACCCCTGGACTGCCCGAGGATAGGCCCCGGCCCCACTGTGACCCTGAAAAGGACTAAGGGGGATAAGATGGACGGATGGATGGATGCATGGATGGATGGATGGACGGTGGATGGATGGATGTGAACATCTTTATTCCACATTTGAGTATTTGCGAAGGTGTCCTAAAAAGTCAATGTGACCAAACCTAAAAATATGTTTTAAGAAATATGACTTGAAAAGGTCAGCAAACAAATGACTCTTCCTGAGGTCACACCTGCAGATGTGATGTTGCCACTAAAATGCAGGAGAAGCTGATCTCCTTCACACAGGAGTACTTCTGAGGAAGTCTCAATGAGGCCATCCCAGCCCTGAGCTCGCAGTCTGCTCAGCTCCCAGCTCAGGTCTCTGCTGGGCAGCGCAGCCAGGAGGACACCGTGAGGGTCATCCCGTCCACACCGGAGGACAATGGTCACAGAATGGAGGCGGGCTGCAGACTCCAGCTCCTCAGCCAGTGCAGTCAGGTGACAAGGCTGCAGCGGTGAGAGGAGACGAAATACTAGCAGTCTAAAAGGAGAGGAAAAATATTTAAGAAATTTAACTTCATTAAAGGAGATTAGATTATTGCTGAGTGAAAAGAGCCTGTTATCAGCAACTGGAAGTCAGAAATACAAGGGGGTAAGGAAATTATAAAAACGTATTAACATACATTATTCCCACTAAGACTGATTTCAGATAAGAAGAAATAAGAGAAATAAAATTCCAGAAGGAAAAAATTAGTTTAGCCAGCTTTAATAGATGTAACATAATTCTGCAACAGGAAAGTAAAGCAGATCAACTTGGATTTTCCTTTTCCTCAGTACTTTCGTAAAGAATCTTAAAACCTTAGTATTTATGTTAATTTACAACTTGACAAAGACACGCTGAATTCAATATCTTGGAGCATTCAACCCACTTTATACCACATGAACCTCAGAAACCCCTTTACTGCTTTTATAAAACCCCTTTTAACTAGCTGCATGACCAGACATGGGTAAGTCACTGACCTACCTATGTCTGAATGAAAGCTAAACAACAAAGCTACAGTGATGAGGAAGTGCTGCATGGCAATAAAACAACTACACAGTTTCAATAAGGAATATAAATTATGACAGGCAGCCGGTTGTGTAAATTTGCTTTGTTTTTTATGTGAAACAGTAAAATAACACTTAAAAAGTACTGAAAATGATTTTGAACAATAATACAGTCGCAACCATTTAAAATGTCCCTTCCCAGTCAAATGCCAGCTCAATGGCAGCCCACTTCCCTACTCTGAATCCACCTTTTCACTGAATTACAGGGTCTGACTAGGAGAAGGCGCTTCTCTATACATCTTAATGTCCACAAATCATGACAGAAACATCATTTTAGTACAAGATTGATGTTTAAAAAGGAATTTTAGGGGACCATCCAAGGGCCCATCAAGGAAAGTGGGGAAATTTTGAAAATTCTACTACTGCATTTTGCTACATCTTCACAGAAAGTAAGGAAAAAATTACTTCCTCTTACCGTTAAACATTTTATAAAAGGAGCTCTCTTTAAAAATTCTGTCAGTGATTTAAGTAATTAAAACTGGATTATTTATTTTGAAACTGTATTATAACAACTACTGTATCAAAACCAGTCACTGTAGGAGCAAAATATTACAATGGTTTTCAGATATATTATGCAGCTCTGCTTGAAGAGGACATGCACTGAAGACTTCCACGTATCTCTAAATAAGAAGAAATGTTCTACTATGCTTATAAATGTTTTGATTAATATTCACTGCCACCATTATGCTCTGTGCCTTTTGTGTGGTGTTAAAACGTGAAAATGCTAAAGTCTTGGTTTTTCATTTATTATAAGGCCCTGCTTTACCACCAGATGTCTACAGTGGTCTGATATGTAGGAAAGACATAATTTTCAGAAATCCTGCATAGATTCTCTCACAGGTGATAAAGAGATAAAGAAACAATATTCAAATATCACCATCACAGCCACTTCACAAGGATACAGAACCACATGGTTTCACTTAAGGTTTTACAGTGTGTAAAACATTTTCCAGTGTCTGTCCTCTGACCAGGTGCAGAAATCTATTTCATTCTCCTTTGTGGTGAACATATTTTCATACAGACACTTTTTAAAGGAGAAAGAGGAAGCAAGATGAGATCATATTCGTCTAAATATCAGCTAATATTAATGACCAACTTCTGCAGAAACAAAAAGGCTGATGCGGTAAAAGATATAGGAAGTTTACACCTCATAAAAAAATACCACATAGTTTTAGCCGTAAAGTGTGCCGGTTGGGTGTATTAATTATGATATTCGTGAAGTAAAACTATAACTTGTGATCCCTTGTTTCTTGCTCACATGGTTTCATAAAAAAAAAACAAAAAAAAAAAACTATATAGGTAGAGAACTGCTGAAACCTCTACTAATGTCCAAAGAGAAAAAAGCTTGCGATGTTTATGGACTGAGACAACACCTACCATGAGTGAACCCCTGCCCCTGAAACTGATGACTTAGAACTTGACTAAAATGTAATTATTTAAAAATGTTGAGGTAATGATGGAGGTATCTAGCAACCAGAGATGGCAAAAGTACTCACTTTCCGTACTTGAGTAAAAGTACAGATACTTGTGTTAAAAAATAAAAAAAGTACTGATTAAAAAAGTACTGATTAAACTTCTTTACTCAAGTAAAAGTAAAGGCTTGTAAATTTACTTAAAGTATAAAAGTAAAAGTAGAAACCACTTTTTTCATGCCGTTGCCTACATTTTAAATGGATGTCTGCCAAAAGGACTAGATCTCCGTTGTGTTTATTTTCAATCATCTCGTCGTCCATACTACTATGCTAACGCCACCGCCACCAAGCTGCAATGATTTGCAACGAATGAATACCGCCGAATCTGTCGATTCATCATCTCTAGTGGTGTGTCAAATGCAACGTAGATTCCCATCCAATTAGATTGAATTTGGTATTGATGACGTGAAAAATAATAACGGTAACTCCATTGAAATGATTCAAAACTAAAGTAACGAGCCATTTTTTTTAAAATGTAAGGAGTAGAAAGTACAGATATTTGTGTAAAAATGTAAGGAGTAGAAGTAAAAAGTCGCCATAAAAATAAGTAGTAAAGTAAAGTAAAAAAATATCAGAAAAATCTACTTGAGTACAGTAACGAAGTATTTGTACTTCGTTACTTCCCATCTCTGCTAGCAACAATGACAAGGTTAGAAAATATTAGGAGAAAAACAAAGCAACCAAAAAGTGTGTCAAAGCATCATGCGGAAGGGATAAGCTTTTTAGCGGCTAGTGGAGCTTGTTTGCATAGGGAAGGAAGATTACTCCCTAGTTCTTTACATTTCAGATCTAATCAATAGCTTAATGTTTTACGCTTGTAGGTTACCTACATCTGAAGTACAGTTCTTAGGGGGTATTTAGTTGTCTAGCATAGTGTTTCCCAGCCTTTTTTTGACTTACAGTGGGGCAAAAAAGTATTTAGTCAGCCACCAATAGTGCAAGTTCTCCCACTTAAAAAGATGAGAGAGGTCGGTAATTGTCATCATAGATATACCTCAACTATGAGAGACAAAATGAGAAAAAATATTTCAGAAAATCACATTGTCTGATTTTTAAAGAATTTATTTGCAAAATATGGTGGAAAATAAGTATTTGGTCAGTTACAAACAAGCAAGATTTCTGGCTCTCACAGACCTGTAACTTCTTCTGTAAGAGGCTCCTCTGTCCTCCACTCGTTACCTTCATTAATGGCACCTGTTTGAACCCGTTATCAGTATAAAAGACACCTGTCCACAACCTCAAACAGTTACACTCTAAACTCCACCATGGCCAAAACTAGAGAGCTGTCAAAGGACACTCGAAACAAAATTATAGACCTGCACCAGGCTGGGAAGTCTGAATCTGCAATAGGTAAACAGCTTAGTGTGAAGAAATCAACTGTGGGATCAATTATTAGAAAATGGAAAACATACAAGACCACTGATAATCTTCCTCGATCTGGGGCTCCACACAAGATCTCACCCCGTGGGGTCAAAATGATCACAAGAACGGTGAGTAAAAATCCCAGAACCACACGGGGGGACCTAGTGAATGACCTGCAGAGAGCTGGGACCAAAGTAACAAAGGCTACCATCAGTAACACACTACGCCGCCAGGGACTCAAATCCTGCAGTGCCAGACGTGTCCCCCTGCTTAAGCCAGTACATGTCAAGGCCCGTCTCAAGTTTGCTAGAGAGCATTTGGATGATCCAGACGATGACTGGGAGAATATCATATGGTCAGATGAAACCAAAATAGAACTTTTTGGTAAAAACTCTACTCGTCGTGTTTGGAGGAGAGAGAATGCTGAGTTGCATCCAAAGAACACCATACCTACAGTGAAGCATGGGGGTGGAAACATCATGCTTTGGGGCTGTTTTTCTGCTAAGGGACCAGGACGACTGATCCGTGTGAAGGAAAGAATGAATGGGGCCATGTATCGTCAAATTTTGAGTGAAAACCTCCTTCCATCAGCAAGGGCATTGAAGATGAAACGTGGCTGGGTCTTTCAGCATGACAATGATCCCAAACACACCGCCCGGGTAACGAAGGAGTGGCTTCGTAAGAAGCATTTCAAGGTCCTGGAGTGGCCTAGCCAGTCTCCAGATCTCAACCCCATAGAAAATCTTTGGAGGGAGTTGAAAGTCCGTGTTGCCCAGCGACAGCCCCAGAACATCACTGCTCTAGAGGAGATCTGCATGGAGGAATGGGCCAAAATACCAGCAACAGTGTGCGAAAACCTTGTGAAGACTTACAGAAAACGTTTGATCTCTGTCATTGCCAACAAAGGGTATATAACAAAGTATTGAGATGAACTTTTGTTATTGACCAAATACTTATTTTCCACCATATTTTGCAAATAAATTCTTTAAAAATCAGACAATGTGATTTTCTGGATTTTTTTTTCTCATTTTGTCTCTCATAGTTGAGGTATATCTATGATGAAAATTACCGGCCTCTCTCATCTTTTTAAGTGGGAGAACTTGCACTATTGGTGGCTGACTAAATACTTTTTTGCCCCACTGTATGTATCCCTTTGGGTATTTTTTCTTACAATGAGTACCCCTCATAGTCAAAGGTATTGATGACTGCCCAAAAGTGGAATGTACAATAACTAGTTATAAAATGAGCATTTAATTTTTAGGCATTTTATTCTTTCCTTCTCAAATACAACACAACATGAATATGTTGCCCGGAAGCTAGTAACGAATCAAAATAAATACAAAATAAAATCATATTATAAACTGCCTCTATAAAACTGGAGCTCTTTTGAGTGACTCCCCTGTAATTACATATAAACTTGATGAATTGGAAACAAAATACCAAAAAAATGTTTTAATCAGACTGACTCCATTTATGTTATTTTGATTTCTACATTCATGACACCTGAGCTGCTTTGATCAGATGTGGAAAAACAGCAGATACCAGGCTGTTCTCTACTTCCAGTCTGTTCCTCTGCTTGGTTTTGATGTGTGTTAAAGCTGATGGTGAACTCAAAGAAAACCTTACATTTTGGCAGCAGCACCTAGAGCCAAAAGTGACAGTTGGTATATGCGAGCTGGGAACCGATTTATGCCAGAGTGGAAACTGGTTTAATAAACCCAAATTAGGATTTTCAGTGCCCATGTAGGACCTTTGACGAAACTGGCATATGCAGTTTTTAAACTGGCATAAACCAGATGCTAGTTAGTAGCAGGCATTAACCAGTTTCCAACTGGCATATGCCGGTTAGCAACTGGCATAAGCCGGTTCCCAATGGGCATATACCATTTTTAAAAACTGGCATGCCAAAAACCACTTTTGGCTCTCGCTATCATTCCATTTTGGTTGAAAAAAAATAGCTTTTCTTTTTTTTCCCTCACAAAGTAGAAAAGATCTCAGCCCTTTTTATTTTACTACCTAAGAAAAAAATATATACTCATAAACCTGTTGCAATGCACTCCGGGACCACTAGGGGTATGAGTACCCCCTGTTGGGAATCACTGGTCTAGCATACACATTTCATTTTACACCTTAATGCTCCTAAATCTACTAAGAAGGCTATATCTGCTTATCCTTTTTTAAGGGCAAGTGCATATTATATTGCAGGAAGGCAAGGAGTCTGGGTTCACATTGAACAGGTTGCCAGTCCATCACAGAGACAGACAGGATGAACAACAATGCACGCACTCACTCTTACCCTAAGGTTACATTTAAATAAGGAAAAACATGACAATAATACATTTAAATAATAATAATATAATAAATAATAAACATTTATTTACAAACCTGTCAAAGTTTTCATATAGAATAAAGGACACCAGTCCATCCTGCTGGTTTCTGACAACAGTCTTATCTAAAACACTCCACTCTTTGTCTCTTGAGCCAAGAACAGTCAACAACTCCTTGGTCCTCTCATTAGTTTTGACGTAGGCTCTTAAGATTCTGCCAGAGAGATAAAGGAAAAAAGCAACTCATTAACAAAACAATTAAATGAAGCAGGTTTATTTTGTGTTTCTGTATAAAAAATTATTTGGTTTTTAAACATCTAAGACCCACCTTACTTTGTCTAAATGAGACAGAAAATGACTAGGAACCCAGCCCTGTGGTTCCTGGTTTTCTTTTCTTCTTGTTTCCTCTTTTTTCTCAGGATTTGGTGGACATGGAAGGATGATTGTGAGGGGTCTCCTAAGTGGCTGCGTTTTAGGGTGGGTGAGGTGGAGCAGAGGGCTGACAGAGACCACCAACTCATATGCATCATTCCTGGACTTAATGGCAGCCAGGAGGATGGCGTCCACCGGCTGGACCTGAAGCAGATGAGCAAACATCTGTTTGGCTGGATTTGGAAGAAGACACTGATTGAAATGAGGACATGTTTTTCCTGACACTTTAATTCTACCGACAGCTGGCTGTTTAATCAAAGTGAGCTGAGCAGAGTGGGAGCGGTTGTTTCTTGACGTGAGATCATGCCGCAAACTACTGCAGTGAAGTCAGTTCAAACACGTTTCCACTCTCATGTACATTAAAATGCACTGTACATCTGTTTATATTTTTTCCCATGCAGCCAACATCTGTGGCAGCAAATCTGTATTGCTGCTTATCTTTTTTCCTTGAATCTTCATTTGCTTTTTAATGAGAATAATTTTAACACTGAATTTTAAAGTGTTAGAGCCAATCTGGAAAAATCTGTTTTTCATAATGAAGTTTGTCAGGTCTTCTACTCTGTGAAAGCAGCTCTAAAGGTGTGGTGATCAACTTATTTTCTCCATACCATAGTTTGGGCCATTATTGGAGCAGTGAATGATCCTGGAGGGTAGTTCAGAGAGATCCGAGGGTCCATGGGAAGTTTTAATGACAATCCCTTCTTGGGAACAATGTACATTTCACTTTTAAGACGTGAAACAACAGCAAATATACCCAAGGAGTACACCTTCACCTCTGCAAAACAACCCTGAGAAAAATATAAAAACATGCATATAGTAATTATTCTTTTCTTCAAATAGTAAGACACATGAAAAAAATGAAGGTAATCTGCTGTAGGCAAATTGAAATTTTTATATGATTTAAAAATATGGGTGTTATGTTTGTTTTGTTTGGCCAGCAGGTTTGACTTATGGCTTTTATATGTGCCATATCAAAATCGAGTAAGGCCCAATTTTGAAAGTAAACCAGTTCTTGGGTCAGTGAAAACAGGATAGATTGAATCAGATAAAAGCACTATTGCATTATGGGTAATTTAGACACAAATGTAAACTCCCACCTCTCAAGCCATGATTGCTCCAGTCTGTTTTAGGCTAGGGAGTCTAAAGGTATGTTCAGACCAAACTCATTCTGGGTGTTTGAGTATTTGATTTACATCCAACGTCAATGGTGGGCAGAATCAGGCAGCGTTGTTTGGTCCTAGAGTAGAAGTGTCAGTCCACACATCAGGAGTAGCACTTCCAAGTATTAGCCGTCCGAGTTTCGAAGCGTTTAATGTCTGAGTTCAGAAATTTAAATTTTAGCAGCTTGAAACGCAGGTTCAACCAATCAGAAAAGCTGATCCAAGAGTTTTCTGAGCGACAGACACTACATGCAACCTGTTATTACTTCTGCAGAGTTGTCTGCTTATGGAAAATGAAGAAATATATTGCCGTTAAATTCCACAGCCTTTAAAAAGCCAGGAATATGGATTTTTTTTATAAACAAGAAGAGCGAGCTATGATCATAATGGCTACTCTCAAACATTTTCCTATTTAACTGTTTATAAATATGTACATTAACTAAGAATGTTAAAACCTGCTGGCAAAATTTTTTAGATTTTATATTCTGGTACTTTTAGTTTTTACACAAATAAAAAAAAAAGCTTTATAATCACTTTTAGTTGCTAAAGACTGCAGTTGGAAATCCCTGAACGCCTGGCCAGATACAGAGAGCATTCACTGTTGAGTCCCAGCACAGGCACATGCTGATATGCTGGGGGTCTACCTCTCTGAACAAGAATTAATTATTTTAGCAAAATCATGATCCTGATGAACTCAATGCACACTTTTTTTTCTCAAAATATGTTAAAAGGATTTTCCCCCAACTCATCAAAGCAAATAAAGCCAAGACACCTTCTATACGGCACCAACAGAGCAGAACCACTCAACAACCCAAGCTGAGCAAAGCATCTTGACCTATGTTTGACCCCAGTGTCCAAGTTTTAGCATTTAAACACTTGGGATGCCTAGAACACATTTGGGCAGAATGCATCATAAAGCTAAATCCAAATACTTCAAATTGTAATGATCTTGGCGCTGATGGCTGGCTTAATTACTCATTCCATTCACCTGTCTAACTCTGCCTGGTTTCTAATCACTGCCCATCTGATCCACCTGCTCCTGCCTCTATTTAAGGCGCTTGCATCCAGCCATCAAGCCAGATTATTCTTGTTCTCTCTAGCCAGTGCTGAGAGTGTTTGTAGAGTTCCTTGGTGTTTCTGATTTCCTGATCTTGACCCATTCTGCCTCTCAACAACTCAGACTGAATTGTTCCAGTCTGATATCAGGGGTAAGAGGAATTTTAGCATCAACTAATTGTTTCTTAATACCCAATCCTGACCTGTTCTGCTTCTCAACCACTGTGCCTGCCTGTTCCTGTCTGAACGGTTTGCCTGAACTGTCTTTGGACTCCTAGACCTCTGAGCTTGCCTGTTCCTGTCTAAACAGTTTGCTTGAACTGTCTTTGGACTTCTGGACCTCTAAACTTGCCTGACCAGGCTTCAGATTCCTGGCCCTCTGAGCCTCCTGTTTAGATCTTTTTGCCTAACCTTGCTTTGGACTCCTGCTTGTTCTCCATTCTCCGAGGCTGCAGTGCCTGGGACATTCTGGGAGGCCCTGTATCCTATTGGCAGCCCATCGGCTGAATCCTACCTTATTCTCTGGCTATGGACTGAACTTTTATACCAGGTTAGTGACTAATGCTTTCATTTTCTCCTCCACTGGATTTACGTGGTCACTAACCTGTGTTTTCTTTTACAGAGTTTCCTGTGATAGACACCCAAGGCGCTCAACTATGTTTTAAATAAAATTTTTTGAAGTATTCTACTGTCTGTCTTGCCTCTAATACAGGGTCCTTTGTTCTGAGTCATGAAACAAATGGTAGCTCCAACTTCCTGTTCATACTGTTTGACACAGGCTTGTAATTTGTTATTTCCTTCTTATGCTATTCATGCATATTTACATGACTCCAAAAATAAATCACATGATGATCGGAAAAAATAAATACATCAACCAAGACATCAAAAAAGCCTAGTCAAATGTTCTAGTGCTGTTCTATGTGACGTCAAGTGTGCTCATGTTAGTCCAATCTAACAAATAGTTGAAGAGTTATATTCAAGAGGGATTTTGTGGATACTCTTGACCACATGTGGCAGTTTCATTTGAAAACTCTGTAATGCCTGTTTAATAGATATTTTGGTTAATCATCGAAAAATAGAAAAGCTTAGTCAAAGACATTGTCTTATATAGCTTTAAGAGCAACACCTTTTGGCCTCCAAGTGGTGCATCTGTTGTCACAGGGGATATGTAGCTCACTCTCTTCTCCTTATCCACCATCTTTACAGCAACCTCTCTGTGGCTGCTGCGATGGTGCACATAAAAAGGCACAGCCAGGGTTATGGGGAAGTGAAAGCTGTGTGTGTCTTTAGTATTTATCCAAATCACTCTGCTGATGAGCTCCTCCAGGCCGTTCACCATGAAGCAGCTTAGGGCGTCGGCCATCTCACACCTCAGGGTGCCAGCGGGTGCTCTGGTAAAACAGACCTCTGTTGGTTTATCGGACTCGTCCATCTGATCTGTGAGACTGAGCGTTGATTTAGAACACAAGAGATCATTAAAATAGAGCACTTTGAAGTTTTTAAGCACAAGTTTTAATAAGAAATATGGGTGTGTTCATCTTTTAGCAACAATTTAAGGGGTTCCAGCATGCACCAGTGCACACTTTCCAATATCAGCTTCTGCCAGACTTGGTCTGTCCCTCTGAGCTGAATTTTCATGATTTGTTTGGCTTTTCGCACAAATGCAGCCACTGACCTGACAATGAACTGTACAAAATATCTAGCCGTGCGGAGCGCAGGAGGTCAACATGCGGGGCTGGGCGATAGCGCGTTGCTGCATTTCAGTCTGAATCATTGAGTGGGAGAAATGAAGAGGAAGCTCCTATTTCCATCCACACAGAAAAAGTAGCTAAATGATGTTCTGCTGAGCCTGTTCTGTCATTTCACAGTTTAAAAAGCAATGCTTGGCAAAAAGACTTCTGAAAAATGTAAATATTTTGCAATATAACATAGACTTTAAGGAGACAAACTTTCATAAAATAAAACCAGTGGGTTGTAAAGTAATCACACTGTCTAGATCTTGCTGATGGTATACAATTTATTTTGATTTCTTTCTAATAATGTACTGTAACTGTTCAATTACACTGCTTTAATTTTCCCAATTTGGTGCAGTAAAAGGTACTCCTCTCCTCTCCTCTCCTCTCCTCTCCTCTCCTCTCCTCTCCTCTCCTCTCCTCTCCTCTCCTCTCCTCTCCTCTCCTCTCCTCTCCTCTCCTCTCCTCTCCTCTCCTCTCCTCTCCTCTCTTCTCCTATCCTATTTGATTCCATTCAATTCCATTCGATTCTCACTTCACAACAAAAGACCAAGCCCCTGTACTGTTTTTTGTTTTTGTTTTCTGGACGACTGAGCATCTTTTCAAGCATAACAGATCAATGCAAATCAGTGTCGGGAAGATGGGTTAAAAAAAAGACCGCACTTTTTTTTTTAAAGAAAGAAGAAAATGTGGCATGTATTGATATTTAACATCCTTCGCTATGATATTGCAAAATAAAACCAAGTGCAACCAACTGCTGGAGAAGTCACAGAAAATTGAGAAGTTTAAAACTGTTAGCCACAGCTTATTGATGGCATACAGGTATTGAAATGTAATCAAAATGGGCTTTAAAACCGCTCGAGCCTGGAACACAGATTGATCTCTCAGCAGGAAACCAACCTTAAACATATACAAGACCTGCAAGGAAATAAAAGGTTTTCCTTTTATTAGAAAGGCCTTAGTCAAAAGCTTGACGTCTGTCCAACTACATAATAAACTAAATAATGGAACCAGAAGTGAAGGCTGCTTCAAAAAGGACAAATAAACTTGAGAAAGATTTGTTAACCTGAAATATATGAATGTTCCAAGTTTGTAGAAATTTAAGGGATTTAAAACCTTAACATGTAACAGGCTGCAGGTTGTTAGCAAACATGCTGGATTAGAGAAATTCTTTTTTTTTGCTACTATAGAGATATAAGTAAAAAGTATGATGTTGTCGGGATCAATCAGTAAAGATAAAACCCAGATTCAAGTCAAAGCAGACATGAGACTCTTCTATGTGTTTGCTTTAATCATAAACATGCTGCTGTTGCTGCACAAGCTTTAAATAGGCTATAAAATAGTTTTGTTTAAATACTTTATTGGTTTCATATTTGAATAAACAGGCAGTTTCTAGGAAATTAAATTGCATGTTGTGATTGTGGGTTTGACTAGCCAAGAAAATCCCTTGACAAGAGTAAGTGAATATATAGTCAGGGAAAAAGACAAGACTGAGTTCAAGACTTAGAAAATATGGTCTCTAAACTGGTTTGAAGACAAGTCACCAACACCATAAGGTGAAGAACATATCCAATACTTGAAAATAATATTAATTAAAATAATTCCTACATGCACCTTGATAAACTTAGATGTTTTCTTCCTTTTTCACTGGATACTTTAAGGTTTCAACATAAAAAAATAACAAAAGGTTTATTTCAAGTACTTGAGTAAAAACAGCATAATAATTACAGAAGCTCACCTTATTGCATTCCAGTTCTCTTCTGTCTTTCTTTCAGTTTTATTCTTTCTATATTTGTTTTCCTCTTCCAGTAAAGAACCATGAGAATGGAAATCCCTCTCTTGTGCGATTCCGATGTGGGCTTCTCCTTTAGTCTTGTTATCCATGTTGTAGTTTAAACTGTCAAATTCAGAGTCCAACATGTACTTCCCATCAAAACTGTTCTGAACATCATCTTTATTTTCCAAATTAGTTGCAGGCTGAGGTTCCCTGAAGTCTTCAGGTTGGTCTGAATCCTCCTTGTGTCTGGATTCCTGAACGTCCTCTAGCTGTGATAGCTGGAGCATTGCTGCATGCAGCTTCGAAATGGTTTTGGTAACTTTGTCCATGATGTTGTCTATGTCTTCTCCAACACATAACAAAATGTCAAAAGTAGACTCTAAACAGGTTTTATTTTTATTTTCTGAAAATGATATAGAAAAGATAACATGGATAAATTAAAAGCAGCAACAAGTAATAATGATAGAGTGTTTTTGAAATCAGAACAACGCACCAAACACATGGCATCCGCATTTTGACTTCAACAGTCAAAGGCGGCTCTAAAGAAATGGGTTTTTAAGGTTGACTTAGAAGAACTCAGGCTTTCAGCACGTTTTTACAGTCTTCTGGAAGTTAGTTCACAGGAGTATAACTGCTGTTTCTCCATGTTTGGTTCTAGTTCTGGGTGGACAGAGTAACCTTGAACTACAAGACCTGAGTGGTCTGGAAGGTTGATACGCTGACAAAAACTCTATTATGTATCCAGTTAGTGTTGCCATAGGAACAACTGTTTTCCTTTTCTGTTGGAGGGAAGAGGCCATCCCATTCACGTTTATACCCCCCTTTCAATCAAGGTGCCTTCAACTGCTGGGATTGTGACTTCATTGGGAGTAACAATGAATAGTTAAGGGTAGTACCTAGGGGATGGTTTGGGATTGTTTTTCTAAAGTTTCTGCCAAATAATTAATTAGGTTAGCTCAAGAGGGTGTGCGGTGTAAAGGGCACATTATACTTCTGCAACTGCTCACATCAAATGTCGCTTGCTTCTGGTCGTGAACCAGATTTCTGGTATGCTTCTGCAAAATCAATCTGGAATTTCTAGGGACGCATAGCAGTTTCACGCCAAAGCGCTAGGGGGAGCCGATTCGAAAACTTGCGAGAACTTCAGAGGATGGTCACGAGAACTTCTTCGGTGGCGCCGGCAGGAGTGTTTATCTTCCAAGTTCTGAGGCATCGTACAAGTGGTTGTACTTCCGAACCTCCTCGATCAACCTTTCGTCGTGGTTATCCATTGTTGTTATTACTCCTCGGTTATTTAAAAATGGTGCGCCCCAGCACCGAATCGAGAAGGACGACCACACAGACAGCCGGAAACCAATACCAAGGACCGATCACAGCTGCTTTTTGTTTGCGCTCTTCCGCTTGACGTCTGCACAGGTTTGCGACCATCCTACACGTAGTCAGGATTTTTTTGAGGTGCGTGACGATCGTTGTGGAACCTCTGCCAAGGGGGGCATGGTCGTACAGAGACAGATTTGACGGTTATAGAGGCTATGCGTCAGAAGCATAAATTGGCCTTAAGTCAATCAATGCATGGAAGAGAGCTGAAACACACGGAAAGAGCTTGGACTGAAACATCTAAAGTAATTAATTTAATTTCTCCAGTTCTTACATTATGTAAAACTGGCAGTCATTACTACATGTATTACTGGGTGGAAAATAAATGCCTTCAGATGAATTGATCTTATTTAATCATATTGATGCAATTAATAACATTTTTATAATTATGTGAAAACAAATGGTTAAAATGCTTTAAATTTGTCAATTTATTTCCATAAATTATAATGAATAAATCGTGCATTGTGTACCTTTATTTACAGTTATAAGACCCAAGGATAAATGTTTATTAATGAAATTCACAATTTTTTTTACTTTCCTGGTTTTATGGTTTTTAACCTGCATCACTTATTAAATGATCAAAAAGATTAATGGAGTTTTAAAGTGGTTTGTAAAAAACTTGACAAACATGAAAAGTGCAGCAGTATAAAGGTGCAGCAAGAGAGATTGTGTTTAAAACCGTTTCTGTACATATAGAGTAACTTTAGCTCAAACCAAGTCACCCTGAGCTGCACCACAGACTGTGGGTGAAACAGGAAGCAAGTGTACAGATGTTTACACACAGTTTCACAGTGTCAAAGTGTCATTTTTTGGTATGGGTTTTGTATAATAGCTTTCACATGTCTGGGAAAAATCAATACATCATGAATTGTAAAACTCAACTATTTTAACTTTTTACATAATTAGGGAGACTATGTGAAACTCATAAGATCTGATTATATTTTGAAAGACCAAAGGTAAGTCACCCAAATCTTTCACTCTCTACGTGTACTGAAACCGTCTTTTATAACCAAAACCTCTTTTTACGTCACTATTTAATTTCAGTTTTTTTTTTTTTTTTTTTTTTTACAAATGTAGAATAATATAATCTAAATGTTTATATTAAAGCCTTTCAAAATACATCTCCATACCGGAAATGCATTTTGCAATTCTCAACGTCCTTGTTTCTAAAAAAATTGCAAAATAATGTGCCAGGTTTAAAACAGCAGACCAAAAAAATTAGTAATTTAGTGACATTCCCTTACTGTTAAAAGAAAAAATAATTATAATATCAATATATCCCCTCTGAAAAAAACAGGTCCCTGGAAAGAACAAAATTCTTCACACTTTTTTATAAGATTTCAAGAAGTAGGCTATGGGGATTAGCTTAATACTAACAAAATTACAGACTTTACTTTAATTATTCTACATGCTAAAGAAAAAAATGAACATTAAGGTGTGCAAGCAATTATTTACAAAGTAAATCAGATTTGGAAATCTTTATGTACACTTTGTATACAATGCATCAAACCCACATGAAATAAGGAGGATGCAGTACCTTTTCTAGGGTCAGTCTGATCTTCGTCGCCTCCTTGTGGAAATTTTTCAAGCATACAGGCAAATTCTCTGATAACTTTTCTCCAGTCTATCAGTATCTCTGAATGAAACTCATTCAGCTCTTGAAGTACTATAACAACATTCTCCTTTTGCTCTTTAAAGGCACATTTTTTTCTCTGTTTGTCCTCCTCTGTACATTCCTCTGACCCCCTCTTTCCTTCCTCTCTGCTGCTCCCACATGCAGATCCAGAATAATAATTTCTGCAGTGCCTGGTTCCTTGAGGACCTTTTTCCAAAGTGTTGGAGAGACTTTCCTCAATGCTTGTGACAAGAGGACTGTTTGCTTCATTGATCCGATGAGTTTCAGTCTGATTTGCATCCATGCTAATCTGAAAAAGATAATAGGATGAGAGCCAAAGGTTTAGAGCTTTTCCTTCAGGCTTTCCTTTCAAACCACCTTCACTTCCTAGACTTGAAGAAATTGAACCCCAGTTGTACTTTGATTTGGAGCCACTGGTAGTGAATGTTGGTGTGAATGTAGGCTGCCCCAGCAGGAGGCAAACCTGCCTTCATGTGGCTGCTGGCAGTAAAATGTGTTGCTAAGGTGACCCCCAGACGGGTGGGACAGGGTTAGACAAAAGAAAAGCTCCACAACAAAAGCTTCATGGGAACACAAACATGATACTACTGTCATCTTCCACTCCTCTGCCCCTCAGTTTACTGCATGAGTGAGCAAAGAGATGGAACCCAGAGCTCCTCAGGAATTCAGCTCAATTTCAGACGATAAAGCTTTTTTCCTGAGTATTTCTATCCGGAACAATAGCAATGTTTCTCATTTAAAGGGATCCTTGTGCGTTAATTGTGTTTTAAATTGCATCTTTAAAAGGTTTCGTAGCAGGGAAAATGCTTGAGTTACCCCGGCACCGTGCCAGGCATCAGTTTAAAAGTTTCCTGTGGAGTTCAGTTTTCTTTTTTCTGTACACAAAAATATTCAAAGCACTTAAACTTGTTCAGAATTCTAAGCAAAACCTTTAACATTTTTTACTGGTATTCTATGTAATAAAGCAACACAAAACAGAGCATAACATTTTTTTATTTTTTTTTATGAATTACTTTTTTTTGGCAACAAGTTTTAGCTTATGCACATTTAAAGATTTTTATTTGCTTTAAAAAAAATGTGATTAAGTAGTGTGAGAATCTCAAATATTAGCTTTAACTGGGCCTTTCTACCATTTCAAAGGGTTTTAGTCTTAGCCATTATATAGCAGCTCCAAGTTTATGTTTAGGGTTGTCCAACTAAAAGGGTAAACTTGTTCTCAAGTGTTTTGTAGTGTCAAAGATATCTATTTCTCTGGTTCTTTTTCCTGAAAAGAAATCACACAGGACAAACTCTTTAAATAACACTTCCTAACTTATATGTATTAAATAACCAGGAGACATAACAACAGATTTTGATATAAATTGTAATCTTACTCAGATCAGAGAATTTGCTTAGAGTTATAGCAGGCCACATCATCACATCAATGATAATTATCTTAACAGTAGCCTTTAACATGTTTTCGTATATTGCATTAATTTTGCTTAATCAGTTAATAAACACTGTAAAGCACCAGGTTCCCTGTTCCTGCTGAGGAAAAGCATTCCCACAGCATTATTCTCCCACCACCACGCACGCTGCCACATATAGTGCTCCACGCTCAATGTTTTGTATGCAATCCAAAAAGTTTGGATGAGCATCTTTGGTGCGTGGATTACATGGAAAGAGTTTAAGAGTGCTAAGCAAATCTGAAAACCCCTCCAGAGTAGCCATTTTACTCGTGGCTGCTTCTCTGATTAAAGCTCTGTGTGTTCTATATATCAGGTTACGTGGATAGATACGGTAGGTCTCGGTTGGTTCACAGATTAGAGAGTGTACTGAACAACACACTGTGTCACATCACGTTTAAAACTTTAATGTAATTTTGTATACTAATTCTGCTTTCTTCTTAACTTTTTCCCCTGACATTTCCGCTGCGCTTCTTTACAACGTTGTTAGTTCACTAATCTTGTTTAATAAACCTATTCGGATAACAAAACAGCTGCTTTTACACTTGTTTTTTTTTCTTGGATTTTATTTAGGGGCTTTAGAGTATGGGGCGCCAAGTTCAATAAATGCCAGGCTTTGCCAATTTTCTTTCTTTTTTGTGTGTGAAAAAAAAAATTCTTTACCCTTCACCATTAAAGTACTTTTTTTTTTTTTGTGCTTATTACACAAAATATGAAATGCATCAATTCTAAGTGGTAATTTAAATAATTTAACAAAGTTCAAGACATTAACTTTTTTACAATATATAAAATAATTGGTATTGTATTAAGTAAATCACCCACATCTCTGCTATGGTAATGTTTCTTCAGAGCTAAGCACTAGATGTACATACAAGGTATCATCCTACACACCTAACACTGTTTTGGAGTTCCTTATGTAACCAAATCCAGGAAGGTCTTTTATAAAAAAGAAAAAAAAAAACTTAAACAACAACAACAACAGAACATTAAGTGAAACCTTTACTCCTAATTTGATAAATTTTGTTTTGAGATATTAACAAGATTGTAAAGATAAAATATATGGATCTTTTTTTGCAGTTCACAGAACATTTGGTGCTTTGTCTCCATCATGTGGCGGATTCTGCACACGCAAAGCAAGTGCAATTTTTAATGGGAACACTTAAAGAAAAAAAATGTATGTTATATTTTTCTTAATAACACTCTTAAATTAGATAGATAGATAGATAGATAGATAGATAGATAGATAGATAGATAGATAGATAGATAGATAGATAGATAGATAGATAGATAGATAGATAGATAGATAGATAGATAGATTCAATTCAATTCAATTCAGTTTATTTATATAACGCCAAATTCACAACACATGTCATCTCAAGGCACTTTACAGTTCAACCAGATCATACAGTCAAATTGATACAAAGCTTTCTATCTAAGGAAAACCAGTTGATTGCATTGACTCATTGACTCAAATACAATCCCTCACACTAAGCATGCTTGTAGCGACAGTGGAGAGGAAAAACTCCCTTTTAACAGGAAGAAACCTCCAGCAGAACCAGGCTCAGTGTGAGCGGCCATCTGCCGAGGCCGACTGGGGTTCAAGGAGACAGAAGCAGAGACACAAAAAGCAGCTGTAAAAGGCGGCGCCGTCCAGGAAACACACAGCCAGGCAGACGAGATAGATAGATAGATAGATAGATAGATAGATAGATAGATAGATAGATAGATAGATAGATAGATAGATAGATAGATAGATAGATAGATAGATAGATAGATAGATAGATAGATAGATAGATAGATAGATAGATAGATAGATAGATAGCATCTCACAGATGTTATCTGTTATTAGCCAAATTAGAGCAAGGTTTATCTCATCTCCTTTAACATTTAAGTATGGGTGGTGCATTTGTTGGCTGCAAATCAAACTCTGTTTTTACATGTATCCTGGATAGAGACATTTTAGATAAAGAGATTTAGAAAATCTGTGGCACCGTGGTCAAATTCTCTGACACATAAACACTACATAGCTTTTTCTACCTTATCTTCAGCAGCCATCCAATGATAATGGCAGCTTGATGGCAGATCAGAGCAATATCTAGTGGCAAAGCTGGTGTTGTGAAGTTGTTGTGTTGTGAGGTCAACTTAAATGTTTGTAATCAAGCCTTGTGTTAAACATATTTGCAATTGCTGTCCACTTCGACAACCGAGACAAAAAGAAAAACTGAACCAGCCAGCAAAGACGTCAATTTCACTAATGTGTCACTGGTTTAGAGGACAATGTAGCTTTGTTTTATTTTTTTATATTGTTTACTTTATTGTTTATGTACTTTATTTAAAGTATACTTTAAGTATACTTTAGTAAACTTAAACTAAATTTTAAAACATTTAGTTCAAAGAAGTATTACTTTAGTAATACTTCAAGTAGACTAAAAATACATTGTTCGCGTATACTTTCTAACTTATACTTAAGTATTCTTAATAGAATTTACTTCAACTATGCTGCTTTTTGCTGCTGAAAAGCATGTGAATAAATATAGATAAATTGCATTTTAATTAATAATGATTATCTGTTGCTGTTCTTCATTAAAATCAACCCTTCTTAGGAAAACTTGATGCATTCCTATCCCCACTGAATCCATAGCCCAGAGCATGTGGATCAGGCAGGGACATGCCAGCTTAAAGACTTCACACATTCCTCTGAACAGCTCTAGAGCTCCATCCTTCTCTCTAATAATACCATGTCCTTATTTCCGTGTTGGCTCAGAAACACGCGCTGACGATGGTTTGACAGCTGGTAAGTGTCACAACAAACATTACTGACTCGGTTGGTTTTTATCAGAAGTTAAAGACGGGGAAGGTTCCCCGATGGGCGTGGAGCTGATTTTACTCAAAGACTCAGAGGAGAGTGACTGATACTAGAGTGAAATCCAAAGCCTGGTTTTTAAAAAAAAGACAGTAGGGAAGTAAAGGTGAGCGGATCAATGCCGGAAGTTTCCTCCAGTCTTGAAGTTGCAGGTAAGTAGGCTGCACACATGCCTCCGAAAAATTTATTCGTTGTTGTTTTTTTTTTTGCAAAAAGGATAAATATCGGGGTGAATAAACACCATGTTAGGTAGGAAAAGTATATTGTCCGCACGCGCTCTAAACAAAGTTGCTTACAAATGCCTAATCCGAGTTAGTTTAGTGTTTCTTTAATCTTTTGCGGTGCAATTATAGGATTAAGTTATATTTGCGGGATGAAACCGTTAAACTGTGAAAATATGAAAACAGTTAATTGGATCCACACGTGCAACGCACAATAAAATCACACCCATTAAAAAAAAAAAAAATGAATGCCCTTCCAAGACTATAAATTGTATTAATATTCATTTTTACCAGAGTTTCAAGTTATATGGAATATGGATAGAACAATATAGAGGTTGTTAATGTTGTGCCGCTTATTATGAGGCATACTTGGGTATTATTGCTCCTAAACAAGGAAGGAGGCACCAGGTGGACTTTGTTCAAAGTGATGAACAGAAAGTATTGAGGAGTTTTGTGTTGGTGTGCATGCAGAGGCGTGCATGCTGTGACTCACACTGTGATTGAAACGTGAAACATTACCTGCAACTTGGGAGGGAGGGGGGTAGCTGCTGCCAGGTGGGCGGGCCATAAAGTACAGTTTTTTGCTTATTTTTACACTTAAATGCATCAGATCAGCAAACATAGTGTAGAATCCTAGTAGTTAATACAAAAACAAAGAAAAAAACAACAACAGATGTGTCAGGTAACAAAGTACAAATACTTTGTTAATGTACTTAAAGGCACACTATGCAACATTTTTCAGTTAATTAATGTGTTCCATAACGTTTTGGATGATTAAATGAGTCATTTCAGGTTGAACAAAGGTATTCTCGGCCGCCCTAGTGGTCTGTGGGGGAAATACCGCACTTGCAATTGCAGGAGCACCGACCCGCACCCACAGGTCAGAGTCTCGCGAGAGTCGGTCTTGCTTTACGGCGAGAACTGCTACACGCCCCCAGTTAAAGGTATGCTCGTTGCTAGCACAGTGGCGATCTTTGTGCAGTGCTGCTTTCACACCGGACGCAGCAAAAGCAGCAAAATCGCGTCTGCTGCTTCATTTTTACTGCTTGTACCAGTTAGTTCTGACGCGCGGCTGAAGCAGCTTTGCTGCTCTGGCTGCACGGTGCAAAAGTGTGTCTGACGCGCGTTGGGCGGAGCTTCACTATCCTTTCTCTGCCTTGCAGCTATATTTGCTGTGATCAGTGGGAATAAAGTAGTTTTAATATGTTTTTAAGTGAGAAAATACACCTGAAAACGTAATCAGTGCAGTCAGTTCATTCAGATTATAATCCTGCCTTCCAATATTTTTTCTGTCGGAGCCGCTCAGACCCCCACATACCAGCGGTGCGCCGACAGTAGGAATCCCTTCAACAGCAGCCTCTGGCCGGGTCGCCTCCTCGCGGTTCACCGCGGCAGCTGGTAGGTGTTTTTCATCTAAATAATCCAAACTGCAGGCAGCAGGATAATAAAAGCCAACATATTCTGCCGGCAGATTTCTGCATTTTAAGTTAATTTAGGCGTCAATAAACTGTTTAAGATGAGTGATCATAGCGCTCTGATCATCAGCGCTGTGTCTCTCTCCCAGCCAGCTCCCAGATCAGCTTCTGTGATTGGTTGACGCGGCGCGTCGAGCAGCAAAAATTCAATTTTTCCATCTCGAGCAGCAGCGCGTTTGCGGTCAGATGCTAAACGCGCCCGACGCGCTGCTTCAGCTGCTCAGACGCGCTGCGCCTGCTGCTCAAAACGCGCCGCAGGACCTTTTGCTGCGCCTTGACGTGCGTCAACCATTGACTTTGCATGTAAACTTGCTGCTTCTGTCACGCCAGCTGCGTCCAGTGTGAACGTAGCATTAGTCATTCGTTGCGTTCGCCTGTCTGCTAAGCTCAAAACAACCTCGCCTGGCTTGACGGAGAAACCAGGAGAACAGCTGAGCATATTTACGACAGTGCACTTTTACTTTCGCCCTCTGGGGTGAGCCTCGCTGGAAAATCAACACCGGTTGCATAGTGTACCTTTAAGTGCACTTTTTAGGAATCTATACTCCATTACTTATTTTTCTTCCTACTTCAGACTTCTACTCATTACATTTTCACACAAGTATCTGTACTTTCCATTCCTTACATTTTTAAAACAAACTTTACTTTTTACTTTTGGCTTCATTTCACCTCATGTGCGCCATCCAATGCAGATCATTGGCGCCATCCACATCTAGTGAAAACTAGTGTAATTGGATGAGTCATATAACGCTAACAATCATTGGTTAGCTAAAGGAAACCATCAGAAGCAATCAGGTGTTCTTAAAACTGCAAATGCGAATTGTCTATGCCATGCTACAATGTTGAATTAAAAAAAAGATGTTGAAATGTCTGAAAGGTCGGACACAGGCGAGGGGTATCGGGAGACCGAGACCAACAAGACCTCCCTCATCCTTGGCCCTATCTCAAAGAATTTTTTCGAGATAGTCGAAAAATTGAGCTTTCAATTCATAGTGGGATCTGGCTGTTTTCTTAAAGGTTACTTCATACTTTTATACAGTACTTTTCACTTTTACTTGAGTAAAGAGGTCAAGTTGATACTTCAACTTTCACCAGTGTTTTTAAACTGCAGTATCTATACTTCTATTTAAGTAACAACTGTGTGTACTTTTGACACCACTGAAAAACAACTAACATAAAACTTCAAATGAATTTGTTCCTGTAAGGGGAAAAGCCTTTCTCCTTCCTTGGTAAATCACAAATGATCTGAGATGAACCAATTCATTTCAAAAACATTCTTCACTTTCACTATAAACACCCAGGCCCCAATGTATGGCTGTTAGATTAGTAGTATTTACAAACGGTTAAATATAACCCGTCTGATCTCATGAAATAGGCCAAAAGAGTTAAAACAGCAACCGGAAATTTAGTAGATGAGACAGAACTAAGTGATATTCTTAGAAACTTTGGTTTCTAAACATTTCTAAGATGTCTGTAGCTGATGTTGCTCTGTCTGACCACCTATTTTTTGAAAACATGAATTCAAAATACAAATACAAATTCAAATGGTAGACAACTTTCATTTTATTTCAGACACAATTGATTATGTTGGTCCAATCAAAGTAAAAGTTGGTAAATAAAGGTGTCTGAGAAGAAATGCTTCAGCAGTAAGACGTAATAAAAGGGGATTGTTGAAAAGTCGGACACAGATGGCAAAAGTCTGGACTTTAGCCTCACTGTAACATCTATAAAGAGGCTTCAGAGACTGCAACTGAAAAATGCAAGATAATCTTTCTTTAAATGTCTAATGCCTCAGCAGGGCTTGAATAATGCTACGTTCAGACCACATGCAGCAGAAGCAGCAAAAATGTGCGTGCTGCTTTTGATGCTTGTACAAGTTAAGTTCTAACGCGCAGCTAAAGCATCTTTTCGTCACTCTTGGTGCGCGGTCGAAAAGTGGGTTTGACGCACGTTGGGCGAAGCTACACTATCTTTTCTTTGCCTGTAACAATAGCAGCTATATTTGCTTTGATCAGTGGCTAAAAAGTAGTTTTAATATGTTTTTAATTTAAAAGGTTCACCTTAAAACTTCATCTGTGCAGTCAGTTCATCCAGATTACGATTCTGCCTTTAAATTTGGTTTTTCATGTACGTAATCCAAAATGCAGGCACCAGAATAATAAAATCGAACATATTACCTGCAGGTTTTGACTTTTAAGTTAATTTAGTCGTTAATAAACTGTTTCAGAGGAGCGATCATAGCAATCTGCATCAGCAGTGCTGTTTCTGTGTCCCTGCCAGCTCCAATATAAGCTTCTCTGATTGGTTGGTGTGTTGCGTCGAGCAGGAAAAGTTCAATTCCTCCAACTGCTGCTTCTGAAGCGCGTCATGCACATCAGATGCTCAGAAGCTTGTGAGGCGCTAATTCAACTACTCAGACATACTGCTCCTGCTGTTCAAAATGCACGTCAGGACCTTTTGCTGCACCATGAAGCATGTCAACCATTGACTTTTCATGTAAACTAACTGCTTCTGCTGCTTCTGTAGTGTGTGTTCTGAACGTAGCATAAAGTAATCGATGCGTAAAATCTTCAGTAAAATTGACTACAGCAACAGTGTCTTTACAGGCCTGTTGATCAGCCAGCTGCAGTTGATCTAGAAAGCTGCAGCCTGCATCCTCACCAAACAAAGGAAACGGAGCACATCTTTTCAATGCTAAAATCACACTGGCTCCCCAACTATACAATACTTCTGTCAGTCAAAAGATCACTGAATGGCTAAGCTCCTAAATACATAATAGACTTGCTGTCAGTGTATCAACCCAGACCTCTCAGATATTCTGGCTCTAATCTACTTTGCATACCTACCAGAAACAAAAATGGAGAAGCAGTGTTTAGTTCTTATGCTCCACAAAGGTGAAATAAACTCACAGAAAGCTAAAATACCACTAAAATACATGGTCACTTTAAATCAAGATTAAAAAGGGATGATTTAAAAAAAAAATCTTTTAACTATAATCCTCTTATTCTAATATAGCAGCTTTATTCTTGAAGTATTTATGTTGCCTCTGTAGTGAAAAAATAGTCTTTCCACTGAAATGTGCTGTATAACTGCTTTCATGACAGGCCTGCTTGCAAATAATTGGTATTATTGTTAATGATTTTCTCAGGAGTCTGCTGACATTTGATGGTATAAAAACATTTCAAATATTTTTCAGTGTTTTGATGAATGGTATATACAGACTTCAAATGGTACCAGAGAAATTTGCCTGCCTGCTAAAACTTTTTCTAGAATAGAATATCTCAAGTTTGAGCACGCTGTACAGGCCACAGTGGTATATTGGACAAAATTAATGTAGCAGGTAGCTGGTTTTGGACTTAAACTCATTTTAATTGTTAATTTTAGCTTTGGCTTGATGTTGATTGTTGAATCATTAGGTATTGTAAAAGTAAAATCTACGTACCTATTTCAGATCCTCATTCATTCCAGTCCTCAAACTCTGCTTTGTTTTTATCTTGCTTTTGCAAGTTTTGAGCTCAATGTGAGAATTACACTTGAGTTCTATTTGTTCTTTAAACGTAAACCTTAAATTCAAAGGCCCAGACCCGAGATGTTTGGTGCAATAAATTCAGCATTACAGTCCTAATGTTGGCAATCTATCAATATTGGAAAAAAACAACAACAAACAACTGCACATAAAAAGCATTCTTGAGAGAGTATCAAGACCAAACTGCTGACCAAACACAACACATTATGTATTTGTTGGCCTACTCAAACTCTGGCCTTAAATTCAACTGAGATACTGTGGTGTGAACATAAACAGGTTGTTGGTCGTCTAAAACATTTCATTTAAACACAAATCATGCTCAAATTTTAATTTTCCAAAGTAATCAAACTCACAGCAAGTGGCTTATAGGGCAATTACCCTTAAGAACTACCTGGTTTAAGTAGATTTATTTTTCTATTGAACTTAAATCATCATTTGAATATCCCTTTTGTATTTACGGGAGTTATCTTTGTCTGGTTTTAAATGAATTGGTGTTCTAAAATATTAGTCTAGCAAAAAAATAAAGAAGGAAAAGAAACTGTAAAGGGGCAAATACTTTTTTGAAGGACATTAGCATGTTTTCTGGAAGTAGCCTCACATTTCTTTAATAAGCTGTGGGGTAGGTGTAAATTGCTCCTTTTTTTTCTGCTAAATATGTCTTCATAGCCACAAGTCGTGTGCAAACCTAGCTTAAGGAGTTCTCCTTTTTTCTCTCTCTCTGTGCACTTGATCTGTGGGTGTGATTGCAAGGCTGGTAGCCGCATATCAAAAATATGCCTGATCTTATTATTGTTTGTGGTTTATTATGGCTTGCTGTGTGTAGGTGGATGTGTAAGTACTGTGAGAAGGCAATACTTACACATCTGTGTCCCTCGCTGTTAACACAGTCACAGTACTAAGCTGGACCTAACTTTCTGCAGAGTTAAGTCCCTCTACTTATCTCCTGTATTCACTCTACCTCCTTTGAACCTACATCCATGTTGATATATAACTGATTTAGGAAAATAAATGTATATATGTATTTGCTATTAAGAAAAAAACAACTGAAAGCCAGTTTCAGCTCACTGTTGAGACGTCCTTATACCGCCTAAATTGCTCTTGAAAGCAGAAGTAGCACTTCAGGGTCCCCAGCAAGCAGCAGCTCTGTAACCTAAAAGAGAAGTAGACACATAGTGAAGCTGATGTTTTTGCATCTTCTTTTAGGTTTCAAGTTTTTGTGAGTAATAGCTTGATGGTGAGAGAGAAAGAAAACTTCTGCTGCATTTTCAGGGTGGAGTTTTTTTTTATGTTTTCAGCGGTTAGGATTGAAACTAAAAGGGAAAAAAAACTTGCTTTTTTTATTGTGATGAAGTTTAAGTTTTGATACTTGCTGCTATTTCATCAGAGCTGTTGTCGTTTCCTGCTACCTCCTTCAGAAGTGTTGTAAATTTAGGTCTGGTTTGCCAACTGTATAGTGCTGTGACTTGGCTTTATTTGTCAGGGTTGCATAATACTGAAAATAGCATGAAAATATGAAAGCATCATACAGAAGAAAATAAAAATAAGAACAAACAACAACAAGCTGGCAGCTTACTGCCTGATGGAGCCATTTTGGCCTGAATGCAGAGTAAAACTGTTGATTAACAGTCAATAAGAGTCACACAAGACCTTTTGATTAAAGATAACTAATTTTTGTTGAATATTTACTATAGGAAAAGTATTTTCAGCTTAGAACCAACATTTCATTTGTATTTTTAGGCTTTAGAATAAAGTAAAACCTACATCTTTTGTTTAAAGAGGAAACATTGATTTTGTACATGTTTATCTGAAAAATATGTGCAACTAAACCACATAGATCTTAAAACTTTTTTTTTTGACGTCAATCTATTGTTGAAATCAATTCCATTTTAAAGACTAAAACTGGCAGTTATTATTTCAGTGTACTCAAAACCGATACTTTGTTTTTAATCATTTTTAGCCATGATTAAGAGCTGTTGTTGGGGTCTAAAGAGCCCCTTGCAGCTCTGGTGCCACAGGTAGCAGAACCCTGGTTTATGACACACTCATTTGTGGTCGATTCAGTGATGTTTCAATGTGTTTCTTGTTATGTCTACGTCAAGTCACAACTTAGTGTGAAGCCAACCTTGACACATAGATTATTTTTTACTGTGTTAAAAAAAAAGAGATGTTGCAATGGAATTGTTTGCCCGAACAAGCCTTAGTGGAAATGCAACGACAAAGAAATTTATTGTTTTCTATGTAAAGGTGTGACTGGTCATGCATGGTGGTCGTGAGAGAATAGTTCTGCATTACTGGCCAAAAACAACCAAAACAAATTCTGGTTACTCTATTTAACATAGCCTCTAACCTTTAAAATGAGATCAGCCCTACCAGTCTTACTCAGCTTGGCTATGAGAGTTAAAAGGCCAAAGTGTAGGCCTCTGCCTACACTACCCAGATTAAAGAGTGATTTTGTACTGGACTTTAGTGATATAGCATCACTTTCCGATCTATTTTGCACCAGAAAATATTTTCACTGACCAATCATTAAGTCATGGTAGAAAAATGCAAAAAAGAAATTATATAACACCTTTTATTTTTTTTTTTTAAGTATTTTCTAAATATATTAAAGATAAATTCACAGTGTGTGCAACTCTATTCGCAGTGTTCCCCTAACTTCATGCAAACATTATACTGTCTCTGAAACAACATGGTCCCATCTACTGTAGAGATAACAGGAGACAATGACACTGAAATGTGCTGCTTATGTCAGGTCTGCTTTCTAATTTTGTTTAGCAAAAAAAACCCTGCTTCACACGGATTGGATGTTCGAAATGGCAACAGGGTTTTCAGTGCTGTTGTGGAAATCTCAGTTTTTCCATCATGACTTTAATCCAGAACACTGGCAGACTTGTTGTTTCCAACATACTTCAAATAATGCCAGCAGTTGATCTTCCATAGACATTCTCCTGGTTTGTTGCCTAATGGTTTGCTTTTCTTTGGTATTTTGTGGTTGGGGATTAGCACTTCAACTCATTTAAAAACAAAGAAAGGTGATTAAGCACTAGCCAAGATAACCAAGGCTCCGGTTCTCTTCCAAAATCCCAGCTAATGTTTGAAACATGTCGAATACATTTTTGTATAAGACAGTTGTTATTTATAATTACAGAATTAGTTCATTAAGGGTTAGGGTTTCATATGTCATAGAAGTGTTTGATCCAGTCCTTTATTCAAATGGGGAGTAATCTCCGTGAAATGCAAAAAGGAAGAAAGCATTTTAAGGTTAAACAGAATTTATTCTAATTAAGTATAACAGAAATCATACAAAGAAACAATTCTTATACCTCAAGCTTGGTCCTCCTCCATCAATCGAAGGAAATAGACCCCCTAACTTGGTTTTCACACCAATATATACTAAACTCTCACCTGCTTAGGTTACAGGTGTCTTCTTAAAGTCCTAGATTGCGTTTCGTTATTTTGTCCCCAAGATCAAAGCATGTCCATATAGAGAAACAGAAATACACAGACCAGCATGCATCTAACACAGCTGCAGCATGCAAATACACAGCTCACATTCCTAAACATTCCTAATCTACAGTATATCTAATAGTAAGCAACTTTTTTGACACATTCCTCGTCAATATGACCTATAGCCACTTTTTTTCTAAGAGAAATCTCTGTAGGTCTCATATTTCAAACACTCTGGCCATCAATCTTGCAATGCCCACAAATGTAATCAACTATAAATGTAATAAAAAGAAAATAAAATTACTTTATTAATCTATGAGAATCATTAGAAAACCTGTCTGCGAAAAACTTTGAGTAGAAAGTTTCCACAGATATAAACAGTGCTTTGGCTGCCCAGCAATTAGTAGGCAACAGCAATCAACAAAAACACAAAGCCACTTATTAGATTTGTGGGAAGTTATATACTTTAAAACAAACATAATAAATCTCTGCAAACATAATAATTATTACAGTTGTAATAACTGTACATCCTCTAACTGTGCAGCTTATTACATTCGTATTTGGCACTGCTATTGCATATGTGGGAAATGTGGTATGTTTGTGGGATTATTGCATTAAACCTAATATTTATTATTTATTAGGTTTGTGGTTTATTGTGTTTCAGGGTGTTAAAAATCTCCCTGGGGAGAACTCTTATTTCTGTGTACAAAAGAAGTCTTCTGTGCTCCACATCCATTTCCTCATAAAGCTATTTGAACATATGAGTTAAGGCCATGTGCTTCGATGTGGTTAATAACTAACTATTTCATCCAATAAACTTTTAAGTTCCAGTGGTAATTTTCTACTACTCAGCATGTTCCTGTGAATGATGATGTGTAGACTCACATTCAGGTGCAACTTAATTTGCTGCTCATGGAAGCTACATCTACCTGGCCAACCAAAAGTGAAGTCAATCTGATTGAGGTCTGGGGAAAATTCTTTGAGCTGGTTGTCTAGTAGCCTAGACCAGTGTTTCCCAAACTTTTTTGACTTGTGTACCCCTTTGGGCAACTAGTCAACTTATTGCACCTAAATCTACATCCAAACCTAGCCTATGTAAAAAGGACAGGACAAAGTACATATTTGGTGTGCACGATAATCAAATAAACAATATTATAAATGACAATATCCATTCCAAATTCTATAGTATAATCTACAACATATATGTTCAATGTTATTGGATTCTATAATTACCGCTATTTGAAATATTTTCACAACTCCAGTATCAATGCATCCAGAAAGTGGACTGTAGCTGCAGTAACATATTTGGCTGCTCTATAAACTACACTGAATGTATGTTAATTAATCATACTGCACAAATCAATAAAAGAATGAATACACACACAGTGACTGTGGTTTACATAATCATTAATTCCAAAAGAAATTAACATGCCGAAACAAGCTAATCATTCCATGCAAACAAATGAAGAGGCTAGGCTCACTCACTGTACTAAATATAACTTAATCTAATGATAGTGCAGCTTACCAATTCTGTTCATTATATAATAACCAAAGGTTTACATCTGTCTCTCAGCAGTCCTCGTAATCCACTCCGGTTTCTGGCTGCACAAAGTCACATGACAGCTTCACATTTTAATGTAGCAGAATACATAATGGCCTACTGGGAGAGCCTTTTTTTTAAAATAGAAAATTTAAAGTGTTTTTCATCTGGGTAATACTACATCAGTTACTTTTTGGCAGACGTAACTAGCATACAGTAGTTGGTTCCTTTTGGTTCCTTTTTTAGGAGTGTTTTGGGCTTTTACTGGCCAAGATGGTCAAGCAGAAAACCTCCTAGTTCCTGTCAGCAGCTGATTAAACATTGCAAGAAATTACACCGTTGATTTTTTTCAGATGTTTTTAGCTCTATTTAGATTAAACTTCCCACAGTAAGGGCTTTTGCAATCATGCTGATATTGAAAGAACAAGCACCTCTTTTTAATTTGCATATGGTGAACTTTCCTTGAATTTCAAATTTTCATTTGTTATTTGGTTTGAGAACTACACTTTATTTCAATTAAAGATGTTTATAAGATGTGATTGGAAAAAAAAAATTGCATTCACCATTAAAGGAAGTTTTCTTTGTCTGTCTCCACAGTGTAAGAATCGACTTCTTGTTCTTAGCATCTAACTAGAACTTCAGACGTGAGACTAGAGCACCATGTCGGAGTCTCCGGAGCCCACATACGAAATTGAGGAGTGGTTGCTAGCCCTCCGCTTGTCGCAGTACATCTCCATTTTCCAAGAGGCTGGATATCAGGCTGTGGAAGACTGCAGAGGACTCACAGATGAGCGACTAATTGAAATTCAAGTTCTCCCAACCGGCCACCGGAAACGCATCCTTCGAAGTTTGGAGGCACTAGGATTACAGCACGAGGATGGAAAGACAGTAAAAAGTGAGCAGGAAATTCAGGAGAGTGTTGGAGATGAAAGGAAGCCACGGCTCTACCCAAGACATGTTTTCCTAAAGGATAGAGGGAAGGCAGAGTCCTGCCAGCACAGCCAACCAAAGGAGAATATGGAGTATAATATGGAAGGTCAAGACACCATTCCAGACCGCCAAAATATCGTTCCACCTGTACCTGCTCCACGTAACCTCCAACTTACACAGTCATCTCTGTACTCAAGTACCTGTGTTTCCATCTCCAAGCTTTCAAGTAGCAGTAGTGAATCTCTTCTCAACTCTGAAATACCCTCTGATTGGGAGGTCCCTTTAGGAGAGCAATGTCATTCCAACTTTGCTTCTGATAATCTGCTCTCAGTGCTGTCTGAGGATCAATTCGATTTTAATGGAGAAATGGTTGAAAACTCAATTTATGAGACACATCCAGCAGAACCTCGACCGACCCGCTCCTACAGATTAAGACACCGGCCTGTTCCTGAGATCCCAAGTGAAACTGCTATGCCACCAATGGAAAGGTACTACTTTATATAAAATGCTTAAGTTTTGTTTTTTGGTGTTTTCATTTTTTATCAGGTTGAGATGGGTTTTCCTCTTTCTATGGAATTGATATTTGAGCCTGACTGATATGGGATTTTGAAGGCCAATATTTTTATTGCCGGCTTTTTTTTGGTTCATTTTTGCAAGATTCATTCACACCTCAGATATGTAAAGCTCACATATTTATGATAAACTGACAATAAAGGGACTAAACTAGATTTAGGGAGCAATGCTGCAGCTTTTAAAACATCCAAATAGGATTAGAATTTAATACATAAGTTGGAACCTTTTAAAATTTGGTTCAGTGAAAATATTAACTTTTGAATTTATGAGCCCCAGTACAGCCTGCATGTCAGTATGAAAAGTAGGTGGGACATGATATGATAATCTTATTTCACAAAGAACTCAAACTTACACAGGGCTAAAATGCTTATGTGTTCACCATAATACTGCATATAAAACTTTGACCAATGTCGATTAATGAACCAGACGCTAAAATTGGCCCAATAATTCGATCGAGCTCTACTTAAAATATATCACTATTTTTATACAAGTCACACTTCTCAGAAAAATCATAAAAAGTATTTTTGAGTATATCAGAGTACACATTTAATCAGTAGAGGCTACAAGTTCATTATAGCTGTGACTTTAATAAGTTGAGTATCATCTGCATAGCAGTATAAGATGAGGATGGAGTGTATAATATATACAGGTGCTGGTCATAAAATTAGAATATCATGAAAAAGTAGATTGATTTCAGTAATTCCATTTAAAAAGTGAAACTTGTATATTATATTCATACATTACATACAAACTCATATATTTCAGATGTTTATTTTGTTTAATTTTGATGATTACAAATGACAACAAATGAAAATCTCAAATTCATCATATCAGAAAATTAGAATATTACTGAAGACCAATAAAAACAAAGGATTTATAGAAATGTTGGCCAACTGAAAAGTATGAACATGAAAAGTATGAGCATGTACAGCACTCAGTATTTAGTTGGGCCTCCTTTGGCCTGTATTACTGCAGCAATGCGGCGTGGCATGGAGTCGATCAGTCTGTGGCACTGCTCAGGTGTTATGATAGCCCAGGTTGCTCTAATAGTGGCTTTTAGCTCTTCTGAATTGTTGGGTCTGGTGTATTGCATCTTCTTCTTCACAATACCCCATAGATTTTCTATGGGGTTAAGGTCAGGAGAGTTTGCTGGCCAATTAAGAACAGGGATACCATGGTCCTTCAACGAGGTACTGGTAGCTTTGGCACTGTGTGCAGGTGCCAAGTCCTGTTGGAAAATGAAATCTGCATCTCCAAAAAGTTGGTCAGCTGCAGGAAGCATGAAGTGCTCTAAAACTTCCTGGTATGTGGCTGCGTTGACCCTGGACCTCAGAAAACACAATGGACCAACACCAGCAGATGACATGGCACCCCAAACCATCACTGACTGTGGAAACTTTACACTGGACTTCAAGCAACGTGGATGAAGTGCCTCTCTTCTTTTCCTCCAGACTCTGGGACCTTGATTTCCAAAGGAAATGCAAAATTTACTTTCATCAGAGAACATGACTTTGGACCACTCACCAGCAGTCCAGTCCTGTTTCTCTTTAGCCCAGGCAAGACGCTTCTGACGCTGTCTGTGGTTCAAGAGTGGCTTGACACAAGGAATGCGACAGCAGAAACCCATGTCTTTCATACGTCTGTGTGTGGTGGTTCTTGAAGCACTCACTCCAGCTGCAGTCCACTCTTTGTGAATCTCCCCCACATTTTTGAATGGGTTTTGTTTCACAATCCTCTCCAGGGTGCGGTTATCTCTCTTGCTTGTACACTTTTTTCGACCACATCTTTTCCTTCCCTTCGCCTCTCTATTAATGTGCTTGGACACTGAGCTCTGTGAACAGCCAGCCTCTTTAGCGATGACCTTTTGTGTCTTGCCCTCCTTGTGCAAGGTGTCGATGGTCGTCTTTTGGACAACTGTCAAGTCAGCAGTCTTCCCCATGATTGTGTAGCCTATAGAACTAGACTGAAAGACCATTTAAAGGCTTTTGCAGGTGGTTTGAGTTAATTAGCTGATTAGAGTGTGGCACCAGGGGCCATCAATTTTGAACCTTTTCACAATATTCTAATTTTCTGATATGATGAATTTGAGATTTTCATTTTTTGTCATTTGTAATCATCAAAATTAAACAAAATAAACATCTGAAATATATGAGTTTGTATGTAATGTATGAATATAATATACAAGTTTCACTTTTTAAATGGAATTACTGAAATCAATCTACTTTTTCATGATATTCTAATTTTATGACCAGCACCTGTACACAGTCCTGCCTAATATTAACCCCATGGCTCTATAAGGCCATTTAAGGCACTCCACTTATAAAATAAAAAAAAATAAAAATTCATTGACAAATGAGTCTGTTTCTAGACAGAAAGCAGTGCCATTAGCATTATTCATTGAGTTTTTACCAGTCGGAGGGTACACTGTATTTTCAAAAATATCTGCTTACATAATTGAAATCAGGGAACCAAGCACTTCCATGGCTATAGCTTTATTAAATCCAGGCCTGCAAACTTCTCACACAAACAATTGTGAAAGAATTGGTCACTCTCAGGAGTTCAGTGAATTCCACCATGGTACTATGACATGATGATACCTTTGCAACAAGTTTAATTGTAAAAGTTCCTTGATCCTCCTAAATAGTTCCTCATAAATGCCATTGGTGTTATAATTAAACTGAAGCGATTGGGAACGACTGTGTTACACTGATTAAGGGGTTGGCCATATAAACTAATGGAAAGAGGGATGCAGATACAGACTTTGGATAGGCTTAATAACAGTGTTTAGTGAGCTTTATGAAATGTGTCTCCATGTCCGAGCAGCTGCTTTCAAGCGATACATAGCTAATACATGACCAGTATTTAGATTTAAGTGGTGTAGCATGCTATCATTAGACTATACAGGAGTGTTCCCTGGAGTGTTTGATCATGTATCTCCATTTTATGATCTGAATAAATGACTAAGAGTGGGATGTCAATTAAGTTCATATATTACATAACATCAATATAACATGTCGCTTATTTTTAAAGGGTACCTGTGACTGTAAAGTTCGATTCAGTTTATTTATATAGCGCCAATTCACAACACGTCATCTCAAGGCACTTTACAGTTCAGCAGATCACACAGTCAAATTGATGCAAAGTTTTATATTTAAGGAAAACCAGTTTATTACATCGACTCATTGACTCGAATGCAATCCCTCACACTAAGCATGCTTGTAGCGACAGTGAAGAGGAAAAACTCCCTTTTAACAGGAAGAAACCTCCAGCAGAACCAGGCTAAGTGTGAGCGGCCATCTGCTGAGGCCAAGTTGTGTACTATGGTTGTGAAAAACACAACCAGCAATGTACTCAAAGAAATTCCACACTTTACATATACTATGGTAATGCTGTTTAAGTTACAGTTTTAAGGTACAGGCCTGTTGAGCTGTAGACTACATGATATCTGTTAGTCCGTTTTTCATTCATTCATTCATTCAGTATAAGAATTTTAGATACCGTGAGGATACGGTTAATCCCTTTTTTGATGTGCACAGACCCCCAAAACATAGCATGGGTTGGACTGTTCTGTCCTCCTTTTACAATACTGGCTCCATGTGAGTCTAACCATGTAAATTACAATTGAATGAAAAAGTGTATACCATCTTGTAGCATAGTTCATGTACCAAAGCTTCCATTACTAGGAAAATTGTGTATTATAGGCTAAAGTAATTATCATTAGTTAGATTGAGGGTCCAAACAAGTAAGAATTGTTTTTTCTATCTTCACTGCAATCAGTACCATATAATTTAGGAAAAAAAATTAAAGTCCATATCTCCAATGCCAACTGATACCCGAGGGAGCATCCCTACCAAAATTAGCTGCATAGTCTTGTAACTCTTGTGCTAGCCACATTAAAAGTCAGATGAATCAAAAGGATTTAATGTTGCAAAATGTGTCATGCTACACCTCATCTGTGGTTGCTTTGCTTTGATCTGTTTAAGGAAAATCAAAGATACAGTATTTAAAAGACACTATTATAATTGGTACATTTAATGTTATTTTAGCAGCAGGTAGAGAAGCTGATGCCTTTTTCTTCTAAAATATAAGCGATTTTTGTCATGCTGTGCGTTCTTGTTTTATAATTTTGTGTAGATGTCTTAAAAACTTTAACTTTGGTAATTTTCCAGACTTATCATCTCATGAAAATCTGATACTGACCCATGGTCCCAGGCCTAGTTGAAAGTTGTTTAGCCGTTCATTCAAGCACTTTAAAACAGCTCTGTGTGCAGAGTGAAACCACACTGACTGTTCCTGCTGCTGACCACTTAAAAGCAACTGTCTCACTGCTTGTTAATCAGTTAAGAGGCCTCAGTTCACTTTTTAAATCTTAATGTTCATAAGAGTACTACACGAAAAACAAGTAAGGAAAAAAAAAACACCTAATACCAAACTAAAAAACAGCTAATAGAACGGGGCACACTTCAGGCTAGAAGTTTAAAACAAAGCTAATTGTAGCTAGGACATTTAAATGTCAAGTTTCTGCTTTTACTTTGAAAAGCAGTCATGCTTTTTTTAGGTTTTGCAATGTTTGAATAATCATCCATTATTTTTAGTGATATCTGATTCCCTAATATTTTAAATAAATAAGGTGTTTTAGAGTGTTCAGTGCAATAGATGAAACAAGAAAATCCCAATTTGTACACCATATATACACTACACTGGCCTGCAAATCTATGCAATCCCGATAACATTATGTAAAGTTAGCACTTTTTAAAATTCTTACAACTTTGAAGATGTCTTAAATTGTTTGTTGTAAAAAAATGGAAAACTTTAGCATGCATCACTCTTCATCCTCCATAGAGTCTGTATATTTTAGAGCAAGCTTTTGCATCAATTACAGCTGCAAGTTGTTTGAATGAGTCTTTATTAGCTTGTCAGTTCTTGCTGCTGTGACTTTTCCTCCATCTCCAGTTCAAACCTGCTCCAGCTTCTGTGTGTTGGATGTTTTTACTTGTGAACAGCCATCCTCAAGTGTAATCACAGATTATCAGTGGACTTTTCCAAATGCATTTGGATGTCTCCACTTAAACACTTGTTATATCAGAATGCTGAGGTCGTTATCCTACCAGAATTGTCCTTTCTGGGTTGAGGGTTCATCTCAAATCACAGGCAGACTGATGCAAGTTTTGTTCAAGAATTTTTAGTACCATTTACCTTTTCCTCGACTTGGGTTTCCCAGTCCCCACAGCTGGATCATATCCCCACAGCCTGATGCCTTCATCACCATGTTTCACTGCTGGGTTGGTGTTATTTGGGGATTAGATGTATTACATGCACCAGACATGGGACCTGATCTTCAAAAGGTTTACTTGTATTAAAACATGTTGACACACGGCAAGCTGATCTTTACAGGGCAAATCTACTTGCATGTACAACACATTGGGACAGCGAGTGCAAACCATTGTTCTGTGTATGCAGATCATATTGGAGTGACCAAACTCCACAAATGGATTGGTGGAGGATATGAAATCGCATTCTTGACACCTGTGATTTTTCAAACCTGAATTTGATTGAGTGCAAATGTCTGTGTGTATTTTAAGCACATCTAAAAGTCAGTTACAAACTCGCATGCAGAAATATCTGTGGTTATTGTGGCTTCAGGGCAGTTGACGATGCAGTGAGATGATGTAGAGAGTGTTTGTGTAGAGATGAACATATTTGTACGGCCAGAAATAACAATAGTAGAGTTTTATTGATTGAAAAAGACCTCTTCTCAGGCCAGCTCAAACGAATGCATCAGGAAGCAGTCCTGCATGCAATTAAACAAAAATGCATAACGTTATGTCTAAACCTAGTGTAACTCAACTAGGGATAAAACAATTAACCAGATTAATCATGATGAATTAGTGAAACTAATGTAGTAATAGATAGATTAATTAATTAGTTAACTGGAGTGTAGAGACTCTAAAACATGCCTTTAGATGTCAGAGCAACACACTTAGAGCAGTAATTATACCGAAATTGTGAAATATATTAACATTTTGCATGTAAGTTTCCAAAAAATGTTCTGTCAATATGCTTTACCCAGAACTCCGGAAGTGGAAAATATTATTTGATATTGTAAAAAATCTTTAATGAACCTTTGGCTATCTGATTAGTAATCTAATAATCAAAAAAAAATTTGAAGGATTAATCGATTTGTAAAATAGTCAACAGTTGGAGCCCTAAAGTCAATCAATAATCCCTTGTTTTGCATATAAACATACAGTAGTTTTTTTTTTTTTGTGTAATGTTGCTGCCTTTGGAGCCTGTAAAGGCACACTGTGTAACGTTTAACCACTAGAGGCACTAGATCTGTAACTCCTAATAGATTTGCTTCTATTAAACATTGAAAAAACAGATATATGACTGTATACAATGAGCAAAATTTTTACCAGTCTAATAATAGAGTTGAAAAAAGAGAATGGGTTTTACACCTGGCTCCTTCTTTCATCCTGGACCAATCAACAAACTCCATTCCATGATCCACTCTTGTTTTTCCTTGTGCAACTCCCTTTCACGTTTTCTCTTATTAGCCTCCTCAGAAGGTTTTAACCTTTACTTTGCCTCAGCCGTGACAAGTAGTCGAACAGGTGAAAAAATTGTTTAGCAAAAGCCTTAGCACCACAACTATTTAAGAGCCTCTGGTCGTTAAGTGATACGTTCTTACAAGTCACATGACCTGGCCAATGAAGATGTGTATTTCAAGTGGGGAGCCCCGCTTGTAGCATTGATAGTGTCAAACGCTGTGTATTGGCCTGAGGAATCATTTAAGGTAACTTGTATGCGTCAACTCTTTAGGCCCTCTTGAATCTTGAAACAAAACAACAAAAAACATTAATACTCATGATCAGGTAATGCTGGTTTCATATCTTATGCCCCATTTACACTACCCTTTGGAAACTGTCCGAGCATAGTAACCGAGATAACTGAGTGTAAATGGCATGCGAAACTGCAATGGACTGAGCCAAAAACAACTGAACCGTGCTAAGCTAGTCCTAGTTCAAAAGTAGGGCTTGGCGCAGTTCAGCTCAGGCTCGGTTCTCAGATAACAAAGAGCACATGAGCAGACCGTATCATCTCAGACATCCATAAAAATACAATCTTCCCTACCATACCAGATCATTTTTAGCAAGGAGTCTGCTTAGCAGTGTGATGAACCTCAACATCTGTCCCTGTTCCCTGCATCTGTGAGCCCTAATTAGACTTAGATCTTTTGTTGTATTCACTTCCCAAAAGCGGACTCTGTCAAGAAAATTCACCAAAGGCTTCCTTCTTCGCCTGATTGTCAATAAACATCAAAATATCACAATTATAACCAAACATAACTTCCTGAATGTTACGGCACCATCATTTTGATTTGCTTGATTTCCTCCTTCAATCCTAGAGAGCAGTAGTACCGTAGATCAGTGTTTTTCAACCACTGTGCCTCGGCACACTAGTGTGCCGTGAGTGATCGTCAGGTGTGGCGTGTAAATTATCCAATTTCACCTAATTGGTCTAGATATTTTGTAAACAAATGAATTATCTGCAAATAATATGCCATCTTCGAATGTCTGTGCTGTAGTACCGTATTTTCACGACCATAAGGCGCACCGTACTAAAAGGCACAGTCTCAGTTATGTGTGCCATTTCTGTATTTAACACACACATAAGGCGCACCGGACTATAGGGCGCGGGTTTTATATACAGTACAGGTACATGTCCTCTACTACCTTTAAATACCTCTACTGCGTATTTAAAAATAGAGCGGGAGCAAAACTGAGTATGATTGTGCTTTATTCATTTATTTATTACAAAGTATTAATCAAACACAGACACATCGCTGATGACTGGGCGCTGTAATTTAGCTTATTTAGATGAAAAACACCTGCCAGCTGCCGCGGTGAACCCGGAGGCGACCCAGCCCAGAGGCTGCTGTTGAAGGGATTTCTACTGTCGGCGCTCCGACAGAAATAGTATAGGCAGGATGATAATCTGGATGAGCTGACTGCAATGATTAAGTTTGCAGGTGGACTTTCTCACTTAAAAACATATTAAAACTACTTTATCCCCACTGATCACAGCAAATATAGCTGTAAGATTTAGATTATTTAGATGAAAAACACCTGCCAGCCGCCGCGGTGAACCCGGAGGAGACCCAGCCCAGAGGCTGCTGTTAAATTAAGTTTTCAGGTAGAAAAATAGAGCGGGAGCCAAACTGAGTATGATTGTGCTTTATTCAAGTATTTATTACAAAGTATTAATCGAATCCATCAAAGTTATCATCCTCTGTTTCTGAATTAAACAGCTGCGCTAAACCAGACATGCCAATTTCCCCTTCTTCGCTGTCAGTCACTTTGCGTGCCGTGCGGCTCCTCGAAACCTGTTCACACCGATGTCGAGCGGTTGAAGTTCCTTTGTCAGACCCCCGGGATAACGGCGAGCACATCGTTCATTTGATTCACCTTTTTTTTTCACATCGGCTGTGAGATGAGCACGCATGGAGTCACAGATTAACAGCGATGGTGATGCGTGGAAAAAAACCACCTGGTCTCCTCACATACACCTGCCTCAGCCACTCTTTCATCATCTCCTCATCCATCCAGCCCTTTTCATTTGCCTTAATATCATATGTCATCAGAGCGATGTGTCTGTCTCGCTGTCAGCTCCCAGATCAGCTTCTCTAATTGGTTGATGCACCGCTTCCAGCAGCAAAACTTCAATTCAACGCAGCAGCGCGTTGGCGGTGCGTCAGATGCTTAAACGCGCTGCGCCTGCTGCTCAAAACGCGCTGCGGGACCTTTTGCAGCGCCTATACGCTCGTCAACCATTGACTTTGCATGTAAACTCGCTGCTTCTGCTGCACCTGCTGCGTCCGGTTCACACCGATGTCGAGCGGTTGAATAACAGCGAGCACAGCATTCATTTGTTTCACCATGTTTTACACATCAGCTGTGAGATGGGCACGCATGGAGTCACAGATTAACAGCAATGGTGATGAGTGGAAAAAAAAACACCTGGTCTCCTTACATTCAGCCACTCTTTCATCATCTCCTCAATGAGGTGGTCTCAAAAGTCCGCAGTAACAACACACATAGGGCGCACCGCACCAAAGGGCGCGCCGCACATTTTGAGGGGAAAAAAGACGTTTATATGCGCCTCATAGTCCTGAAAATACAGTAGTGAAATATAAAATATGATAAAAAAAATTACTTTTTTGTGTTTATTTGATTCCTATTCAAGACACTTTGATAAGAATGACTATATACTTAATATAGGTGGCTATAGAGAATCATTTGTTTACATTTTTGGTTGGTGGTGTGCCTTGTGATTTTTTCAATGACAACAATGTACCTTGGCTCAAAAAAGGTTGAAAAACACTGCCGTAGATCATCAATTGGAGGCAAGGAACCGGCACGGTTAACTAATCAAAGCTCGGTCTGAACTTGGCACGGATTGATTTCAGAGGCTACTGTAAATGGGGCTTTAGTGACACTATCAGCTACAGCTCTGTAAAACATCTAACATCATTCAACATCACCTTGTTGTTTCTGGTTTACATTAAAGAGAAAGACGATTAAAAAGGGATGGAATTATGCCAACGATACAACTATAATGACCTACTACTATAATAATCTGTGAAAATTTTGCTGATTTTTTTTTTCTACAAAATCGTAGAAATGACTGTGTTTACATCTGTAGGATTATGTATTATGTAAAAATACCTGACATTATGGTTATCATACAGCGATAGTCTCCTTATGGCCTCTACTAACAGTTTATGTTAACTATAAACTGCATTTGCTCTGTGAATGAGTTTGAACTTTGGCAAAACCAAGGAGCGCACGGCATCACAAATACCTGGAAAGAACTATTAACTCACGCAGGCAAATAAGTCATAAAAAGTACAGCAGATAACTAAACTAAGTGACTGATAGATTTGATACTGCTTCCTTTAGCAAATGGCACTACATTATATTTCCTCCCTTTGAAAGTGTTTTTCTTCTTGCTTCTTTAAATTGAGCCACATTGGAAAGTAATTGCAAAAAGGCTGCCTGTTTAAAGGGGATGCTCCATCTTCTTTGTCGGATTTAGGTCTAAACTTTGACTAGGCCTAAGTGCGACAACAAAGGCAAAAATCTCTGGGGGAATAAGCATGTTTTGTATACTTAAAAAAAAACCTTTAAAGTAGAAGAAGAAATTTTCCTTTTTTTTGCTTTCAGTCTTCCTACCAGAGCCCCGGGAGTATATTTCTGCATTACTCATGAATGAATGTCCTTCACTCTGTACTTTATTTGGACCTTGGAATTGGGAAACTTTTCCATAGCTCTGAAGGTCTTTATGCTTACAAGGTGTTAAATATTTTTCCCACGTGCTGCACCGCTGGTTCTAATCCACTGATTCTGCTTCCTCCTCAGGAGCGCACAAACAACCAGCCCTGAACACCTAACCGGCTCAGAGCGTCCCACCGGTGCAAACGGCATACAGAAAGGTATACACAGACTTTCGGCTATATCCCCTTTATCTCTGCTATGAATATTTCATACAGCAACGGAGTCAGCGGTGCTGTTGTTTGCCAGAATGAAAGCAGGGAAAAGAGATGAGGGGAGAGCGCGGGGGTGTTTGGAGGCTGCGTGTCGCAAGAGCAGCCGGCACCCCGGTTCCAAGCGTTCATCTCACCGGGCATATGCTCTCTCATATCTTCCTCCTGAGGGAGACCTTAGTATGTATTCCTGTTGCACAGCTCTCCAAAGTTTTTTTTAAGAAGTTGTTTAACTTTTGCAACTAAACACAGGCTTGTCGTACAACCAGTGCACAAATGTGTTTGAGTCTTTTCCTTGCTGAATTTATCCGGCTTATTCAGCAATCCCCAGTCGGTAAAGCTCTGGACTCATAGGAGCAGATGATGCTTTTGTAAAGCAGGATTTAATAGCAAAACGTCTTTAAAATGCCCCCAATTTAAAGATATCTCTAAATAAAGTGATACCTATTTCCATCTAATTTGCCCTCTGACCCTTTCTTCCCCTCTTCCTCCTTGTTATTGCTACCTTTTATTATAACTGTAGTCTTCCGGCAAGCCTCGCTTTGCCAACTGTTGTCCACATTCAGCAAAACAGGCAGTGAGAAAAGGCAAAAAGGCTAGACAGTATTGTGGGTTGGGAAAAACGAGGACGAGATGGATGCAAAACAGGCTGAGAGAGACTGAGGAGCCGAAGAATCCAAGGAGGTCCCACAGCAGGGACGTGGGGAGCTTGAGTCTCGACTTGCAAGTAAAAATGTTTCCACTCACATCGAAGCAAGGCAAGAAAGGCCTTGTTTGACATGATTCTTGTGGGGCACATTTGAAGAGTTTATTCCATGATGAAGCTCAGGATACACGGAAGAAGACCAGTGTTGTCTCAGAGATGGATGCTCCTAGTTAAAATATTCTGCTACAGGTTTGCAGGTATTTATTCTTTTTGTTTATATATAAATGGTCCTAAGAAGGGCTGTACGGAGGGCCCAAAAAATACAGAGGTCAAGAGTCACTTCTAGGTAGGTTCAGCTGCTGCTCCCCAGAAAATGTTTTTAATTCCATTATTTCGATCTACCAATTTTCAGATTCTTAAGGAGCAAAAGCAACATCGTTGTGATTTTGAAAAGGCTAGGTAGCTCATTTCTCTGTTCCTCTTTCTCTGCCAGACATTTCAGACATTAAAAACTTGATTTTTATATCATCTTTCTTTTGAAGCTTCTATTTAAGCTGTTAAAAATGTGTCACAAAAGGAATCCAGCATAATTGAAATGAGTTAGTTTATATTTACTTAAGCATTTAAAATAGACACCCAGATGTCTATTGCACTATTGTGTTGATAATAGCACAAACTCTTTATTATGGAAGCAAGCTTTTGAACATATTTCTATTAGAATCTTGTACATACTTGACATAAACATTTGACTTTTAAAACATGCAGTATCTTCCTTCTCTAGTACCTGCTCTCTCTGTATCTCTCTCCTCACTGCTCCTCCTGCTTCTTGGCTCAAAGAGGAGCTTGGTTTGAGCCTTTTCCTCCCTATTCTGTTTTTCCTTTAGTGAGGAATATCAACACAATCAAATACTAAAATGATAGAAACGGAAAAAAATGTGCCATTTCAACATCATGTTTCAAGGAGTTTTGTCATTTCAACTGAAGTTAGTTTTGCAAATTTCAGAGTGCGCAATCTCAAAGTATTACATGTAAAATTAGCTATAAATAATGTGAAATATAAATATTAAACAAACAAGATAAAATATGTATATTTAAGCAATTATATAAAATAAATACAGGAGTCTCAGCATTACAAGAGAAAATAAAAATGGGGCATTCTGAGGCTTTTTGTTGGACTATTATAGTGACTCTTGAATTATTATTGTGGAAATTAAATGTTTTATTTTGTTTCTGCACAATATTTCCTGTCCCGCTCGATGTGTTCTGTACCAACTTGCTGCATTGAGCTCTGGCTTCCAGTAGAAATATAAAACAATTAAAAATCCACCACTGATAGACTAAAGCTGAATAAACGTTTTATTTTCAGTCAATTGCTCGAAATGACTGACGACTGGTATAGACAGCGTTAAAAAAAACTTTGGTTCGATGTTCCTTTGGCGTCTAAGTGGCTCGCTGGGCTAAAACGATACAACATATTCTCATTATCAGTTCGTATGAAATCATACGAAAAGTTATGCACACTATTTCGTACGTTTTGGACGTTTTTCCTCAAAAAACCACATCAGTGCGCATGCGCTGGCAGACAGACAAAAAAAGCAGATCCGCGGACGGACGTAAAACTGGGAAAAACAGTGCAATCATCACTTCTTCATGTCTCTAACTACGTTGCTTGCTGTTTTATATCTTAGAGTTAGGTGTAGGGTCAGGGTTAGGGCGAATTGTAATTTATATTCTATATTCGTGAATGGGGCGTCAGATGCGCATGCGCATACGACGAAAAAAACGTCCAAAACGTACGAATTTACGGTGCATAACTTTTCGTACGATTTCATACGAACTCATAATGAGAATACACTGAACGATACCGTTTTTTTTTTTTTCTCAAGTCAAAAACTTAAGGTGTTCTCTATGAAAGTTATTTTGTCTCAAAAGTATTTGTGTATTGTAGTAATTTTCTGCATTGTAAGTATGAGTTACATTCTAAGTTACATTCTGACTCGCAGCAGCAGATTTGTGTGGTTTTATTCATTGATTTGTATTAGTGTTAAGGAAAAAATGATTGTTTTTGAAGATTTTAATACACGTTTGAATTTGTTTTGCACTATTTGTTTTAGATCAACTGTAGCAAAACTGAATGGAAGATATTTTTGATGTGCAACTTGTAGCACAGAATTTGTGTACTTGTACTTAAAATTTGAACAGGTGTAAAAAAAAAAAAAAAAAAAAAAAGTGTATTTGTGCATTTATTTCTAAATTCTACAAAAAAACCCTTCAAATTCACACTTACATTGCAAAAATAGTTTTGAAACAAAATAACCCTCATAGCTCTAGATTTGTAGCTTGATGTGCTCCTCTTCCACTTCCTCTGCCATGACTGACAGACTCACTAATGGCATGTAGCAGTTACCATGGCGACAGTCCGTGTTGACACCATGATCCTCAAGCAGAGATGCTCAAGCCGAGATCCTTGAGCTTCTTTTTTTAATTTTATTAGATAGCGGCGCTACAGTTGGCTCTTCACAAATAAAACACCTTGCAGTTTTGTGGGAGACCTAGATCATTCAGTTTCAGTGTAATTTATTTTTTGAGTTTATATATCAAAATTAAGGACATGACCTCTTATCCTCAATAGTAGTTGGTCCTAACCCAGTTCTAACCAAGTTCTTGAAAACCCATTAAAAATCCAAAATGTCTGAGTCTATTTACAGCTAAAGGCAACTTTGTTAAAAAATGATCTAAGGTATGTTTGTTTTAATGTTTTAAATGGTAGTGGCCTCACAGGCGCAGCAGTAGACGTCCAGCTTTTCAGGATTTAGAAAAAAAGGTTAAAAAAAAACTAACCAAAAAAAGGAGATGGCATTTATTTGTTTTTGTGCTTCTATGTCAAGTATTTTTCTGAGCTTTTCCATTTTTTTAATCAATTGTAGCATGTAAAATGCAAGGGAAAACGAGACTCGCTTTTCTGGTTTTCTGTGAAGTCACACTGTCAAGTTCATTTCATACCATTTATCTAGTCTCACCTGCAACACTGAAAGACTGTTAAAAACAAGATTATAAATCTCAAACTCCCATTAAATTCAGCTGTATCTGGACTTTGTGCATTTTTGTGCTGAACCTTTCTAAGCAGTCAATTGCCAGTGTTAAGCTTAGAAATGATTAGAAGTTTGATGTCATCACGGATTTGAACTGATTGTCGGATCACTAAGGGCAGTATTACACAGAAATATTTCACATAATTATGTCATTTTATTACCTAAGAAGACAATAACTTTTTTTTATATCAGTTTAACACAAAACTATTAAATAAACTTTATATTATTCATATTTATGATTTTAACATAGCCTATTTACAGCAATTATTAAATGCAAAATTATCAGGTTTGTATTTTGAATTGATAATATAAGTCTGATCAAAATTAATTGTGTATTTTGTTTCAAATACATAAAGTTTATTTGTTTGCATTGCCTAATAATCAAGTTACCTTTATGCAATTCAAGCAATAAACTTCATGTATTTGGAATAAATACACTCATTGATTATGAGTAGATACCCTATTAAGGCTAAATACATGTATTTCAAATAAATAAGCTCTATTAGACAAATGAATATGGATCATGCAAGGTAATTTAATAGGTTTGTGTTAAAACTATCTAACAAGAAAGTAAATGGTATTTGTCTGTGTCATAAATTTAAATAAATCTTAAAATTCGGGTGGAACATTTGAGTGAGTTTAGAGTTTTCTCCAGGGGGCACTATAAATTATAAATAGACTTATACCAAAAACCAATCACATTTATACTAAGTTATCACACCATTATATTCATATGAATTCCAACAAAAAAAAACATTATAAAAACAAAATATAATTCCATGTACAGGTTTACTTTGTTGTACAGAAATCTTGCCCTTCTAAAGCTTTGTGAATGCAAATCTGTGTTTTACATGTTCGAATAGTGTGTCACAAACCTAAAAAAAATATTGTACAAATTTATTAATGGGGAATTGATTAGTCAGCTTTATATTTTTTTTCATATATAAAAACTATATATTGTCTGAGGGTGTGTTTATTTAAGAGCAACTATGCAAATTAACAAACATCTATAAAACGTGCATTGTATTATTTCCCATGAGAATCTCAGATTGTTCATGCTTGTTTGCCTCTTCCAAAAAGTGCTTTAAATCAGTTCTAGCGGTCTTTATCCATGCTGGATCCAGATCCTGACGTTTGAAAAAGGAGGCAGGGAAACCAGAATAAGTGTTAGCCTCGCTGCATGCAGTTAGCCAAGCCTTGTAGCTAAACCAGGTCCTGGAAAAGAAGGTTCACCCGCAGGTGGTAAGCAAATACACCTGTTAGCTTACAGGGAGCTCTCCTACTGTATACCTCCTTTTACTTTGTATTGCTTGTATTGCTACTGCGCATGTATAACCTTTTACAAGAGTCAATAGGCAAAGATTTTTGCACCCTAGGGTGGAAATACGTATCCAGTCCGACGAAAAATGAAATGACTAGTCATTACAGATTAAATATTTATCTTGCACATCTAAAAATATATATATCAATATATTTCGAAATATTTAACATTTTGATTTAATTATTTAAAAAGTATATATTTTTAATGTCTTAATCAGGAAACTGGACGTCTTCATATGCCTTCTGTTTGCTTTTATAGGCATTTATTTTCCTTGTGAAATTATATATATTTTTACATCAGAAGAAACTATGCCAAAAACTCTGAAACTGGCTCTTTTATTGCAGAGCAGCAGTGATTCTAATATAGGTTAAAATCAATTTTACTCTGGCATGGAAAATTATAAATGGACCCTTTAAATATGGAGACAGATTGAAAACAAGTCTGGCTTCACAATAACCCTAACCTACCCTAAGCCGGGCATACACTGTGCAATTTTTTTTCAATCGCAGCTACACTGCAAGCGGTACACAGATCACAATGTATGTTCTCACACTGTGTGGCCTGACACTCTGATTTGATCTACCTGTTCACACTGTACATCTAAAAAACCACGTCGGACTTAGCTCCGCAGTGAGATGGAGCTGCTCTGAATCATCTATCCTGAAGCCAAAAGAATAGAATAGGAGTATGAAGCTCAATAGAGTGAAGTGTGCTGCCATGGCAATTTGTGCAATTTTGTGCTGAAACCCCTAAAAAGAAAAGGCAACATATTTAGACAAAGACATGGCTTAGCAAACATGGCTTCAAATGAAGCGCGCATGCGCCGGGATTGACGGCGCAAATTGATCACAATAATTAAAATAGCCTGCGCTTTGTAAAGGGAAAAAAGTCGTAACATGCAACTTTTGTAAAAACTAATTAACATAACAGCACCACTGTTATGATGCAGCACCTGAAAAGAAAACACGTTGGAGCCTTTGATGGCAGAGAAGAGAGCTGATCAGCAGGGTGAGCGACCATGTTTGTTTCATTTTAAAGTGGGGAAACGTAACGTTAGTTTCTCAGGTAGCTCATCTGATGCTTTCCTTACTTTGTTAGTAGGTTACAGACAGTGATAAGGTTGGCTACTTATTTTACTTTTAATTTCATTTGAATTAGCTTAAGCAGCGTTTATATTTTCTTTATAAATAAATTAACTTGCAAATTATGAGGGCAAGGCTTTTAAAGTTTAAATCTTCTGGCAAAGATAAAGTAAAGAAGATCCTGCAATTTATGGAAGTAAAGCAGAATAAAATCCAGCAAGATCAGTAATATGTCAATTAATTATATGCCACATTCCCATGTAAATATCTGTCTTTGGAGGATGTGTTTTTTTAACACCCCTAGTTCTCTCATTTTTATTCCAAATACAATTTATAATTTGAATCACAGGGCTATTTTTATCTCTATGGTTCAGTATTTTCTCAAGTAGCAACTTTAACTGCTATACTTTCCTCTCTTAAAAGGCAGAACTCTTCTAGTCTGAAAAAACCTCATTTGTTGAAATGGGGGGACCTATTGTTTGAACCTCTTAGGGGCTTTTAAAAACAAAAATGCCTTTTTTTGCACTTTATGAAACAAAGTACTCTATATTTTGTGGATGTACAGCTACATTTCTCATGTAAGTTTGCGTAGTTTTAACACAAACATTTATTTTTCATATTGCACCAGTACAGTTAATGAGCAACCTGTACTTGTGTGCTTGTTTGTTCTGTCTAAAATGTTTATTTTGGAATAAAGAGGTTAATATAAAAAAAAAAAATTTTGTCCGATTCATCGATTAATCGGAAAAATAATCGGCCGATTCATCGATTTTTAAAATAATCGTTAGTTGCAGCCCTAATGTCCTTACTCAATACCTTTTCTCACACTTCTGATGTTTTTTTAGCAATCCATGGCTTGATTAAAAGGAATAGTTTATCTAGTTCTTTAACCTCCTCTCTCAGCATGCGTGCATCTAAAACAAGTGTTAATTACAAAGTGACCTTAGTGTCCCTGACTTAACTCCTCTTCTTTCTAACTCTGAGCATGGGGATGGCGTAGAGGTTGCTCAGACTGCTGCTCAACAAAGTCTGGTCAGAAGCAGATAAAGTTGCCTCAGAGAAAAACAAAGGCACATGGCAGACACAAGAGAGAAAAAACAGTAGAGGGGAGCAGAGAGCAATAGAGTGCAGTGATGTCTGTTGGGTCTCTAGGAGAGACCCATGAGCTTGAAGGTCGGCTGATAGAAGGTGATTGATGGTTGCTATCTGCCCACCAAGCTTGTCCGTAGAGAAGCTGCAGTATTGGAGTGCAGTCCATCATCAAGCATTCTGACCCCTTGATACAACTTATAAAACTGAATGCATGCCTCTTGTGCTCTTCTATAAAGGCCTGCTTAATTGTAAAGAAAAAGGAAAAACAGTTTCTGTTAGGTGTTTAAAAACAATGTTTCCATTTGGCTTACTGCCCTCGTATGTCTTTGTTTGTGTCGAGGCATCTTAAAGTGTTTGAGGGGGGTTCCATCTTTGTACAGTCTAAAAGTCTATCTGTCCATCCGCCGATGTGTCTTTGCGTGTATGTCTGGCCCCGTGGCGACAACTTCTGGCCCTCACAATCCTCGGGAGGGTGTAGTGTCATTTTTCACAGTGACAGGAAGCGGCCTACGCGTTGTAGCTCCAGGTCTCCAGACTAATAGTGTCTGGTGTGAGTCGCTCTCTCTCTTCTACTCATTCATCCTTGCTTTCCTCTGACCACAGTTGCTGTAGGAACAAAAGACAGAGAAAGCAGTCTTGGCAGTGACTCTGTTCGTTTGAGACGGTCCGAGGAGGATCAAGCTCCCATTAGTGAGCAGAAAAGGGCAGAGGCAGAGAGATAGGCATGCTACGGCATAAAGGGGGGAAAAAAATTAATTGGTTTGTGCCTGAACGGATCAAGGGCTGAGACGTTTACTCAGATAAATTAGTTGGTTAAATGAAGGAGCCCTATAACTTCTAAGTGATTTGAAATTCAACTGGAACAATCCGGTTAAGCTGCTCCCTTTCAAGCCCAATGTTTTAAGGCCTTCACATCATGTTAGTTTATTTTTTTTTCCAAGTTTCAACCCTCTGACAAAGCTGCATTTGTGTTGTGTTTCTGTTTCTTTTTTAGCTCCACTTCAAAGAACCTTGACGCCCATCGTTCCCTACGGAGAAGTATTCCTGTACAACAACCCTGGCTCATCTCCGGTAAGACGGCGCTCACTCCCACTCTTGGACAAATGATGAGCAGCTTACCAAAGAGGAACCGGCGTTTCTCAGATCTTCTGTACCATCTTTGCTGTTTCAGCCACACTGGCAGCTAACTTCCCTTCCCAGTGTTAATGATGTCACCACAAACACGTAGCAGACTGGAAAATGTGCCTATCTCAGTCTGCCCCCTGAGGTTAATTGAAATGTCACCCTGCTACTAAAGTTAACATAGTTTAGGGCACAGACTTGATAAGGATGTCCTGCTGAAAGATCGACACTCTCTTTCGTCCGATGCTAATCTCTGATGCTCTCCCTAGGAAAAAGGGGCCAAAGACGGGTTGCAGAAGGGGTTTAAGGCCAAGATGAAACAGAAGAAAAAGAGGTGTGTATGTTGATGAAATGCTGCTTCCAAATAAGCTGCAGTTCTTAACAGAAAAGGCATTCTCTCCTGCATCTACGATTTTTAGGCTGTTACAGTTCCTTTTAGTATTCATACCCCTTGATCTCTTCCATATTCTTTACATGTGACAACCACAAACCTCAGTGTATTTGATTCAAATCTTATAGAAGTAATTAAAGGTATAGTGGAGGATGTTATTTTTCTAGGTGGATCATTAAAATAAGTGGTCCTCCTAATTGTCAATCATACTGGTGATATGTTTACATAAGCCCGTCCTACGTGCTTGTCCCCATTTTCACTTACCGGTGAAAATGGGAACAACATAGTGGAAAAAATACAAATCTTCTTTTGGAAAGTAAGCTTGTATGAGCGATGCAAACAGCAACTTTTAAACAGCATGCACGAGGAGAAATGGGCTCTTGCACGCTCTCACACGCATTTTGAAGGCGTTCTCTCTCGGGAGTGGGTACAAGGTTGCACAAGTGCAATTTTTGTAGGTGGAAACGGTGGGTCTTTTAAAAAATTCAAGAAAATCTTCCACTTTATCTTTAATTAATACTTTTTGATTATAACGTGAAAGGAAAAATAGATGGGGTTTTATTTTTAGTGTGGTTTTCATTGGAGAAAGCAGTACGGACTAAACCTGCCTCCCATTCGCTCAGACAGTGAAGTGTCCACATGTGCTCTTAATGGCCTCTAAGAAGGTCATGCAATCATTCAGATCAGGTGTCCTAGAACAAAGACACGTCTAAAGCATGCAGGGCAGAGATACTTTAGGACTAGGGTTAGGAAACACTGAGTAAGAAAGCTGATTCAGGCAGCTGGTTGCTCTTGATTTGATTTGCCCATATCAGAGTGTAAATGCTCACACTCCAGAGCTTTCATTCTCATCTCTTTGCATGGAGACAATCACAGGTTTAACCTTACTTTAACACTAAGACTCCCAGAATTCTGATCCTACTAGTACTCCCCCTGGCAGTCAATTTCATGGGTACATTTTTCCCAATGGACTGCAAGAGTAGTGACGATGTCACCTACTGAAATGGTTCTAGTGTGCGATATAAACCCATTAGGGATATGTAAGCCTTAAAACGGGTCCAATATGGATTTCTTACAAGCTATTAGTTGTAGTCTAAATTTGTATTGAAAATAAATCAGTAAAATAGATAAGACTGTTTTACTATGCAGGTTTAAAGTTTGAAATAGCATTTTTATTTACAGAAATTGTTTCCCCCCCGAACATTTCCAGCACACCACCTATTCACATTTATGACAAACATTGTGCAGCGCTGACGCACCTGGCACTGTTTTCTTTGGCTCCTCTGCGGCGGAGGGGTTTGGTAACTTGCGTCTCTCTGGAGCACATGTGGTTGGCACGCAGCTGTTTTACCAGTTCAAGGATAAACTCTCTGCGTGATAAGGTGACGTTCAAACAGCTTCTGAACAAAACCAATGCGTTTATAGCTGCTATGTCCAGGAAATTGTAAAAGAAAGTCACAAGCAATCTTCGTGTGGAGTTTTTACAGCATACTTTCACATCATCTGATCTAACATATCCATGCCAACCTTTGTGTGATTATAGTAGACAACAGGCTCTGGTTTGGCTTTTGGGCTGCTATGTGGAGCAGCTCAGACTCGCTGTCAGCATCTAGGCCGCTTCCCACCGACCTGTCGTCATCATCGGTCTCTGCATCTCCTCCGGAATTGCTACCATCAATATTTCGAAGCATTTCCAAAGCCTGTTTCACTGTTAGATTTCTTCTGAAAGCCATTTTCCTTATTAGCCAAAGGGTTCTTCAGATTTTTAGGTAGAATGTTGGTTGCTAAAAAAAAAAAAGTCAGTTAACATGACCGATATTTCACTTCAAAATCTTAGAACCGCCAAATTGACTCTCTTGGGAGTTCTAGTGTTAAATAACTTCTCAATATAGTAACACTATAAAACCAGGCTTGAGGTTTAACAGCAACTTAATCTTAACCAGACAGAGAAGGTTGTTCATATTGCAGCGCTGGGCTTGTTGTTACCGTTCAGGGAAAAAGGGGTGAGGAATGAGCCCCCCCAACAAGGGTTGTAACAGTTTTTTATAGATCAGCAGGGACTCACTACACACAGTTTGTAGATAAGTTATCACATGAAGTTAGCTGTAAAATTGAAAGGAAAATAGGCTTCAAGGTTTATCCGCGTGGATACAGTTACAGCTTTTCTAAGTATGGCAGTGGATTTTCTTCTTATGTCCCAAATTATTGTTTTTTTACAGCTTAGTAATCTGCAGATTCATGTAATGTGTAACAAAAGCAAAGGTGTTTAAAACAATATAGGCATTTCCTATTTGTTTTGTCTTGGAGTTAAAATGTTTCCTTTCACTTAAACATTGCGTGTTACTTTCTCAGTGAAATACACTGAAGTTTGTCATTTTAAGGTGAAAAAGTTGCAGTTGTACAAATCTTTCTAATGGAACATACACTATACTGATTAAAACTTTATCCTGTAAAAATAAGAGGAGCAATTGGAGGTTGATATGAGCAAGTCTTTAATTAGTATGAATGCTTACATATGATAATGGAGAAAAAAAGTAAAAAAAAAAAAAAACAATCCAATGGATATTGTTTCCCAGTTTCAAACTCGAAAACAAAGTCTAGTGGATTGTTTTTTAACTTTTTTGAAATGAAGGCTTACATAACTTCCCATAATTTTGACACCATAGAAAACCAGACAACTTGTCTTCATGCTGACTGTGTTTCTGATCTAATTGTGGAGCCACAGCCAAAAGGTATTTGACCATGATAAATTTTGTTGAGCCAGAAACTGATTAAATATCTTCAGCTTCAGGCAAAAAAAGCAAAAAAAAAAAAAAAAAAGAGACACTAAAAGTTTACATCTGAGCTTTATTGACTCCATGAAACCAACATAGGCAAAAAAAATCACTGGTTGTTCCGATTTATTTCATCATCAGATAATTTCACAAACAATTATGCAGTAAACAGAGGTAACTTCAGTTTTATACAACATAAAATCAATATTGCATATATTACTCCTGCAGAAAAAAGCAAAAGGAGAAAGGGAGTCCTCCAGCTCCAGCTGTCCAAGGCGACGATGGATATTCGACAGTAAACCTGAATGCAAGCACGCTACCTGGGGCCGGTCTGCACCCAGCTTTTGCCTTGACCCCTGAAAGTGCCCCAGTCATTTCGGGGACTAATGGTCCTGAAGACGAGTCTTTAGTAATGGTGGAATGCGACCTCTACTCAGACTCTGTAAACTCTCGAGAGACTGAAAGCCAACAGCCTGATATCTCGCCCTACGCTTGCTTCTACGGAGCTCCCAAACAACAAGTGCTCAAAGTTGGCTGGCTGGACAAGCTGTCACCTCAAGGGTAAGTTAACCTGCTAAGTTCACACATTTTAATCTTCACTGGTTCTTACTTATAGCCTTAGCTGATGTTTGGTGTGAAAGTTGTTGCAAGTGGGTGGAAGTTGCAGGAAAGTAAGCCGCTCGTTTTGTGTGTCATTGTCTTCAAAAATAAATTCAGCGTATAGATGTACTGAGTTTTTGGAAAAAAAAAACATGTTCCCTTTTTGACGGTATGAGCTCTTTACAGCTTTCATGCATTCAAGCTTTATTTGTTTTCTATTATTCTACCAAATATGCATTAACTGCAACCTTTGTTTTCTGGAAGCTACAATAAAATGAAATATATCAAAGTTTACAAACACAATAAATGATTATTTAGCCATGTAACATTTCAAGCAGTTTACAACCTTTACAAATAGTCTCACTAAGTATACTAAGAGCATAGTCGCATTTTTAGACAGTGTAAAATTGTATAAAAGTAAGCAAATATACAGTCTTTGCAAAAATTGATGAATTGGCCAAAATAAAACCACTCATAAAACTACTGGATCATTCATAGGCACTTATTGCCAGTTTTTTTAAAAACATCCGGATCTAAAATGGGATTTAGACCGAGGCGAAAGAAGTGAACCTGTAACAGCTGTGTCACAGGTTCGAGGATAAAGGCCTTTATTCGTTGGTTGATTGCTCAGCCTGTTTCGCCACCACTGCACCCTCAGTTATAGCTTTAACGGATGAAGTCTGTTGACGGTTCTGTGCAACAAACCTCTTATTTTATCCAAGCAGTTTCTGATGACGTCATGCACAAAAAAACACACAGCAGCAAATGTTTTAAAACACATTAAATAGGAACTCACTAGAACCCAGTCTGGATCGGTTTGTGTTCACAAATGGCTTTTTTGTCCTGAATCATTGCTTACCCATTTTGAATGAATTATTCGTGTTCATTTTTCATGTGTTTGACCCATTTCGTGTGACAAATTAAAGCCTTGAATCATTGTCAGGATGTGCTTTAAGTGCCTGCTAGCTTTTTTTATTCACGCCTGCTTATTTCTTGTATTTTAATTGGAACGAATGCAACAGTGTTGTTAGCATTCTAAAATCCCTCTTGCTTTCAGCAGATATTAATGCGGTCTCTAGGATTTTTGCACCCTTGCATTTTATGACCTATGCAGAAATAAGCCACACCTGTTAGTGGAAAACAGCTTGCATGAGGCCAAATATGTTTCTTGCAGTCACTTAATCTCAATTTGCCAGAGGTGGAGAAAGTATTCATAGGGTTTAGTCAGGTGGAAACACTATTGCTGGTAATGTTATTGGAAATTAGAGGTGCACAAAATCAGGAAAACTTTTAATTGCACTGCTGGTGCTGAGTATTGTAACTGATGTCAGTTATGATTAATTCAGGTTTTCCTGCCCGTTTTGTCTGATGTTTGCAAATTACCTTTTTTTTTATTTAGCCTTTGCATCTATAAAAATGTCAAATATACATAAGTTTTAAATTGTTTACATACTAAGACCAATATAAATATGGCTGAGTTGGCTATGGAGGGTAATTTTCATCTGTATTATAATTGCATTAAATAAGATATCCGGCCAAATACTGCATCTAAGCAATCCTTTGTCATTTTGATATTGTAATAATCTATACTGCAATAACTTTGTTTCCATATATTGTGCATCAATTACATGTGCAGACACAATGTAATTTTGAGAAATCCTCTACAAAAATGATGCCAGAGAAATGCTGCGAAGTAAAAATAACTTTTTCTGGAGAGAAGACGTAGTAAAGTGCTCACGTCTGTGATTTCTGCTTTGGTAGCTAAAGCACGGCAGCTTGTCAGTTTTTTTTTCCTCTCCTGATCCTTCCATAAGTCTTAGATGAAAGATTGAGTTTTCCTCCTCCTCTGGGTCTCTTATACCCCATGCGTCTCAAGCCTTTAAATATGTTGAACTGACAAATGGTGCCACGGACAGATATGTGAAGCTGCTCTATCAAATTTATATGAATCTATTATTAGAGAAAGGAAGGAAGGTGGGAGTAAGCATTGTGGTTTTCAGATGGAGGGTAAAGTGCTTTTTCTTTTACTCACTTTGGCATTTTGGCAAAACTAGATTTCCTTTTTCAGTCTTTTGGCACTGCATACATCAATGTTACCTTGAAGTCAAACCATCAATCATTAATTTTCTTCATATAGTCTCCTTCACCACCTGATTTGCATGGGTTTGGCAAACTGCCCTTGGGCTGTTGAATATTCAGACTCAATGTGGCCATTTATTTTGATTAGGATAATTGACAGCTGTTGATACGACTCTTGACACTAATGGATCAGTGGCACTCATGATAAAATATGAGTACCTGCGCAGAGTAGATTAGCAGCTCACTGTCTTCATGCCAGTGTAGTTTCTTTTCACTTTTCATGAAGCTCTAAAATCAGGTGTTGATTTTTTTTCATTTCTTTAACCTTTGCATCTGTTCTTGCAGAAATTGTGTTTTTCAAAGAAGATGGGTGAGATTTGATGGCGAGAGTCTGGCCTACTACAACAATGAAAAGGTAGGTGTGTGAAGGAGAAACCATCCTCCCTGCTTATTGCATTATGGCTGCTAAAATGTCTTCTCTAAAATTATTAAGACTTTACTGTGGTCCTTTTAACCTAGGGTCACATTGTGAAAGCCTGTTCCTTTTCTTGGCTAACTCTGTACCAAGTTCTTAAGTGCTCCCCTATTTTTCTAATCCCCCTTATTGCCATCATCATTAGCTTGGCAGAGTTAGAAAAGTGGCAAGGACAGTAAGATGCGTGACGGGCCAGCTCTATGCACCTCCCCAACCCTAGTGTAGAGTACTCTGTTGTTGGCACCTTACCAGCTGCAGAGTGCGAAGGAATGACAGAAGGCTCTCATGTCTTATTGCCTTCATCAGCGTTTCTCCACCGACTGCACCTCTCCTTCATCCTTCCTCTGCCCGACAGTGGAGTTTGAAATCTGGCTTTGCTCATGCAGAGTGGAAGATAGTGATGAGTCAGTCGGATATGAAAGGAGAGGGACTGTAAAGGCCGTAGGTGTTACAAACACACGTTTAGTACAGACTGCATTAAAGTCTGGTTTAGATCCATTTTAAAAACTGTTTTGTGATGTTGGAGTTACCTGCATGGTGATAAAAGGTTCTTAAATTCTACTATTCTTTGCAAAAGTATTTGTATCTCAATTAGGGCTGCAACTAACGATTATTTTAAAAATCGATGAATCTGCCGATTATTTTTCCGATTAATCGATGAATCGGACAAAAAATTTTTTTTTATATTAACCTCTTTATTCCAAAATAAACATTTTAGACAGAACAAACAAGCACACAAGTACAGGTTGCTCATTAACTGTCCTGGTGCAATATGAAAAATAAATGTTTGTGTTAAAACTACGCAAACTTACATGAGAAATGTAGCTGTACATCCACAAAATATAGGGTACTTTGTTTCATGAAGCGCAAAAAAAGACATTTTTGTTTTTAAAAGCCCCTAAGGGGCTCAAACAATAGGCCCCCCCATTTCAACAAATGAGGTTTTTTTAGACTAGAAGAGTTCTGCCTTTTAAGACAGGAAAGTATAGCAGTTAAAGTTGCTACTTGAGAAAATACTGAACCATAGAGATAAAAATAGCCCTGTGATTCAAATTATAAATTGTATTTGGAATAAAAATGAGAGAACTAGGGGTGTTAAAAAAACACATCCTCCAAAGACAGATATTTACATGGGAATGTGGCATATAATTAATTGACATATTACTGATCTTGCTGGATTTTATTCTGCTTTACTTCCATAAATTGCAGGATCTTCTTTACTTTATCTTTGCCAGAAGATTTAAACTTTAAAAGCCTTGCCCTCATAATTTGCAAGTTAATTTATTTATAAAGAAAATATAAACGCTGCTTAAGCTAATTCAAATGAAATTAAAAGTAAAATAAGTAGCCAACCTTATCACTGTCTGTAACCTACTAACAAAGTAAGGAAAGCATCAGATGAGCTACCTGAGAAACTAACGTTACGTTTCCCCACTTTAAAATGAAACAAACATGGTCGCTCACCCTGCTGATCAGCTCTCTTCTCTGCCATCAAAGGCTCCAACGTGTTTTCTTTTCAGGTGCTGCATCATAACAGTGGTGCTGTTATGTTAATTAGTTTTTACAAAAGTTGCATGTTACGACTTTTTTCCCTTTACAAAGCGCAGGCTATTTTAATTATTGTGATCAATTTGCGCCGTCAATCCCGGCGCATGCGCGCTTCATTTGAAGCCATGTTTGCTAAGCCATGTCTTTGTCTAAATATGTTGCCTTTTCTTTTTAGGGGTTTCAGCACAAAATTGCACAAATTGCCATGGCAGCACACTTCACTCTATTGAGCTTCATACTCCTATTCTATTCTTTTGGCTTCAGGATAGATGATTCAGAGCAGCTCCATCTCACTGCGGAGCTAAGTCCGACGTGGTTTTTTAGATGTACAGTGTGAACAGGTAGATCAAATCAGAGTGTCAGGCCACACAGTGTGAGAACATACATTGTGATCTGTGTACCGCTTGCAGTGTAGCTGCGATTGAAAAAAAATTGCACAGTGTATGCACGACTTTTTTCCCTTTACAAAGCGCAGGCTATTTTAATTATTGTGATTAATTTGCGCCGTCAATCCCGGTGCATGCGCGCTTCATTTGAAGTCTGGACGCTGAAGGTAACATCCTGCTGCTCTGACTGCAGCGCTGAGAGGGAATCCTGCGGAGCGTGAGAACTGGGTTGGGATGGGGGAGGCACCCCATGGCAGCAGCTGCCGACGGCGGCGGATGACGCATTAATCCCGCGACACAACTAATCGATGATGAAATTCGTTGCCAACGCTTTTAAAAGTCGATTTTTATCGATTTTATCGATTCGTTGTTGCAGCCCTAATCTCAATCATACTTTTTTGCATTTGCAATGACAAAACATAAGACACTTTATAGAGATTTACATGATAGCCTGGAAATGCAAAAACAAATTTATTCAGTAGAAGCGACAAGTTTTTTCAAAAGAAGAGTCTGATGTACACTTTAATTCAGCCCCCTTTACATCGATAACCTGAAATACAACCCAGTGAAGGCAACTGTCCTAATGTATGCAATTTATTCTTCTTAGCAATCCTCTATGAATGCCTTACAAACAAGCAAGATGTCTGAACCCTCATACACCACTGATCTCGATTTATTCGCTGGATTACAGATGGACCGTAAAAAAAAAAACTGAAGTCACCTACCGCCATCTTGGTACTCCCCACTCTTACAGAGTCGCGGCATAAAATTGCCTGTAACGTAATGTAATTTCCATAACAGTGTAATCAATACATGTATATTACATGTACATCATCAATTTAGCATTTTTGGCTAATCATCAGATAGTGTGTTTGTGCATGTATAATATTTTTAATATCCAAGTACAGTATTATTATGCTCCATTAACATTAATATGTTATTAATTTTGATTTGTATAATATTTTATATTACATGATTTATAGACGATGAATATGCAATGTGATGTGCCTATATTTATTTTTTTTTTTACCGTAAATGGCAGTAATCTACAGTTACTATGAGATAGCGTGTGTCAAAGTGATGAATTTATCTTCATTTTAAAAGTCTTAAGCTCCCCTGAAAAAATGAACATCATTGCTGTTTGACGCTGTAGCACACGTATTGTTTACATTCCGACCGGTCTAACTAGGGAGTACCAATATGGCGGCTGATGTATTCACAGCACAGTGTACTACCATTGCCCAATCGATATCCAGTGAATATATAGAGATCAGTTTCATAGACCTGTAACATTGACCCAATCCCAAACCGGCCCCTAAACACTTCCCCTGAGCAATAACCCTCTATTTGCGCATTCCTGCAGAGGGTCCGCCACATTAGGGGCCATCCCAAACCACATAGTGGGTAGGGTGAGAGGACTGTTAAGCCCTTAATTAGCGAATCTTCATCAAAACAATGTAGTATTAAGAGGGTCAAATCAAAATGTAATTGAGAATCTTTGGCAAAGCCTGAAAACATATTTTCACAGATGATCTCCATCTCAACTGAATGAGATTGAGTTAATTTTAGTTAAAGTTCACATCTTGATGTGCCAAGGTCCTAATTTTTTCAGATTAAATGTCTGCCTACTCTTAGGTGAATATAGAAAAACATAAATCAGTTGAGAGGATTTTGCAAAATGTGAAATGGTGAGAATCAAAGTTCATCACCAGAACAAAATGTTCATAGTTGTGGGCCTTATCAGGGTATTTAAGATGTTGAAAGCTGGTTAGGGATAGAGTCCAGGTATGTTTTAAGTATTGACTCGTAGGAGCTGAATGCAAATGCATGGCAAACATTTCAGATCTTTGAAAAATGTTTAAAGCCAATAACAATCATCTTTCCTGTTCCTCAATAATCCATTGATTTCTGTGGATATATCCCCTTAGAATCTCAAACAACTTCAGGTTTGTGATTATAATGTATAAAACAAAAAAGGGGAATTAGTTGAGAGGTAACCTTTACTGATAATAAACACTGCAGCTGCCTGTAACATCTCTGGTGTTCTTTCAAAAAGAAATCCTTGAAGTTCAATATAGAGTTTCTGGTTGCTAAAACGGTGCTTTACATCGTTTTTCTCACTAATGACTGTTTGATGTTTTTTTCTGCGAGAACAGTTTTGTTTGCTTGTGTGGGTGTTGACGTCCTGACCTCATACCCCTTCCTCCAAGGGCCAGCTTGTTTTCACTACTGCAGCATTGCACAATATCACAATCAATGATGTGGGACCTGTCTAAAGCCTGCTCGTTAATCACCTACTAATTCAGCTCTCTGGCTGCCTCTACCCCCCTACCCCCCACCCCCGTACATTTTCTCTTCATTTTCTCTTTCTATTACATTTGTTGCTTTATCAGGGCATGCTTGGTCGACAGCAGGGCGGGACTGGTGGAGTATGCCTGCAAGTCAGCACTTTAACTCTGTCAGTGAAGTTGCTTCTGTGCTATGAGAGATTAAACTCTCTTTATATACATATATCTATATGTGTGTGTTTGGAAGGGAAAGCAAGTTTTGTTGTTCAGACTTGATCATAGACTGAAGGTCTCCACTCTGTTCATGGTTAGTTGAAGTTTTCCACCACCTACTGTACTTGGCACCTTCAGCCATCTACAGGGGTTTGAGTTTCATGCTAGGAAGATTCCTTTACAGCGTGTCAGAAAGAGAAGTTTGAATTTGTTGTTCATTCTCCCACAGTGACGGCTAAGGAAATTGCTTGTCTGCCCTTATATTGATGTCTTGTTGACTCTAGGCTACAGAAGCTACATGTCTCAAAATAAAGCAATGTGTTGATATATTCCAAAAAACAAGCAATAACTAACCTACTGGGAAATTTCCGCCCAGTATCTTATTACTTGAAAAGTTCTCAAAATTCACGATGAATCTGTCGACACTTTGAAGTGTTGACGGTGGTACACAAATAAGACATACTTGCGGTAGGCAGTATATTAAGATTGAAAGTGATGCTGGGAGTTAGTCGTTTATTCCCTTCCTATACACACCTCAAAGATGGGCTATGTTCTCTCTGTATTGTCTAGATATGTTGTTGGCTTTGGTCCACGGCACCTACAATACAAAGCATTTTTAATATATTACAAGGCTAATGTAAGTAGGCTACTTACTTGGAGTAATTAGGCTCATTTCCTCCTTATCTAAACCCAGAATCTTGGTAAAGTACTCCAACTTCGACCTGTTTCAGCAGCCATTGTTGTGATATTAAGATATGTATAGTTGTGCAATAATGAATATTTGCTCAAGTAAGCGAAGAACCCTCTACAAAATATATTAATATACTCCTTTTTTTTTTTTACATCATATTACTATGTTAGCAACTTAAACAAATAGTAAAATAGACGTGACTTTAAAGGCCGTATTGCAGGGTTTTTTTTTTCTTTTAAAAGAAAAAAAAATCATGGTATGTCTAACTCACTTAACACGAATGTCTTAATTTATGGTCTTAAATTAGCCTAAAAATAAGGTTTTGAATCTCACCACTTTCTCATTTGCTATATAATGAGTAGCAGACAGGAGACATATTTTGTTAAGATTTAAGCAGCTATAGATATGAATATTTTTATATTTTAAATTGTTAATACTGCAAAAGTACAATAATACTGTGATATTGTACAGCTAACACTGCAGTCTCATATAGATTATACAATGCAGCTTACAGTGAGGATTATTTAAGATTATTTAAGATATTTGGACACTCACCAGGGATACATTTTTCAAAATTAGACATGTAGAGACAAAAATGGAGGTATTTTGATGCTTTGAAGCTCTTTGCAAAATTCCATTTTTTTTTTTACAATTAATGTTTTTCTTACAGAAATGCATTTAATTTTGCTAAGATTTAGAATAGTTTTGTTTTAGTTACTCAGTTTGTATGGTGAGAATGACAGTTTCTAGCAGATTTTACTATATTGTACCATTTTGTTTAGCTAGTTTAGTTAGGTTTTATCTGGTTTTTAACAAGACTTTGAAAAACAACAACATACACACTTCGAAAGGGGAACCCCACTTTCAGGTTCATGTGGATTGGATCAGTTTTTTTCAGAGTTCATGTCTCCCTTCTGTATTTCCTTCTTTATAAAAAAATAAACCTAAATAACCACTTTTGTCCCAAAATGTAAGTTAGAACAGCATATTCATGTTTAATTGAGTTATTAAAAATAAAACAAGAACATTTATCTTTTGAATAAATCATCTTATAGGAGAAAACAATATATTCCCTTAAATGGTGCAAATATTTAAATCTGATGCTGAGTTTCAAATAGATTCTGAATAATATACAAAGTAAATTGGATACAAAACACTGGAAAATATTAAAAGTTTTTTAAACCTTCTTGATATGTTACTCCAAAGAAAGCTAGCTATAAATGTTTGTTTTTGTAATAGTGCAGAGTCCAACTAAATAATTGTGATCTTCAAAAAAAGAGAAAAACTTACTAAAATCTATTCTCACATTATTTTTTTTTTTTCTAGAATTCTTGTTCTTTTTCTTTCTCCAACTTTCAACACCCAAAAACTCTTCTGTAGTTTGAAATCCTCTGGGATCTGCCAGCCCCAGACAAACTAATCGCACTTAATCGCAGTCCCAGCTTGAAGGTCTCTGTCCGTTGTGATGTCATCATAGGGGTAGCAGAAGTGGCGTGGGAGAGTAGTGAGATCTTCAGTCTCACTTCTCCCTCCCTGCTGCATTGCCTCCAATCCGTGTGATCAATCATGCCTTTCGCCCGATTTCGTCAACTAAGGGATTGGCTTTAGAGAATGCTTTGGGCTTGAGATGTAGTCTTCAGGGTCCTGGTCTACTGTCATGTGTACGTCCGTGTGTGCTAAGGGAAAGCTGGGCTTTGTGGTAGTGGAATAAGAAAGTGAAAATGGAGATTGGGGAAAGGGATAAGGGTGGCCATAAGGCCAAAGGGGAGATGGGGTTTTAGGATCAGGGATCAGGCACTGTCAGTCTGCCAGGATGTGTGTCTGAAGCTAAACAGATTCTTAAAAAGCCATGAAAGCTTAACTGCTTTACCTCCACTATCTTCCCTAAATCTTTGGCTCTGTAATGCAAAAACTCATCCAACTGAAACTTTCTTAAACAGAGAATGTTTATGATATACTGTCTTTGCATTTTACCAAGTATTTGTGGTGCAAATGTTCATTTGGGTTGCAAGTCTACAATGACCTTCATTCCATTTCATAAGTGATTAATAAATTGTAGATTTTAACCTAACAGGTAAGTTAAAAATAATAATATTTTTATCATCATTATTTATTTATCTGTGTAGAATTTAGTGCTATTTTCTTTTTCAAAGGTCTTTCAAAATCACCAGGAGTGTTCTCAGGACAAATCATTAATATTTCTCAATAAAGTGTCAGAGACAGAGGCCTGGTTTTTCATAAGATCACCTCAGTTTTAGTTTGCATCTCTATGAATGAAACTAGATTTCATAATTTCATCACTAATAGATAACCAACATTAATCTCACACATTGGTTTTTAACCACCTAGTTCTCTTAATAACTGCCTGTATTTTATGACATGAAGTGCCTGTTTTGACTCTTGTGAGCCAGATAAATGGCTGTGAGGCTATGCGAGCCTAGAGTTTGACACCTGTGGTCTGGAGTATTAATAAAGTGCTCTTTAGAAAGGAAACGCTAAATAATGATAATTCAGTCATGTCTGCAATACAGAGCCATATTCATATTTAATGTATAAACCACATCCCTCTACTCAATTTAAATATTATTTTAATTCAGTGGGAACTTGGCAACCTCAAATATGCAATCTAATCTTCTACAGTATTGAAATTGTTTGCTTTCAGTTTTACCTCAGGTCTTTGTAACAAGTTTTTGGCGACATAACTCAAAGATTTAAGTCCATAGTTAGGTCATAGAATTAAGCATTGGGTGCAGGAGCTTTTCCCTGTGGGCGCATCAGGCTAGTTTTCCATTCCATCATATCCTCAAAGTACTCATTTGGATTTAAATCAAGTGACTTACAAAACCGTCAAGGAACAGTAACGTATTACGTTTAAGGAAAGTATTTCGATCTATGGAACAATGTTAATGGTCATGCTTGAAATCAAAAGAATCATATGATAAAGGAGGTACACAGCACTACTGTTGCCTTTTTGTCATCTCTTCAGTGTGACCTTTCTCATGTGATTGCTGACATCAGCTGGTCAGTTTCATCCACAGAACAGCCACTAACTGATTATTCCTTTTTACTTGGTAAACCTGTTGTAAAATCCTCAGTTTCTGCTTGCCTGGCACCAACAGACTACAATCTAAGCAATTTTTCTGTCAATCGGTTGATGGTTTTTAATCTTAAAAAGAATACAAAGTAAAATACAGAATACAGAGATGGGAGGACTAAATTCTTTAAAACCTATTGCATTTCCTCATTACTTACAAAAATGTGTTACAGCATCTTTATTTTATAGAATTGTCCCCATTGGAAAATTAGATTTTCTGCCTGGTGAAGACCAGAATAAACTTCTTTGCTGACAAAAAAACTACAATAAAAAATACACTTTGAGAAAAAATGTTTTTCAACTTCAAAACGTGAAGAGTGGAAACTGCAAGAAAATAGGAAAGGTGTAAAAAAAAAATGCTTTAAGGAAAGTAAATGTTATTAATGTTCATATGTAGATTTTTTTATCACTTAAGTTTTAGATTTAAGCTTATTGTTCTTTTAAAGGTGTGTTGGGTAGTGGTTTTCTATCTATGGTTGTCTGATGTTTGGATGACTGGAATGAACAGATTAAACCTAGCGATCAGAACAGATCAAATAAAGTACAGTACCTACATTTCCAACACATTCTCACTTCCAACTCAAAGTTGACGCTTGGTCAACCTCCTGCTTGTCAGACTCTGATGAGATGGGGGCCCTTTCGTTATATATTTAAGTACAAGATGCATGACAGACATTTTATCATGTGACTCACACGTGACCTGTGACAATGTTTTTAGCCTACAAAGTTGATAGCAGTGTATGGTTACGTGATTGCATGCCATCTCCCGGGCCCTTGGTGAAGGGGGGGCATGGAACAGAGCCTTCAATATTTTATATTTTCCTATTTTTACTTTCTTCTGATTATTTGTTGCAGTACATATGGGGGAAATTCCCCCACCTGTCTTGTTCTAAATTGCTAAGCTGCTGACGCAGCTACTTTTAAGTTTATCACGCTGATATACATAAGGCTCAGTGCGCTTCAGGCAAAAGCAGGAAAATAAAAATAAAAACCTACATTTCCCCCCGTCCTGAGTCAGGCAGCCGCTCCATCACTTTAACATGGAAGCGTTACGGGCAGCAGCTTCAATTTGACTGACGTGACCACCAGGTGTGTCCACAGCTGCATCAGGCAGGTGCTGTTGCGCTGGAGGTGAATACATTGACAATCCTGCTCTACAGCCTAAACTGCCTAAGAAAAATTAGACCATCACATTTTGTTTTCAAATCCAAACATGTCACACAAGCAGAAATCAATAAATCGCATCAATTGCGACTGGAGCATGTATAGAAACTGCTACATAGTCAAGAAATTAAAGTGGCAAAATTTCTATCTGCAAGTGTAAAAATGTCCATGTTAACTGTGATGCATGCATTAAATAAAAAAGAAATATGTTATTCCTAAGAAGATGGAGGATTTATTTATTATGTTATTTATTTAATTAACTATTAATTGCAATTTTTCTTTCTTCCAGAAAAAATGTTACAAGGCTGTCGGCTTGCCTGTTGACATGTATGCTAGTGTATGTTTGGGTTTCTGTATTAGGGTTGACGTAAAGAAGAGTTTGCCTTAGTTTTTTGCAGTTAATGTAAAATTTTGTCCAGTTCCTGCCATCACTGTCCATGTTTGCTGCACATTCATAAATGACCCCCTCATCGCATCAATGAATTGACCAAAGCGCTCATTTTGGACGGGTTGAAGTGAGATTTCCCTTCGGTGAGCTCACCAGGGGGACACAAGGACATGTCGATTAAAGTAAACTCAATCTTATTCCATGTTACATGCAAATATGCAAAATCCCACTAGCATAAAACTTGCTAATATAAGAAAGTCCATTACTTTTTTGTGTCATGTCCTTCCATATTTAGACTATGTGGCTGGTTATTAGTAGTACTGTGATTCTATACCCAGGTGGCCTTGTCATCTTAAATTCAATACCAACTTTCAATAGAATCAAAAGTAGGTTTGGAGTTGTATCTTAAAAGTGAATATATTACTTTAGAGGTGGACCAAATCATGCTTGCTGTGTTGGAACCCACACAGGTGAATTGTCCCACTCTGAAGGTTTCCCCCCCCAAGTTTCTGCTGTTCTTGTCACCCGCCAGCTCTAGATTTTTAGCTTTATGCTCCACAAAATAACTGTTTGGGTTCATTTTCACTCCTCTCACCATTTCTGTTTAATCTCAGCAGGAGCTAACTATGCAAGACCCACCTGAGTGCCAGATGTCATACAAAGTTAGTGACTTGCTGATGCCTCTGGAGAATATAAAGCTAGGTGCTATTTTTCACCAGAGTACATGAAAAAATGACAACAGGAATCAAATGAAATATGGATGCTGACGGACAGGAGCACAGCCCTGGTAGAATGAGAGTGAATGAAAACTCCTTGCCGGCTTTGGATGAGAACGCTTTGGCCTTTTTTTTTTTTGTAGTCAAAAGAATGTGAACCTAGGTCTTACTCTGATTTAAGTTTAACCACAAAATAATAGCCTCTCTTAAATTTGCACACTAAACAGTGGGATTTAAGTCTTGTTGACAAAACAGAAAGTGAAAGAAACAGAAAGTAATCAAGTCCTGAGTGTTGGAGGAAAAGATGCTTTTTGTTTCCCTCTAGTAATAGAGGATAATCAATTATGGATTTCTACTCAAGGATTTCCACTAAAAAAGTCTTTAAAAAGAACACCAACGAAAAAAATTGTTTAGTTGAAATGGGCTGATGGCATCACAAGACGCTGAAGAATCCAAGTGATAAGCTAACATTATTACTGTAGATATGATGACAGATTAGCTTGTGTTGACATATTTTTCAGCCTCAAGTGTTTAAGCCAGTGTGATACAAGCCATGTTTCCATCATTTATTAGAAATATTAGAAAAGGTTCACTAAAAGGGAAGAAAAACACAAATATTTAGGTTTTCTAAGAAGCTTGATATGTTTTTTTTTTTTGGCTACTCCAAAAGTAAAAAAAAAAAGTTAATGCACTAGACTAGAGATGAAAAAGACATTCACCATATAAGGTCTGAGATTGCTAACATTTACCTCACAGGACTAATCAGCCTTTTAGCGTCTTGCTGCATATCCCTATTAGAACTGCATTTATTTTTCTTTGTCTGTAGACATCATGTAACCTTGCAAAATTATTCTTGAAAACCTCTGTACATTTTTCCAATATTCGTGTTCTGCTATTTTTATTTTTTTTTACCTCTACCTCCTCTTTATCACAGCTATGGCTGAATTAATTAATCTAATCACTCATGATTAATTGTTTATTGGAATAACTGCTAACTAATTTAGTAACGGGTAATCACTAACTGGAATATAGAGACTCTTAACCAGTGTTGGCCACGTTACTTTGAAAAAGTAATTAGTTATAGTTACTAGTTACTTCTCCCAAAAAGTAACTGAGTTTCTAACTGAGTTACTCCACAATAAAAGTAAGTAGTTACTAGTAAAAGTAACTATTGCGTTACTTTTGCGTTTCTCGCCCTCGTAACCCTCACCATCCGGCCCCCACCTTCTCGCCGTGTATTTCCAAAGCCAGCTGAATAGAGCGGATGACAAAGACAAGAACCTGCAGAGAGTTTTGCATATCTTGTAACTCAACGTAAATGACATCAGGGGGGAACGCGATGTGAAGTTTTTTAACAGGGCATTCAGATCTGGTGAGTATATGAATTTAATAACTGGGGATGTCTAATTCTGAAATCCTGTGTGTTTGGGTTGTTATAGATACTGCAACATCTATCTATCTAGTTCTATACTCTGTGTGTGACATAAAATATGGATCTCCATCCCTGCCACAAAGGCCATCAAATAATGTTTAAAATAAAAAATACAGTAGGTTGAAAAGTCAGAGCATCCATCCATCCATCCATCCATCCATCCATCCATCCATCCATCCATCCATCCATCCATCCATCCATCCATCCATCCATCCATCCATCCATCCATCCATCCATCCAGATTTCTCCCTTTCTTCATATAGGCTATCATTTGATCGTTCACACTCTCCATAGTTCTCCTGTGGCGCGAGCACAGGGCGACTGTGGCGCGCCTTTAGCGGTTTCCTGTGCTTGCGCGGTGACTCTTGCCGCCTGCGCTGTGCGGAGATGCAGAGGAAACCGATTTTGTGGTGGGCAAACGCAGCTCGACATAACACCGGTATTTCCATGTGGAAAACGCTGTTTTGCTGCTGGAGTCATCCTCACTCTCCATCTCTCTCTGTGTGCTGTACGTTAACACCCGCCAGCGGAAACACCCACCTACCCAACTGACAGACGGAATCTCACTATACATCAGCCATTCTCATCCTCCCCTCTCTCATGACAAGGCGCGCACCTCTGGATGACCTAAAAAATAATCTTTAATATCTCTTAAACAAAAGTAGCAAAAACAATATTTTTTTCTGCACAAATCTGCACTAACGTTGCACTAACCATTCAGTCTATTTGCAGAGTTTTTTGACGTGGGTGGGGTGTCAGCTTCACGCAGCTGCGCACGAGTCCTATCATGAAAAAAGGTTCATTGTGCGACCTGAGTAACGCGCAGTAACGGGGTGTCTGCAATGGTAACTGCGTTATAGTTACAGTCAAAGTAATTAGTTAAATTACTCGTTACTAAAAGAAGGTAACGGCGTTAGTAACGCCGTTACTTTCAACGCCGTTAGTCCCATCACTGCTCTTCACACATGCTAGCTGAAAGAGCAACTTAATCATTGCAGTAATTTTAGCAAACTTATAAACGTTTGCTTTAAAGAAAAAACTTTTTTGTCTGTGAATATGCTCTTTCCAAAATTACCCAAAAAGCTAAGTTTTGGCTTCACATGGTTTTAAATTTTGTATAAAATCTTCCTAAAGGTACCTTTCCTATCTGTTTATTAATCAATCTATAAAAAAATGACTGATTAATCGATTAGCAAACAATCAATGGTTTTAGCCCTAATTGCAACAATTCATGATATTATCAGACAACATGAGTCATTCGATTGAATGATTCTTTTCCTTTTTTTTTGGATATATTCAACCTGCTTTTAAAACTCACTCGATGGTTTGATGGAAACATATTGACAGATGATCCCTAAGTGATGCAACTAATCGTAATGTTTTTTTAAGTCATCACATGATGTTCTTTTCACTTTTCTCATTGTTTAGGGTTGATTTAAGAGCATATTGATGACTTATAAAATCAGCACATTCTTTATTCGGATTGTATTGCCATAAGTGGTTGCAAAACTTATGGAATTATGTAGTCTCAACTCTTAACAGTTTTTTAATCCACAGTGTTCTTTATTTGATGTTTGTTAGAACTATGATGGTGGTATAAGTTCCTCTAAGTCTGTCTGGTGAGCATTTCCAAAGGCAAGAGGGAAATTGTCCCAAAGTCCTAAGTGGCATTCTTGCATGTAATGGCACCAGAAAATATTCACATCAAAAATATAGACTTCTTCTAAAAATAATATTTTTCCCCTGAATATCTGCATACATGTTTCTATAATTTTTGTGTTAAGATTCTCGGGAAGACGTAGAAGTCAACCAGTTGCTATTTTGCAAAAACCCCCCAACGGCACAATGGCGGCACCCAATAATGACGGTTTTAGTTGAGGCCAAAATTTGCACAATGGTCTTATTTGTTTTAGACCCGAAAATTTCATTTCTCCTGACCTGACAACCTCTAAGATGTGTTTTTGGTGAAATTTAAAAATAGCTCCATGTGTCTGAAGTGAAAAGATCTGATAAATCTACCTTAAAGACCCGATAGGTGGAGTACGGGAACAATGCTTCTTCTATACTCACAAAGAAATACTAAAGCTCCACATTAGCATCTCTGTTTTCCTTCTTCCAAACAGTTAGCAGTTTATTAGTACAGTGTAACCGAAGTAAAGGATGAAGATGTAGAGTTAAGGGCTAAATTACAGAAGGCAATGATGTATATGTGACATTTAGAAAAAGAGAAATGTAAATTAACTAAAAAACTCTTTCTGCTCATTCTGCCTGCCAAAAGTTGCTCTTAAATTCTGAGAAAATATGTTTATTATTGGTAAAACAAATGTATATTCTTTATTATCTACAAATATGACCTTTTTACATTGTCTTCAGCGAGGCTCCCAGTTCTAATATATTGGTTCTAATTGAGTATTTTGGTGGTATAAAAGAAAAAACAAGAATATAACGAGAATGCACTTAAAAAACATATTAGTTCTTTTATTTCTAAGTTGTTTGTTAATGTATTGCTTGAATCATTTCGCCCCACTTCAAAAGATGCAGTTTTTGTAGCAACCAGCTGGTGTCCTCGTACCTCCACTGCAAACCTGCCTGTTTGAGACGTATCAGCTTAAACTCCATTTTGGAAAACAGCATCCTCAAACCTTTTTTTTTTTTTTTTTTTTTTTAATGTTTTTTTTTCTACCTTCCTCCCTGTATTCTCCTCACGGTGCCCCTATTATTGTAGGCTTTAGCTCCATTGCTTTGCTTTAATTGTTTCCTGAAGTTTACCAGTTTGCTTTTTGAAAAGAAAAGAAACGTAGTTACCCTCGCAGCAGAGACACTTTTATTTGTTCAAAACAGGGATTAAAAAACTGACACAGCCCTGTGATGTGACAGATGTAGACAAATGTTTATGAGCGTAAAGCACAAAGTGCCTATTTGTGCTGGAAAGTAGATCGAAGAATGGTTGAAAAGAGGGAGGAGGTCAGAAGGAGGTGAATCAGGGGTACAAGTGAGATCTTCTGGAGATCGGTCGCAAACAGCGTTTACAAGCCTTCGCTCTCCAAGCGCATCCTGTTCTTCTTCTGCAATATTTACAGGTTGGAAAGCAACCAATTAAACGAACTCTCTTCTTTCTGACCCCCAAACCTGAATTAAAGCAACTAATTACTGTTAACCCATACTGGGGGGGTATACAGTAATTATCGGTGCACAACTGCAGAGATAATTCATTTACACACATGCTTCGTTTTTCTCCTCTTCCTCACCTTCCTTTAGCTTCTTTCTAAATTTAGAGGGAGGAAGAGACGGATACCGCAGTGAAACTCCCAGGGAGAGAGGCGTTCAAGGCTGCGGGTCGGTAATTAGGTTGAGCCACTTCTTGCCATTGTTAACATCCTGCTTTAATATGAGGAAGACCCCTACCTGACCCTCTTAGGCATTTTCATTTCTACATTATGTCTCTCTTTCCCATAAGTATAGTTTTTTTTTTCCTCGTGAGCCACTTTTAGATCCCTGTTTCACTCTTTTTTTTTTTTCTTCTATTCTCTCCTCTGAATCTCTCCCTCTATTCTCTTTCCATTTTCTTTCTTTCACTTCTCTCCTTGGCCTTTTCACACAAACCTAATTTCTTTTTCCAATTCCATGCACCTTCCATCCATGTGCCCCCTCTCCCCTCCATGGCTACTGTGCTAGTCAGTTTTTGGTCATGCTTTTTTTTTTTTTTTAATTCCTTGCAAACGTCAAGGTCACCAGCTTAATTAAGAATGGCGAGAGGGAGTCTGAAGTTCACCGCCTCTTTCTGCTCTCATTCCTTGCCTTTGCCCTCTGCCTTTGCAGGACGGGACCCCGGGATGGGACAGCGGAGCCAACAGGCAGCATTGTGCATGCCAATCAACGTAACACTTTTATTTTTTTGTCGGCCGAGAATCAAAATTCATGTCAATGCCACTGAAGAGCAACAGAGGGAATGAATGAGTCATGTCTCTTTTTTTTTTTTTTTTCTTACTTTGCAATGATAATGACATTATCAACATGAATAATGCAATGTCTGCTGTGACCTTTTTTCTTTAAATGCAAACTGAATGGTTTTCACATTGTTACAGAAGCACAATGTACTGTTCCTGAGTTCAATCTAATGCAAGAACTTAACAGTTTGAAATCTACTTACAATATTCTACCTACTTTGAAGGAAGTTCAGTGCCATACTCTTCATATAAGGTTTTGAATCCTTTTTTTTTTTCCTTTTAAGAGCAGTTCTATTCACTCTTTGTTTTTTTTTAGCAGTTATAAAATTGAGGCTTGATATTTTTCTCTCTGTTTCTCCTACAATGACTCAGAAGTTTAATTACCATTATCATGGGAGATTGTAAAGAGGGCTACGGAGCCTCTGATGCAAAATTTTAGTGCTACTTTGGGGGGAAACATTGGGATATGGTAACAACGCAGTAAATCAGATTCTTCTTTACCTGAACCCACACTGTTCTGTGGTCTAAATCCCAGAACAGTCTGTGTCCCCATTTCTTCTCTAACATCTGTGAAGTCTGTTTTTAGCATCTAGATTTGTTTAATACGCTTATTTGACTCTACAAAAAAAACCCTTATTTGATTTATTGTCTAGCGCTTGGTTTTATATTTTGCAGTTTACTAATTCTGAGTTGTTTCAGGTCGTCTTTACATTTAGAAACTTTCCCATTTCAAGATTCAAGTGTGAGGTGAAAATATCACGCTATTATTAATTCTGCTTGTCTCTTTCGCGATGAATTGTGATGGCACAAGTGTCCAGTTTGTTATCAAGCAGAAATGAATTCTGCTTGTCGGAGGGCTTAGTGCTTTAACAGATTCAAAGCTTGAACAAAAAACATAAGCTGTTTGTTGAAATTGAATGAGATGCAACATTTGATTGAGATACTGATGAAAGCTTTGCGTTGATAGATGGAGTAAAGTGGGTTTTCAGATGCAGAAAATGGCACTGGGTTGAATTCTGTTTCTAATTAGAGATGCACTTCTCAAAAATCTCAAACATCCTCTTTTTCAAAGTGTTGAACTGTCAATACAGATTTGATCTATTTCTGTTACCTCAGTAGAGATATTTTTCTATGAAAACATAATAAAATCAGCCTTCTGAGTCTTCTACGCCATTGATTATATATTTAGGAACAGGTGCGTAGTCACGATGCCTGCGTAAGAGAATAGACGCGATGAACTGTGCTTCTTCGACAGGAAACTATGACGTTTGCTATGAATGTGGTGACGAACTGGGGTTATTTTACATGTCTCGAACAATTTACTGCAAGTTCTGTTCACTCAGTGGTGTCATTCTCCAATCAGAGAAAGATTTGACTTTTTCAGTTTCTTTAGTGGCCAATTACTGGTCAGTACTGATCTAGCTGAAAATTGTAAGAATCCAATCTTTGGCTGATTTCTTTGTGCACGTCTAGAGAGAAGAACTCATCAATGTTGATTTGACTTGGCTTTCTGACTGAATTGTAATGGGAAAAGTTCTGGTTTGAATTCCAGCAGCTTTAGCTACATTTTCTCTCACTATGCTCACCCTCAGGTCTCACTACCATTTATTGAAGTTGATTCATGAAAGAAGAAGAGAGGTAGCCATTTGCGCTAATGACTACAGCACTGCATTTGATGGGATACGGTTCCGCTTTGATGAGGATGTTTGTCAGTGCTGTTTCAAACTGAACCCAATCCCAACTGACAGCAATACAAGTCAGATTTACACATCTATTGATGCAAACAATGCACTGGGGGGAAAAAAGCCATTGTGTGTTTATGGATGCGGATAATAGAAATAAGCAAGAATTCGATAACAATATTTGCTTGAATGTAGCCAAGTGTGTAAGTGTGGGTGTAGTGCTTATCATCTGTTTCTCTTTTCAGGAGATGTATTCCAAGGGTCTTATTCTGGTCAGCGCCATCAGACAGATTAAGGGACTGGGTGACAACAAGTTTGAGGTTGTCACGGGTCTCCGAACTTTCACATTCCGGGCTGAAAAAGAAGGTAAAAGTCCCTAGATATCTGTCTTCCTGCATTTTTCAGTCATTTTTCAGCTTCTCAATTTTCTCATTACGTAGTCTGCCTCTGTCACTCTGACCGCATGATTCACTGTCTACCTTTGTTTTTTTTATACCTCTCTTACACTTTTTCTATATCTTCATTCTGTCGCCCAGAGTCGCTGTACTTTCTGAATACGTCTGTAGCAATCTATTTTTTTTCGCCTATTTTCCCCATCTTTGTGTAAAAGCACTTCTCTCTTTCATAGGACTCTACGTGTTTTTTTTGCAAAATATTACTTTGAAAAGAAATGCTTCTGTGTTTGGGAAAGACTTTGCAGCTTTTAAAGTGCATATGAACAGATCAAGAAAAATGTCAGTGCTGAGCCAAGATGAGGAGAGTGGTAAAACCAAGAGTCAGGAACACAGTTCTTAGAAGACAAATAGCTAACTAAATAATAACTAATTTTTTGCAAATAAAAAAGTTACTTTTTTTTCAGTCTAACTGCATTCTGTTTTGAATCAGAAATCTTGAAATTTTAATTCACATTTGGGAAAAAGTCAGTTGCTGACTGGACAGGCTGATTACTATATTTTCTGAAGTATAGAACGCACCTCACTATAAGCCACACTCACTAAAGTTTAATGTGTGAATTCGGGACATTTGTTCTCCATCATGGCGGCTGCTAGCATGTCCCTTTGTTAAATGAAAATTAGCCCTTTATTCTTTCATTTCCAACTTTGACTTCCCCTTCTGGTTAAGGAAACATCCACAGAAAAGCCGCACCTTCTTATAAGCCACATGTTTCAAAGCATGGGGAAAAAAGCAGCAGTCCAGAAAATACAGTAATCCAAGTGAGTCGGATTACAGTAACCATGGTTACTTCAGATTAAGAAGCTGGGCAAAGTTCAAGAAGTAGTTGAGTTGGGCATGCAACTCATTGTCAAGTGTGAGGTTTCCAAGGTTCTCACCAACTGCGACTACAAAATTCCAATATGGCTGCCCTCCTTAAAGAAAGCTTTGTGACACTCAATTTGATCACAATTTATGTGCTCTTCTATTGTGTTTTCTTTTTCTTCAAATGTTCAACCCACTCCGTTTCTATTGTTGCTATACTGTTTGAAAGCACGTTGTGCAAAGAAATATATTATAGCTAATTTGAGTTGCTAAAGATAGTTAAGTTTGTGAGCGTTGATGATACTAACTCCCACCTCACCATGGTTAGGATGGTCTTAAATAAAATCCCAAGATCCAAGTTTAAAGTTCACAGATACAGTGTTGTGAAAAGTTTTTTGTCTAGTTCTTGATTTTTATTTATTTGGATTTTTTTTTATAGATTTGTCACACTTGTGAAATCAGAAAGATATAATTTGTCAGAGTCATCACTAGTAAATAGAAAATGCAGTTTTTTTTTCAATGTTTCTTTTATTTATTTATTTTTTTTCATTTTATTATTAAGGGGGGAAAATCCAAACCTCCATGCTTCTGTGTAAAAAGGGATGGCCACATACACAAGATAACTGCTGTGGGTATCCATAGCTTTAGCAAGCTTTGCCATGAATCACTTGCAGCGCCACAGAGACCTTTGCCCCCCTCATCTTTGCAGAATTGCTGTAAATCAGCCACATTGGAGGGGTTTCCAGTATGAATGATGTTGTAAAGGTCATGCCACAATATCTTAATAGGATTCAGGTCCAGACTTTAACTTGATCTCTACCGAAGTCAACATTTTGTTTTTGCTTCACTTTTCACACAGGGCAAAATATGTTCCCCCCCCCCCCCCCCCCCCCCCCCCCCCAATAATAAAAATCTTTATTTACAAGAGCGAAGCGGATTTTTGCAGAGATTTTCCTTCTCTGGCGACAAGTTGCATAAACACGGGTCTTTAGTTCATAGTCGTAATGTCTTCTGGGGATAAGCAAGTTCTAAATATTGTTTTGAATGGTGCACATCACCTTTGTAGGTGGGCGCCATTCCAAGGGCAGATCTGAGCTTCCTCCTATTTACCGTCATCAGTCAGACTCCCGACCTGTGCCTTTTCGTATCACTAGAATTGTTTTCCTAATCTTGTGTGGACTCTGTGATCGGGTATACCGCTCACTTGTGGCTGGTCTTTTGTGATTCATCTTCACCAACCATTGTCCCTGTTTCTTTGCTCTGGTGGAGACTCAACAAAGTAGCTAGTTGAATGTAAGCGCGCAGAGCATCACACCCACACAACCCTGGTAAATTCAGTCTGAATCACAGACTTGTGAACTGACTAATGGCGCCTATAGAGGCAACTGTGATAAATAAAGTCCTGCAATTGTAATGGCATGTATAAGAGAAAGCAACTATTCCTTTTTCAACTTGCTTTTAAAAACTGGATTTTCTGTTTGCTTGTGGTGTCGTTAACTAATAGATTTTTGTGATTTTCTGCAAGTTATTATTACAACTTTCTGCACTGCATATCTCTTTAAAAACCTTCAAGATGCAACACCAATGGATGTGTGGAACAACCCCTATTTTTTTTGGTTGTTGGTCCTTTAAATTACCTTTACTTTATAGAGCATTCACTCACATTTACCTTTTAAAATATTTAACACTGATATTTATTCTTAGTTACCAGCAAAGGGGTTCCAGTGATTATAGGAGAATTCAGCATTAGTAGAACAGATCAAAGAGAATACTGAAGACTGCACCATTTTTGTGTAGTTTATTAACAGCCATGATCAAAATCCCAAGATTCTAATAAATTAGTGCACATTTTATTGAAACTCACTAACATATTAAGTGTTTGTGGCCATCTCAGCCAATCCAAACTCATCATAAGACTTTAGCAAACCTGTCCCCTTTTCTCTTTGATCGTCTGAAATGGATCTTGCATTCGGTCGGACCAGGCTGTTGTTCCTGGAATAACTGATGGCTTGTGTGGAAATAAAATAAATATTAGAGATAACATCTACACAATCTCATAAACATATTATATAACTGCTGTTTCTGGAACATTTTCATGTCCTCCCCTGACACTACCCCCAGTACCATGGTCAGAGGAATTATTTTAGTTTTAAGCAGATTGCAGAAATCAAGTAGGATTTTCTTTCTGTCACTTATTTTTTTGCATGACACCCTAATTAGGAAGATCAGCACAACTTAGAGGTTAAAGCTCAACTTCAAGCGTCTTGTTCTATTATTGGTCACAAGTAAAGGAAAAGACTAATGTATTGCTTTACATTTATGTCAAAACGCACAAGAGGAAATTGCACATACTCATAGGTATGTCAAAATACTTTAGAGCATGAGTTCATCAACCATTGCACATTCGCAAACCCACATGCACAAGGAATTAAAGGTATCAACCTATCATCCATTAGGACTTTTACAGTTGCCGATCCAGGAAATGGTCAGGAAAAATCACTGCAGAACCATTTCATCCATTTCATAGTTTCATCCAACTTCTCCCCACTGGTAGACCCTACAGAGCACTATACATTGTTTTAATCTGCCTATTTAGTTTATGCTGTATGTGTCCAGGTTGTAGTCTAGTCATATTTTTAATCTTTTTTTTACAGTATTATTGTTGTTGAATTAGTAATCACCTTGTGCGCATTAAATAATCTAAAGTTAAATTCTTTATGTTTGCACATACCTGGAACTACAGCTGATTCTGATAATTGTGTGGATAATACGTTTGAAATGTTTTCTTATTGTTCTACAGTTACTGCACATTACAGGATCAGACAGGGCTATACTTTTCTTCTGAAGTATTAGTGTATTTTGTATATAGCTATTAGTACAGCTGGCTTTGGAGAATCTACATTCTTTCTCTCAGTCTGACATTTCAAAATCCTCTTGTTCTTTTACAGGCAGAGGTTGAACACTCAAAAGGATGCATCTATGAATCTGAGCAAATGAGCTTTACTTGCTTAAGTTTTAAGACACCTCACTGGTGAGTGAAGCAAGGTTTTTTGTTGGCTGTAGTGGTTTAAGCTGTATGGTGTGTTAGTTGAGCATAAATTAGCAGAGTTTGGAGTTTTCGGTTGGCCATTCACTGCTTAGGGTTGCTCAAGCTGAAATGTTCCACCAATAAAACTGGGGAAGCCCAATGAATTCTTTGATGTCATATTTTTGTTTTCTTAATTGCACTTTTAGTGCAGAAAATGTGACATACCTTAGTAAAAAAAAGAGTTTTAATAAGCCAAAACTAAAGGCTGTCTTTGCTTCTTGTCCTTCAGTTTAAAGCTTTTTGTCATAGCCTTATAAGAAAAAAAAGAAAGAGACGTTACCGCTCCTTGCCTTTTCCCATCAACCCCCTGCCTGTTCGATGGCAGTCTGTTAAGCGGCTCAGGTCAAACAGCTTGTTCGCTAATCGGCAGTTTATGTCTCCGGTCAGATATAGTACGCCCTTTGATCCCCTGAATGAGTGAGGTTGGTGAAATTGAGGTTTGCATAATGATGGCTCTGAGAACCTTTGACTTATTGTGTTGCACACTATGAATATGTGAGAAGAAGATGAGCTGAAAGTGGAATATCATCCATGAAGTAGTCAGATATTGACATATTGAAAATCCACTAATGCATTTATGTATTGCTGAGCATCGGCTGTATCCTACTGATCAGATTCAAGTTTTTTGTGCATGTATAAGCAAAAGTTATTTGTTGTAACACATAAAATTTCTATATTTACCTCGTACAGCAATTAGATGTGCTACTGGCTGTTAGGGCCAAAAAACCACCATACAAATGAGGTAAATATGCTGTATTGTATCCAGACTAAATAAATCCTTTTTCATGTATGGATAAATCGTAGGTGGGGCAAGGGACACTAACCATTTGCTTCAGATTAAGTCACAGTTTTGATCCGTCAGTTGAAAAGATTGCCCTCAAAGTAAATGTAAAAATGAAATGTGCATTGCCTCCAGCAAGTATCATCCTTTTGTTATAGCTAGCTGGGTATTGTTGCAGCTGGCCCACATATCATACACTGCATGTCTCTGCAGCCTTTTTAATTGTAAATGGGTTATAGTTGAAAGTCGTGCCTTGAACTCCATGCGTTTGATGAAGAACAGGACTTTGAGCGTAATCTGAACATGAAAGGGCATCATTACGACCGCTAGAAAATTATTGCAAAGAAACCCAATGTTTTTTTATTTTTTTATTCTCTTGACTAATTTACCTTGTTATCATTTCTGCTTTTTATGTTTGTTTGTTTTTTTGGGAAAAGAAAGAGAGCCATGAACCAAACACATCTAATTAATTAATTGCACTGTTTTATATTTTTAGACCAGTTGTGAGTGAGTAGTTTTGTGAAAACCTTTGTTATTATGAAGTCATCCATTGCTTTTAGACACATATACATATATACTGAACTCATTGCCTCATGTTGCACTTTGTATCCTGATACAAGCTAGGAAAGAGCAGAAACTGTCTATCTGGAGGCCTCTGACTCTTGGGAACTGTAGGAAATCTCTTGCAGAGAAGTGGCCGTTGCCATCAGGTGAACAAGGAGAGGCAGGAGGAAAATTGGAGAAAGGAAAGAAAGGAGAAAAGTTAGCCTCATCACCTCATGCAACTTTAAACAGGCCTGCTCGTCTGATGCTGAAGAGTCATCAATCTTTGGAAAGCACGTGAGGAAGGTGGAGACATTGAGAGAAAGGGGGGATGAGTAGCTTAGTGGAGTAGAGTTGGGGAACTGATGGAGTCAAAGTAAGGAGGAGGAAGAACAAGATGATGGAAGGATGGGGAGAGAAGGCCAATAGGTGGAGTATAAAAGGGAATGGGAGCAGCTAGGAAGGGAGGGAATTAAAAACTAGAGAATAACAGGAGGGAGTAATGGCAGAGAGGCAGACATGCAATCTTTGTGAAAAAGAGACAGAGAGAGAGGTAAAGGCAGCAATGATGGGGAGAGATGAAAAGGGCAAAGTGAAGATGGAGAGGGGGAGGAGGTAGAAGTGAGTGAATAATTGAAGGCCACCGGAGAGAGTGTGCACACAGCTGTCGGCTGATTCCTCACTTGGTCCGCAGGTGGCCTCTTCATCCCAGGTACTGTCAGCTTGAGAGAGGAAGAACAGGAGAGGGTAGGGAGGATGGGAGACTGGGATAGTTTGATGGAAAGTACACTGGATCCAGAAGGAATGTGTCGTTGCGCTCTGGAGGGGCTTCAGACTAACATGGTACATGACGGACGACATGTTTTACTGTGTTTTAAAGAAATAAAAAGACAAGTGATTTGTATTCTGGTTTCTTGGCCTTTGCTTTTTCACAAGTGCTTGTACAACATGTCGGTTTGGTTGTAGATGAAAGGGAAGCGGGTCGGAGAGATGCAGAGAATGAGTAAATAAAACAAGTGTGTTTGGGATCAGGCCAGAGTAAGAGCACATCTAGAGTTACAAGCTGTGGAAACCTTTTAGTTTGACTTTTTGTAAAAGATTGGTTGAAAAATTAGAAACTCAAGAATTTAATGTTTTTTTTCACATTTGAACATTTTACAAGTCAAAACTTAAATGTGTTTGAATTTGCTTATCAGTGAGTCTTTTTTTTTTTTTGCAAATAATAAACTGAAAAGTGGAAGTGCATTTCTATTTGGCCTCCTCTGGTTTTATACCACTAGATGAAATTTATGAAAAACAACTGCACTCACATATCACCTAATTAGTATAGCTCACTAGTGTGTAATTTAATCTCAGCATAAATTCAGCAAATAGTGGAGAAGTTTAAACTGTCTAGCTTAGAGTAGTGGGAAATGGGATGATGGGGCAAGGGGGTGGTTTATACAAAAAAAATAAAATAAAATAAAACAAAAATCTGAAGAGTGTCAAATCAATCTCTAAGTGGTGTCCAATAGGAACAGCTACACTTTTAACCGGTCTTCAGTCTATCACTGTGTAAAAGAGTCTTCCAGTTTCATTCCTGACATCAAAGCATCGCTGGATATTTAACCACTTATGTTGGTAGAATTGGTGAGATTCATTTAAATAGGATTCTTGGAGGTAAAGTTCAAAAATATTCTTGAGGGTTTATTTCAATCAATCTAGGGGTTCACCTTTATTTTACTGTGTTTGTGTTTATTTTCCTGCTGGATTACTCATCATTTAGTAAAAGTTTATTTGGAAGCAGAGTAAGGCTACTATTCCTCCTTTATATTTAGAGGAATTAATTTATAAGATGCTTTATAGTCATATAGACCAATGGTTCCATATACAGACCCTTCATGTTTTAGACATGTCTCTTTACCTGATTCAAATTAGGGCTCCTCCTCCGTAAAGAAGGGCCAAAAAAGCCTGTTAAACATTTATTCTTTTCTGGTGTGATGCAACAAGGAGACACTGAAAACATGCAGGACAGGGGTCCCTGAGTAACAGAAAAGATCAGTAGGTAGCTTGGGGTTAAGTGCCTTGCATGTTTACATTTGACAGAAGAAGGCTGGAAAAAAACAAAAAACTCCTATCTACAATATATTTATTCGGTGGACAGTTAGCCTGATGCGACTTGCAGGGGCAACACTGACAAACACTGCCCTCAAAGTTTACTGAGTATACTTCTTGAGATAGTGGCTACAAGGAACTATTTTTTGTTTCATCTGACCATCAGTATCTTTTTTTTCCTCGATTTCTAATTGTACAGTCATGAGTTATAAAATGGTACATGAACTTAGGTATGGTCTTTAGTAGTTATACTGACCCCTCAGATTGCCTCATACAATAGCCATATTCTTCTAATTGCTCTGACAAACACTTCCACCCACCAACAACTGAAAGTTAGGCAACTTGGGTTCAAATCCTTGCCCCCGGGCACATCAACCTGTTACTAGGAGGAATCAAACCTGCAACCCTCTGATTAGAGAAGACTAAGCCAGTTTCCCAAACAGTATCAACAGTTTTTAGATCCTTTTATACTGTAGGCTGTTTCTTCCCAGTGGAATAACAGATTTGAAATTCTACTCAGACCTCTTTAAATTCCTTCCCAGACTTATAAACGACTACAATCTTCTTTCAGAGGGCCTCAGGCAGCTCTTTAGATCTCACCATGGTGAACAGTTTCCAACAATTAGGAGCACACCAAATGCTGAAAAGCAATGTTTTAGGTGTCAAAATGTTTTCAGGAAAGAACTGAGTGAAAGTCTGGATGCAAGACTATGGTCACCTGGAGTTATACATAACATTTCTGGTTCATTTTAATACTTGATCTTCTCACTATTGTTTCTAAATATATGCAGTATATATGATTGTAACTTCTGTTAGACCGCCTTCAGAGCACTATATTCCTAAATAATGAAAACTTAAACTTAAACTCTGCATCTTTTAATAGGTCAATGAATTCTATATTCCAACACCAAATATAAGTTATACAGAAAAACGGCTGTTCTAACTCCTTATGCCAGCTGCATGGTAATTTGTGGCAAACAAAAGCGATGAACGATAAATAATAATGCAAATGTTTCATTCAATATTAGTGCGTTTTGGCATGAAATGAAAAAAAAAAACAAACAAACAAAGAGAACTGGACAAAAAAACATAAAGCGTTGTTTATTGTTTTTCTTTTTCCTGCTGATGGAGACTGTGTGGGTGGCTTCTAAGATCCCTGTTGAGCACTGAGTGGACCTGGCTCTCATCTCATCCACTTTGTGAGGATTACATGCCTCTCTCCCCGTCTCTCTTTTTGCAAAGTGGAATTGTCTTTCAGATAGCTGGCTCTACATGCATATATCCTGTAATAAGTGCTGAAGCTGGATGGAGTAGTGTTTTTATTCTTTCCATGTATGCAGAGGTGAAAGCAAAGTAAAAAACAGAGACAATTTTGGCAAGTAATGATAGAAATTTATGTGTGTTTAAAGCGAGACATGTTCTCTAACGTATGCAAAAATGCATTCAAGTACATAGGTCAGATACTCACTTGCAGACCCAAGTTTCCTTTAATCCTCCCACCTTCCTTCTCTCTATCCCTCTACCTGCAGCCAGACTGACAGCTTGGTAGAAAACGAGAGATGAGGAGAAGGAGAAAAGGAGACCCTGAATAAATGAAAAGGCAAATAAGTGAGTGCAGGGCAGGTAATGGACCTCAGAAAGCAAGGTGGGGACGGACAGTAAAGAGTAGTGATGTACAGAGCTGTCAGTAATTGAGAAGGATGTTCATTATTGATATCTCTGCTCTTTGTGAATTCAAAAGAACCCACGAGGCTGCTGGACCTGAGACAAGAACAGGTACAGAAAACAGTAGCACCATGTGGGTCCTCACAGATGGTGCTACTAGGGAGATGAGAAACTTCTTCTCTGGGTCTTTTTGCATGAAAAGTCAAGGGATTGACGGTTGGTCTGACTTTACCTTGCAAGTAGAAGGGATTTTTGTGAGGTTTTTGATAAACATCTGACTAAAAGCCAACAGATGGATTAACCTTGATACAGAAAAACATTGACGTCTATGACGCCCACACGTCATAGATGCCATTGTTTGCTTATTCCTCCTGACTGGATTTCGTAAGAGTTTGATTTATAGGTTAATTCCACTAGTTTTGAAACAAATCAAAATGTGATGCATCACAACTGCTACTGCTGCTGCAATTGGCTAAAAGCTTAACATTGGGGGCAGATGGTATCATTCTAACTTATGCAAGGTTAGCTTTGACTAGGAGGTGACTAAAATCCACTGTCTTTATACAGAGAAGAGTTAAGGTAAAGAATTATTCCCTCCAGTTAAGTCTTTGCCAAATCAAAAAAAGATGTAGTCATCACTTCTGTATTTTAAGAGCTGTCTGTTATATCACTGTTTCTTAGACTTGTTTGCAGACTACTTTACTTTATTAACTAGTAAAAAAAACAAAAAAACAAAAAACACTATTAATTTAAAGAACACTTGCCGGATAGTGTGTTGGTCTACCTTTTGCTTTATAGACACCAATTAATCGATGAGATCCCCCAGAGCTCTAAAGGTGTATGTTATCTGGCACCACCTTAGCAAAAAAATATGGACCTTAGAAGTTGCAAGGTGAGGCCTTCTTGGATTGACACATAAAAGATCCCAGTTATGTTTCCAATTAAAGGCAGACACATTTCCTATGGTTGTAGAAAGGATGCACAGCTTTACTTTATTGAGATCAGGTTCATTGTGCAGACAATAAAATGTCATTGTGTCTACTTTTTCTTACCCATCCAGGACATTTTGTTCCTCACTGGATTTCTGTTTGCTCTGTGGTGCCTTGAAGGAGACGCAGAGTTCCTGCCAGCTCTGGGCCTTTTGTTCTCAAAATAACCTGAAGGGGGAGAAGTGAAAAGACAGATTTTTTCCCATTAAGGAGATCAATAAACTATAACTGAACCCATTATTTTCTTTATTCTTTACATGGATGGGCTTCAGCTCTGTGATTTGTTAACCTTTTAGCAAGGATTTCTTGAGGTTTCCTGTATGGTCTCTGCTCGGCTACCTTTGCTGATGTGATTTGTGCGCATCAAAGAAAAATAGGTTCATAATGAAAATAATTGGAAACCAAAAGCCGGCAGAGAAACAATTACTCAAGCTAAAAGCATCTGTGATTAAAATTGTTGCAACGCATTCGGACTATTCCTCTTTTAGCTTTAATTTGACTCTTTATGTATTTTTCGTAAATGCCTATTTTGGCCCTGGTCTCATCTCTATTGACTTTTCAAATATCTTCAGAAACCTTTGAATGTCCTTGTATGGGAATAAAAAAATAGAAAATTTTGGAATCTCTTGAATTTTGTATATTGGCAAGATTTTACCGACTAATCCCAGAGTTTGATATCAGTTTACAGATTTCATTTGATGCTTGTTTTTCTGTGTTTTTTCTGTTGAACGCTTGCCTCTGTGGGCTCCGCTCCGGACCTGTGATGTTGGAGTGTGTGTTCTCGTGTGTTTGCAATCCTTTGGTAATTCTTGTGTTTCCACTTTGCTGGCTTTGATAGCTCAGTGTCTTGGGCGGTGGGGGAATGGGCTTTACAGTGTCGGCTTCATGTCTCTTTTTAAGTCTGTTTGAAAAGTTGTGGAGGAAGATGTCTGACAAGCCCTTTTGAGTGAACATTGTTTGAATGTAAAACCCTGGCTACAACACAATGTCTTGCTCTGTGTTGGTCCATTTAGCTGAGCTGAGATCCATGGGGGATTTACTGTAAATTTACATTTTTTTGTTTTTGTTCAAGCACAAAAAAATACATAGTTTGGGATCAAACTAGGCCTGGATTTCTATGAAATCCGTGATTTAAAAATATCAAATGGAGTGAACCTTCCTCAAAAAAACATACCACGAAAATTACTCCAAGAGTGCATCAATCAACCAGGGGATGACGAAAGATCCAGAAAGCTGTCTGAAGTACTGCAGGGATCTCTTTGAATAATTAACAAGAGAGGAAAACAAGTAAAAGACTGCAATAAAATAAAAATAAGTTTAAGACACCCCAGCCCCCACCCCTCCCCGGCTGACCAAACAAACAAAATTAATACAATGATTTTTTTTGGCTATTGAAGACAATTCTGATAAAAAAATATATATACCTTTCCTTACCTAAATTTGTGTTTTAAAGGAGGGTAATAAAGTGGATGATTATTTTGTTTGGTCTGGCATAGTCAAAGTATGGTAATAAAATGCTGTAACAAAACCTTATAAAAGGTACTAAAGGTTGAAATTGAGCAATCTGGATGAATTTAGACTTAAACAAACTTTATTGTCTTTTTGTATAGACAGAGTGTATACAAAATGAAACTATGTAGCTTACAGTGAAATTAGTAGCTTACAACCATGAAATGGAACATTACCATTATAAATTGCATTAGTGATCATCATGTATACAGTGTAGGAGAAAAGAAAAAACAATTTAAAATAATGCTGCAAAAGGGCATTAATATGAAAATTCTTAATGCACTGCAAAGTAAACATGGTGCAAAATGCAGTATAAAACTTAGTTGTGTACTATTAAAAAGGATTATAAAAGTTTTAGCATGTTGGTGCCAAATGATGTTGCAAGTGTGATGCAGAGTCCAGTTTACAGTTCAACAGTTTGATGGCAGTGGGGAAAAAACTGTTGCAGAACTGCTGTTCTCACCGCTCTTCTCACTTTATTAAACAATGTTACAAAAAAGGCAACCACATCTTTAAGGACAGAGTGCTCTTTTTATGGAAAATTAATATTTAGTGAAGATTCTCTTTAACATTTGGGGTGCAGCAATAAAGCCTGATCAAGCAAACTCCACATAACAAGACTCACAGATGAATGTATATTTATATATTTGTTAAACAATCCGATATCTGTGAAAGATGTTCACAGCTCTCTGTGACTTTGCTCACATGTTTTCCATTTTGAGACTGTGAACTGTTATGGCTGCAATTCATTCAAAGACAGTTTAATTGGCCTTGTGGAGAAATTGAGATAGTTTTGTGTCAGTCTGAATTTATCCACGTCACCTCTCTCGCCTTAAGCCTCAGAATGTGACACATTTAGCTGTATCTTTTGTGCAACATTTATCACCTTCTTTCAGTTTTTTAGGATTTCCGTTTCTAAGTGCCAAAATAATCTTAGCAAGTGTGGATCATTCTGTGTTTAATTGCTTTTCATTCAGGTTGGAATGTTTTGTCACATTTGGTTGTGCTTGAGACATCAAAAAGCCAAAATAACTCACTGAAGACAACACAAAAAGGATGAACTTTCAAAGATTTAAGATCTGATCTTTTGATTTCTTTTTTCTTCTTCTTGTCTTAATTCCTTTTCTCTTTTGTTTTCACTCTCACACATGTATTCTCATCCGCCACCTGCTTTCCTTCCTCCTCTCCTTCTGGCTCTTACTTATGCACGTGTCCACAGGGGAGCGCCAGGAGTGGATGGAAACTCTTCAGACGGCCACGCGCCCCCCCGCCAGCGGCTCCCAGAAGCGCTCCGACAGCCTTCCCCACCTCTCCTCCACAAACAAGCGAGGATTGCTGGAGCTCCGTGGTTACAAAGGCAGAGTGCTGGTGTCCCTGGCGGGGAGTAAAGTCAGGCTCTGCAAAACAGAACAGGTACTTCCGACACCACTGGGAACTCCTCTGTACTGAATGACAGCTTCGTGCTTAAAAGAAGGAAGATGATAAGGCTTCTTGAAGCCGTGGAGGGAGAATTGGAGATACTTATGAATGTGTGTTGCAGAAAGTAAATGCATATCTATGCAAATGCATGTGTGTACTTTAAAATGTCTGGATACATTCTAAAATATTTGGTGGTGGTAGCTTAGCCCCTCTAAAGCCTGTTATCCATGTTCCTGGCACCCTAAACATATCAGAAATTAAAATAAGGAGCAGCATCAAAGGGCTAGGATAGATCAGAGACTGTTTGAGGTTGTACTGAATTGATCCTATTAGAACCAGACGTTCAATGAAATTTATTTCATTCTACACAATTTTTTTGTTCATAAATTATTCTGTGAAGTACCAAGAAGATGACAAATCAATGTGTGGTGTGCATCTGTATTCAGCCAATTTAGCCTAAAACTTTGAAAATGTATTTCCCAATTCGAATAATTTGTGTCAGCATGTGCGTGTTTGTTGGAGAAACTTTTCAAAAACAAACAACAGCGTAAAGACTGAGGAACTCAGGCAAGGAAGGTCAGGGGGAAAAAAAAGTTGCGGGGAAGATCAAAGCAGGGTTAAGTTATAAAAACTCAGAAGCTTCGAAAATCTAACTAGTTGTAAGTGCTGTCCAATTCATGATCTAATATTAGAAAAAAGCTTGGCACAACATGCAGAGAAATAACCTCTCAACCTAAAGTGAAAGGCTGGGCAAGTGACACGTAAACCAGAGATCTACAGAAGAGTGACAGGAGCAGCCATTGTTGAAACAAAACATATGTTAGATGGGTGGATTACCTTAAAACCACCTAAATTGTTATTGTTAACTATTTAAAAGAGTATGCTTTTATAAGAGGTATTATGATAATAAAACTAGTTTAAATTACTTTGGAATTTTTTTTAATATTTAGACAATCCAGTGTAGGTTACTTGTCAAGTTGAATCCACAGCTATTAGTAAATGCTCTCTGGTCAGAGGATAACCTGACAGACAGTGCAGATATGTTGTGCTGTGTTTGGGATTGGTTGAATGCAGCATGAAGCTGATTTGGACTTAACTGCATTTTTAAATTGAATGATCTAGCTGGGTAGAAAAATAATATTGTACCCTACTACAGTTGAAGAATATGTCCGCCATTGAGTTTTTGTTCACTGCACCGTTTTGTTCTGTATCTGCATGGGAAACCTTAATGTTCCCTAAATAGCAGAGTTAGTGATAACTGGACCGTTTCTCTGTTTGGCTTTGATGTTACATTTAAAGTTGCACCAAAAGATCCTGCATTGCACAATTAGTTCTGTCTTATAGATATTCTACATGTGCAAAGTTTAAAGCAACGCTGTGTTTGTCAAACCAGCAGGAATGTGCAGAACGCTTTCAGTCTGAATACTAGTGCCATTAACCCCCTAGTTAAAAAAATAAAATATATACATTTGCAATTGTCTCCTTATAGTTTTGATTTTTCTTTTCTCATGTTGATTACTAAGACTGGTGGAAATAGTTGTTTCCATTGTTAGGAGAAATTAACAAGTTTGTTAAAAGGAATGTTGAGAGAGAGTGAACAGAGGGAGTAATAGTTGCTGAAATACAGAAAGTGCAGTATTGACTATCTGTCTGTCTGCAGGTGTGGCTGTAAGCTCTCTGTTACTTTCTAGACAGACTAAGAGTCACACTACTTGTCTCTGTCAAGCCTCAGTTTCACAATACTACAAGTGAAGCAGAAGCAGGCATGTGTCAGGGGTGTTGGCTGAAAGTTATTAGTATGCAAAGGTCTTCTTACTACAAACTCCAGTGGCACGTTTATGCAAATACCTGCCAAATAGTAAGACAGCAGGAGGGAAAAGTAGGTAGAAATATGCAAAGAATCAGTTTGAGAAAAACTAAGAGACGGTGGCACTGCTTAAAAGAAAAACTTCCCTTTAAACACTGAGGAAATATATTTTTTTAAGACTGGATAAAGTCAAAAGTCTGATGGCAGCAGGGAAAAAGCTGTTGCAGAACTGCTGTTCTCACCACTCTTCTCACTTTATTAAACAATGTTACTAAAAAGGCGACCAAATATATTTATATATAAAGCAAAACCAATAAGAACTTTAGAAGGTTACATTTGTTTGCACTCATTTCAAAATATGAGGTATAATCTAAGGTTTCTAATGTTTAAAAAATCACTATTATAGCAGAACACAAATAACTTGTTTTGCAGAAGAAAATGTTTGAGAAACCACCAAGCACCCATATGACAGTTCAAATTCTATCTGAAATTACAACCAATAAAAAAAAAACATCTGCATGGAAAATAATGCTTTTTCAGGGAACTCTTACTTAAAAAATAAAACAAATGGCATTGAATGATGTGTTGTTAAGCAGATACCTGAGCTTTAGATGCCTGATACCTATCTGCAGGTAACCTCAAACATAAAGCCCTGAACATTTAGATTTGAGTGACTTTTATTTAACAAATTATTTGTTTTTGGTTTTTTATAGGAAAAGTTTTATAGAAGCTTTCTCTTTGGGTTTATTGCAACATAGACTCCTGATAAAGAGTTGTCTCTCCAGCTCTTTGAAAATGCTGGTGGATCAGCCAGTCCACTCACAGAGAACCACCCGGAGCTTAACACACTCAAACAATTGGAGAAAATGGTTGATTTCCAGAGAAAACCAACAACACCCTGCTGTTACCATCCTCAATAAAACTGTGTCTCCTGAAGATGATATCAGGTTTCAGAGAATCACTCTCTCAGAAAGTAGAATGCTCCTCACACATATAGCCAGTAGCTGCATTTTACGCAAATTGTAATTCTGAAAAATGAATTCGCTAAATGGAAACACTAGAACCTGGAAAAAATGTTTTTAGCTAAAACTTTTAAACTTTAGTGGCATGTTTTCTTTTGGTCACATCGAAGTTACCATATTGCGCAAAACTGCAATAAAATTGGACCTTACTGTCTTATAAAAAGACAAAGAAGAGGATCGGATATAGTTGGAAGATGATGGTGACACATTTTTTTATTAATAAGGAGACCAAATATTTTTTAGATCTATTTTGTGAATATGAGCGCGATGAGTACCAGACCCGTGCTGAAATATGGGTATATCCTTGTTTTATACATCCGCCACTGCCATGTTATTTCTATGAGTTATCACGTGAGCATTCGCATTCATGTGTAATTGTAATAGTATTTCTTATTCAATGGAAATGGCAATTGCGAAAATTAGATTTTTTTCAAAATTAGCAGAATATCAACATATTTATGCACGCATTTGTAATGAATACGCAGCTAGTGTCCTTAAGAAGACCCAGCAGAGACTGTACCTGCCGCAACGCAGGAAAGGAGCCTAACATAGAGGCTACTGGTTATGTTAACATTGTTCTTGGTCGGTCTTCATTGTGTTCATCCACTAGTGTCCAATATGACTCAGCAAAAAAATATAACAGTTCCAGCAAATAACATTAGGTCTACAGAGTGGCTTATGTTTTCTTTTCATTTTTTTTACATCCAGCTTTTAGAAACTTTGACTTCTGAAGTTTTTTTTAGAAACAGTAACTTAGTGGCATCTTTCAAATTTGGACTTTACTGTTCGGCAAAACATTAGTTAAATTTTTTCCGGTAATGATTTTCTTTTTGTGTTGATATTGAATTTAAATTACAGTAATTCACCCATTTTACTTAAATTAGTCTAATCTCCTGATTAGTTGTAGATCCTAAAAATAGGTATGATTTCCTTACCTGCTGGTTATCTTGTGGCAGTCTTATTTGATGTTAGTCCAATTAGGCCTGATAGTCCCCTGCTTATGTACATCATCTCTGCTCACTGCCATCCCAGGAGCAAGATGAGATTGAAAGATACCTCACTGCAGTGATACTGTTGCCTTACTCATATTTGTGTGCATATTTGATAATGCCACTTACGCTCAGCTCATTTCCATCCCTCCTCGGTGCTCAATTCGTTTTGCTCGCTCTTGCAGTTTTGTTGTTTGCCTTTCATTATTTTCTTCATTAGCGCGAACAAACATCTTTGTTAGAATTCTCTTTGGGGTATCCCTCCATGTCAGCACATTTCCACTTCCTTGATCTGAGACGACGGGAGAAGAACGGGAAAAGAGAGGTTCGGGGAGAGAACAAATTAATTGTATTATTTCAGCTTACAAGCTCAATCCGCCACATAAATGCAGCCCCAGCCACTGCATTTTTTATTTTTTTTGCAGAGAGGAAAGCAGACAGTAAAAAATGAAGACAAGATAGCAAGGAGACTGTATCAGAAGAGGGGGGGGGGGGAATAATAAAATGAAGTGAAGGGGATGGAGAGACCACTTCAGTGCAAAGGCTTGCATGAGTGAGAATCGAACGTTGGTGGTTTATGAGAGAAGGAGAGGGGGATAGAGAGCAAGAGCTCACAAAGAAAGGAATACTGTGCCCCATTCGAGATCAGTGAAGTGGAGTATTTAATCTAACATGATGAACGAGCTATTGGAAACATCATCCGCCCGGCACCTCCCTCACCACCCCTACACCATTTCTCATGGATCGTAAGCTCCGTGATGGAGCTGTGTTTAAGGTCATTTAAGCACCAAGGTAAAAGAAAGTCAGGTTAAAAAAAATAATAAAAAAAAATTCCATTTACATTTATAGCGTTGGACTTTAAAATAAGCAAATTTAGCAGAACCTTTGTTTCCTGTCACTTGTAGTACATCCCTTACATCTTAGTTGTATTTTTGCTCACTCGTTAAGTAGCGATTGACGCTTGTATTTATTTCTGCAATTTCAAATCTAAGGTCACTACTAGTTGCATTCTTGTTTTGCTTGTCAAAACATACTTAACATGCAGTGGAAGTCTGCCATGTGGAAATCATTTTAGGGTAAAAGCTTTGTTGTTCTATGATTTATTTTTTTTTTATTGTGACAACCAGTATGATCCCAAGGCTTTAAAACAAGTAGTTTCAGCACTTTTCTGTAAGTGAATAATAAGAAAATTAGAATATTTTTCACCGGAAGGCCAAGTTCACAAATGTGCCTTTTTTTCCTTAACTGATGAGGTAAAAACATACTGACAGGGTTGAAAAGGTGCTTGTGCTGGAAATGTGTGCCATTAATACATTCAGGAGACACAGTGTAAAATGGAAGCCTTCCATATTGATTCCATCTTAACAGGACACATTGTTCTACTTTGATATTTATATAATGTTTGACCTGGCTGTTTGATTTCTTTAACATTTTGTACTTCTGCTCCTATGATTGCACCCAGTGTTTCTTACCTGCAAGGCCAACTGTGGGTCTTGAGATGTATACTTACTGGTTCTATATATATATATATATAAGGGCCTTTTTCAAAACTGCTTTTGATCAGCTTAATGGAACATTAAATAAAGCATACTGCTGGCCAGCTGGCCAAGGGAAGGCCACTCACTATTTGCTTTTTTGTTATGGTCACAAAGCATTAATTGAGCAAAGCAAATCTCACCGCATAGCTTCTCCTTACCAACTATTGTTGGTAAGTGACAAGCTGAACTTCTACTACATCATCTGCAAACTGCTTATCTGCCCAGACAGCTTCACTAACCAAGCTGCTAATATTAGTTCATCTCATTTGTTGTGCCATAAAGAACAGAAACATGTAAAGAGGGAATTCGAAATGGCTGTGGAAATAAGTACCGTATTTTCCAGACTATAAGCTGCTACTTTATTTCCCCCATGCTTTGAACAACGCGGGGTATAAGAAGGTGTGACTTTTCTTTGGATTTTTCTAATCAACAGAGGGGGAAGTCAAAGTTGGAAATGAAAGAATAAGGTGCTAATTAACATTAAGCAACAGGCACGACATAGAACAAATGTCCCAAATTCACACCTTTTAACATTTATTTATTTGCAGCATTAAAGCTGCCAACAAAGCCCCATCTTTCAGTAGAACTCTTGGTGCTCCCTACTCCAGGGGCTATATGTAGAGATCCCGGTAGAGGTTTAGTGGGAGTCAGTTCAGTAGGTATCAGCGGCTTATAGCGCAGTACGGCTCATATATGTACATTTCATTTTATTTTATTTTTATTAAGCTGGCACGGCTTATAGTGAGGTGCGCTCTGTCGTCCAAAAATACGGTACGCTTCGAATCGTAAATAAATTATGCAAGTAGGTTATTTATGGGTATACTGAGATGTAAAATAAGGAAACATGTATCGTCTCCAAATTTTCAGCCTCATACTGCAGCTGATTTCATTTATGCTTTTTCAAGCTTTTCAAAGTCATTTATTGAGATTTTGTTGTAGCCAGTTAACAGCTTGCATTACTAATTTTTGTTTTAAGTTTATTGTGAAAACATGATTTTGCTTACTGCTATCATACTGTCAAAATGCAATTCTGGCCAATGTATTACTGAAAAAGATTGAAAATTTGTGTTTGTGAACTATTGTAAATCAATTATAATAACTGATATTAAGCAATGTTTTGTTGGCTTGCTCTGGGGTAAGAGTCCGATACATTGTATAGAAGAGCATGGCTTTTATATACTGCCTTGCCAAAAAAAAGTTGCCACCAAAAAAAAGGTCACTCACTCTAATACTTTGTTGGACCGCCTTTAGTTTTGATTAAGGCACGCATTCGCTGTGGCATTGTTTCGATAAGCTTCTGCAATATCAAAAGATTTATTTCCATCAAGCGTTGCATTAATTTTTCACCAAGATCTTGCATTGATGATGGTAGAGTCTGACCGCTGCGCAAAGCCCTCTCTAGCACATCCCAAAGATTGTCAATGGGGTTGAGGTCTGGACTCTGCGATGGCCAATCCATGTGTGAAAATGATGTGTCATGCTCCCTGAACCAGTCTTTCACAATTTGAGCCCGATGAATCCTGGCATTGTCATCTTGCAATATGCCTGTGCCATCAGGGAAGAAAAAGTCCATTGATGGAATAACCTGGTCATTCAGTATATTCAGGTAGTCAGTTGACCTCATTCTTTGAGCACATACTGTTGCTGAACCTAGACCTGACCAACTGCAGCAACCCTAGATCATAACACCGCCCCACAGGCTTGTACAGTAGGCACTAGGCATAGTGGGTGCATCACTTCACCTGCCTCTCTTACCCTCATTCGCCCATCACTCTGGAACAGGGTAAGTCTGGACTCATCAGACCACATTACCTTCTTCCATTGCTTCACAGTCCAATCTTTATGCTCCCTAGCAAATTGAAGCCTTTTTTTCCAGTTAGCCTCACTGATTAGTGGTTTTCTTACGGCTACACAGCTGTTCAGTCCCAATCCCTTGAGTTTCCTTCACATTGTGCGTGTGAAAATGCTCTTACTTTCAGTATTAAACATAGCCCTGAGTTCTACTGTTGTTTTTCTCCGATTTGATCTCACCACACGTTTAAGTGATTGCCGATCATGATCATTCAGGATTTTTTTCCAGCCACATTTCTTCCTTGAAGATGATTGGTCCCCACTATCCTTCCAGTTTTTAATAATGCGTTGGACAGTTCTTAACCCAATTTTAGTAGTTTCTGCAATCTCTTTAGATGTTTTCTCTGCTTGATGCATGCCAATGATTTAACCCTTCTCAAACAGACTAACATCTTTTCCACGACCACAGGATGTGGTAATTATCCAATAGGAGGCTTGTACCTATTTGTTTAGTTGAATCCTAGTGGCAACTTTTTTTTGGCCAGGCAGTGTATGTTCATCAGAACAAAAATGCGGCCAGCTTGTCATTTGCAAGCATTTAATACATTGGGATTCTGGCTTCCAACTGCCTCTCAAGAATGCTACAATTATTGATGGCTAGCACTGGTGGTTGTTGCATATGGAAAAAAAATATTTATTTTTTATATTTTTGTTTAGGGCAAGATCTCCCCCCCCCCCCTGAAAAAAAGGGTTGATTTTCTGTAGGGTCAAAGTAACTCTTCGATGAGGCATGCATTTTGGTTTTATTTTAATTTAACAGTAATCACAGCCATACACACCCAGATACTTTTACTCAAAAATTGATAATCTTGAAACATTTCTAAGCTTAATTTAATGCTATTGATAAAAAAGATAAAAAGTAACTAAAAACAAAATAAATTTTTGAGATTCACTCCTATTCTCCCAATTCCTTACTTAAAAAAAATGAATAAATTCTACTATATATACATACTACTGCTGCTAATATATATGCGTATATACTTTTCGGTCCTGAATAATGTTAGCAACAGTATTAGTTGTAGCTTCTCTTTTTCTTATTATTTTGTTGTTCAAATAACACATTTTCTTTTTCCCTTCAAAATTGTACCTTCTAAGTCATACACAAATAAATGCCTTGATAAAGTGTTAATTTCTCATTTTCTACCTTCATCTTTTGCTTCAAGTTTTTTTCCTCAGTCCCTTTTTAATCCTGGATGTTTAAAATAAACTCAAAAAGTTGACTTTTGTCTCCATTAGACTTTTAATAAACTTGTTTATATCTGTTATATGGTCTTACTCCAAATGCTTTTAGTGCAACTTATGTGGTTAAGGGGACCTTGACTTGGAGATAAAAGCAGTCCTCTGTCATTCATTATTTTGATGCCTTTATTTTTTAGGACCACAATCTTCACATATGAACTGTGAGGTTGACCTTGAATGTTTTGTTCCTCTGACAGAACTAAAATAGGGTCCACCTATGTTATGCTACAGCTACATTTGCCAAGACACTGTGCAACAACTCCTTTATTGCCAGTGACCTTTCAATCAGATCCCTTTTTTTCACAGCCAAAGTAGTAGTCATATGTTTAATTGGAAAACTATGTTGTGTTCCTCTATATGATATTATTTTTTTATATCAGGTTTAAAAAAAATGAATAAAAGAGTTAATAATTCACATGCTTTTTTTTTAATTGATAAAATGTCTAAATTTCTAGAGGTAAATAAAGTATGTTGATGTCAGTGATAAATGTAGTATATAGCACCCAATAAAATCAAAGATGTATAAATGTTCACTTTTGGGCCATTATCCCTACCTCCATCACCTTACCCATAACACTTGTAATTGGGTAAGTTGTTTTTATTCGTCTTTCCTCTATTTTCTCTCTCCATCCTCCTTTCTTCCATCCTTGGTGAACTAATTGAAGGTAGCAGGAGGCCACAGCACGCATTGGGTCGGTAACGAGTGCCAAATGCTTGACCGCTGCTAACATCAAGCCCTCTAATTTGCTATCTCAGACGGATGAGGACCATTAGGTATAGGTAAATGCGCTGTCTTCTCCACACACATTACACACACTCCTTCATGTTTTAGATCGTTGTAAACGTAGACTGTCAGATGTTTCTTGTTTGGATGACAGTAGAGAACCTTGATCGAACTGATTGGTTTCTTGCTGGAACGAGCTTTGAATGAGGGCTGCTTCACGCTCTGTGACACAGCGCTCTCTCATTATCGCGTCATACATCTTCAAACCTCTGAACATGCTGAACTTAAAAGAGCAATAACTCTATGTAGTTATAATTGATAGGAGAGACAGAGGCAACTTTTGGCTGCCCCGAAGCTCTTGCATCAAAAGTTTTTGGCTCAATTAAAACATGAACATACAGTAAAGTCACTTCTTTTACTCACATTATCTTTGTTGAGCTCCTCTGTCTTCCTCTTCTGAGATCAGAGTGCCTTAATTACCCATAACGCTTGATGAGACCCAGGGTTGGTTCATGAGGCAGTGCCATTCCTTCTGTCGGTGTTGTTAGAACAATGGTTTGGCTTTATATTCTCGTCAATTTTCTAAATTTGCTGGAAAATGTACTAATTGGGGCTAATGATGGTCAAATCAAGATTTTAAAAGCCTCCCAAATGATCCAGCCCACATAATGTTAAAAAGATCAGGCTGAAATCCTCTGCGCTGTGCAAATATTTAAGTAACTGTTATTTTGTGGTGTAATCTGTCAAAATTTGGCTGCTCTGCAAAGTTTGCTTCTAATTATACTGTCGCTCTCCTACACATGAACACATGCTTCTGTTCCTCTGCGAGGCCTTAAGCTTTTTCCAAAGATGCACCCAATCAACAAAGATGGTGTCGATTCATTTGCCTCTTTGTTTGGTGTAATTAGCTGGTGATGAACAGGCGGCAGAGAAACACATATTTTAGAGATGCCACCACAGAGCTGCAGCTTTAGCTTCCTGTTTAAGAATTGACAGCGACAGTGCTATGAAAAATATTGGCTGTTTGGAGAATTATTTCCTTTGTGCTTTTTCCTCAGACTGAGATTTGTAAAGGTTAATATTTAATATCGGGCAAAGTTAACCTGCAAAAATACAACATTTTCAAATTAGGAGTTTAGTTATTTTAAAAAGAAACAAGCATGTTAATCTTACCTGAGGCAGCCAACAATCCTGTACCTGATTTAAAAAGACATCAAGAATTAAATAAAATAAGAAAAACAAAAAAAACACTATTATTAAATGTTGAAATAGAAACTATCTCACGAAAGTCATTCCATGTCATTGGAGTATCTCATGTTTACAGCTCTGAATCAAGAAAACTTTTCTTGCATTGTGTTCGAGAAAGACATGAGATAATGACTGCCTGAAAGACTGTGGTCATTCCCACAGGTTAATCTTTGCAAGATATATATTTTTTGGGATTAATCAGTCTTCTCTATCTGCCTGGATTAAACAATGACTGTGTTTGCAGCATAATAAAAATAAATCGCACTATAGATCTAGATTAGCATAGTAGTTGAAGTTTGCATGCTAGTTTGTTTTCACCATTTCTCCTCTCTTTCTGCTTAAAAATCTGGATGACAAAAGGTTCCACTGCCTGTGCACTGGTGTGCACACAGCCCTCCTGTTATTGTTTCCTTAGTGTAGCAAGTGTAGCATGAGGACCTCGGGACTCAGTAGTAGCAAAAGGAGAAGCGATAGCAGCGAAGATTTGGAAAAACAGAGGTGTGATTGCTTTTAAAGCCAAACACATCAGCTGCGGCGTGGCAGCACTTTGGATTTAAACTGAATGACAGTGTTATCATTTTCTGGGTCGATTTATCGTAGAGCAAAATTTGTTATCGCGACCAGCCTAGTCTCCTCTTCATTTTCCTCTGGTGGTTCTGTTTTTGGCCTATATGAAATGAGAAAAAAAATAGAATCAGGAAGAGGGTCAAGATGAACCTTTTTTTCAATATCTGTATTAAGTTTTCCCATAATTCATAAAATGTGACAGTAAATAAAACCTGAATTTATTAGAAAATTGGAAAGCTTGTTTCTACAGTAAAGTGTTTTTAAAGCTTTATAAAGTCATAAACGCTGCAACAAGCTTAAAGATAATGTTTTATTTTATCTAATGAAACATGTGGTTAATGGTACAGTTCTGTGTCAACCTTTCTGACTGAAGCTGCTAAGAAAGAAGCAGGCACAACAGCCTTTGACACTTCATTTGTAATTTTTTTAGAGGGTAAAGTTTGCTTCGATCTTTAGTCAAATCCCATTTATAATAGAATTTGTTGTGTACCTAATCGCTTAACCTTATACCATTTAATTTTGGAATTATGTTGAAAAAACATTGCATGATTAAAAAACAAAAAGGGGGTCTTCTTTCCCTTTTTTTTTTAATTTTACTGTGTATTGTACGCTTTTCAGTGAGTGTGTTTCAGCTACCTTTTGATGCTATGGGTACAAGTGGTGCTTTCTCTGTCATTCCAACCTGTTTTTTTCTTTGTCAAAGCTTTAGGCTATAAAACTGTTCTAAACAACATTGGAAATCAAAAAAGCTAGTGCTACAGTGGAATTTAGTAAAACAGTTCTTCCGTGTCAAACTCCTGTGTCAGGAATTGGTGTAAAGAAATATTGAGGCTGAAAGCTTCACTAGGTTTGGATTCCCTAAGTGCAACTTTGGCTTTCATAGAGCTTTTCTGTCATGCACAACCATATACTTTTACTGCGCAAAACCACACAATAGAATCCTTCTTCCCTTTGTCTCTCTATAATCCAAACATGCGCCACATACAGACTCGGCCTGTGCTTGCGTCACAGTGAGAGGAAAGGGGTTTTGCTACATTTTCTTCAGTACTCTGTATCACAAACCAATTTATATGCAGCTATATTTGCTGCCACAGAGAGATACAAATACATTGCATCCAAAATAAGAAAAAAAAATCACCAACCTGGATTGGGGAATGTTCCTTTGTGTTTGTTCTTTCGAAAGACTGACTGAAGTTCATGACCGCTCTCCTTCCATAGAGAGTTTCTTTCTTGGACAAAATGAATTCATATGGTGTCTAATAAAGAATGAAAACACAGTTTCAGACATGGTCTTAAATACATAAACAAGAGAAGGGAGTGCATTCTTTTGTAATATGAAGTTAAATGTCAAGTGATTCAAGGCTATGTCCTCTCACAGGAAAATAAAACAGAACTGTAGTGACAAAAAAGTTAAGTAAAACAGCTGTGCGCCTAAAGAAATTAAACTTTATTCATAAAAGCTAACACATGAGTTTAGAAAAAAGGAAAAAAATAACTTTTTTGAAAGAGAGTTGAAACCTATTGCTTGAAATTAAACAAAATGACCTTAGAATGCCACAAGTTTTTACATCTTAGGCTGAGATTGTTGGTAAAAATGGAAGAAGTAAAAACAGGACTGGTGTCAAGCCCCGATCTATCTGTAGGTCCTTCGGTCGAGCATAAATAATTAGTAGACAGCCATGTCTATGTCGCCTGATCATACCCTGTGTAAATTCTCTCTCCACACTTCAAATGAACTATGTAAACATTATCAGGACCAACACTTGATGTATGTTGCTTGTTTTATATGTTTTTTGGTTGTTTGTTATTAGCATAGCACATATTTAAGCCCCATTAAAGTTGTTTAATTGAAAGTTCTTTGAGACCTAAAAAGAAGTGTACATAAAGGGATGACTGCAGACTTGAACAAATTTGATAAAAATTGTAAGGAAACGACAAAATTTCTTTCACTTGAACATGGAGATAAAAAGTCTCCACAAAGAAAAAAAAGCTCCAAGTTTCCACTGATAAAAGTGGTTCCAATACCTGTTCTCATTCTCAAATCGCCTACAGAAGCACCATAGAGAGCATGTCTACCTCTGTGGTGTGGAGGCTGAGTACCTTGGACTGGAAGAATGTGAGAAGAGTGGACCTCTACCCTCTGGGAGGAGGTTTGCAGCATCTGCTGCAGGTCCAGCAGGTTCTGCAACAACTTTTTCCCCGCTGCCATCAAAATGTTACACTGCTAAACTCTAAACTGGACTCTGCATCAAACTTGCAGCATTATTTTGCATTACCAACGTGCTGAACTCTTTTTAAATAGAACGCAAATCAAAAGTTCTATTGCATTTTGCAAGATATTTATTTTGCAATGCACTGAACCATTCCTAATGCCTTTTGCACCATTATTTTTAAACTGGTTTCTTTTCTCCTATGCTGTTTACATTCTGATCACTGCTTCACTTTATAAATGGAAATGTTAATTTCACTGTTTGACTGTTGTAAGCTGTATGCAATGGAATTTCGTTCTGTGTACAATTTTAAACCTGCCTTTGTATCCCGAACAGCCTTAGACATATTTTTTTTTCTTTTACTTGACTATGAATGCAATATGTGTGAGACATTTCAGTAGCTAAAAATCAGATCAGATGCTAATGGAGCAAACAAAAATTTGAAAGTTAGCAAAAATGAGGCCAAATGAGATTTTCTTCTCCCACAGCAGGAGCAGTGAAATAAGTTCTATTATATCTCACTGTGTACATCTGTATTCTTTTGTTTTGCTCCAGGACTTTCGAGCAGGGCTTGGTATATGTGAAGTAGAGCTTACCGCTGCTAACATTAAAGAAGTAGACCGCCGAGGCTTTGAAGTCAACACGCCTTTCAAAAATTTCTGGTAGGTCTCCTCTACATTTCTGGGTTTTTTTTTGTGTTTAGCTGCTTTACTTTACCTTAGATAGTCAAATATGTGTGTGTGTGTGTGTGTGTGTGTGTGTATGTATATACACACGTATTTGACTCTTTTTTTCATTTTTTTTTTCTCAATATGACCCAGTACATTGCAGTAACTTCCTGTTTTTGTACGACATAAGTGAAAAATGCTGGACTGGTGTTTTTTCTTCTTTGTGTCGATGAAATCCACTGTCAGACAGAAAATCTTGAAGCTTAAAGTCTGGCCATAATCAGTGACCTAATGCTCAAGTGTGCAGTAGGAAAGTGATCAAAAATGATGATTCCATCTCAAAATGTCTAAAAAAAAAAAAACAGCAAAGCTTTTAGTGTGGCCTAGTTAAAGCTTAAATCCTCCAAGCCATCAGATATGCATCATTACATGAGCTTATTCGTGGTTATTGCACACACGTTGTACTTCTGTCCAAGAGTGGCACAACCAATTATTAGGTTTAGAGGGGATCTTTACGATGGCCCTGAAGTGCAAACTGCAACTACAAATCTAAAAGCGCAACTACATTAAGGAAATCGCAACTACATAAAGCAAAGCGCAACTACATTAAGAAAAACAAAACTACATAAAGCAAAGCGCAATTACATTAAGAAAAACAAAACTACATAAAGAAAAGCGCAACTACATTAAGAAAAACAAAACTACATAAAGCAAAGCCGAACTACATTAAGAAAAACAAAACTACATAAAGCAAAGCGCAACTACATTAAGGAAAACAAAACTACATAAAGCAAAGCGCAACTACATTAAGGAAAACAAAACTACATAAAGCAAAGTGCAACTACATTAAGAAAAACAAAACTACATAAAGCAAAGCGCAACTACATTAAGAAAAACAAAACTACATAAAGCAAAGCCGAACTACATTAAGAAAAACAAAACTACATAAAGCAAAGCGCAAATACATTAAGAAAAACAAAACTACATAAAGCAAAGCGCAACTACATTAAGAAAAACAAAACTACATAAAGCAAAGCGCAACTACATTAAGAAAAACAAAACTACATAAAGCAAAGCTCAACTACATTAAGAAAAACAAAACTACATAAAGCAAAGCGCAAATACATTATGAAAAACAAAACTACATAAAGCAAAGCGCAACTACATTAAGAAAAACAAAACTACATAAAGCAAAGCGCAACTACATTAAGGAAAACAAAACTACATAAAGCAAAGAAACTACATAAAGCAAAGCGCAACTACATTAAGAAAAACAAAACTACATAAAGCAAAGAGCAAATACATTAACGAAAACAAAACTACATAAAGCAAAGAAACTACATAAAGCAAAGCGCAACTACATTAAGAAAAACAAAACTACATAAAGCAAAGCGCAACTACATTAAGGAAAACAAAACTACATAAAGCAAAGCGCAACTACATTAAGAAAAACAAAACTACATAAAGCAAAGCGCAACAACATTAAGAAAAACAAAACTACATAAAGCAAAGCGCAAATACATTATGAAAAACAAAACTACATAAAGCAAAGCCGAACTACATTAAGAAAAACAAAACTACATAAAGCAAAGCGCAAATACATTAAGAAAAACAAAACTACATAAAGCAAAGCGCAACTACATTAAGAAAAACAAAACTACATAAAGCAAAGTGCAACTACATTAAGAAAAACAAAACTACATAAAGCAAAGCGCAACTACATTAAGAAAAACAAAACTACGTAAAGCAGAGCCGAACTACATTAAGAAAAACAAAACTACATAAAGCAAAGCGCAAATACATTAAGAAAAACAAAACTACATAAAGCAAAGCGCAACTACATTAAGAAAAACAAAACTACATAAAGCAAAGCGCAACTACATTAAGAAAAACAAAACTACATAAAGCAAAGCTCAACTACATTAAGAAAAACAAAACTACATAAAGCAAAGCGCAAATACATTATGAAAAACAAAACTACATAAAGCAAAGCGCAACTACATTAAGAAAAACAAAACTACATAAAGCAAAGCGCAACTACATTAAGGAAAACAAAACTACATAAAGCAAAGAAACTACATAAAGCAAAGCGCAACTACATTAAGAAAAACAAAACTACATAAAGCAAAGCGCAACTACATTAAGGAAAACAAAACTACATAAAGCAAAGCGCAACTACATTAAGGAAAACAAAACTACATAAAGCAAAGCGCAACTACATTAAGAAAAACAAAACTACATAAAGCAAAGCGCAACAACATTAAGAAAAACAAAACTACATAAAGCAAAGCGCAAATACATTATGAAAAACAAAACTACATAAAGCAAAGCCGAACTACATTAAGAAAAACAAAACTACATAAAGCAAAGCGCAAATACATTAAGAAAAACAAAACTACATAAAGCAAAGCGCAACTACATTAAGAAAAACAAAACTACATAAAGCAAAGTGCAACTACATTAAGAAAAACAAAACTACATAAAGCAAAGCGCAAATACATTAAGGAAAACAAAACTACATAAAGCAAAGCGCAACTACATTAAGAAAAACAAAACTACATAAAGCAAAGCGCAACTACATTAAGAAAAACAAAACTACATAAAGCAAAGCGCAACTACATAAAAGAAAGCAAAACTACATAAAGCAAAGCGCAACTACATTAAGAAAAACAAAACTACATAAAGCAAAGCGCAACTACATTAAGAAAAACAAAACTACATAAAGCAATGCGCATCTACATTAAGAAAAACAAAACTACATAAAGCAAAGCGCAACTACATTAAGAAAAACAAAACTCCATAAAGCAAAGCGCAGCTACATTAAGGAAAACAAAACTACATAAAGCAAAGCGCAACTACATTAAGAAAAACAAAACTACATAAAGCAAAGCGCAACTACATTAAGAAAAACAAAACTACATAAAGCAAAGCGCAACTACATTAAGAAAAACAAAACTTTCCATAATGTAGTTGCACTTTGTTTTATGTAGTTTTGTTTTTCTTAATGTAGTTGCGCTTTGTTTTATGCAGTTTTGTTTTTCTTAATGTAGTTGTGCTTTATTTTATGCAGTTTTGTTTTTCTTAATGTAGTTGCGCTTTTAGATTTGTAGTTGCAGTTTGCACTTCAGGGCCACCGTAGATGTTACTAACTCCAATACTTTTTTTTAAATAAATTTCTCTCCATTATAAATGCAATCACCAATGTAAAAAAAAACAAACAAAAAGGATTTGAATTTTCTCTATCTTTAACTTGTTCTATTTTTTTCTAACAAAAAACTTCTAAATGAGATAAGTAAATCGGAAGAAATGTATCTCATCTACCTTTTTTGATATTTCTTTTTTTTTTATCCCAAAATGAATATGAAAAATATAAATCTATTATAAGAGTTATACAATTTTTAAACTATTGCTGTGTAAAGAACAGATTTTCAGAACATTGCCAATATCCTCTTTTCAAATCCAGCCTTGCTACTAGGAAATATGCTCCTGCTTTTTTTTGTTTGTTTCCTCCACACTTCCATTTGCTCTGCATGAATTCAACAGCTTCATTTTTCAGCAGCTGTTCAAAGATAATACTCTTTAACTGAGACAATGACATTTATTATTTTTTGTTTTTGTACATCACTGTGTATACACAACCTGTGAAAAGTCAAGAAAAATACGGTTTTAGTAGAAACCAGGTTAATTTTGGATATAATTATTTGGGAAAGCAGCAGCAATTTTAAAGTAATGCTAAAGATTTTGCAAATAGTCTGAACTAAAATGGTCCAGGTGTGTTTGACTAAATATTATGATCCCAAATGACCAAAAAAACAAAAAACAGAATGAACCAGGTTCAGTGTGAGCTGCCATCTGCTGGGGCCGACTGGGGTTCAAGGAGACACAAGCAGAGATACAAAAAGCAGCTGTAAAAGCTGCGGCCCCTTCCAGGAACACACAACCAGGCAGACGAGCTCTGAGGCAGCTCCCATGTCAGAGGATGAAGAGAGCACATCCAGCCAGTCATGGTCAGAGAAACAGGACTACACTGGAAACAGTCCGATCTCCAACATCTATACACAGGTGTTGATGGCAGCAGCACAGCTGATGTTTGCCTCCAGGATGGTGCCACAGCCAAACAGAAATAGACGAGGCAAAGCTACTATGAGAAAAAGCACTAACAGATTCTCCAGTGGGAAAATAAAGATAGATTGAAGCAGAATGATGAAAAAGGCGATTGACTGTGAGACATGTGTCACTAACTCAGCAGATCTTGAATATCCAGTATTCAGTTAAAATCTAACTTCTAACTAACTATTGATGTGGTATTTTTTGTATAATTAATACTATCATTCTTCATCACTCTACACATGTATATGTACTACTTTTGAAACATTATTTGTTTCGATAAAACATTGTAGCTATGACCTTTAGATTTGTTATGATACTGTAGTTGACTTTATTCTCTCCAATATAACTGTGAAGCACCAAGTTAAGTGTGATATATTAGTAAGATTTTATCTTTTCATTCATAATTTAACTATTAGTTTTCAGCTCTTGTTAATGCACTGACCTAGTTGTCTGATAAAGTTTAAACGGGTTTCATCATAGCCACAAGTTGATGGCTAGATTATCCTTCTTTTGCAGCGGTACTTTGGCAAGAATTTTTGCAAGTTTTCAATTTTCAATCTTATGAGATGTCAGCATCGGATAACTACAGTTCAGGGCCATTAGTTTCTTGATCTTAATTCTCTTTTCAAAGAATATTGTTGGTTTGTGTTGTTAAAAGCCTATCCTTTTCCACTGCCCTTATGTTAATTGTTTACAGCTGTGGAACTGTCCATTTAAGTCACTTTTCTGCCTGTGAAACTCCACTTTATCTTGTTTTTCTTAAACAGTCCTGAATATCAACAAAGGAAGTCATTGATTTATTTCTAGAAACATCTGAGCAAAACAGGAGATTCATTAAAAACAAATCCATGCACTGACATTGCAAAAAAAACGCAACAAAAAAAGATCTCCATATGCTGTCCTTTTGAGGTGTAAAATGTAAAAATAATGAGCAGGCATGTCAAAAAGTTAAGACGGTGCTTTGGTGACACAAAAGACAACTTTGCTTTTTCTTTATTGATCAGCGCTTCCTGTCAAATCTGTCTCAGGAAGCACCTTCTGAAATCATCATGCATCCACACCCAGTGTATCGATCTGCACGATGTCCACAATATATGAAAGCTATGTCCCATACAAAACCCGCTAATTATTGATCAGGGATGTTTTTATGAAACGCCCTCTCAGAGATTTGTGGAGGTATCTCTGCAATTTTAGGGCTCGAAGCCTTTTAGGTGACTCCCATTTCCCGAGGGCTCAAAATCAATGGCCACGCAGCTTGTTTGTGCTGTAATGGCCAGTTTAGAATACAAGCGTGACTGCTGCCCAGAAGAGAAAGGGTGTCTTGTTTGTCGGTGCATGCTTGTTCCCCGTTTCTCCTTTCTTTTTTCCATGTGTAAAGATTTTTATTTTATTTTCACCCTGGTGTTACAAGCTGTATTTTCTTTGTTGGATCGATCTATTTGTGGCAGCTACCTTAACAGTCCCGTCGTTAGGTTTCTTTGTTAGTACACTAGTTGTAAGTTTAACAGAAGAAAGGAGAGGCGTAAAAAAAAAAAAAAATCACAATTAGCCCGAATCTGCAGAATGGTTTTGATAAGGTCACTGCTAAAAGGGTTTTACTCTATGCGCAAGTGTGTTTGTGGATCGAATCGATTGGTGGCCCTGCAAGCATTCTCAAACCTGCTCAAGGTGAGGATTAGTGAGAAACCCATCTAATCGCTTTAAGCTGTGCAGCCTAACTTTGTTTTTTCCATTGTTTTACAGCCTTTAAATGGACACAGTGTTCTGTCCACAGTGGGAGTTGTTTCAGGCCACTTTTATGGCAAAAAATACAAACAATGATCAGAGCCAGAGGAACGTTTTATGAAACAACAAGAAGATGTAGACAGAAGAGATAAAAGATAGAGCAATCAGAAAATGGTATGGTTGCTATTGATAAGACCAAATTACAACTACAACTCTGATTTTTGGCTGCCAGCTTTAAAGATGGAGTACAACTTTTTTATATAAAAAAAATGTCCTCAATTAGGGTTCACATATTGACACACTGCATATTGACTGATTAACTGGATGGAATGGCAGAGATTCAATCCATTGCACATAGAACTCCTATTTTTTTTCCTTTTTGCTTCATATTTGTTAATAATACTGTAAATACATTTACATCTCTGTTAATTTGTTACCTGTTTTTTATGGCAAGATAGGGTTCCATGATTTAACAGTTGAATCGGATCAGTATCGTATATCCAGCCAAAACGCTCATCACATGCATCCGGATCGGATCGTAAAAATCTTAATTGGTGCAACTTAAGTCTATTAGGAAGTTTCCTGCCTTTGCATTGAAGAAGATTTATCAAAACAACCTTAGGGTCAACTAGATTACCTTGAAGAATATCAGATATTCTTTATGTGTGTTTGCTTGGGATACTGGAACCACTCCTACCCCTTATTGGGGAAATTCAATATGTTGCATTTTTTTTAGCATGTGGGGATTTTCCCAAGACCAATGAGTGCACAGCTTTTTGAATGGGATTTGTAGATAAAAGAAAAACACAACTCCCCTTTAAATTATATTATAGTAAGTAATTGCCCTGCCCCAACAAGATTGCAATAAGAAAAAAACAAAACAAAAAAACAATCTCTTTTGAATAAAAAAACTACCACCTTTAAAGTTTAATTATTCTTGGTCTATTTTATTTTAGGGTGTAATAGAATTCAATATTGTATTCAGTCCAAAATGGGGTTTTTATTCAGTGTATTTCTACCTCGCTACCTCCCTTTAAAAGCAATTTACTACCGATGATACATTGCAAACAGGGAAATGACAAAAAAAATGTTCTTTTAACTTTAGCTGATACTTTCTATATGCTTCAGATCTGCTTTAAAAAAGGGCATCTCTATCTATTTTTAAAAGCACTCCCTGACATTTATTTTAACTAAATTTTAACATATTTCTGACTGCATCAGACTTCAAGGTTTCATTTTTGGTCAAATGAAAAATTATTTTCATGAGCAGACCAAAAAAAAAAGCTAAACTTTTGTTAAAGTAGCAGTTGTAATTATCCACCCATTTTCTGTCATGCTTTAACCCAGCAAAAAGGACAAACAACCATTCATGCACACACTTGCACCTAAGGAGAATTTAGAGAAGCTATTAACCTAACAGTCATGGTTTTGGATTGTGGGAGGAAGCCGGAGTCACGGAGAGAACCCACGCATGCACAGGGAGTACCCACTGTGCCACTGTCCAGCCCTTAGTTGTAATCAATACATGTTTTTGTCCATTCCATTTAGTATATTATAAATGGACTAATGGTATTTCTTAAAGTGGGAACCGGTACTTTCTTGTCTTAAAATATGAATTGGAGTGTCTTAACTGACTGTCGAACTCTGCTTTTATAGTGTCCCAGATAATAACTTGTGCCCCCTCTTTGGTTTTGAGGCATGCTTTGCTGTAGCTGAGCAGTCGTCTCCCGGGTAGAGGCTGCTCGGCACAGGACCGCTGAACCCAATAAACCTATTGATCAGGTTTCTTGGGTGAGGATGACCTGGTCCACATCCCCGACTCCAGAAGAAACCACCTCCTCCATCCTCTAGCCTTCCCAAACCCATGAACAGACTCCCTCCTTCCTCTTCACTTTCTTCATCTTACTTTCTACTGGTTGCCAGGTTACCATGGAGATCTCTGGTTTCATTTTTCCTTTCTAAGTGCTTCTTTCTTTCAAGCCCTGGGTGCTCCTGGTCTTTTTCCTCTGAGTTTTAGATTTCTGTCTCTTCTGAGTTATTCCGTAATAACTGATTGCAATTTATACATTTTGTTTTCAACTAGACTTAAACCAACAGATCAAGTATCTCCTTTGAGATCTTGCCTATTACCTTATCAGTTTTACTTCATGTAACTAGTCACGCTTGTGCTAAATTTGTTTAACCATTCTCAGTTTTGCTCACTTTCATTTTGGAATAACATCCTGAAAGAAATTTTTGTGCATTAAAATGTAATGGATTGTTGAGTTACATACTGAGACAGATTGATTTACTTCCCCCCGTCCACTGCCTCTATCAATTTCACCCAATCTACTGCAGTCACACAGAGACATCCACACTTAGCAACTGCCCCCGCTCCAAAACACTACATACACCCCCTCCACTGTCACCATGCCAGGCTCTACTGTGGTGTTTAATTGCTGTCTCAAATTAAATCAATGACTGTGAGGTATTTGTTCGGGTCATGGCTAAAGAAAATAATTGATCCTTTCAGCTTTGTGGCAGACTCAGAACAGGAGAAGCAGGAGTGGGTCGAGGCGATCAATGAATCAATTGCGGAGACGCTCTACGACTATGAAGTGGCGGAGAAGATCTGGTTCAACCAGGCCAACAGGAGTTGTGCAGACTGTGGTGCATCCCAGCCGGAGTGGGCATCAGTAAATTTGGGTGTGGTCATCTGCAAGAAGTGTGCAGGTAAGGGTCACACCTATAAAAAAATCTTTTAAAATTGTATCTTTTATCTTTATTACTGCTACTGTAATTAAAATTGTCTAATTTAGTCTTTTGCAAAGGATGTTATAGATTTAAGTATATTATTGGAGTAGGTAATATACTCTGTTGTGTAGATTGTAATCTCTTTTGCTATAATTTATATCAGCATCAGAACAAATGACTTAAAGATGCTTAACATGCTGATAAAGAAAGTCAGCTTTGTTTTGGAAACTCCTCTAGAATCTCTGTAGATGATTTTATGAGAAATAATTCTTCATCAAATGAAACCATTCATGAACATCCCTTAGCATCCTCTTGAAAAGACTGTTGCACAACATCAGATCGTCTTCAGGTAAAGGCCGCTCCAGATCTGCTGAAAGACAGACAGCCCCATTAGATGCAATAACATTTACAACAACTTATTATTGAAAAAGAAAAAAAAAACAAGCAATGTTAGAGTTACAACAACATTTGAGCTCTCCAAAGTCTACAGAAACATAGAAGGTTGAGTAGGTACAGGTTCTTGCTTACTGCTCAAAGGTACATGTCAATAAAAGTGGATAAATTGCAACATAGCAAGGTCAAAATGCCCCATGGTACCCATTAGTGTCAGCCTCATTAGTAATTTGAGCTGATATCCCCAAATAGAAAAGTATCATAGTTTATGTTTGCATCCAAGTTATGTCATGCTTTTTATTATTATTTTTTTTGTATGGTTGCCAGTGTATTTTTTAGTTACTTATTTTTTCAATTATCCATTTGGGGATAATGACATGTATCTTGATATTGAAATACTCAAGAAATTGTAAGGCAAGGCAAGACAAGGCAAATTGATTTGTATACTGTAGCACAATTCAGTACAAAGACCACCCAAACTGCTTTACATGATTAAAATATAGGAAAATAAAACAGAATCAAAGCAAGTAAGGAAAAAATAAGAAAATAAAAAAAAACAAAAAAACAAAAAACAAATTCAGACTCCAACAATGATGTCTTTACCAACTTCTGTCAAGTTCTGTAGAACTTTTCTGTTCCTTCTTCTGCTTACAAAGTTTATGGAACCTACCTGAAGGCCACAGATAGAGTGATCTGGTACTAAACAAATCAGGAGAGTGACAGACTAATCTCCTCTATGCCAAGCAGCATTAATGGAGTAATTTATGCAAAAGGAACCCAGAACAATAATTAAAATACCGGTAAATAGAAAAACACAAATTTGTCACATTTTCCAATAAACTTTTGGATTTTTGTTAGCCGTAATAATAATGAAAAAAAAAATAAAACAAAAAACATTAAGAATAAAAATTTGTAAAACCTCATCTGTATGCATCTAATTTAAATTCAATTTAATTTAAATCGAATAACAAAATTTGTTGTTTTCTTATGTGAAAAATACATAATGCTGATTGAAACAATATCCTAACACATTATTACATTACAAAGTTCAGCTGAACGTATTTGAAAAATAGGCTTAATGTATCCTAAAAAGGATGTATTGTAGATCTAAACTGCAACGAGCATAATGCTTCTGGTAAAAAAATTTTGACTAAGGACTAGGAGATTGCATGCTTAGAATATCTTTAAGCTTTTAAGCATCTATTCTTTGAGCAATTGAGAACAGGGGCCAATACCTTTATGTGATTGATCCTGCTTGTAATCGGGTAGAAGATCTAAGGTAATATGCAACTTATCAGAGATAAAATGCAACAAAGATTACATGTCTGCAAGAACTTGAGGGATACCAAACAGCTATTCATTGATTTAAGGGAATGAATGAACACATCCCTTTTTCAACGTTCACATTTCTCTCAGTCATTTCCTAATGCAATTCTTCACCTTTTTCGTTCAATTGATATGCATCAGATAGCCAACGTCTTCTTTCAGAAGCCCCTAAATGGTTTCATTTGCAGAGGTGTTTAATATTACATTTTGTCGACATGCTGAGAGCAAGAGGGGGAACATTTGCAGTTAAGGGAAGCAGTCCCTCGGAAATGATTCTATACTCAGTTTGGAATACCAATGCCTACTCATTCCTTTAATTAGGCCTCTTAAACTTTATCATTACGGACAAAAACTGAGGCACTAAACAAGAGCAAGAGGTAAGAAATAATGAGAGAACTAATGGGGAAAAAATGATCCATGATTGGCTTTACCCTTTTGTCTAAAGAGTAAATTTTAATGGAGTTAAATTTTGCTCTTTGATGTTAAACAGTTTCACACTGGAATTTTTTTTTGTCCAAACTTGTGCATTTAGTTGAAAAAAACAAATCGTCATCTGTTATTTTATTTTTTTATGAAACTAATGCACCAACTCAGTTTTGGATTTAATCTTGGCTTCCATTTTTCTACGCTTCTATTTGCTATGCTGTATGAAATCTAGCTGCAAAATATCAAAGCTTTCGTCACAACAAAGGTATGCTTGTAATTTGGCTACAAAAGAATACCTTTTGTGTTTTTTAGATAAACTGCTTTTTCCAAAGATACAAAACAGGGTTGTTGCATTGTGCAATAGATTATACTGGGAAGAGTTAAGTTGTAAACAAGTTTTGCTTCAGCATCAGTACTAGGTTTGGCTGCCAGGGTCAGAAAAACTTTAATACTTTATTTTCAAACTCTTACATAAATTTTTATTAACACAAAACTAGGAATGGACCTGCAAATAGGGGCGGAGCTAGATGGAGGGCCAGGCAGAATATTCAAAACATTTAAATTTTATATATATTAACAATTACTTGACAACAAAAGACTGTGGTTAATTATGCACATCAATAAACCAACATTAGAGTTGATAAGTACAGAATTCCTGTTCTTTCAAAACTAGATTTTGTGTTATATGCCGTAAAGAGAAAATTATGTGTCTCTGCAAGTCATTTAAGAGTCTTCAGTGAAATCATAGATACTGTATATAACCATTTTAATAAAAAAAACTATAAAATTATCAATTTATGTAGATATACGTACTTGTAAATATCAATTTAATGCAGAATATTGATAAAAGTATGTAAGTAATGACGATGGAAAAGATGTTCGCTCCAGAAGTCAAACCTCAAAGAATTTCATGCAATATACCTTTTGTCTTGACGGATGTTTAAAAATTGCATCTATTTGTTAGCAAAGGCTGTAGGAAACTATAGTTTGTCTTTATTTAGATATATGGATGTTGTGTGGTTCCTGTTGGAACAGAGTAGATTAACCCTGAGGTTCTGGTGCCTACCCAGTTTTAGCAACACCTCAGTATACATTGGTTATTGCCTGGCCACCCTTATAAAAATGTTCTGACTACGCCTCTGCCTGCAAAAAACAAGGACATCAGTACTGTTTTCCAGTTAATTGCTGAGTTCGAATTTAGGGGCTGCGTCCTCCGAAGGCTAGATTCGTAGGCCGATTATCATAGAGCTGCGCTGAGAGCTGGATTGGAAGACTCCTCGTCATGCAGCCAAAAAATGCAGCCTTCTTTTATCTCATTTTAAAGGATGGCTCCTGTATATCCTATGTAGTCTTGGATGTCCCGCGATTCATTGGGAGTCCAAGCAAGCCGGCTCCTCCATGCTCAGAGGAAAACTGTACTCCAAACAGTGGTGAATATATTAAGTGGAGTTTAATATGATACAAGTATCTCAATTGTTCTGTCTGAAATTAATAGACATAGTTGTTTTAAATGGTTATTGAGTCAGTTATGTGGCAGGTAATGTTTGGTTTATTGAAAGGTTTTTATCCGTCCCTGTGCAAATGGATTTGGCTGACATTTAAGCACAGATTGTAATATCTCTGCAGCGTGGGGACTAAAAATCTGAAACAAAGTGATATATGTGATGACGGTGCTGCTGCTGAAGCTCCTGGATGTTGTTATTAGCATCCAGAACAGTAGTGAGAAGTTCTGCATCCAGTCTTTGCCTGCCTTGTGTATCAACTGCTACGGTTGCTAGGTGACAGAGCATACGGGCTATGAATGCCGGAGAAGGCTGGACCTGTTTGAATCCATAGCCAAAATTCTTCCGGCCTCCTTATTTTCACAGACCTAGCTAGACTGGGTCCTCCGAAGATGCAACCTTTGAAATCGAACACACCCATTGTTTGGTCCTTTAATCAAATTGGTGGATTTCTTTACGGGTCAGAGTACTAAAGCAGTTTTTACACCTGTAATTAAGAGTGTAGTATTGGCAGTTCAGACAGCTCTCATCTTTCTGCAATGACAACAAATCTGCTGGGAAACCTACAGATTCATATAAAGCGGGATATGTAAAAAGCTCCCTGGCTCTATATTGGTAAAAAAAGAAAAAAAAAAAAGAAGCAAACATCAGTAACCGTGACGACAATGCCTCAGTTAGTCTTTCCAGTAATGTAAGACGGGAAACAAATGAGCTGGCTAATTGTTCAGGAAGTCGTGGAGATAGAATTAGTTATTCAATTAATTTTAAAAAGAAAAATACAAACTAATTCAACTCTAGGAATCAAGTCAGATATTTCTAAAGATAAAGATCAGAAGCTTCCTACCTAATTATGTTTTCCTTTTGCTAAATATTGCTTCATTTATCTTTAAAGGGGTCCTGTTTTGTACCATGACTTTTCAAATTTCCATGACAGTAGCTACGCTGGTTGCATACAAATTATTTTGGCTTGATATATTTCATTTCTGTGTTTAACACTTTGCTTTGGCCCTATGTGTTGGTAAACCATGATATTTTTTGTATAATCACCATGACAAGACCCTGTTACTAGAGGTTCAATATTGCACAAGGAAGCATTGGAGCTGATCAGCAACTCCCATTGGAATCGTGTAAAAAAAACAAAAAAAACAAAAAAAAAAAAAAAACAAGATGATGTGTGTGAAAGGTAAAACTAAATAAATCTAATGCCAAGAGGAATAAGAAATAAATAGGAATCAGAATACAATATGAAGTTGTGTTAAAGTGGTGGAAGCATTCGATTTTGTTGTCAAGTTGATGGATATTTGAGTGCACAGCCTCACTAGTACTGATACTAGTGATATCAATGTTATCCTCGCAGTTATAGTGATGGAATGGTTTATAGTGTATTTCATACGATACTTGCCATTTTTTAAGTTTCTAAATTAGTAATATAGCATTGGCTTGAAATTGTCTCCAATACTAATAAATTATTCCAACCATACTATTAATGATACTTAAACTGACACACATCTTCCAGTGGTAAGTTTATTTATTTTGATTGGGCAAGTTGACAAGTAAATTAGCCAATTATGATATATTATTTAAATTATTTATTTAACTCTTCTTCTCCACCTTCTCCAAACTTATTTTTTAGCTTTTGCTTTCATTTGTCATTGATACAGGTGACTGATTGGTGTTTGAAATTAAAAACTTTGCTTACTTTGTTCTGTAGAAAGACACTGTTGATAGTTCTTTAACATTGCGTTCTGATGCAACCTAGTGCTAAATTTATTTTCAGGATAAATGACACTACGTAAAGGCTATCAGGATGATTGTTTGTTCTTGATGAAGATACGTTTAGTTATTTTTTTTTTATATAGTTCTAGTACTTCATTAGGCCCCTTTAAAAACATCAGTGCTGTAACCAAAAGTCAAGTTTTAAATTATAACTTTTTTTTGCTAACGTACCCCTAGCCCCCAAAGTAAATACCAGTTACGTGTCAAAGACTAGAAAATTGTTCCATCAAATTTTGCTTCAATTACTACAATATTTTTGATCAGTGTTGAAATCCTTGCTGGTCGGGCCATTTTTGTCTGTAAAAGCTGTTATAGATGTGGCTGTCTTCCTTTTGTTGCTTTGGTAGCAGGGGTAAGATGAAGATGTCGACACTTTGCTTTCAATACAGAGAGATCCTACCGCTTACCCCCAAGGCGTGTGCAGGCTTTTTTCAGCTTCATTACCTTTACAGAAGTGAAAATGGCCATGTGGTGTTGCATGGCCCGATGGTTAGGGCATTGATGTTGCACTACAGCAGGCTTCATGAGTAAAACGGTTTCACTCCTTCACAGGTTAAAGTGACAAGATATAACTCAATAGATCTTTTTTGTCAAATAGTAGATGTCTCAGTCACTTGCTGTAGTATTAATCCAGATTTTATAAATTATAATAAAAACTTCTCAAATAAAACTGATATCTAAGTTGAAATATTCAGAAATTAGATGATTTAGTCAGTTTAAATGCATCAACATTTAAAAACTCTTAATTTTGTCTTAACTCCAAAGTTGAATATCTAGAGACATCATTAATATTATTTGTATAAATATTTCTCAGCTTTCATCACTTCAGTCACATTGTGTATTTGCATCAATAAGCTTCCAGCATCATTTTGGATGAAAATTAAAGCACTTCTATTGTCAGAGTTTCAATATAGTTCATGGCACAGCCCGATGATTTTCAAAATTATTGTATTAGATGGCCATTCGTAATGTAAGTGTTGTCTATTCCATAAAAAAAATAAATAAAAAATCTGTGTATTTTTAGGAACTTTTTCCCTATTGAAACACCTAAACACTTTCCAAACTATGATCAATGCTAGACATTTTTGGTTATTTAAAGATATAAGTAAGCACTTTTATTACCATAATTACATTATTTCTAGTGACCTGGATGATTATCTAGTTGCACATGTGCAAATTACCTGATGGTATGGATCATGCTTCTGGTACAGTTTAGGTAGTGACAGGACCAAACAGAGCTCAGTGGGAGGGAATATTCTGATTTGATGGGTCATCGTGAATGAAGTATTTAGGATTCTGCAAAGTGGATGCACTCCGCCTATCCTAACCAGCGCCACCCATCAGATAAAACTTCCCCTCCTTATTTGAACATAAGAACATGAAATAAAAGGATCTTAAAATAAAAATACTGTTAACAAAATAAAAGTCCCTGAATACATAAAGTAGCTTTAAAAAATACAAGTGTCACAAAATAATTCCCCATCATGAGATAAATAAAATAAATAAACGTAGTAAATAATACATCTTTGAATAAATTAAATAGTTATTGAGAATTTATCAATAGAGGTATTTATTTCTTTATTTTATTTTGAATGAAACGGCTCTCCATAGCTACCACCACCATGCTCCACAGTTGGTATAGAGTGTTGGTACAGTTCTGATTGAAATTTAAGTTACTGTTCTTTTAAAGACAGAAGAAAATTTGCTGCCAGTAAGGTACGGTATGTTGGTTCACTGATTATGACCAAGATACTTTATTTTGTCTGGAACGGTTTGATTTTTAGAATAATTTTTCCATTTTATGTTGTTTGAATTAATAGTGTGAATTTCTCATTTTCTTTAATGAGAGGCAATGCAAACTTTCCAGCACAACTGTGTTTCTTTTTTGACCATATGTGACCATGAGACATCTCTCCAAAACGCTCTTAGCTCAAGATTTCAGCCAAGCTATAAGTTTTAGTTTTGTAACAAAGGGGTTTCATTCTTGACGGCATCTTGCATTTCATGGCTGCCATGAGATGTGGTGGTTCCTGGGTTTTAATTGATTTCCATTCATCTGACGGTAACAGATCTGGTTTACAATAGAAATAAACAAAGTGTCTTAAAAATGACAGCCTAGCATTAGGATCCTGGAACCAAATAGCTAAACAAACCTCTACCAGTTATGCTGTTAGTTATGCTTGATATTTTACCAGAATCATACTAAAGGCTCAGTGATGTCTACAAAAACCATTCCATCGGATAATGATTCATAACATCAGACTATTACTGAGGGTATCTATTAAAATATCCACTATTTTCTTTCTTTACAGATTTGTTTCAATGACAAAGTTGTATAACTTTCAATGTTTTTTTTATGTTTTTCTTTTAATCAAAATGCTTTTTGTTTCAGCATTTTGTGTAATTACTATCACTATCTCATAGAATATTTCTGTTCCAAGAGCGAAGGATGGTTATCAAAAAAGTCTCTCTTCTAAAATTGTAAAGTGACAAATAATTTAAGGTCTTTTTCAGTCTGCGCCATCCAGAACTGTGTCAAGATGTCCTGTCAATGCTCACAGGCCCTCATTTTCATTCACAGCTGCTCCACTTCTGAATAGCAGACAGTAATGAGATCATGCCAAATCTAAATCTAAAATTATCCGCCGTTACTCACAGGACAATAATTCACAGTCACACATATGGCATGCGTAATGTATTATGCATCTTTGCTCCGTCTTTGGCCACTAGCAACCCCACAAGTTCCTCGCTCACCCAAATAAACAGGCTGACCAGCAAACACAATGAATTACTCATGATTCATTAGCAATTAATGGACCTCGTTCTCTGCTTTAATTTCCAATTAAGGGAGCTGAGGGCACTAAATATGTTGTGTTGTGAGTGAGAGAATAAGCTTACAGTCATGCTCCGTTTTCTCCGCCTTGTAACTGCCTGTTTAATGTTTATTCCATCACCGGGAGCCTGTTTGTGCACGTTGAGCAGATTGTTGTGCATGTATGATGCTCATCATTTTGTTATTTTATCAAAACTTCTCAGGAGCTAAAGTATAGCCTGGCAGTACAATATTTTTCATGCATATCTCAAGAGGAGGAAAAAAGCGGTTTTATGAGTTTGTCTGCATTAATAGTTGTGTGTTACCTTTCTATTAGGACAGCACCGCTCCCTTGGACCAAGTTTGTCAAAAGTACGGAGCTTGAAGCTGGACAGCAGCATTTGGAGCAATGAACTTGTAGAGGTATTAAAATGTTTTTCTACATTTTGAACATGAAGCTTTATACTGGTCAATAGGTAAATAAACTATTTACCCATTTAGAAAACTTTTCATTGTTATACAGTAGCTCTTTAAAGTTCACAAAGCCAGACTTAAAACTGTTGCTATGTCAAATATCTCCAAACTTTTTCAATGTTAATAGGGCATATTTTTTGGGGGTTGGGGAACGAAGGGGGGAGGGTGAGATTAGAGGTATGAAGATAGCTGTATTACTCATTTTCATTAGTTTGCACTCCCCAAAGTAATGATAGATGGCTGCAAAATAAGTTAAACTAAAATAAAACTTTATTTGAAAGTAATTTTTGGTTTAATTTTAACACCTTTTTTAGGTGGTTGTTACATCTTTTTTGTTGAATTTAGTTCTGGATTCTGACCCGGCCTTTCCAAAACTTTTTTTTTTCCATTGTTAAAGCTATTGTTTATGTTAATTTTGATGTGCATGTACAAAAACTTGATTTCATGTAAAAACTACAGGAGTTAATCCACTAGGGAAAAATATGCTATTATAGGTTATCTGACATGATGGTGCTGCCGCAATCACATTTTATATTGGGACCTGAGTTTTAATTTGTCATATGTATTGCTGTTTCTCTGCCTGACTGACAATTCGGCTCAGGAATTGGTATATGGACAACGTAGGGGAGTGATTCACATGAAAACCAAGTACTTGATAAAAACTCCTTCAGCATTACTATTAGCCTCAATGCTCACTGTAATGTAGGCTCATTTGTATTCTAAATATTGATAACGGTCTTCTCTTTGCCCTGTTAAGGTATGACATTAAATCTTTTGGACCCCTATAGATTTCCTGATTGATTGTAACCTCCCTGCATAACTGCATAGAAAAGAATGCAAATGTGAAGGAAACCTTTAGGGGACATCTCAAGCTTATTCCACTATATTTGATGACTATAATTAACCCAAGAAAACTCAATGCTGAAATGAAACAAAAAAGGTTTTTTTTAACAGTTATTTAGCTTAAAGGTGTTCATATCTAATATAACACACCTCAGGAGAAAAGCCCTATGTATTGCCCAGTGTTGGGCACGTTACTTTGAAAAAGTAATTCGTTATAGTTACTTGTTACTTCTCCCAAAAAGTAACTGAGTTACTAACTGAGTTACTCCGCATTAAAAGTAACTAGTTACTAGTAAAAGTAACTATTGCGTTACTTTTGCATTTCTCGCCCCCGTAAACCTCACCACCCGGCCCCCACCTTCTCCCCGTGTATTTCCAAAGCCAGCTGAATAGAGTGGATGACAAAGACAAGAACCTGCAGAGAGTTTTGCATTTCTTGTAACTCAACGTAAATGACATCAGGGGGGAATGGGGGGGATGTGAAGTTTTTTAACAGGGCATTCAGATCTGGTGAGTATATAAATTTAATAACTGGGGATGTCTAATTCTGAAATCCTGTGTGTTTGGGTTGTTATAGATACTGCAACATCTATCCATCCATCTATCTATCTAGATGTATACTCTGTGTGTGACATAAAATATGGATCTCCATCCCTGCCACAAAGGCCATCAAATAATGTTTAAAATAAAAAATACAGTAGGTTGAAAAGTCAGAGTATCCATCCATCCATCCATCCATCCATCCATCCATCCATCCATCCATCCATCCATCCATCCATCCATCCATCCATCCATCCATCCATCCAGATTTCTCCCTTTCTTCATATAGGCTATCATTTGATCGTTCACACTCTCCATAGTTCTCCTGTGGCGCGAGCACAGGGCGACTGTGGCGCGCCTTTAGCGAGCATGTGCGTTTCCTGTTGCTTGCGCAGTGACTCTTGCCGCCTGCGCTGTGCGGAGATGCAGAGGAAACCGTTATGTGGTGGGGAAACGCAGCTCGACGTAACACCGGTATTTCCATGTGGAAAACGCTGTTTTGTCTGTTTCATCCTCACTCTCCATCTCTCTGTGTGTGCTGTACGTTAACACCCGCCAGCAGAAACACCCACCTACCCAACTGACAGACAGAATCTCATTAAACATCAGCCATCCTCCCCTCTCTCATGACAAGGCGCGCACCTCTGGATGACCTAAAAAATTTAATATCTCTTAAACAAAAGTAGCACAAACAATATTTTTTTTCTGCACAAATCTGCACTAACGTTGCACTAACCATTCAGTCTATTTGCAGAGTTTTTTGTCGTGGGTGGGGTGTCAGCTTCACGCAGCTGCGCACGAGTCCTATCATGAAAAAAGGTTCATTGTGCGACCTGAGTAACGCGCAGTAACGGGGTGTCTGCAATGGTAACTGCGTTATAGTTAATGATTAGTTAGATTACTCGTTACTAAAACAAGGTAACGGCGTTAGTAACGCCGTTACTTTCAACGCCATTAGTCCCATCACTGGTATTGCCTATTCAATCACTTTACATTTTAAGCTCCGATGCACATCTGTTGTATTATTGGTTGAAAAAGTTTGAAAATTAATTTACATTCCCTGCTTTAAGGCTTAACTTAAAGAACTTTATTCATATTCTGTACCTTTCAGAGAGTTGCCATTTAATAGATAGATAAAATATATATTTCATTGTCTAGTTTTTACACAAACTAAGAGAGATGCTTTTTTCGTCTAAACATATTGCCTGTTCATCTTGTAGCTCTTCCTGGAAGTGGGGAACATGAATGCTAACAGTTTCTGGGCTGCTAACCTAGTCCTAGAGGAGGAACTCCACAGTGGGGCCTCGGCTGAGCAGCGTGCCTCTTTTGTTCGGCGGAAGTACAGAGAGAGGAAGTACTGCAAGGTCCTTGAAGACTTTAATGACCTTGAGGAGCTCAATCAGGTAAGCACTCCATGGGGATGGAGCAGAAACCAAACCCCTTTACAGCTGCTGTATGCTGTTTCTCACTGACTTTCTTTTGCTCTTGTTTAATTCTTTTCTTCTCATCAATTTACACTTAAAAATAAAACCTGCCATGGTGAGTTGACTTCCTTATTTCAGTTTTATTCTAAATTATATAATTATATATTGATTATTGTGCCCTTCAAAATAAAGACTTGTAAAAAGCCTTTCCTCTTTCCTTCTAGAGTATGGACAATATAGACTGTGCACAATTAGACATGGTCAAAGAAGCAATGTTAAAGTACAATGATTGGTGTACAATGGCCAATATTACATGTAAAAAAATAATGTGGTATTTTCTCTACCTAATGATTGACCCTAAACTATTATTTTGGAATATTTTAGAGCTTTCCACATATCTGCAATTAAACCTGTAGGACACTGTTGGTCACATTCTTACAGCAAGAAGACATCCAGTAAGATGTCTGTAAGAAAACATAATGGTTTAATGTATAAAACATGTCACTGTGTTTTGTCATAAAACTGCCTGAAATAATTCTCCTTGTTGATCCTGTTTTTAAGGTTTTCATTTTACCATTTACCTGTTGTATCACTTTAGTTAAGGTTGGTTATAATAATCTAGCTTTGATAGCTAAATTTAAGGCTTTAGGAAAAACTGGCCGGTGGAGTGTATTGCATTTAGGCCAGAAGAAACTGGACACATTTAGCATGAAATATGCAGGGGGGAAAAAAATGGATCGATTATGTTATGGTACTAACAGCTGAATGAAAATGCAAGATCAGACTAAATTACTCTCTGCAACCGGCTGAGATCACTGGTCTTCTTTGGTCAAACCGCCACTGCAATTCGGCTGCAATGTCATGAGTCAGACAGAAAGAGAGATATGCAGGCAAAGTAACACACATCTGACTTATGGTAAACACAGAGTAAAATCTCTATATCACAAAGTAAAATACCCAGATTTATCCCATTTGGAGACATACTGATTGGATATATGCTGTATGATCATTAAAACATTTTAATGAACAGTGTATTTTACCCTTGCTAGGAGTTTGTAAGAACTTCGAATAGAATCTGCAACAGAAATGTTTGGTTTAGCTGGTGTTTTTTTTAAGCTTCTGCAGGACTCTGTTCTTGTGTGTGTATGTGTCTTTGGGCAGTGTGTGTGTTGGTGGGTGTATGTGGGGGTATGTGAACATGTGTGCTGCCCTACTTCAGTAGTGTGAATCTTCTGTTCCTGAGGGAGTTCCTTTCAGGGTGGAGCGGGAGAGAAGGTGTGACACAAACTGAGAGTATGGCTGCTTCACAGGGTCAGTCCTGTTGAGAACGCAGTGTGTGGCTGTGTGTGTTAGGAGAGGGCCAAACTTAAAGATGATGTTAGAGAAGTACTGAAAGTGTGTGAGTCCATCTGTTTTTTCACCACCCCAATTTGTTAAAGTTCAGTGGATAGTAAAAATGAATGTATGCAGAAACCAAATATACTTCTGCTCTTTGCTCTATTGCATTATTCCCTTTTTTGTAAGTTCAATTTTGGTCTTCAGTATGTTCAAATGCAATTTTTATGAGATGATGAGAGAATGAATGAGCAGCCCCTATAATATAAGAGTGTTAAAGGAGAATGGAAAAAGTGTCTGTCATATAGCAAATACAATGAAAAGAATCTCTTGGAAAATAATATCCTACAATATTCCCTAAAGGTACTTGATATTTTTCCGATGTAAGCTATTTCGTATTGCAGTTATATTTTCTTTGAACAATATTAAAAATTGATCCTTATTTTACAATCCAAATGTTCATATTTGATGATCGCAACAAACATTGCAACGTTAAGTTTGATCTGAACCAAATTTCTTTGTTTTGTTTTAAACAAATATAGAAAAGAATTAGAGACTAATATTTAGACCATACCTGGAAATTTGTTGTCGCCATGGGGACGTAATTCACTACCTCCAGACAGTGGTGTTAAAAGTATAATGTTTATTACTCAAGTAGAAGTATAAATCCTACTTCTTTAAAACTTGTTTGTAGAAGTTAGAGTATCAGCTTAAGCTTACTACTCAAGTAAAAGTGTAAAACTACCTAAACTACAAAAGTAAAAGTAATGCAGGAAAAAAATATTAAGGAGAGATGCTTTACCGCACTACCCTATTAAAGGAACATTTTTCAACAATTCTGGATGATAACTTCCTTATTCTTATTTCTTTTTTTAGTGTTATAACTAATTGGCATTGGTGTAAAATTTACCTTTGCATCATCTTAAAATACTATTTATTTTGGTATGTAGAGGACTACTACTTGCTGTATTAGAGTCCAAATACAAAGAAATCAATATACTTGTATTTCAGTGAAACTTTTGACCAGTTTGTCTCTTAACTGCTTTCTTAATCTGTCTAATTTTAAGTAATTTCATTAGACTATTTCATAACATAGTCTCTTATGTAGATCTATTAATTTATTACACACTTAAGTTTGACTTGTGTACAGCTTTTGGTGAATTTTTACAGATAAATAATTTACAATATGGTAAAGAAAAAGGCAACTTTGGCAGACGCCCCTGTGTTTTCAGCGTTTATGTGCATATATTTATGTACAAAAACGTGGGGTGTACTGACTTTTGTGAGGTTCTATACATTTTTTAGTGTACAAGATATTTTTCATTTAATATTACCGGATTATACAATTACACAGTGAGAACTAGTCAAGACTGTGAATGTGAAGCACATAGGGATTGGGGCAGGCAGTAAGGTAACACTCCAGAAATGGGTTGCTGGCAGAATACTTCTTACATATCTTTGCAATACAATAAAGAAAAACTCATATACTCATCTTAAAAGGAGCTTAGCAATTAGGCTAAAAAGGAAAGAAAATACACCACAAACAAGGACACTGAGCCTAATCTCACTGGACAAGTTGCTCTACTTCTGTGTCACATTTACTTACTGCAAGCATGGATATAAAACACTAAATCCTATATAAAACCTGTTCCTCTGGGAGTCTTCTGTTAAATGAATACAATACCACACCACAATATCTTCAGTTATATTCGTATGAGTAAAGAATAACTAAAGAAACAAAAAAAAAAGAAAAATCAGCCTTGAGGGTCACTGAATTCCAAATACAGAAAGTCACTGATTTAACATCCGCTCGCTGTGGAACTTAGCAAAAAATATTTCATACCTGAGAGTTAAAAGCATGGTTGCAAACACCATGGGTGAGTGCATCATTTGATGTTAGTGTATTATCTGTTTCAGATTGTAGGGACAAAGAAAATGTATGAAACATTTATGAAAAAACATACTTCCCAATCTTTCCATCTAAAAACCTTATTCTATCTATCCGAAAACCAAGATTTTTCCAGGAACCAAGGTGTTTTTCCAGGTTGGATATGTAAAGATCTCTTGAGGATTATACTATACGTTCACTGTGAGCTCTATGATTTAAATTGACATTAAAAACATGCATTTAGGAACAAGATGAACTATGATTCTTGATTAATTATGGTATTTGGAATTGAACAAGTTATAGGTAACCTTCAAAACATATTTACATACTCTCAAACCATGTTTTTTTTTTTATTCTTTCAGCTATAATCATCCTTTCTTTATCCTATTTTCTCTTATTCTCATGTTCACCGTTATGCACTCTTATCCCATTGACCTCAACAAAGTCTCGGCGGACCACATGACCTAGAGACGGGGTGTCAGAGGAACTTCTGATATCACTGTGCACACACACACTGACTGTCTCTAGTGGCTACAGTAATTGCTATGACACGGAAGGTCATTTCCAGAGACAATACAGAATAAGGCCGGCCTGCATGGGACTGCTTTGCCCAGATCCGACACCATCCTGTGTGTGAGCAAAAGAGATAAAGACAGAATTAATTTGGCTTGTTGTTTTCCTACTGATGAAGATGAATCAGTGTTTGCAGAAGCAGTGCACTGAGATAAATGAAGCTGCGTTTGGAACACCCGCGTGCTTTGAACACCTTTATCTACAAGAAAGGGCCCCCGTGTGCGTATGTGGGCGGGTCTTATTGATAGGGGACTTTTGTCTGCACGTCTATATGCATGGCCTTACTGTCCCCCCTAGCATTCAGACGGATATTGGTTGTTTGTGGCAGATCGATTCAGCCCACTGGCCCGGCCACAGTTGCGATGAAAGGCAAAGTTGTTAGTTGAAATTCCGCCATTTGCCTCTCGACTCCTCTGTTGATCTACTTTGTCACAGGTCATTGAGCACAATGTCACATCAATTGACTGCACAAATAGAAAGAGACAGACGGAGGTAGAAAATATCTCTCTGGATCAGACTGTATTCTTTTGCTCCTTGTATCTACCAATCTAAGCTCAATCATTGTGAGAAAAAGGTAATTCTTTTTTTAACAAACCATGAACACTTTCCCAGACATTACACTCACTCTGAAATTCACTGGCTTCAATGTTGAGAACATACAGTAAAAACTGTATATGTCTGTGAAGTTATAGCTGCTCAGGTATAAGTATTTTACCATCAGACAAATTATTACGTGGAGTATAAACAAAATTTACACATTTGTTTGAATGAGTAATGCAGGTCTTGATGGTATCAAGGTCCTCTAACCTCCATTTTACAGCTTGGAGTCATTTTTTATTGGTCTATTACAGTAAGAAAAAAAAACTTAATCATCAAAAACTACTTTTACATTTGTGAGTGTAATGGCATACATCAGCACTGTACCATGAGGATATTTCTGTATAAAAAAAGAAAAAAAAAAAAAGAAGAAAAAAATAGGCTTAAATTGTGAGTTTTTTTTGTAAGTTTAGCAGGCTGCTCAGCGGAACAGTGAGTAGCACTGCTGCCTTGCAGCAAGATGGTTCTGGGTTTAATTCCTGGCCCGTGGTCTTTCTGCATGGAGTTTGGATGTTCTCCCGGAGTGTGCTTGGGTTCCCTCCGGGTATTCTGGTTTCTTCCCACAGTCAAAAAACATAGCTGTTAGGTTAATTGGCTTCTCTAAATTCTCCTTAGGTGTGAGTGTGTGCGTGAATGGTTGTTTGTCCTGTTTGTTCCCATAATGGACTGGGGACATGTCCAGGGCGGAACCCGTCTCTTGCCTGTAGACAGCTGGAGATGGGTACCAGCACCCCTTACGACCCCGCTTGGTATAAGCGTGGCGGAAAATGGCTGGATGAATGTACATTTAGCCACTTTCTAAAAGGGGCTCTTTGTAATTTAAAGTAGAAACTCATTTGGTTGATTTCTCAGTTTTTATGGAGCTACAAATGTACAAATTCATGCCTTTTTTGACAGCATTACATATTTATGGAGGTTGAAGAATACATACCTAATGTCCTTGCTTTACTTTTCTTGTTATGTTTATTAGCTTCTTGCTGTGCATATTTCTCACACTCTTATGTTTGTACTTCATCCTCTGCTCATTTAACCTAGTCTGCTGCCTTCCTGTACAGTAGCTCCCTTCATTGTTTTTCACATCATTATTCCCATATTTCTCTTCTCTGGAATTGTGTGTTTCATTATAGTTAATATGGCCCATTTGTACTGTTCTTATTTGCTATATTGCTTTTTTTACCGGGATCAGAGCTTTAATGATTCCCATGGGGTGTGTTAAAGGTTGATCATATTTTAAGTTCTCTTTTGAGATCAGCAAAAGGGAGTTCAATTCCAAACATTATGTGGTTTAACTGATGCCGCTTTATAGACTCGTCATCCTCTATCACCCCAGTGTTTTATCATAGACTCGCACACTAAAACAGGGATGTTCCACCTAGATAGCAACACGCTATGCTTACTTTTTATTGACTCTTAAGCACCTTATCTGGGTGAGGATTTTTGCTGATACACATTTTAACAGCTTCTTAAATTCCAACTATTCCACCTACTTCTATCATACCAGTGAATGAATGTGAAAAATGTTGGAAGTAATTGTTTTCAACTGTAAAATGTAAGACTCTTGATTAGATGCTTTGATCTGGAGCTAGGCTTGTATCACTGTGTCTACACATTGAACTGTTTAGTATGCTCTGCATCTTTTAAAGAAACATTTCAATGGAGATGATTCTAATCTCAATACCTCCAGAAGCTCTGTATTTAATCAATTCCTCTCATCTCTAAATCTTTTAATGCGAACAGGCGCTGTGTGCAGCTGTGGTTTCGTCTGACGTGCTGCAGACCATGGAGTTGGTGTTCAGTGGTGCAGATGTTATGTGCGCCACCGGAGATCCAATCTACTCCACTCCTTATCTCTTGGCTCAGCGTGCCGGACAGAAGGTTCAGATGGAATTCCTGCATCAGAACAAACTATCTGGTATGTTGTTTTTATAATGTCATTTGGGGTATCATATGGGGCTTTGGTATTTAATCCATCTAGAAAAGTAGTGATGAGCTGATATTTTGAACCTTGGGGGAGATAAGAGGGTATGGGGAAATAATTGCTTCTCTACATTAGTCTATCCAATAAAAACTGGAATAAACAATTATTTATTTTGACAAAATATTGAGTCTATTACAATGGTTACTCATCATATAGTTGACAATGTCCATTAATCTGGCCTTCCATCCATCCATCGATCAATCAATCAATCAATCAATCAATTTAATTTTCCTTCCCCTATCCGATTTTCCATTAATTCCATCCATCCATACATCCAATCATCCATCCTATCATTCCATCCATCCATCCATCCATCCATCCATCCATCCATCCATCCATCCATCCATCCATCCATTCATTCATTCATTCATCCATCCATCCAATCATCCATCCTATCATTCCATCCATCCATCAAGCGATCCATCCATCCATCCATCCATCCATCCATCCATCCATGTTACTTATTAAAGACGAGGGGAGTTGAACTGAGTTTATATCTAATCGCTGTGGCACCATTGATTCTTTAAATTAAACTATGATTACATTTTTTTTTTTTTACATAAAGCATACTTCCCTGGTTATATAACTTTACTCCCATTTATTAGGGACCATTTATTAGTGACTTTGTGCACTTCAAAAGAACATAATGATTCATGACACAATTTGACTCCTTTGGCTCTTAGGGTCAAATAAATTGCAGGTACAGGTCTGATTTAGCCCCCAGTTCTTGAATTCCACACATCTTAAAGACTGTCACTGTAAAATTGTTGGCTATAACTATCAAAATTACCCTTGATTTGTTATTTTTGTGTATTGACCCTGTTTAGTATTTTTGGGGTATTGTAGCAGCGTAACAATCTGTGTTGTAGTTATTCCTAAATTGATGCTGTTAATAATGACCAAGACTTCTACTTGAAGCAGAAAAGTTTTTCCATGGTCAGTATTCAACCCAGTAGAAACGCTGGGGCACAGAAAGCAGCTGGGAAACAGAATAGTTGATATTCTCCTGGCAAGACCTGGAGAAAAAAAAAAGGAAATGTATGTGGTGTTATGAATGTGTAAAAAGACCTTGAAACTAAAAGTGCAAGTTAGTCTTCTACAGCTGCTGCTGGCACACACGATCTGTATTTTTGATATGTTAACAAGACAGCCATGTTTTAAAATTTGTTCTCACTACTGTGCGGGTTGGTACATTCACAGCACAATAGCGTTTTTTTGTTTTCGTCTGTGACGCGAATGGAAAATGAGGGCCATGAAAAGCAACACATTTGAAACAAGGGAGTTTTAAGTTTAAAGGTTTGTCTCGCAAGTCACTGCTCTGTCCTACCTTTTCCCCTGATGCTCCTTTGTATTACCCACCTCCTGTTCAGGAGGCGCGGCGCAGACGTGGCTTCTTCCTGATGGGGGTGTTCTGTTTTTGCACTTCCACACTGGGCCCATGATCGGAACGGATCAGATTAAAGGCGGCTAGGGCCAGGTGGAAGACTTTCTCTGGGACTGTATTTTACATAATGCATGCAGTGCATCTGTTTATACTCGCCGGCACTGAGGCTGTTATGGACTCACTAATTGCTTGCATGGGTCACCTGGTCACCAAGGAGATGGCAATTATCTGAGGTGTGCTGGAAGACACACATGCAGAAAGAAGACCATACTAAGACATTTTCATGTGTATGAGAGTGTCCAAAAGAAATGGGTAGGATACACATAGTCGGTGTGCTCATTATAAATCTGGAAGTTGTTGGGCTTCATTGTTTACACAGAGACAAATATGGACCTAACCAGACTTCTGCTGATGAGGAGGATGTTCAACTAAAGTAACATTGTGTAGCCAGGAAGCAGTACCTGGGTCAGGGGACCTGAATGTTAGTCTGACAAACTGACTCCATTCTTTGCCTGCAGGGAGATGTTGCCTCAGGTGTAACTGTTAGTCTACCACTTAAAGTTTGGACTGACCTTAAGGAAGCAACTCTTAAAGTAGATGCTAATGTAAAGTCAGATTCTACATTATATACAGGTCTCTTGCTTACAGTGGATTTTATATATAACCTTTAAAACAATCTAGCTTATTTAATTCAAGGATATCATGGCTACATTAATTTCCATCATCACAATTCAGACAATAGTATGGTTTAAAAAGGGCAAAAAAGCAATCAAGTGAAAAGCAGCTTAGGATCACAGCCAAGATATGACAGAGAATATTAACATACTCTTATATCCACCAAATACATAGTAGTGACAGTAAGAAAGTCTCCTGTTTGCGTTTAAGTTTATAAGATGACAATTATAAAATGGTTTGTACAGACATTAGTATGCGTTTATGTATGTATGCTGAATACACACATGCCTACATGCATGATTACATGCATATTTTATGCATGGAAAGATAAACAGTGACACATTTTAATTAAAAAACTAGCAGAGAACCTCAGTAAGGCTTTTAGTTTACTTAGTTTTTTATTTACTTTGTTAACTTAGTTTACTTTACTTTTGTGTATACATTCAATTAAAGCAATAATAAAAAACAAAAAGTTTGGTTGGACCCCTTGACCGGATAGTATACCCCCTGAATTAAACTTTAAGGATAAATTCCTACCTGTCTTATTTCCAATGTATTGTGATGCACTAGGTAGTTGCCCTTCCCCCCTCTCTTGCCAGCTATAACACCTTTGTTAGAAACATGGATTGCATAGATCCTTTATAAAGGGGATGTTCTTCGGTTGCTCTTCCGACCAACGGATTGCCCTTTCAACCTCTTCAGTTACAGCATGGGACAAGGTTGTCCAATGTTTCCACTACTGTTTACCATTGCCATTGGGCCAATAGTTATGGCTGCTCATAAAAATGCAAACCTAAAAGGTGTAAGGACTGTAAATGTTCATTGTAAAGCTTTATATGCTGACAATGTAATTCTGTTTTGGTTTAACTTAAAATAAATTTTAAAAGAGGTTGTTTGAGTTGATTAGGTCTTAACATGTTTTTGGAAGTCACAAGATTAATGATTAGAAATCTTTGATATTAAAACTATGCAAACTACCCTCTAATTCACATTTTATTTATTTTGGTAACAACAAAAGTTTTTCTTGTTTGTGTACCAAAACGGAACCTACTCTTGATAACATAGTTCCCAATAATTATAAACCCAAGTTTCTATAACTTTTCCAGTCTATTCTACTTTGTACCTCTTTATTTTCTTCTTTGGTTTCATAACCTTTCTCCGGTGACTTGTCCTTAAATTTTACCCTACGACAGAGGTGGGCTTCAGGTACCAGATCTGGAATTGTTTTACTGGGCAGCTCAAATCCATCATTTAAAAAAATGTAAATCCTCTTTGCGTTTTCAAGTGGATAGAGCAGATTAAGGATTTATACTAGGCATCATGGGGTATAAGTACAATTTAAGACATTTAAATCGATAGGTTCTTCAGAGTACATCTAAAATAAGCTATGTCAAAATTAGCAATATCTTAAAAATGTTTCTTAAAATATCTGCAATCGAGAAGCTTCATCCTGAGCAAACAGTGTCCTAACCCAAAAAACTGCCTCCCCTTTCCCCTTTTAGTATTCTATAGGGCAGTTGTCTTCATTGTGCAACGTCTTTGCGAGTTAATCATCAGAATCCCCTCATAACACTCTACAAGCCTTAAAGCTACAGTGTGTAATAATTACAGGGATATACAGTCAGAAATGTAATATATTATACATAACTATGCTATTTATCATCATCTACGAGCTCAGCCTCTTAACCTTAATATTTGCGTTGCCTTAGAATTCGTTATTTATAATTACATAGGAGCGGGTCTCGCAGCCATGGAGGCAGACATCTTTGCGCTACGGCAGCGCAGAGCCAACAAACTAGCGATTGCGAGATCGCCAATTACGCTCGAAAGTAACTATGGCAAGTTGAGAGAGATGAACTGAGACGGTACTGAACACACAGACTAATGAAATACTATCTGTAAAATTATCTATGTAAACAAACCTCATCACTTGAGAAGGTAGGCGATGCGGACGTCGTGGAAGACATTTTGTCCCGTAACGCTCGCCGTACTGTTGGGGGGGAGAAGCGGTGGGGGGGAGATGTTCATGTTGCTGCGGTCTGCAGTCTGGACGTTAGATGTCGCTGAAAATTACACACTGTAGCTTTAAGTAAAGACTTGCAGTAGCATAGAACATATATTACAGTTTATGGGAATGCTGACAAACCCTAGGTTTCTCAAAGAAACTGAAAATTATCTGAGATTCACCTCGTTCCAAATTGTTGTATGTTGCACATCTATCCAAAGGAATTGACTCATTTTAATAATGAGATCTTTTTTGAACATCAATTTCTTTGAGGTTAAATACCGTATAGACTGTGTGTCAAAAATAGGGAGAATGGACACTCCAGCACAATGCCTCGAAGGCATGTGCTTTTCTTACAAACAAATATATTTAGGAGAAATTAAGATCTGTGTTTAAATATAATAGAGGAAAATTACCAAAGCCAACAGGTTTTAAGGGCAATTATAATGAGGAAACCAAGTACAGCGAATAAAATGTAACACAGTGGAGTGTAATACATAACGAGGAATCACTCAATACGCCACTGGCACAAATATTCGCATTGTCTTCAGTTCTTTTTAGCTTTTCACAAGTTTGACATCATTAAAGTAGGGCTGGGCGATATGAAGAAAATTTAATATCACAATATATTTGGACTATAATCATAATACAATATATATATATCTTGATTTTTCCCTATGGAAACAACAGAGTGCAAAAAATGTATACACTCACTGATATACTCATTCAAACATTTGGTTTCAAACTTAAAACATTTTATTTTAGCCAGCTTAAAGCTTTTCACTAATGAGACACCCACATTATGTCTATCTGTGTCAGTATTAGATCTTTCACAAGATCATAGCAACCAAACAAGAAACAAAGCAAAAACCCACAATACTCAATAAAATGTTAAAGAAGGGCTCTTTTGTGCATTATTTATATATATATATATATATATATATATATATATATATATATATATATATATATATATATATATATATATATATATATATATAATATATAAAAAAAAACTCAAATTACAAAAACAAAAGTTGAAATACTGTCTAAAAATTAGTGCACTATTAAAGCATTGAAAAACTATTTGCATTGATCTTTACTAGGGATGGAACGGTTTATGAAAACCGTCCGAACCGTTCGACTGTCTCGGTTCGGTTCGCGTGTGTTGCGTTCGGTTCATGCGCAGCTCCTTTTTCTCATAGGCGACGCATGTACACTCCAGAGCAGAAGGTGGCGGTACTGCGACCAAAGCCAAACACCAGTAGTAAACAAGAAGAAGAAGAAGCGAAGCAGCGTAGCCGGGTGTAGCAGAAAAAAATCAGTTGTTGTGGAGAATTGTGTGGGTATGGCGAGTCGGAAAGATCAGGAGTTCTTCTGCTGTATGGGACCACTTTGGATTTAGAGTGACCTACGATGACGAAAGTTGTGGTTAAAAACAGCGTGCAAGCATTGTGCAAAATGTTTTGTTTGTCCTAACAGCAACACGTCCAACATGTCAGGCTAACAATCAACAAATACCGAACCGAAAACCATGACCACAAAACCCTGAACCGAACCGAACCGTGGATTTTAAGAACCGTTGAACCCATAATCTTTACATGCTGGGAATTTTAAAGAAACACAAACAGTTGTAAAATTGAAGACATTTCCAAGTTTAGAGAACACCTGCAAAACCTCTAAAGAAAATCATATCACATAATAGGGTATTAGAGCGTCTAAAAACATTTAAATAACGTAATAACTAGCATCTGTGATTTCACTCCATCTCCATTACTTTTTCAAACGTCATCGGCTTCACAGCTGATTAATTTAACATTTTAATTGGTGTGCGGGGCGACGTTGACATGCAGAGTTTACAACATTCTTCATTTTGCAGTGAATTACTTTTTAGGAGGTAAAATAAGTTTGTACTCCTACATTATCTATTTTTTGGCATGTCTTACAGTACAAATAATTGCCTTTTGTTCGACGTTATTGACGTGAAATCCAAACCGCTGCCATATATTGCTTAGCTAAAACACCTGCTGTCGCCATATTTCATTTGCCGGTTGCTGTAGTGTGTGCCGCACAGAAAAAAACCCTTTGTGGAGGAGAGGTTTATGAAGCATTCAAAGCGTGTTGGGGAAAAATAATATTCTCAGTGAAATAGATGCAGACTGCTTAATGTCATCATGCAAATTTGTACTCAATGGTTATGATTAAGTAATTGTAACTATTGTGCGTGGGGAAAGTCCAGATGCATCGACTATGTTCGATATATCATCCACCCTTACATTGGAAGACTTAGACTCCATTCTTTAAGGATCTGTAAAAAACTAAACGATTATCTTGTTTCTGGATTTTCTCCTTTTACATATTTATATTTAGCTGAACTGGCAGTGTGTTCCCAGCTATCCCACAATAAAGTTAGTATTTATTATCTTACTCTTTCAAAACAGAGCAACTGCTCCTTTTCCTCGTTATTTAAAAGAAATGCTCAAATATTAATGCAACAGTATGATAATAAATCATTCAACTTCTTATCCAGATAGATCATGATAACTTCCATGCTGACAGTCACTTGATAAAATTCTTTTTTAGCATAATCCTGACTGATGACAAAGATAGAAATCTGAAAATATTAATGATAAAACTTACACATATGCTTACTTTTTTTTAAAACAACATAAACTAATGGAATAAGATATGACCCAGCCAATTTAGTCTGCTATATTGTTGCTGACAGAAGGCTTTTTAGTTTCCCTGTAAAAACAAGTAGCCGTTCCATTTGAAGATTAAGCTTCCCAGAAACACTGTCCAAATTCCCCCTCTTGACATTTCTCCACTGTTTAGTCGGATGCACTGTCACATAAGATGCAGAGCTGTGGAAAGTGTTGTCTGCATTGTTCTTCTGGATGTGGGCCCCCTGAGCTTGCAGACAGACTTGTGAAAAATTTCATTAAACAGAAATTGAACTTTTTATTTTTTTTCCCTGTCATTGGTGTTTGTTGTGTTAGGTTTTTAAGGATCAGGGAACAATTCAATCCCCTCATGATGCCATCCCAGCTGCACAGCTCTATGTTGACAGAGAGAAGACAGAACGAAAGTAGACACACACCAGCCAATATTGAGGACAATACAGAATTCAGACTTGTTCTGGAGTTTTAAAGAACTCTGCCTAGGGTTACAGCTGACTTTTTCAACTGGATAACACTTGCACCCATGCAAGGTGACATATGGATGGATATGGATATTTTAGTTGTTTGTAGTAGGACACCACTGTTTATAGCTACATGTTGGGTTTTTCCTCCGTTTGGGTTTATCTTGTAAAAGATGTTTTCACAGCAAGGGCTCCCTTCAGGGCTTCCTTCAAACACTACATACAGCCGTTAACCAGACGCTATCTTTAAGCAAAATGATGACAAATACAGTCTTTCGCCTGTTTCATGACCCCCTGAGACTACAGAATGAGCTGGCAATAAACAATCAGACACCATGAAGAATTGTCACTTCTCAACTAAACTCCAAATTGGGCTTGTATGCGGAAAATATAACTGCCGCCTGTTCTCACAGTGTGAATCATGCTCCTAGTTTGTGTAAAAAAGTAAATGGGGAAAAGGCTCACACAACCCTTTGGAAATGGTAAAGGAAAAGAAAAAGAAGATTGTCAGCTTGCTTGTTCTGGAGCGACTCTGCAGCCCTTTCCCTTTTCAGCAGGTCATTTGTGACTCTGATGTTAGGACTTCCACCAGATAGCAGAGCACTGCTACTTCATTAGCTCCTTCTTTGTGCGTAACTGCGCACACACAGTTCTCAATAGTCCCGCTACCACACGCCAATACCTGCTCGTCTGAAAGCACCGAGGGAGACTGTAGGAGCGTGTTGATTTGAATATTGCCATCCTAGATTCTATTTAAGAAAGCCAATTGCTGCTCTCTAAGGCCTCGTGTCTTTGCATTATAGAAACCCCTTAGGGTACCCTTCATGATGGGCTCCATCCCTTACTGTCAAAGACTTCCACATTGGTGGTTCCTTATTTATTTTTAGGCTCCTTTTTCATTTTGTTGTGTGCAGTCTATTCCCACGAGCAGAAATGGAGAGGCCTATATCACTATTAAAAAATGGTTTGATCTATATATCTTGATGCTACTTCTCATCGCTAATTTTAACTGCAGTAAAGTACCACAGCTATTTTGAGTGAAGCTCTGTTCAGTTAGTTCGAAGTTCACTCTATGCATCCTTTATTTTCCAAAATTTTCACTGAACTGCCTAAAGACAACTAGATCTAGATTGGAGGCTGCATAGAGGTGAAGCTGTTAGTCCTAAAGCAAGGCCCGAGGTGTAAATCATGCCCTGGGGTCCTTTAATACATGGAGTTTGTATGTTCCTGCACCTTGAGTGTGTGGGTTCTCTCTTGGTCCTCGGTCTTTCTCTCACAGTCGAAAAACAGGATTGTTTTATTATTTGCCCTTAGGTATGAGAATGCAAATATGTATTTTAGTCAATGAAATGTTTTTGACCAGCAGTGTGAGCTCTCAAACACAACTGCAAATGAAACATCCAGGTCTGAGGTCGCTAAGGACTGAGGCAAAGCAAGGCAAGTTTATTTTTATAGCAAATTAGAGTAACAAGACAATTCAAGGTGTTGTATATGAACGGAATATAAGAAATAAAAACATAGAAAAACATACAGTACAATGCAATGAGATGAGAGGCAGGTAAAGAAAAGCTGGACTTCTGATTTAATATAAAGATATTTCAGTTAACAGTTTCAATGATATGTGTGCATTTTATGCACAAATATCATTTTATGCCAAAAAAAAGCCTTTTAACCAGTATTTAAAGTAACTTAATGTTTCCTTACTTTACAATTCTCCTGGGAGTTTAAGGAAAGTGGAGTTTATGAACTCTCTGCTGTATTTACATGTTTGGTTGTGGGTATGCGGAGCAGGCTCAAGCTAAAAGGCCTGGATGGTCTTTGCAGTTGCTATGCTGACAACAAATATGTGGATGTATTTTGTTGCTAAGCTATTTAGTGATTTATAGGAAGTGTAAGAACTCTAGAGCTGGAGTTATATCCTCCACTGTCTTTTTTTTAGTGTGGATAAAGGCAGCCACACTTTGGATACTGCTATTGTCTGATCCACTTGTTTGGCAGACCTGTTAAGACTTTCGTCTTAAAATCATGGAAATGTTCTTCAGCTGACAGAAGGCTTGAATTTGAGGGCTCCAAAATGAAACCAGGGGAACCGAACGTATGATGTATTTATATTATTATTTGTTTGTTATTTGATGTTGTTACCTTCTGAGAAAAAAAGTCATTGTGCCTCAAACAGGGTTTAGACCAGCCACGTGTTGTACTAGAAAGGCTAGCCCAGTTATTCAGATGTTCCAAAAGAATGGAGGGATAAACGGTGTTAATAAAGGTCCAATAATAACAGCTGTGTGTTTTTTACACGGTCTGCATTTATAAGGATATCATTAAAAACCTTGAAACGGATCGTCTCTGTACCGAGGTGAGCACAGAAGCCTCACTGGGGAACAATGAACCAACTGGTCATTGTTTAACAGTTGAGACTGCTTTGTTAATCAACTTACTGATAAAGGAGATATTAAAAATGGCCTGTAGCTATGCAGAAAGAGCCAATCTAAATTGTGCTGTTAAAAAGAAGTTGAATAACTTTTGTTTTTAGAGACCTGGGGAAAATGTCTGGTATTAGGTAGATTTGGACTTTTGACCAAATGAGTTATAGTTGGAGACAAATTTTGTGCTGCACTGGATTTGATAGTGACATAGAGTACAGATTGTCCTTCTGATCTTTAGAACCAAATTCACAACTCCACATGTTGTTGAGCCTCTATTACTTTACAAACATTCACATGCATGCACAGCCCATAGCTAACTTGGTCAAGAGCTGTATCCAGGGGCACAACATGTGGTTGGAGGACGCGGGAAAGAATGTAAAGGCTTTTGTATTAAAAGACAACTGCTCTACCCACTGCTTCAACTCAAAGGTATAGTTATAAAGTTGAACACCCAGTTGTGTTGAAGCTCCATAGAAACTGCAGAGATCCACACCTTTGGGGTGGATGGGACCTATTGCTAATATGCAGTCCATGAATCTGACTCTTTTTGAAAAAGACAAGAAGACAAAGCCACTTTTGAAGACATCCCTAGAATATACCTTTTCCGGTTACAGTTAACCTGACAGAAAACATATTACAGGCTGTGAAATATGACATAGATTTATGTTTTGGCAGGATTAAAACCTTGCAGTTACGTTAAAGTGTTTGAGATCAAACTGTATTCATGTGTTAACCTCAAAATATGCTTACATTCGAAGGCAACCAGACTTTCCCTCAGTTTTTTTGAAGAAGTTTTGACACCTATCCAGGAGTTTTTGTCAATTTTGTTGGCTCGCACCAGAGCAATCCATAGTTGGTCTATGGTTGGTCCGACAGATTGCTATGGTGCAAGCCAACAGAATTTACAAAGAGTACTGGACCGGTGTCAAAGCGTCTTAAAAAAAAAAAAAAAAAAGAGGTTTGGTGGCAGGCTTACAGATGTATTGGGCTCCATGGAACACTCAACTACTTCCTAAACTTAAGACATTTCTTTTGTTTCTGTCTTTTCATTACTGGACTAACTAATGTGTCTGGCCATTGTTGTTATGGTAACTGTGTTCAGGCACACCAGGATTCATCAGTTCATCCCAAAGAGAAAGACTGAAAAAAAAGGAGCTGCCTTAAGTTCAGGAAGTAGTGGAGTCTTCCATAGACTCTATTGTAATCCATTTTAATGACTTAACTGTAATCGAGTCATTATTCCAATGTAATGACTCCATATGTAATGATCCTATAAAGTATTGATTGAATGAGATAAGAATCAAAGGCATACCATAGGTTTAATATTCATTTGTTAAGACTTCTAATACCATGTAATCTGATTTGTAACTTCACAATTCTGCGCAACATTAAGTTAATTAATGGATAAAAAGCTAAAAACATCTTGACATTTCCTAAATTTAGACAATAAAAAATATTGAGAAGCACTGTTTTTGCACAGATCATTTCTATGTGCTATAAGCGGACATCTAAAGGGTGAGTAGCTGACAAGCACAAAAAAAAAGGTACTGTTTTGGATTCAATAATTGCAAATCTGAATATACTCAAAGGTAAAAAGGTCATTGGAAACTGTAGATCAATCTTTTTTTCTATAACATGCATAAATTGTTGTTTCTACCTCTCATCTTCTGCCTATGCTGTGTATTATCTTTGCTCCTCTTGACTGTGTTGTCTGTTTGCGTATTAACTGTGTGTCTGCGTGTAAATGGACGAGTGCGAACAAGCTTCTCTGATTACCCCCGCTGTCCACTGCCTATCGAAGCCCGCTTTGTAACTGCAGCCGTGGGCGAGCAGATGGCTAATTGAGCACTCTATCATGTCACCTCCCTTCACAGGGGAGTGAGCCAATCAGCACAGGCCAGACTCCTCCACTGCTACCCCCGCAGACAACACAGTCCCATCCTAACAGAGTCTAGCTTTAGGGGCCCAGAGGGGTTGTTAAGCATGCTCACAGAGAGAGCCTTGTTACAACTGATACAGCATCAAGCTTTGGCTTATTTACATTCTGTCAACCTGAGTGGTTGGAAACACTTCAGTTTGTTGGTGAATGTGTTTTACACTAATTTGGTTGCATTTCATTGTTAAAAATTAAGGGGTTTAATCCTACTAAGCCATGAAAAAAAGTTTTTTTTGGTTTTTGATTTCTCTAATTATGTTATTGTTTCAGTTTTTACTAAGATCAGTAAGAACATAGCAAATAATTTTACTGTGAGCTCATTCTAAATTGTTATAAGTAGTGATGGCAGTTTTTAAAATATTTCATATATAGTGCAAAATAAAATCTGTCTAAGCTATATTTGTCTTTTGCAAAATTTAACTAAAAAAATAACTATATTGGGAATTATCCCATTTGATTTTGTTCAATATGACAGGACACATGCAGAATTTAGAAGTCACCCATGTGACCACATAAAGTAGGTTAGAAGATCTCATTAAAACAACAAATAGCACCAATCTAAATATAATTCATACTTGAATCATCATCTTCTGCTTCATCTGGGACAAGGGGGCCAGCAGTCTCAGCAGACACTACCAGACTTTCTTCTCCTCAGATACCTCCTCCAGCTCTATTTGGGGAAGCTCAAGGCAGTCCAAGACAATATAGTCTATCCAGCATGTCCTGTGTTTTCCCCTTGGAATCCTCTCGGGGGGGACGTGCCTGTAACATCTTCCAAAGGAGGCATCCATGAGCTAACTCAAAAAGAAGTCTGTGCCAGCTCAAAAGAAAAAGTAAATATTTTTCTTTTGTAAAAAGAAAAATATGGGAAGTAAAATCTTCCCATCCCAAAAGAGGTATTAAAAGACCATGTCTTTAAGCTTAAAATTTGGAGAAAATTACAGTGGTTTTCTTCATTTATGATTGGAGAAACCCAAGATCTGTGAAGAACCTGGGGGCTGTGTTGAACTACATAAATTCCAGAGTGAATACATAAGTCACCCGTGTGGTCGCTAAAGAACAGGCTTTTCTTTTTCTTTTTTACTTTCCCCAAGCTCAGTGCTCATGGGGTATGGGTTAATCAAGAAGCACCTGGTGGTCAGGTTACTCCTTATGTGACACCTCACCAGTAAGGTAAACAGCTAGGGACCAGTACAAGGAGTACTGGACAACAATCAGAGGTAGAGGCGACCTGATCTATGAATGCCTAAACTGGTTTTGGGGACGAGGTTCGTCCCTTCGCTGGGGGTGGTGTAGCCTAAGTTTGAGCTTTTACAATAGGTGAAGGATTATTAGCTATAAATAGTCGAGCTCACCCACCTATAACCTGGGTTCTTGATCCCCACTCCTTTAGACAGGCTGTAATCTCTTCTACTCCGGAGTGCCTTGCAGGTAGAGGCGGAGGCTGACAATACCTCTGCTTGTTTCATCCCCAAGCAGAGCCGTCTCATGTTGGTTTTACCCCAGTGGATCAGAGGGTTTTTAGTCTTCTCTGAATGTTGTTTAAGCCTAGCCTATGGGCCGAACCTCAGTACAGAGTAAGAGCCATCTTAGCATCCCTCGTGGTGGTGGGGTGTTGAATATTGGCCTTTTCAGGAATTACAGAATTCCGCTCTGGCACTTTTATACTTTAAGGGAAACTTCAGTGACATCTAGAGGGGCATGTTCAGAAGGAATTAACCCCCAGTTCTGAAATGTAGTTGTGTTACATTATCAGACTTCTGTTAAAATCATGAATTGTCTGTGATAAAGATTATGTTCAGACATAGGAATGTCCATCTGTTCCCTAGCCCAGGGGTCTTCCAGAAGGTCTTGAAGTTGATTATGGGCAAAGTACATGCCTGTTTGGTGCATGATCCATCTGTTTTTTGGTTTGTTTTTTCTCATATATTAAGGAGGGCTTTGCTGTTACCTTGATATAACTATAAATTGATATCACTTGAGACAATAATGAAGCTGCAACGAAAATGAAGAACAAAACAAAATTAACCAGAATCTTATGTGATCCCTGTATGCTGCTTGTGATTGAAAAGATGGTCCCGTGCTGCTTTTTCCAGGCCAAAGGGGGAAAACATCTCTACATGCAGGTAGGGCTTTGGTTCAAGAACAGTAGTCAGGAATCTGGTAGGGATTCACTGTTTTGCTTAAGGGCAAGTTGGGAATATAACACGACTGGTCTGCAAATACTGTTGAAGGTCAATAATTTTTAAGACCATGTCACCTGCATTAACAATATAAAGAATTTACGTATTTACCGCCAAGTCAATAGTCACTAATCATCGGATCAAATGGTACTCACTTTTATGCTTGAAAACTGTTCTGTATACGTCAATGGAAATGTTTTAAAACCTATAGGACAATTGGATAAAACAGACAACAGAAATGGATGTTTTTAAGTCAATGTCTGTGATTATTTTTATCACTTTTTCTTGCTAACCTTTAAAATGAATATATTATTAGACCTGTTTTGACATCCGCTACTCAACAACATAAACGATTCTGCCATTTTCTTAAATGATTTTAATCTAACCTCAAGTGCACCAAACCCCAAACGAAATATTTCAAAATGTCTACTCATAGCTGATTCAAACAAACAATTTCCCTCTCATATAAATTGAATATTTAGGCTTTTAATGTCCCAAAGAAAGTCTTAAATAAAGGCAAGTAAGCCTTTTTAAATAAAAAAAAAACATTCAGCTTTTTAGGAAAGCACAGATCAAAAATAACAAAAGTGGAAAAATGTAAAAATCATATCAATCAAGGACAGCTGGGGAAAAAAAGGACATCTCTTGGGATAGTTCTTTCTTGTTTCTTAAAAATAGTTGAGTACAAAGAGCTAGAAATCTAAATATGCATTTTGTGTTTGTGTTTTTGTCTTAAACATATATGTATGTGTAATCATCGACATGGAATGATGGATGATTGACACAACAAAAGAGTCACAAAGTGGCTTAATGAGAATGTTGCTCATAAAGGAATAAACCCTGATCTCAGTCCCAAAGGAAATTTGAGGGCAGAGCTGAGGAATTGCATGGGAGCAAGGGAACCTACTGTACATGGTAAACTCCAATGATATTTTGAAACTAATGGCTGTTATGTCGAATGTCCCTCCTTGTAGATTTCCCAAGACTGGGTCAGTGGTCAGAGAAGGCTTCTTTCCCTGATGTGTCCCTTTTCATGGATGGCTTTCTGTATGTCTCCTCTGGCCCTTCTAAGACAATGCCGGATCGACGTGGACGAGACGGTGAGTGCGAAAACTGTTTTCGGAACCAAGGACAAGTCAGAAAACGCGTCACTTCATTTGTAGGCAATTGAAGTTTCATGTTAGTCAGAGGTCTCCTCTAGTTAAGCGCTGATCGATCAATTAGTGTCAACCGTTCTGCTGTCAAGCTGCCAATCTTTTAAGCTGCTTGGCAAACAGTTGTGTCAAAATGATCAATGAATTTGTCTTTGACATGTGTTCTGCATTGTCTTCTGGGAGACCTCTTTCTGACAACTGTATGTAAGACGCCTTTATGGAGGCACAAGGTTAGTCATGGTCTGCTGAGATTAAGAAAATAAACTGATTGAAAGTATTCATTTTTTTGAAGCTCCAACCAAAATGTACCGGAGAGGATTAAAACGGAACTTCTGAATTCTCCTCTATTTGACCTGGAAAGCAATGTTAAACTTTTAATCAGATTCCTCTTCCTAGTCAGATTCCTTAGCTGTTTTTGCTGCTGCTGCACCTCCTGCCTTTGCAATGTTCCCACATTGCCAACCAGCTGGAGCATTTGTGGGACCCATGGGTAATTAGTAGAAGGAACCAGCATTGGGCACTCCCTTAGGGAAAGGTGTTTATTCTGAGGTTTGAGGAGTGGGATAAGAAATTCAAGCATGGAGGCTGAAGCAGTACCTGTCACTTGAACAAGCAGTCTCCTTAATATTGAGCCAGGTATCCGTCTCTATTCCCATCACCCCACAGCCCCTTAGCTCTTATTGGTGGTTGAATATGCAAGCTAATGAACTGAGCTCTGGGAGGGTCTGGGATATACACTATATTGCCAAAAGTATTTGCTCACCCATCCAAATTATTGGAATCAGGTGTTCCAATCACTTCCATGGCCACAGGTGTATAAATTCAAGCACCTAGGCATGCAGACTGTTTTTACAAACATTTGTGAAAGAATGGGTCGCTCTCAGGAGCTCAGTGAATTCCAGCGTGGAACTGTGATAGGATGCCACCTGTGCAACAAATCCAGTCGTGAAATTTCCTCGCTCCTAAATATTCCACAGTCAACTGTCAGCTGTATTATAAGAAAATGGAAGTGTTTGGGAACGACAGCAACTCAGCCACGAAGTGGTAGGCCACGTAAACTGACGGAGCGGGGTCAGCGGATGCTGAAGCGCATAGTGCGAAGAGGTCGCCAACTTTCTGCAGAGTCAATCACTACAGACCTCCAAACTTCATGTGGCCTTCAGATTAGCTCAAGAACAGTGCGCAGAGAGCTTCATGGAATGGGTTTCCATGGTCGAGCAGCTGCATCCAAGCCATACATAACCAAGTGCAATGCAAAGCGTCGGATGCGGTGGTGTAAAGCACGCCGCCACTGGACTCTAGAGCAGTGGAGACGCGTTCTCTGGAGTGACGAATCGCGCTTCTCCATCTGGCAATCTGATGGACGGGTCTGGGTTTGGCGGTTGCCAGGAGAACGGTACTTGTCTGACTGCATTGTGCCAAGTGTAAAGTTTGGTGGAGGGGGGATTATGGTGTGGGGTTGTTTTTCAGGAGCTGGGCTTGGCCCCTTAGTTCCAGTGAAAGGAACTCTGAATGCTTCAGCATACCAAGACATTTTGGACAATTCCATGCTCCCAACTTTGTGGGAACAGTTTGGAGCTGCCCCCTTCCTCTTCCAACATGACTGTGCACCAGTGCACAAAGCAAGGTCCATAAAGACATGGATGACAGAGTCTGGTGTGGATGAACTTGACTGGCCTGCACAGAGTCCTGACCTCAACCCGATAGAACACCTTTGGGATGAATTAGAGCGGAGACTGAGAGCCAGGCCTTCTCGTCCAACATCAGTGTGCGACCTCACAAATGCGCTTCTGGAAGAATGGTCAAAAATTCCCATAAACACACTCCTAAACCTTGTGGACAGCCTTCCCAGAAGAGTTGAAGCTGTTCTAGCTGCAAAGGGTGGACCGACGTCATATTGAACCCTATGGATTAGGAACGGGATGTCACTTAAGCTCATATGTGAGTCAAGGCAGGTGAGCAAATACTTTTGGCAATATAGTGTAGCTTCCTACGGGTACTTGAGATAAATCTTATCCAAGTATCTATCAAAATGTCATCATCTCTGGAAAAGAAATGCATTTTAGGTTTACAGTTTAATAGGTAGATGCAGTTTGTTAAAACCTGCTTCTTTGTGTTTGTTTTCTGGCTTGTAACATTTACCTCATCTGGGAAAGTCTTACAAAAATTATAGAAAAATGTTCCCATGTGAACAAAGATTCAATTCATGTTCTACGTTGTTTATTTATCAGATGACAATCACATTTTAATTTAAAAAAAAAAACTTTGGCGTTTATAGCCCAAGCTATTTCATAGACCCTTTCCTCATGTGGGTTTTTTTATTCTTTCTAAAAACAATATATACACACCTCAAGAAGTCTGACCATGCAAGCATTAAAACAAGAGGTTGAAAATCGATGTTTAGTTCAAGATCTGAGCCCTACTCAGATTTGTAAGTATGTAGCTCTTGGGTTAGAAAAAGAATTTAAGTAAATGTAAGCCCAGATTTATCTATCCTGCTTTCCAATTGGAATTGAGTGTAAACTTTGGTGAGGACGTTTGCCTTAATATCCATCTGATTTATTAAAAATTTCCCAACTGATGATTGAATTTTAGTTCTCTAGAAAGACCCTAAGAGGTCTGATATGTTTTATCTAAATAATTAGAAATTGATGAAGAAGAATGTCCCCTTGCTGCGGACGAAAGGAGAGATTTGCAGATGTGTTTCCTCCCCCATTTAGGTTTGGTTGAACCAACTTTCAATGCATTAAGAGAAAAGAAAGAGAATTTTAGCATCCATTTTTCAAGCTTCGCTGTCAATTCTCAATATCATTTACACCTGGCCTTTGAATGGCCCATGCTATGGTACATGCATGTGGTTTGGTCGATAGGAAACCATTGTATCTGCGACTGTGTGTTTAGGTTTAGTTTTCTACTGGTACTTAACCGTCTGTTACAGTCAAAAGTCCTTTGGCTCTCTGAATCTTCTAAATTGAAGTTTTCCTGTTCCTTTCTGAAACATCCAATATTATGCTACATTTCAAAATAATTAACATTTCAATGAAGCCTCCAGAGTATGTATTTACCAGTTGAATAGAAATATTTCAGATTGGGCAGACAGTATGTAGCATAAACCTCCTCATTTAGCTCTATGTGGACAGTAGCCTCGTGAGACCATCCTGATCTCGCAAGCTTTCAAGGTTTCACTCACAGGTCAGTCTGGAGACTCTCCGTTAAAGAAAATTTGGACAAACGAACCAAACGAACATCCAATCAGCGTTGGCTTTGAGGCAGATTGAGGTGTGACGCAACGAGAAGCGCGACAGTTCAGTCTAAAAAACATGGCGGCTTCAGCCGATGAAACTAGCGCTAGTGTGGCTATCGAGCAAGTTTTATCGTAATTAAGCTGTATTTCTTCACTGAAAGAAGAGCAAAACAATGCTCTGGAGGCTTTTCTCAGAGGAAAAGATGTTTTTGCTCTTCTCCCGACTGGTTTCGGCAAGAGTAGCCTGGCTTGTGGTTGTGTTTTCGTCCTCGCTCTGTTAGTACGTCATATGCTTCGTGGATCTGATTGGTTTATTTGGCACGTCTATCACCAACATAGGCCAATCAGCTAACCAGTATTTTCGCTCCTTCCCAAAATTACTTCAACGGAAGGTTTCCAGATGGATATGCGGAGCAAATCCATCTGGCGGAGTCAGGTTATGTGGACAGATCCCTCTCTAATCATTTCGAGCACAGGACATTTCTTTTAAATACGGTGCAATTTTGTATTTCAAGAGTCTGCTGCAAACAAGACTGTAAACAACCTTTTAATAAACTAACCAATCAGTAGGCCTGCTCCTCACATTTTGCCTGAGCTGCTATGTTTGTGATAACCTAACCAGCGTCTTACTGACAAAAGTAATTTAAACAAGCACAAGATCAAAACTGACTAAAAGTCCCTTTAAATGCATTGTTTTCTGTGTTGCAACTAGCAAATGTATTTATCTATGTTCATAGCTCATCTGCAAGTGTAGACCATTTCATCTGGAGTCCTGACTTTATTTTTAGTGTGAAAAAAACTTGCAACACTTTACGCCTGCTTTGTTAAATGCCCTTCTGTTCACTGTTTTGCTTTTAGTACCTCATGCATCTGGATGACCTCCTGTGGAGGTTCAACCTATAAAATACTTTATTTCATTCATTATAGAAGACTCTGCTTTTGTGCACTACTAGCACTTTAACTGCAGCTGCTGCTGATGAAAAATTTAAAGGGGTCTGTTATAAAAAAAAAGAAGAAAAACTCAACATGTTCCAACTTCGTCAATGAAAAAGGGGAACACTGTCAGAGCTGCATGAGCACAGACGGAGGAGGTATTTCTGAATGTAGTACAGGATGTTGTTGGCTTCGCAGGCTAATGGTTTGATGGTCCATAGATGTGCCTGAACTATTAATAATTTATACAAAATGAAAAAGACTTAATCAAAGTGCTGCACTAATGTGCAATAAGCTATTTCTTTCTTTTTGGGAGGCAACTTGGGCTAGTTTTTGTTGTATTTATAGTACAAACTGGTCTAGGAGAAAAACAAAAACAAAAAAAAGCTTCTAAACAACAAATGCACCAAACTGACATGCAGTTGATGTGGATAAATAAAGCAACTATTTATTTTTCTTTGTGGTTTAAAAAACAAAACAGTTCTATTGCTCTAAACTAGTTATGACCCAAACAGGGCAGACAGTTGATTCCTGCTACACTAAATCTTACCCATCAGACATTAAAACCCTAAATCACATTTAAAACTTTTAACTTCTTATGTGCAATAGTTGTGTTGGTGTGATCTTGAGAAGGCAAAGAGCGACAGTTTGGAAGTCCCTGTCTGATATGGTGACTGGCACCAAGGAAATGGCCCATATAATCCTTGATTAGTTTTGTCTTTTCCTCATCAACAGTGTCCTGCCTTCACTTGCTCTCACTAACTCACTTGCTCACACGCTGAGGGATGGGGGGGGGGGGGGGGGGGGTTGGGGGGGGGGGGCTTGTGGATAAAATTCAAATTATGTTTTATTGAGCCCAGATGAACAATGCAATTGTTTTTTTTTGTTTTTTTTTTATTTGCAAACTTTGTATTAAGGTCTTCTATGAGGAGTTCAATCTTCTCTGTGGCTTATATTTGGATTTACTGCTCTGGCTATGAGAGTATTCTGTTCTGTTTTCCATTGCTTTGTTAAACTGTTTATCATCATTGAGCCTTTTGCTGCTCGTACCGGTGTACATCGTTTTAGGTATTTTTTGACTTCTCATTTTGGATTGAAGGTGAACTTCCCTAAAGCTCCCAAAGTCTTTTGAAACTTCTTACAGTTTTTTCTCCAGTATAACAATGTATTTAGCTCCATCCATCTTAAATCTACTCTTATCAGCTTCTATGTTCTAGTTAAAGAAAAACATTGTCAGAGCATGAATACACCACAGCAATGTTTAATTGGAATTGGTGTGTTATGGGTGTGTTAGTTTTAGTGCTTTTGTGTGATCCCAAAAAGTTTAGTTTTGGTTTAAACTGATTAGAGCAGCCTGTTATGTGTTAAATGCTTCTCCAATACAAAGTGGACAACAAAGGAATGTGTTTTCCAATTGATTTCTTTAAAAAATTGTTTGCTTCTGACCATTTTGTTGGTGCACAAATCATAGTTGTCTTTTTGAGGGTGTTCTTTAAAATCTGCTGATCTTGAGATATAGTCATACAACCTAAACCTGCTATTAACATCTCCAGAGCTTTGTTTTAATGTTTCTTATTCCTCCATGCGTTTTGTGATGTTATTTCTTTACTGACGTTCTCCTAAAACCTATGGATGCCACCATGGTAAGGTGGTTTATGTCCTTGACTTAAACAAGGGTTTGAATCCTTTGCTAAATCTGGGAGCACATTATAAAGGCTTACTGTGGTGATCTCTGAATATGGGAGCAGCAGAATGGACACAAACAAAAAAGTCTCATAAAATCCCTTAATGAGGTCTCCTTTGGAAATTTGTTCCACCAAATTATATTTAGAGGTATCAGATTAAGTGGGGCTTATTACAAGTGCATTACATTTGTGAGATAAATGACATGTTGCTCTACTTTGTGTCGATTTATATGGACCTTTCGCTAGTAATATAAAAAAGCAGTGTTTTGAAAAGTGCATAATGTAGGATTCCAGTTTATTTAGACTGTTGAGGTGAGGTAGTATTGTAGCCAAAAAAACATGACAGATTTTAGTTTCTTTTCCATATCTTTTGTCACACTTGCCCATCCCTCAGTGTAATGAAGAGGTCTCTAGTTCTGGCACAGAAATATTCTTGAGATCCCTTCAATTCCATTCCCAGCATCACTGACAAGCTGTCCAGCGGGTGTCTTCATTGCAGATATTTTAATCTGATGGTAAGGTTGGTAGAAGATGGAGGGGAAGCAGCAGATGTGGGGGAAAAAGTCAAAAAAGGAAAGGACGAAACCTAACGGGTACAGCCCCGGCATCATCACGTATGCTGAATTGTATGTTTGTGCCATGTGCAATTCAAAAAGACGGTTCAGGAAGTTACAATACACTCACACAGCAGTGAATAGAACTGTTTTTATTTCATAGTGATGAAAGAAATACAATGTTATGATTTGTATTAGATCAACCTGTTTATCTGAGGTATTGTAAATGAAGGAAAATAAAAAGGGTTCCACATTGTACATTCAGAGGGTCCCTTCATTTGGAAAACACTATGCAGGGAGCTCTCTTGGCATACAAGCTAATTGGCCTGTCTTATCTGGTGGAGGCTTGTACCTCATCTGGCTTCCGTCATTGCAGTCTCTTGGGGCTGGTTATGGACTCCCGTGGAGTACGGCTGGGCCACGGGCCTGCTGCTCTGGATATGTGTGTGTATGGGAGTCAGGGGAACAGCTGGCAATGGACGCAGCTGCTTGATTGTAAATCAAGCACTATTGTTCCCTCATAACGCTTGTTCTTGTGCTAGAAGCTACTGGTATCCCACCCGCTAAGAAGAAAAAAAACAAGAGTAGCAGAAAGAGATGAGGAAATGATGCTCATGATGGGCGGCTTTTTGATAAAGCTGGTTTCCTGGTGGAGTGCGTTGCAGGGATCTCAACTCATTAACTACTGTGAGAGGAAGAGACTTTTGCCACAATGTTTTTAACATCATTTAAAGGTTGTTTTATTGAACTATTTAAAAAGTCATTTGACGTTTTTGGATTATTTTTTACTGGAAGAGCAGCTTCACACAACACAGTACAAATGCATTGGTTCCTCTGGTAAAGATGTGTGAAAAGCTTTTTAATGAGTTATTCTTTCATAGAAATAGCTTAATATTACACAAAAATAAATAGCTATTTTTTAAATAGACGTTTTGAATTTTCTTTTTTTCTTCCCCATCTTTTCACTTTGCATTAGTCTTCATAAAACCTGGTTCATGACAGTTCTGATTTTTCTCATTTTCCGATCATCTGTTAGTATGTTTTTAGGAAAATTTTAAGTATATGTCTTTACCAAGTGATGTTTTCAGAAAAGGCTTTAGAAAAGGAATGTGACAGCTTATAAACCAGCTGGGTCTTCTGTCTATGGTTCATTACATACAGCAGGAAGTGAGATTATTTGACATTCAGACCTTATTCTCTTTAAGTTTCCTCAACTTTCAGTGCATGTACATTTGAGTATTTCAATGTCAACATAGCATTTCCGAATACCTACAGAAAGCTCTCTTTCTCATCTTTGCGATGATGCCAAGCATACTGACCTTGACAAACGCTGCAGCGGTTTTATCGAGAGAAACTTGAGAGATACACAAAACTGAAAAAGTTCATATTCTTACCTTTTAGTTGTCTAAGGGAAAAATGCCAATATTTCCCTCCAAGTTTGGTCTCTTTCTGCTCGAAAAATTCAGAAAAAAAAGATAATCCGGTAAAATTATGGCTCTAAACGTCGTACTAAATGCACAAAGGCACAAATACAGCAGGATAGCTCTCATCTTCAGGAAAAAAACCACCAAAATGTTATATTTTCACTCAAAATCCCCGCTACAAGATGTTAACAACAATGCATTTGATGCCAACACTCGTTCAAACAAGAAGTCCTGGCTTGATTGATACCTTGTTTGACCAGTTACAGGACGATGGGGGCAGGCTGGAACAGCAGAAAGCCAATCAGCATCAATCATGCTTAAAATGTTTGACTTCTTGTCCGACCTCTTATTCCAACCAGTAAAAATCCACGTGAGTTACATCAATGTGTAGCCAATGAATAGCTTATACAACGATATATGCTTTATATGGGGGAACCAAAAATTTCAGATATAACTCACTGCAAAGATCACTCACTACATGTTTTGTATTCAGATTTTTCACTGAAGAAGTGTTTTTTTTGCCTTTAAATTCTTTTTTTGCCCATAAAAACTCGTGTTTGAAAGATTTTGGCAGTTTAGTCTGATTCCTCTAAGTGTTATCTTTCCAAAGAAGTCTCACTGATGTTTTTAGGCACAATAGTGGCCTGGTAAGTGGAGTAACCACTTAGGAAAGGGAAGTAGGGCTTTAATAAATACAATACACTAGTAATACATACATAAAATACAATTTAAAACACATGAGACAACCCAAAAATGACTACATAGAGAAGCAGCTCCAAGTGTCTGTGAAGGATGACATTGAAATTAGTCTATCCAGTTCAAGAATATTTTGCACAGTGTTCAAGTCATGAGCGGCAGCAGATTGAAAAGAAGCAAGACCAAAACTAGTGTTGTTTTTGGGAATAAGTAATTGTAGATTAAATGAGGACCGGGTGTTGTAAGTGACTGGCTTTGGCTGCAGCAAGTGACCAAAATAAGGTGACGAGTGGCCGTAAATAAAGATGAACCAGTGAATTTTGCGCCGATTGTGAAGGGATGGCCAATTGACAGATGAATACAGAGCGCAGTGGTGTGTATTGAAAGGAGTATTTATTACAAACCTGATGGTGGAATGGTTAAGAAGTACACAAAACTGGTGGCATGCGCCTAGTCTTAGAAAAGCACTTGTAGAAATACTGTCTTTGCAGATATTCCAATCACATTTGAAAGGCTGCTTGCCACAATATAAGACAGTGTTTCTATTGTGTCATATAGTTAATTCCTGGTCTGCTGGAGTACAATTCTTAATTATTTTCACATAGAAAATCCAGGAGAGAATTGTTTTTTACATTCAGAGCTGTTTTATGAATAATAACACATACCCAGCGGTGCACAGTAAATCAGAATGCACAGGTAAAAATTAGAGATTATATTATTTACATGAAGCCCAGTACTTCTACTCCATATGGCTCAAGAGCTATAAACGTTTGAATTTGGAGAGGCCTTTTTGAGGCGTTTTTATGCATTTCCAGCTGAAAATCCTGAGTTGGTAAGGAGTTGGACTCCCTTACCAGATTAAAATAGACTTTGTTATTTTATGAAACACTGTCTTTGGTAATTGCTTTTCCCGAAAAAAGTTTGTGAAAGATCACCTACTCTATCATGGCCAACAGGTTGAAGTCAGATGGGCATTGGGGGAGTTTTTGATGCCTTCTACACACATCGAGAAAAGTGTGTGCAGTCACATTACTGCTCTTAATGTACTATGGGAGATGCCACACAGACGGTGGCTTTACTTTATTGTTAATTATGGATAAATAAAATTAGTTTTAGGATGTTTTTAGCTATAAAGGGGACGTGAAAATGTCATCCCTTCATGTGGTCTAAAGGCATCATTATTTTCTCATTTTCTAAATTGCTATATATGTACTGTAGAATAACCTGTGACTGGAGCTTCAAAATAACTTTTAGAAAGAATATGCTGAAATCTGTTCATAATTGCACCCAGAAGAGATGGTTGTTTTTTTTCAAAGTCAAAAGTATATGATACCATTAAACAACCATTTAATATTCTATTTATTTATGTGTTTTCAATCTTCTGTATGACAGTAGAAGAGTGTCTGTCTTCTTTTGCACAGCCTCAAGTCTTGAAAGGTTTCCATTTAGTTTTAATGATGTGAAGAGACTCGGAATATTAAAATTCTAAATGGTTATAAAAGTATTCCAGCTTTAAAAGACAGAAGGAACATAAAGTTGCAACATGGAACAAAAGCACAAAATTCACCATCTTGTCCAAGCGATGATGGACATGACATTTTATGCAAAACCTCAGTGATTCTGGGACCCATTTAAGCCCAGGGTAAAATGTATTTCATCTTCTCTGTCACCAAAACAACACTGTATCCTTCTTGAAAGATCAGAGTAGTAATAGCTTTAAATATCACACTTTGTCTCTCTTCGTCTGTCCCACACTGGTACATTAAACCCATGCATGCACAGTGGGTAAATGAAGACGAAGCCTCTGCAGCTGAAAGAGTTATCTTTTTCTTCAAGTGAAGTGGGGTCAGTAAGAGGGTATTTTCTTTAAATGCCAAGTGAGAGAAAAATAATAAAAAAAATATATTATGCAGCTTTTTTTTCTCAATCTGTGTCCAAACAACTTTTGCTTATAAACAGAAGATGGAGATAAAGTGAGAAACGGCTGTAAAGAGCTACAGCGTGAGGGTGAATAGAGCAAAACTGACATCCTCCTTTTGCGTATTTATCACATCCTTTTTCTTTCTACGTCTAGTTGTCGACACTTCCTTTTTTATTGGAACTATATCTGTTCCTTCAGAAGCATCATAGACAGTTGGCAGATGAGCGCACAATTAGCATATTCATGAGATAAATGCGCTGGAAACTTTGGAGTTGAGAACGGAGGGGGGCTGTGGGGTGGGAAGCTGTTTGTATGCGTCTGTTTGTAGCGGAACTAGCAAAAAATAAAACGGATGACATAGTGACTTTGAATATCCAAAATTAGGTGTGTTTTCATGAGCTTCATGTTTATTGGCTCTGTAAATCATATCGTTATAAAGCACAATAGTCTGTGTTTTTCAGCCTTTGGAGTGAGATGATGTTTAGTTTGAAAATTCTATTCTGCTTGGTTCCTTCTTACAATTTGTTTTCTGTCTGCTTGGGATTCCTTATGCCATGTACATATTTATTAAAACGTTATAACTGTTGTATCCTTGTGATAATTTAGTTATAGTCATACAGATGGTTTAAAACACCCCAAAGTCTGGAATCATAACTCAAAGAATTTCAGATTTGAAGGTGTCAGACCTCAGTGGGCTGTCCATAAATCAGGACTATTTAACATTAAATCAGCTGGTTTAGGTTTTGTTGCTAATGGGATAGACCACTGAAGGGTGAATTAATGCTTTATCAGGTAAATTCAATTAAATAATTTAAACAGATGTCTTTGTTTTAATTTGCACTATTAATTCACTATTAATTTGCAGATGTCTATTCTAGACATCTGCAAATTAATAGTGAAAGTAGGTAGGATACTAGACAATTTCTATATATTGTAGTTCTTTACATGAGATGCCAGAGTAAGTTCACTGAGCAGCTGAACAGAGTACAGCGTAATGTAGCATTGCACCTCCCTCATATATATACCTTATATATACCAAGATTAAAAAAAGCTTTGTTGTAGAACTTTGCACCCTCTTGTGATAAGTTGAAATGACACTAGTAGTATGCAGATACATGAGAGAAAAGAAAAACTCTACATTGTGCCACTGCAGTGTCATCTTGGGTAAGAAATATTGCAGTGTATTCTCATTATGAGTTTGTATGAAATCGTACGAAAAGTTATGCACCGTAATTTCGTACGTTTTGGACGTTTTTTTCATCATATGCGCATGCGCATCTTACGCACTATTCAAGAACATACAATATAAAATACAATTAGCCCTAATCCTGACCCTAACCCTAAGATATAAAACAGCAAGCAACATAGTTAGAAACATGAATAAGTGATGATTGCACTGCTTTTCCCAGTTTTCCGTCCGTCCGCGGATCTGCTTTTTTTGTCTGTCTGCCAGCCAATGCGCACTGATCAGGTTTTTTGAGGTAAAACGTCCAAAACGTACAAAATAGTGTGCATAACTTTTCGTACGATTTCATACGAACTGATAATGAGAATATGTTGAATATTGTGTTGAAGTTATTTTGAGCAGTCCAACTTACAATTTTAGCTAAAAAATACTATTCCCAGGGAAGTGCCAATATCCCTCCTCATTACAAAATTCCCTAACATTTACTCTCATCTTAATCAATCATCTATCAGACTCCAAATTTGCCCTTTTTGTCTAACTAACCAAAAGTTTCATCTTCTTACTCTTCTCTGGAGTCTAGTGGTTAAGGTGCATTTGTTGCTGATCAGTCTTCTTAAACTATTGCCCCTGTTCTCATGCTGTGGCGGAGATTCAACAAAGTATTTCAAGTTGTTGCTAACTGTTGTGCAAGAAAAGTTGCTATAATTTATAAATAAATATGAATATTTATAATTATGTAAATAAATGATGACAAAATCTAATTAACATATGCAGAAATAGAAATAGAAGAAAAATCCCTTTATTGTCCCACTGTGGGTAAATTGTGGTGTTACAGCAGCAAAAGATATTATCAAAAGTTGTCACGCAAATGTGGACCTTAAAAAGTGTATAAAAATAACAGAACAAGTCACAGAGTAAAAATAATAGACAAATAAAATACTGTACTGTACAGTGTTTTAACAATATAAATTCTTTGCTTCTGGAAATTAAATAATCAATATACAGCTGTGGACATTTTTAAGGTAGATAGCCAAGCTAGTAAATCCGCTTATATCTGTTTATCAAACTTGTGTTTCTACTTGATCAATAGATTGGCAAGAAAATATATTTAGCTCAATAAACATGTGAAAGCTTTCAGAAATTTAATAGATGTATTTTATATTTATCCCTTTGTCTATATGTACAGTTTTAAAGAAGAACAGTTTTCAAAAGTGCATTTATTAATATTTGATCATTTTAGCCACTATGAAGAAAATGTTTTTCTCTTTAAAGAAAAGCAGTAACGTCAGATTATGCTTTCCTATTTGGTGTTTGGTTGGTATTTTTACTCAGGGTCATTACACTGTAAGGATCTCTGATCATCTCTAAATACCCTTTTAGGGCCCATTCATCGCTGGGAGATAAAACAGAGTCTGATAGATGTAAATGTTATATTTCATATTCCATTGCCAACTTGCAAAGAGTCAGAGGTCATAGTAGGTTATTTTTATTCTGACCACAATGCAGGAAAATAGTGTCTCTACATCAGTAATTTGAAGAAAAAAAAAAATAATCTACTCAAATCATAAGAACTTAAGGGTCAGTTTTAGATGGAAAGAAGATGCCATCATTAGTACAGTAGCAGCCACTCAAAATGGCACTTTCCAGCCAAACTAGCTGAATGGCAGCCCACTTCCCTGCAACCCTCCAAATTCTAGCCACTGGCCTTCTCCTGGGCATGCATCCCTTTCACTGAATTACAGGGTTTGACCAGGAGATAATGCTTCTCCTTAGATCTTAATGTCCAAAAATCATAACAGAAAGAACATTTTAGTACTAAGATTTAGTTTAAAAAGGAATTGTAGGGTAAGTAGTGGGGGCTATTTGAATGGCTACTACTGTATTACAAATTAAAGACTTTAAACAACACTTTATTTACAGAAATCAAAAGTATAATCTATTGTTTGTGTAAAACAAGTGTTAGTTAAAAATCTGTATTTATATAAAAACAAATGTGGGCTAAAAATCACTTAAATGAGTAGCTTGTTATATTGTAGTACTCCATCATCTGACATTCTACATCACATTTTGTTAAAAGCACCTAACTGCATAAAATTCTCCATGTTCTGTATAGCTCCTTGGAAGTGAAATTCTACTCTTGTTCTGGCTTTAACATTGCACTTCCACAGAGTCACAACATCAACGTGAGGTCCTTCTTGCAGTCTGTCTCTGCGGGACAAGTAAGCGGCCACCTTTGCTTTATTGATTAAAAAAAAAATTTAAAAGTAAGGCCTTTGGCTTGTTTCTTTTGTTTGGTCAAACTCCTCCTATAAATGAATGAATGAATGAAAAGGAATTTATTTCAGACAATTTAGGAAAATTTTGACAAACAACAATAAATGAATCAACCAAATACACATAAAACAGACTAGTTAACATCAACCAAACCAAACACCAATTTCCAAACTAACTAGATCCACCTGAACATAAATACAAACAAAACTCTCCATCAAATAAAGCTAGCGGTATATACTGTACAGCCAGGGAACTGACATCAATTAATGCCTATAAATAGAACATTTGTAAAAACCCTGGCAAAAAAATAAATAAAAAATACTAATTAAAAGGCTAAAAATTGTCTTTGGTTGTGTTTATTCCATAAAAAACTTGGAGCATATTTTCAGACGGACCGCAGAAAGGACACTCATTTAAAACAACCTAAAGAAGAAAAGAGCTGAAACATAATTTTTGCATGTAAAATCACATGGGTCAGATAAAGTTTATTATACAAAAAAAATGTTATTCTGAAAACATTTAACAATGGTTTGTTTCCATTACATTTTCCTGTTGGGTGGTTACCAAGCTAACTAGATAAGGACCTTGGAGGAGAATCAGTGAAACTTTTAATGACTTTGTGTTTATAATGGTAGATTAAAAGTGAGCATAATGTAATATAAGTGAGCACTTAGAAATAAATGTCAGGGTATAAATGATTTAGATTCTATAAATAAAAAATATTGTAGCACCAATAACTTTACTTTATGCTAAGCTTTTATATTTGATTAAAATTGTATTTATTTATTTTTTTTACTTTAAAGGTATAGTGGAGGATTTTCACACATTTTTGAGAAGACCCTCCTTCTCCACCTTAAAAAAAATGCACACGCACAACCCTGTTCAGGTTCAGCTTTTATTGTCACTTTCTACATATGCACAAACACATCACCTGAATAATTGACAATTAGGAGGACCACTTATTTAGATGATCCACCTGTAAAAAGAACATCCTCCACTATGCCTTTACCAGATTTTTAATAATTTATTAAAAATATTTTCAGTATTAGTTTTTTGCTCATCTAGTGCAGAGACTGAGATGCCAGAATTGAAAATCTGTGTGTTTGTTTTTCAGAAATGGCACGCCGCTGGTGTACATTGGAGGGCGGCTTCCTGAGTTATTATGAGAACGAGCGGAGCCCCTCTGCCATCGGAAGATTAGATGTCACCGAAGTGGTCAGCTTGGCTGTCAGTAACTCAGAAACTATGACTGGAGCGGGGTACGAACACACAAACAACTCGAAAAAGATGGAGCTTCTAACTAAAAACCATTTAATATGATTATGTAAAAAGCACAAAGGGTTCATATTTGATATAAGCCCCTACTACTGTTCCTCATCTCTGTGCACTTTCCACCCTAACTCTTGTTTGTCTAAAACAAATTTTACCCTAAACCAAAACAATCTTGTTCCAACACTTTCCACCTCATTACAGATGTGAGCCTAATATGTGCTGTTTTCTATCTTGCCCTCTTATATAGACTCTGGCATAAAGGTGACACATCAGAAGCTGTAACTGTATAGTTGTTTTAACCACTGATTCTGGTAAACCATGCTTGTTCAGTGAAGGGCTCAAATGAAATTTAGTTCATACAGTTCCCTTTAGCTCTTTGTGCAGTCCTTTGATTATTCTATTGTTTTGAGTATTTTTCTGTAATTTTCTTCAATAACATTTTATGATAATTTTTATGAATATCAGCACTGGGCTGAAGGATTTTGTCAAAAATCAAAATTGCGATTATTTACAATCATTATTGCGATTTGATTTTGATTTTCCTTCGCATTAATTACAAACGTAGATATTTTCATAACCTTGAAAGCTTGCTTGTCCAAAGTGCATTTTTGCAGGATGGTAACTTCTTTTGCTTTCTTTTACTAGCATGCATAGATCTAAATGCTAGCTGGAAGTTTTTTTTTTTTCCATTTTTCCTTGAAGCAACCCCACTTTAAGCATATAACCAGCACTTTAAGTGCTGGAGTGAGAAAAAATTACTCTCATGTCTTGTCAAATTATTTACTGAAACTGAGCGCCTCCACGTTTTGAAAATTCCACTTTCTTAAATGGCGATTATGTTGGAATTGCAATTAATTGCTGGCCCTATTCTGAAATTCTTTGAAATAGAGTGTGACATTTGCAGCCAATCTCCAAGATAAATCCCTGTATGGAGACTCTTGAATAACTGAACCCACACCAGGTTGCACACCTTTTCAATCTCTTGAAAAGGCTTTTCATTTTAAAATTCTTTATGGTGAGATAATTGCTCCTGCTAGAGCTTTTTATATTTACTTTTCCTTTATAGAAAATCCATGGACAGTTTGTTTGTCTAGTGACCTTGTGTTGCTTAAACACTTTCTAAAGGGAGTTGATGTCTCAAGTTGAGTATGCCTTCTCCAAGCCTATTTAAAAAACAAAATGACACTATAGCATAACATTTCTGTAAAAAGTTAACTTTCGATTTTTTTATTAATAATGGATTAGTTTCACTTTTGGACTTTTGATTAAGTTAACTTTTTCATTATGATTTAATTTAGTGACATGCCATATGTATTTACAGTTTAAATGCTGTTTGCACATCTTTTTGTGTAACATGAACTGCAAAGGAGACGTGACCTTGCAAAAATTTATTTGCTCCAGCACATGCAATACCAGCCTGCTCCGGCATCCAGTAAACACACAGATGCTTGTAACCACAGACTCCTGTGTCAGTTCACCTCCTTGTCACATGTGTCTTGTTAACTTGATCTCAAATCGCCGATTGCTCCCTTTAACACAACCATCAGGGCTTTATGAGAGCTGTATTTTCTCCGCTTATTTGGCGATGCAGTCGACAGCAGCGCAGTGCTAACTGCCGCTTTTCTCTGCCCCTGCCTCCCTCTATCAGCGCCCTCGCTTTTGCAGTCGGATTATGATTTAGTTAAAAAAGCTGCTCCTACAGCCAACTTTCTCTTTATTTCATCTGGAGGTGACACGAATGCGAAGGAGAAACAGATGCCTCCAACATTTCTCCCTCTCTATCACTGGATCCCTCTCTGTGTGTGTATGTTGGCGTCTGTGCGTGCATGTGTGCTGCATATCGAAGTAACTACTCTGATAATGGCTTATGATTAAAGCGGAAGCTAACTCTTTAATGATAGCAGCAGATGTTGAGAGGAGTGAACAATGTGTTTGTTTGTGAAAGCTATCTGTGAAGCCATAAGATGCACATCTGGCTCGGTAACACAGCGACCTGTATAATGAGCTGGACGCCACACACAAGGTGCTGTGTGCTTGCATGCTCAACAAAGTTTTTGTTGCTCTTTCTCAGCTCCCCGCATATATCCTAGTTTCAGGTCACAGTGTCATCCTGAGTTGGGGAGGGGGAGGGCTGTTATTTCTCGGTCGCTATTACTCTTAATGGTTTCACTATTTTAAACTCAGTTTCGCAAACTCTCACTTTTGCAAACTTCCAGCTTTTCCCCCCGCATGGCACCGCCTGACGCGAAGTTAGTAGGAGCGACTCAACCTCTCAAATGTCTGCTGCTTCTTATAAATATTGATTTATGCAGATGACACACTCCCACCAGCAGCCTATCAGCACTCTACAGGAGACCGCGGGAGTCGTTTCCATTAAACACTGCGTTTTGTGGTAATTTCACCATGGCCGAGGATACGGCGAGGCACACAAAGACAGAAGAGAGGCTTACCTTTTCTAAAGTTGCGTGAATATTACAGAGCCACTCCTTGGAAATTAATCTAAAATGAGTGTGTCGGTATATGATAAGTGTAACTTTTTAGAGGAAAAAATTACTGGGTTGGTTGTTTTAGCAGTATTTTGCACTTTCAAAGGCGCCCCAAATCCATCTATTCTTTATTCGTTTATCTTTCTTTAAGCTTTTTTTTTCTCCCTTTTGCACCATTTCACCCTCAGTCGGTCCTCCGGTTTACAATTTCCTTCACACCCTGACTATTACCACATTTCATTAACTCCTAAAGTGAGAACAAACAGGGACTTTATGAGAGGAGTTACAGTTTTGTGCACAGTTTCCTGACTCTTCCACAGCCTTTAGATTTTGTAATCATAAAGAAACCAGATCTTCTTAAAAATCTGACTTTAATCAAAAACAACAGATAACTATTTCTGCAGGCTCTTCGTGTTAGTTTGTGGTAGAAAATTGCTCTTATGGAATTTAGACAAAGGGCATAGGGAGCCTTGCAAAACAAAACAGAGCAAAGACCAATCCAAGACAGATTAAAATTGACAAAATGATCACGGGTTGATTATATTGTTTATTTGACATTCAATGCAGCATCTTTTCGGTGGTTTAGATTAAAAAATGACAAATATTTTTTTGTTATACTTTATAAAATCAGCTTTGAGGGTTATAAACATTTTATGGTTATTATTTCAGCTGCTTTCTTCCTACTTCTCACATACACATATCTGTTAGCAACCGGATTTCAACATGTTGATAAAACATTTGTACAATCTTTAATGTGCATTTTTGCAAAATGTACACATAATTATACCCTTTGGGCCGGATTTATCAAGATCCAATTTTGCGTGCAGTAATTTGCGCTCGCAAACTGGAATTTTGCGCGAGGGGCTGAACCATGGTTTGCGGGTGATTTAACAAGAGTGATTGCGTAACTGGTGGCAGGTGCAAAACTGTTGGAGACGCCCTATTTAAATGATGGTTTTGCGCGTTTTGTGGTTTGCGGCAAAGTAGTTTGTAGTCTGTACAAACTAGTGCATTAAGAAATTTAAATCTTACAGTGACCCCCAACAAAAAAAACAAATAAGTAAATATATATATATATATATATATATATATATATATATATATATAAATTGGCAACCTTTATTCCCTAAGGTGGTATGTGCTGCAGTAAAAAAAAAACAAAAAAAAAACAGGTGTTTTGTATTGGCCTGTGACAGTGGATGAGATCCCCGCAGCATTTGGCACGTTGCTCCACAGGCGCAGGGGGAGAACCCCGACCCCGTCGGACAGCGCTTCTGAAAAAACGAGATTGGGAGATCCCAGCTCACGCTGCAACCGTACGCTGGAATGACCCAGATGCAAAAAAGTGCAATGTTGCAAGAAGTTTTGTGATATCTGGTATTGCGTGGGTCCTCCTTGTGGCTGGCTCCAAATCCATTCGGAGTTCCCCCAACAGCTCCAAAATGGCAATGCTGGATAAACTATATGTTTTGATGATCGTTTCCTCGTTCATTGCAAAAATATTCACACGGAGTGAAAAAATGTGTTCTCTGCGTCTCCTTGCTTTATTTCCATGTCTCCTTCTTGCGACAATAACCGCTGCCATGTGTGTGCAATTACGCATACAGACCATTTGCACCTTCTTTTGAAACGTGTTAAATACAGAGTCAGATACCGTAAGCAAAATTGCGTTCAAGTTTGATAAATCACTTTGCGAGTGCTAAATTAATATATTTACATGTTCTCCTCCCACAAGACGCACTTTTGCGTGTAAACGCCCCATATTGCATATTCATTGCAGAAAAAGTACTAAATGGATCAGAGGCGCTATTTAGCACGTTTTAAAGACCAAATGCTTTTAGCACGCTGTTGATAGATCAGTTTGTACATTTTTTAGCGTGCGCAGTGAAATAGCTCACGTTTTTATACACGCAAACCTTTGATAGATCCGGCCCTTTGTGTGCTAAAAAACAGACTGCAAAATGCTCTTGCTATCTAAGCTAAGCTAGACTTTATTGATCTGACAGTGGAGAAATTCACTTGTCACATTGGCTCAGTAGTCAAAAAGAAGAGGAAAATGTATGTATATGTGTGTTTGTATATATATGTATATCTATATAAACTGCATATATATGCTGTATGTTTGTATATATGTATGCAAATGTCTATATATATATATAACATCTGAAGTCTCTAGTTTCACGGGATTATTGCACAGATTATTGCACATGGTATTAAATAGGTATTTATATATATATATATAGTTATTGCACAGGGTGTTTAATGTAAACAGGTTATTGCACAGGGTATTAAGAAGGTATCTGAAAGTGAGGCTGTTGAAATCTGACAAATTTGGACATTGGGAACTGAGTTTTTTTCTGGATTTCACATACCTCTTATAATTGCCTTGAATGGGACACCAATGAAGTACTTAAGATCATTAAGGATCATTACTTTTTTGTGTCAAAGAGACATCTTGTTATCATGCATAAATTAGATCATCACTATTTAAGGTACTGCTTCTTTTTTTTTCTTCTTTTTTTTGCAGGTTAGCAGCATTTTGTTTCAAAAAAACAGTTCATTTAAAAATGCTTCTACAACTTAGTTACCATGTCAAACGTATAATTGAGATGTAATTTAAGGACAGACAGAAGTTCTGATTTTAACATTTGGTTTGACGGGTTTAAGTCAAATATGATTGAATGAAATATACACAATTAGAGCCACTTAGCTCAGTACTAAGAAAAAAAATTCTTTCGAAAAAGCAGGTAGACACTGACTTTGGCTCCCTGCTCACATTCCTCTGCTCTTCAGCTTATTCTCTCTCCCCCTTCCCTTGCACATATTCCCCATCCAATACCATCCCCTGGGACTTACATTATTTAGTGTTCATCTCTCATCCTTCGTGTTCTTTCTTTACCATAGCATTTGCCAAGCACAACAATGTACTCATCCTTTCTCTCCCTGTGGGAACTCCACTAACAAGCGCCTGCACACCTGCCAGTTCAGAGGCAGGAGGAGGCGTGGGGAGCTGGAAACGAGAAGAAGGTAGTGTTGGTGGGGAGGGGGGGCATGTGAGGGCAAACACCCATGTTGTGCCTATTCCCCTGACACCTGTGAGAAGAAAGTGACTCGTTGTTGCCTTGACCCCATGCGACACGTCGCCTTGAACTCCCGTCGCTGCAACATTTAGAGGCGCCGCAGCTGAAATGTAAAGACCGCTTGGAATCCTGTTTGTTGGCCATTAAAGTTAGTGATACTCTGACCTGTGACACTTTCCTTGATAGACAGAAGCAGAGGTATTTTAGAGTGGAGGCAACACACAAGAATGTGAAAAGACCAAATAATGGTGGCTATTTCTTTTTGGGGACTGTGGCTAAACAGCTTTGAGTGTTTTTTTTCTTTCTTTTATTTTCCTTTTAAATAGATTTTGAAAATACATGATTGAATCTTCCAAGACATGTTCATGCTGATAGATTAACTTTTTACAAAAGTAAACATTGACTAACTTTAAACAGTTTTAAGATTTAAAATCCTTTCTCCAGCTTTGACTTTTCTTTTTTTTCTCAAGGAATATAGAGATTCTTTGAAAAATATTAATCCTCTTGAATTTATATGTGTGTTGTCTCACACTGTCTGCGAATAGCCAGCATTACGTAGTGCATAATTGTGTAATAAATAAGATACTATTATTATTATTTTATTTCAAGCTTCACCATGACCTGGATGATTGAGGATCTTTGCAGATATGTAACCAAACGTAGGGCAGTTTTGGCAGACCAACCCTTATTATTTTTTTTTTGCAGCTCTGGCTTTATATTCACACATGTTTTTTTATTTGTTTCTCTTTTCTAGTAGATTAAAGGGCTGGTTATTCTTGACGCAGACATTTTTATGCTCAGGAGAATCAGGAACTAGCTGTGGGTCTAGATACGGCCGAGGTGGTGATGAAGTGGGGGCGAGTTTGTGCCACAATGGAGGGACATGAGGGCTAAAAAGAACGGGGGATCCAGGTGGAAAAAGGGCCCCAGGATTCTCGCGCACCTCTTCTAGCGCACCCCGTTCGTTCTAGCTGGTCCAACTTCACGAGTCGTTTTCTGGAATTTAGGTTATAAAAACAATGCAAGTCGGCCTGTCTGCGGTCAGTTACAATTTGGGAATGTTACAGCTGAGTGTCTGCGGAGGGGGCGGTAAAGTCTTTTTGTTCACTGCAACACCTACGCAGACGACCTAGTTTCGAAGCATAATTCAGCCTTTAGTATTATCACCCCCTCCCCACAACTCTTAGGTCTCTTTAGCGTCCTCCAACAGTTTTTTTCCCATTTTTTCTGTGTTGAAGAACAGTGTTAACACAGCTTAATGCAACTGCTTCAGGTCTTAAGACCTTTTATCAGCTCCATTTTTCAAAAAGCTTTCCGTGTTTCTTCCATGATAAATATTTGCTTAATCAGTCATTTTAGGTGGAAGTCCATTTTTGTGTAAGGTCATAATCTGTCATAACCCCTCACTTTTTTTTTTTTTAAAACCAGTATATGCCTTAGTCTTTACCACAACATATTCCCTGCTTCTGAAGCTTTTGCAGACTACCAGCAAATCAGAATGAATATCCCCCATTTTTTATCCCTCTCTTTGCCGATTAACAAGCAAATTCTAAAAATTCTGCAGTAAAAATGCTCTGAAACAATACCAAAAAAAAATGCAGGGCATCTATCTTTGTTCAGTATTCAATGTTAGTTAATTAATGTTAGGATAGTCGATAGGTGTTGCTGTATATGAACACATTTTTACATCCAAAGCCTATGTGACTCCAGCAGGGCTGTGTTTACCATTGAGCTATACCTGCGAACAGAGCGAGCCTTGACTGTTGGAGCCGAGACGCAGGATACACAGCATGACTGGATCCTGGCGCTGACAAAGGTGACACACTGTTTGAGCAGAGCACACCCACACACGAAGCACACATTTCCATCCTTTTCCTATAAGTTTGTTTTCCACCTAAAGTTTAAGCCAATAAGTTGTGTGAATTTGCCTTTTTTTTTATTCACATAGCAATGCCTCTTTCAGTAAGACAAGTAATTTTGCCATCTTCCCCCGCATGCTGAAGGAATCTTTTAATAAGCCCCTGTATAAACATGCACCTTATTGCCTTTCTTATCTTTCCAGTCTTAGACAACTTAAGTCCCTTGTAGAGAGACGTGTTGCACTATAGCTATATATGCCTCTCACTGCAGAATACGTTAGTGTCCGTTTAAAGTCAGAGAACACAGCACAAATACTTTTGCTATCAGAAATTAATACATTTTATACGTTTGCAATTACTTTACAGCTTATTAGAAAGTGTAGTTTGTTTGTTTTTTGTCTCTGTTTTCATCAACACATGTTCTCCACAGTGCATTGTTCCATCCAAGGTTGAGGGATTGGTGCGAAAAGACAGTGAACTAATTGGAAGACTCCAATACAAAGAAGGTCACGACCTCTATCACTGGAGGATGGGCTGGTTCATGCTAGAGGGCTCCACACTGCACTTCAGCTCTGGAGAAGAGGAGGCAGATGAGGAAGTCCTTCGTCTCAAACAACTGCAAGAGCTTAGTAAGCATCTTACTGTTTTCTGTTTTATTTTTTTAGAGCTGGGGTTTTACCATTAAGTGTCTTTTCTTTTTAGCGATTGAATATCGTAGTAGTAACGCCACAAAACAACAAAACGTGATCCTTGTCAAAAACTCAACATTTGAGCTCCACCGTAACCAGACACAGAACTTCAGCAGCGTTCTTATCTGGGATGCAGTGTTGTTTTTGATTGTCATCTTAGATTTAGTCTTAGTCTTCAGGACGAAAACTATTATTAGTTGTAGTCACATTTTAGTAATTAAGATATGTGATAGTTTTAGTAAGTTTTTGTTAACTGAAAATTTAAAAGGATTTAGTCTAGTTTTAGTCAGTTGTATGTTGCAAAGAAAAGGTAACCTTTACAATCTAGAATAACAACCAAATTTTTTACCAGACTGACAGGTCTTGCCTAGATAATACAATTGCTGGTTATAGAATGCTGCCGTGCAGTTCATCATTACTGTTGGGCCGAAAACATTGATTTGTAGAATTCAAATAAACTTTTTTATGAATTAATGCCTTAATTTATGAAAAAATGTGTCACAAAAGCTGTGAAAGTAGCAGGTCTAGTTCAACACATGACATTAGTTAATATAGCAGACAGACAAGCCAACCAAATGTACAATAAAGGAATGGTTTTGGACGTATAAGGTTTCTATTGTAAAAGGCATTGTAATGGAAAGATTCAGTGCAGTGCAAAATAAATAAATATGGTACAAAATGCTGTAGAACATTGAGCTGTGTTCTGTTTAAAGGAATTATGAAAAGAATCAGCCATATTATATATTATGCTTAAGCAGCATTTTAACTGCTCAAAATTGACCAGGAAGCAGATTAAATGTTTGCATATAGTATATCGGCCATTGATGTCAGACATGAATACATGTTAAAGCCAGTAAGGGGTTCGGATGCACTTTAAATGCATAAAGATGGCACAATGTGCCTCGATCTGAATTCAGTTTTAGTTCTGTGTTATCTGTTTTTCTTGCTTAAAATTGACTTCATGCCACAGTCTAGCTTAATAAAGCTTTATGAGATTGCCTCCAACCATGTTTTTAGTGTTGATTTCGTATTTAGAGTGAAGTGTGCTGCAAGTTTTCCCCCCAAGTTTCGATCGAGGGACTTTTGAGGGTTTCTTCTAACAGTGACTTTTTTCTTAGTGGTCTTTCAAACACACAAGATCTGTGGTTTGCTTGACTGATAGTTATCAAGACAACTTGGAGATCAACGTACAGATAGAAGCCCTTTTATTTATTTTGAATTGGGGAAAAAAACATTTTAGATACAATTTCTATAAGCTGCCCTATATGGGATTTCTCCGTCCGACATTATAAAACGTAACTGTAAAGGAATAATGTTGATTTTTAGCAAAGAGATGAAAGTGCAGAAGTGTCAAATGTTGACTTGTATATCAGCAAATCTGCTTTTAAAAAAAAAAGGATGTAAGTAAAGGTAAATATTAAGCATTGCACCTGTGAGGAATACATTTTTTTTAAGCCTTCTCCTTTTTGGATAGATTTGTGTTGACTTGAACTGGTTTCATCTGTTTGTTTGTTCAAAAATCTACTGAACATGAGTTATGTCTACTCTTCACCATGGAAGGCTCTAAAGTTCACACAAGCTTTTGGCAGATGATGAAGATTTTGGAACATTTCAATTGATTGCACCAGCGTGAAGCGCGAACAGAAGGAGGGGAGAATCAATAGATCTTTTTAATCTACTTACAGCTCAGCATGGATCAAATCACGCAAAGTGCCGCCCCATCTTCTCACCTGGGGCGGGATAAAGAACTGCAGCGGTGTTCATTATTATTCCTGGCTTTCACAAACCATATTTGTCACAGCCGGAGAGCCCTTGGAGCCAGAAGGGGACTGTGGTTTGTCACGAGTATGTTGGTTTTTGTAGCGCTGAAAAAATATAGCTTCAGGATTCATGGTCTATGACATGGGATTAGCTGTTATTTTCTCTATAGTGACACCACCACATAAAAGGTGCCCCTGTGTAGCACTGAGGGATTAAATAAACCCAGTTTTCAATTAAAGTCACTGAGTGTTTCTTACATGCTCCACTACAGCATCCATCACCGGTTTACTGTATATTTGGTTATACAGGCTCTGATCATTGTTATGTGGCATCCAGCTATATCAGATATCATAAAGTAATTATATATAGGATTAAATATTTCTGAGTCAATTTATTATGTTCAGAGGAATGTAAACAAATTTACACTTAGTATATGTAATCTTCCTTACATATTTATTATGGTTTAGATTTTTAATTACATTTTAGTTCTTCAAATAAAGTTTTACACAATATAAATAAACTATGTAAATACTAAAAGTGTTAGGCAAATGCTTATTCATGTATGAGTAAAAAAGTAACTGGCTACACTTTATAATAATAAATCATGACTATCATTTATAAATGTAAAGAGACCATTTATTAGTTATCAAGAGATAGTTTGGCAATGGTAAATTTCATTTATAAACTACATCCAAATCATCCATAAAAAGTCAATAGATATTTTTTAAAGTATAAAGGGTAAGGCTAAGTCCAACATGACAGAGAAAGCTCAATTAAAAATAAAGGCTTGGTTCAGGTCTTATGTTGACTGATGTTAATGTTAGAGCTAAACACTGCAGGGCAATATTGTCTATTTTCCTTTCCATATATGGTTTATATGCATTTTATAACTGATTATCAAACATTAATTAACGATGCTAATGTTAATAAATGGATACTTATCCAACTGGCAACCTGTCCAGGGTGTAGCCCGCCTCTCGCCCATTGACTGCTGGAGATGGGCACCAGCACCCCTCGCGACCCCATTCGGGACAAGCGTGTACGAAAATGGATGGATAGATGGATACTTATCCATTTATAAATTGTTGTAAAGTGTTACCAATTCATCAAAACCATCTTGCCCCTAGTTGAAAAAATAACCCTCCTAAATAAAACCTCCAGCTTTCCCCTATGTAATTTCTCCATTTATAATTTTAGAAAGTTTAGATAAATTTCAACATCCACACCCAATACCAACTCCCACCTGACTTGTAAAATCAATAAATAACTTAAAAGAAAACCTGTCTTACACTTTGAATTAGGCTAAAAGGTTAAGGACTTTGACATCCATCAGTCTTATAAAAGTTAAAGTTACTTCAAGAGTACATAGAATCATGCATAGGAGTTACCAGGTGAAACCCAAATATAACACAAAAGTCAGAATGATTTTGACTATCACTTTACCTATTTAGGGGAAATATGATATATTTTGACGAGAAAAAAGAAAAACAATTTACAAGAAATAAACCCTGCTATACCTGGTGAGAAACGACATTACAAATGAAGAATGTCATACTACCTTTATTCCTTTCACTTTTCATACATGAGCTATCCTGCTCCTCTCTACTTCCATGATTACCGGTGCTATCAGTCCATGGTTGTGTCTGAATGTCCGCCCTTATCACTATATAGGGCACTATATAGTGGTTACACCATTTCAGATGAGTGTCCGAACGTCTAGTGGATGAAAAAGTAGTTGACTCCAAATTTCCCACAATGTACCTTGAAAAGTAGTGATCATCCATGGTCACTAGATGAGCAGATATATCCCAGAATTCTTTGCTCTTCTCACAAAGCATTATGGGATTTGCTGTAACAGCAGCCAGCTGTTGCCATAGGCTGACTAATAACAAAGATGGCTTAGGCACCGCGCAGTGGAGGCGGAGTTACGTGACCAACGAGAAGCAAAAAGTAGTGATCATGTGTCTGAACTGTCAGTTAACGGAGTTCACTGTAAAGTCCAGTAAATAGTCCCCACTCTATATAGTGATTGAGGGATCTAGTGGGTAGGGCTGGCGTTTGGGTTTTTTGACCTACCTCAGTTCATGAAAAAATTAATAGGTAAAGATTTACCTACTGGGAAGGTTTCATTTTCCTCAAATAGTAATAAACTATTTGGTAGATGAAGAAGACAAAAAATCCTGACAATTGTTGTGAATTTGCATAGAGATAATGAATATATGATAAATGTTTGTTTTATGGAAGTGAAAAAAAAAACCTCCAGGAAACTAATAATTGACTGTTGTTCCCAAAATCATTGGTGAGATTTTTCTATTCTAAATAACTATGTAAGTAAGAGAAATCAAAATAATGGGATCAAAAACAACAACCAAAAAATTGTAAAAAAAAACAAACAACTAAAACATGTTTTTTTTTTTTTTTTATTCATTTAGGGTATAAAAACATCTGCTTGTCAGAATCATTTGTTCCTAGAGTAAAAAAAAACAAACTTTAGGGTGAAGGGAAAAAACAGCTTTGAACATTTATAATTTGGTAATAAGAACATGCATAAAATATATTCTTTTGTGAGAACAAGGCTGCAGACTTATCACACAAACAGATTAGGAAACAAACACATTTCAGTTGAGCTTCTTGTTGGATGAATTAGGATTGCTGCGTGTCTGTTCAAACAGCTATGACAAGTGTTTTCCATTTTACCTGATAACGCTGCTAATAAACTTCTCTCAAGTCAATCCCTTAAATTTTTGGCTTTCTTTTCTCTTTACTTGGATCAAAATAACACATAGTGCCATTGAAAATGTGCCAGAAAAAATATAAAAACAATTAAGAAGACAGACTTTGTGTGATTGTTTTTTTTTTTTTCTTTCTGGATCAACATCAACTGGCAAAGACTTGTCAATCAACTTGAGACAATCACCTTCCCTACTGTTAAAATATACACTATATTGCCAAAAGTATTTGCTCACCTGCCTTGACTCACATATGAGCTTAAGTGACATCCCGTTCCTAATCCATAGGGTTCAATATGACGTCGGTCCACCCTTTGCAGCTAGAACAGCTTCAACTCTTCTGGGAAGGCTGTCCACAAGGTTTAGGAGTGTGTTTATGGGAATTTTTGACCATTCTTCCAGAAGCGCATTTGTGAGGTCGCACACTGATGTTGGACGAGAAGGCCTGGCTCTCAGTCTCCGCTCTAATTCATCCCAAAGGTGTTCTATCGGGTTGAGGTCAGGACTCTGTGCAGGCCAGTCAAGTTCATCCACACCAGACTCTGTCATCCATGTCTTTATGGACCTTGCTTTGTGCACTGGTGCACAGTCATGTTGGAAGAGGAAGGGGCCAGCTCCAAACTGTTCCCACAAAGTTGGGAGCATGGAATTGTCCAAAATGTCTTGGTATGCTGAAGCATTCAGAGTTCCTTTCACTGGAACTAAGGGGCCAAGCCCAGCTCCTGAAAAACAACCCCACACCATAATCCCCCCTCCACCAAACTTTACACTTGGCACAATGCAGTCAGACAAGTACCGTTCTCCTGGCAACCGCCAAACCCAGACCCGTCCATCAGATTGCCAGATGGAGAAGCGCGATTCGTCACTCCAGAGAACGCGTCTCCACTGCTCTAGAGTCCAGTGGCGGCGTGCTTTACACCACCGCATCCGACGCTTTGCATTGCACTTGGTTATGTATGGCTTGGATGCAGCTGCTCGACCATGGAAACCCATTCCATGAAGCTCTCTGCGCACTGTTCTTGAGCTAATCTGAAGGCCACATGAAGTTTGGAGGTCTGTAGTGATTGACTCTGCAGAAAGTTGGCGACCTCTTCGCACTATGCGCTTCAGCATCCGCTGACCCCGCTCCGTCAGTTTACGTGGTCTACCACTTCGTGGCTGAGTTGCTGTCGTTCCCAAACACTTCCATTTTCTTATAATACAGCTGACAGTTGACTGTGGAATATTTAGGAGCGAGGAAATTTCACGACTGGATTTGTTGCACAGGTGGCATCCTATCACAGTTCCACGCTGGAATTCACTGAGCTCCTGAGAGCGACCCATTCTTTCACAAATGTTTGTAAAAACAGTCTGCATGCCTAGGTGCTTGAATTTATACACCTGTGGCCATGGAAGTGATTGGAACACCTGATTCCAATAATTTGGATGGGTGAGCAAATACTTTTGGCAATATAGTGTAGCTAGTATGTATATTTTTTTATAATGTGCTGCATATCACTTTTTTAGCCAAGATGAAGAGCACCCCCCCTCCCCATATATGCAAATGGTTAATCTGTATAGGTAATTAAGCATTTTGTTAACGTATCTTTGAATTGATTTAAATACAGGTTAAAGGTAGTTATTAAGCCAGTAATCAGTCTCATGAAATTGGTGGTTTGCTGAGATGAAGTCCTGTGTCGTTTTCTCTGTGTTTTTCATCTTTCTATCCATTACTGGAGCACAATCAGTGCTTGAGAGTGATGAAAGTGCCAGATGTTGTTGCTAGGAGATTTGAGCAGAGCCTCGTCTCCCTTTTTTCTGTTTTCTCTCTGAGGTGTGCGATTGTTGCCGTGATCCAAGCAGCTGTTTGAAGCCCCCGAAGAGATTACGGCTGTGCTTTAGAGTCCCTCAGCACCGTTCCTCTGTATCATGCTCCCTTATTCCGATTTCAAAAGACTGATTGTGTAGATGAAGAATGCCATTAACTTTCTCTATTTACTGATGAGTTGAATATCACCAACAAAGCAATCTATTTGCATTTGTATGTTTTTATTGTGAAAATTGAAAATAACACTCTCTTTCTGCCCCGATTCCCACTCATTAAAATCTGCAAAGGATGAAGGTGGCTGAAAGGAAGAATTCATATGTCCCTGTAGAAAAAGGAAATCTTTAAATCTAATAGAATGCACTTAACATTTTACTCTGCATTTATCAGCCTTTGTTTCTCTTACATTTCCCTTTGTTTTTATTCAGTTTTAACAAGCTTAAGCGTCAGACGGGGACCACAAATATTAAAATTCCTGTTTGCTAGTGCAAAAGTATATTATTGCTTACCTTGTAACAGTACCATTAGAGTTGGGAGCATGTATTTATCACACCTAAAATAGATTTATTTATTTTAGTGTACAACCCTCAAGATATTTTCTTGGATATACATAGAACAAGTCTACAGCCTTTTTCTATGGATCCAGATTTGGCTGGAAATTTATATTTGATCTACTATTTTCAAATTGTTGACATGAAAATAACTGCTCAAGTAAAAATAGGATTTCATTTTTTTTTTCTTTTCAACTATCTTAAAGCTATTCCAGTATGTCTGTTTAGATATGTATTTTTTTCATATAAACAAGGCTATAAGATTATGCAATGATAAGACTTCTAGCATAATGCATATTTATTATTCCAACAGTCGTTTGGACTTACAGTTCACTTTTCAGAATCAGCTGTGTTTGCCATGAATGTGTGCTTTACCCAGGAATTTGACCGCTGAATGCTCACATCGTTCAAGCATTAGGTATGATATCAACTTTAGAGGAAATAAAAACAGGCAGGCTGTGATTTTTCAAACATGTTGATTTTGTTTAACAGCAGCTTGGGTGACTACTCAGACTAAAAGGGTGTTCTGTGTACTCATTAGTGATGGCCTTTAGTAAGAAACAGTCTCTGTGGCGGCTTATTTTTGCAAACTGTGTTCTATAGTGGACACCTAAGGAATAAAAGCCTAAACAGCTTGTGTCTAAGATATTTGTGGTCTGTGGAGATGTTAGTGGTTCCTTTTTTATTCTGTAACTATCCAACGCCTTGATGGAGAGAATTTCAGACTAAATAAAGCCATTGTAGATGAAAGGTATTTAACAGAAGCTCCCATGGAAGGTTTAACTGCTTCAGCCAACACAAGAAATACAGTCTCTTCTGGGCTTTCTACTGAAGAGTATCTATGCGTGAGAACCAGCTCAGGTCCCAAGAAAAGATGGTCCCTATAGGTAATCCCCAATAGAGTTGTTGAGGGTGATGAGGGGAGGGGAGGCTGGGTAGGTGAAGTTTTCCAGAACTCCATTATCTCAATGGTTTAAGCTGGTTTACCACCATGCAACTCTTACCTTATTAGTGGCAATGACAGCAATGTCATATGCAAACTTCAGGGATTACAGAGACAAGTCAACTGAGGTGTAGTCATTTGTGTAAAGGGAGAAGAATGGGAAGACAACATACCCATGAGGGCTACTGGTGCTAATTGTTCTCAAAATAAAAAAGATCTTCCTCAACCTTATCTCTGGTTCTTGTCAGTTGGAGAGTTGGTGATCCACTGATGGTCGAAAGGCAAACACAACAACGTTGGTCCATTTCTGATGGAGGATGTTTGGGTTGATAGTGTTGAATGTTGAGTTGAACACCACAAACAGGATCCTGGCATTAATCCCTAGGTGGTTTAGGTGCTAAGGGATGGGGTGTAAGCCCAGGTTGATTGCATTATTCAACAACGAGTGTACCCACAAAGCAAACTGCAGGTGAAGGATGCTTTGATACCAGTTGCTATAAGGGATTACCTGACCATAGATGTCTGCGGTCATTTAACCATGTGACGGTGTATTTCTTGGGGAGTGGATTGTTAGTGAAGCCCTATAAGCTGGGGATCTTATACGGCTTCAGAGGTTTTTTGCAGGTCTGAATGAAGGTGGAGATACAGCTGGTCATTGAAAGTGTTCGGGTGTAAGTTAGACATACTGATCTTCTGACATTGAGAAGGCTTATTTCTATCTTTGCCAGTGATCCTAAGTGCAGTTTCATGGTCAGAGGGAGGTAGTTGTAAATATGTTGGTGGGGGGTTGTTGTAGTCGCTTTGCGGTCATTATTCATAAATGGCTGGTGCTTCATTCTACAGAACAATTCAAACATTCATTACATGGTGGATGGTTGGGCTCTTGCATATTGAAATCATATTAGTATTTCTACTATAATGCAAGATTAAAATGGTTATTTGTGTTTCAATATCTTTCCAGTGTGTCATAATAAACATGTTGTGAAAATCCTCAGTCATTCGGGTCATGGCAACCACAAACAGACAGAAGGTTTGAAAGAGGCACTGATCTCTATTTATTCGCTGGATTGCTGATTGCCCGTTGGTAGTACAGGGTTGAAGTGAAGCCGCTGGTCGCTATATTGGTACTCCCTAGTTAGACCTGTTGCAATGTAAACAATATGAGTGCTACAGCATCGAACAACAAGGATGTTCTCATTTTCAGGGGGGCTTAAGACTTTTAGAATAAAAATAAATTAATCACTTTGACACACACTTGGTGTTTCATAGCATAAATAGATTGGTTTAGCTTTATTTAAATAATAAAAAATGGGCACATTGCATAGTCAGAATGAAGTCTATAAATCATGTAACATACCATATTATACAAATCCATCACAACAAAATTAATTTGCTAATGGAGCATAATACTGATGTGCCAAAAGTCCTAAATTGATGATGTGTGTCTAATAGACATGTATAGATGACATTGTTGTGGTGATCACATATTACATATGATTTTTAAGATTTTACATCAAGACTCAATTACAAGTGCATGTCTGTTAATGCTGTAGTGATGACCTATTTGCAAATTTTGCATGAATAATGGCATTTAATTTTATGCTGTGTCTGTGCTTTAGCCTTTAAAAATGTTTTAAATGTTTTAGTTTCAGCACGACTTTTTCAAATTAGAAATACATCAAAAACACAACAAAAGTGTACAAGTGAATTACTTTCTATTTACTCTACTTTCTATTATCTAATGTTAGACACAATGTCAATGGCTAACTCAGACAATATCTTCGAATCAGTCCAGGATATCCTGATTAATGTTACACTACATACTATACTATACGATCCATCGTCATATATATGGATTTTCTTGGGTAGTACATCCACTGACTGTGAAATTACCTGTGAAACATCTTCCCACAGTCGGCAAACTGATTGTTGTTGCAGTCAAATGCTAAACACGTAGGTATATTCACTGTGCATCTCCGTGGGAGGAGGGAGTACCAATATGGCAGCCGGTGGCTTCGCTTTTTCCGGCGGTTAGCAATCCAGTCAATAAATAGAGATCAGTGGAAAGAGGCAATAAGGAAGCCATCTTTGTGAAAAGAGAAAAGCCATCACTGAACCGAGGGGAAGGATTGTGGTTTCAGCTTCCACGCATTTACAAATAATGGAACCCATTCCCAAGAAGTTACATACAGTAAGCCCTCCCATTATGATTCTTAAGACCAGTCACAGAGTCCATGCAAACTTAAGAGCTACAATAATCCAGAAGAACAAAGAGGGGCTATTTGAATAGCATCTAATTTGGAAAGTGTGCAGGTGGTTGGTCCCCCATGCTACTTAAATACTTGAGCGCTCCAACTAGATTTTGCTTTGCTATGAGTCAACAGAATTGACAAAGACTCCTGGACAGATGTTGAAAAGTCTTCAAAAAAACGAAGCGAAAGTCTAATTGCCTTCTGATTTAAGCCCTTTTGTGGTGTTATATTAAAGGATATTAGATATATTACCATGGTAATAAATGTGTGTCTTCTTTTTTATTTCCCCCTGCGTTGTTATTTCTGTTTGAATCCCAGATTATTTGATTTTCATTTCTGTGCATTAAATACAATGCTTTTCCGCTACGTTTTTATATTAGTTTAGTATAAACATAAACTTTTTAAGGATGTTATCTCTAATTCCATTATATTGGTGTGACCTCTAAATCTGTAATATATTTGGTAAAATACCTAAGAACTTTTACAACTTTAAAGTAAAAAAAACAACTGTGTGAAAAATTTTGATATTTGATTGTCGTCAACTTTACCTCAGATGAGTATTTATTGTAAATTTTCAAAAAAAAGTATACATGCATCCAAAGCTATTCAATCAAGTGTATCCAAACAGTCCCAAGTTTATCCAACAGATAGATCATACAACTTTTAATGCCAAGTCAAAAAAGGGTCAAAACATATACTTTGCTACCCTTTTTCTCTGCAGCTGTCTCTACACATACTGAGGGTGAGGACAGGATCCAAGTACTTCTGCTGGTAGAAAGTGGAAGGTAGGACTTTTTGTTTTTAAAAAGAAATGGGAAATTGGTGTTATATTTATTTCTATAGCAACAGTACAGTATATGCACAGATCAACATTGTTAGCTTTGATTATTTGTCTAGTTATCCCTAATGCACTTGATGAACTGTAGCCATCTGTGGTACTTAAATACATGCCTTAGATGAGTAGAAGGGGATTAAGATGGCAACAATCTGCAGCAAAAAATTCTCACTCCTTTTTAGAATAATGCAACGAGAGTTCACCACAACGGAGCTAATTGCTATTTGTTTGTGTGTTTTTGATCAAACCTCATGGGAAGCCTGCTTTTGTTTATAGATGTATGCTTAGTAGAAGCTTGTTTGGATTCTTTTCATCTTGTCGGTTGTTTTTTTAAATGATTCACAAGTGTTTTTTCCAAACATGTAAGCATTAGGTGATGTTTAGTCATGCTTTCAGCTCATAACATCTTTCCAACAGAACGCTTTACATCCACGGCTTCAACAGGATGGACTTTGCTCTGTGGCACTCAACAATCACGATGGCTGCAGGCACAGATGGAAGGGCACTTGGTGACCAGCAACTGACCAAAAATGGCGTCCCTATTATAGTTGACAGCTGCATTGCTTTTGTCACTCAGTACGGTGAGTTGCAAAATGTTTACCTAAATAACTGGGGTTAGGAAAACTAAGTTCTGTATTAATAAATCACATTGTCTTCTCTTGAGAAGCTGATTCATCCAATGGACGTGTTTTTAAATTGTTGTTTGGGACACTGTTGTTACATTATATTACCTCGATTTGTATTTTATTTGTGTTTTTTTAGAAAAGAAACCAACAAAAAAAGAATGTTTAATATTCACTTTGCTCTCAATGGGGGACTGCCCTTTACAAAATATGTAGGTTTCAAAAGTACTTTTCAAAAGTATTTGAAACCCATATAACACAAATGTTAACTTGTTTTGTCTGTATTTTGGATAATTATGATAAAAGCTTGTTCTCGAGTTATAAATGATGATATATGTATATTTACCAGACTGACAGCTCCTGCCTAGATACTATTATTACTGGAGATACAATGCTGTCATGCATTTCATCATAGCTGTTGGGAAGAAAACTTTAATTTAAGAATTCAAATAAACTTTTTCTATGAATTAATGCCCTACTTTATACAAAAAGTGTGTCACAAAAGCTGTGAAAATAGCAGATCTAGTTCAGCACATCATATTGGTTAATATAGCAGACAGACAAGCTGACAAAATGTGCAATAAAGAAATGGTTTTAGACATATAAGGTTTCCATTCAAAAGCAGATACTTCCTAATCTACTATTAATTATTATGCATTACACACAGATCAAAAAAATCTTCATTGCTCCAAAAAAGCAAAGAACAAAAACATATTTTTTTCTTCTTAGACAATTTCGGCCCCTTTGTTACCACTGCTTAGGGTTCAAAGTAGATTAAAATTAAATTCACATGGTTATGATATAAAAACAATACAGAGAGAACCTACATAACTGCCTTGCAATTACATGACAATCAGACCTAAATTGAATGAATATATTAACTAAAATGTTGAAATATTTAAAGAAAACAGAGAAAATGTTTTCATGACAATACAAGGAAACATTGTATTTATATTCAAAGATCTAAGTACCTTTTCAACTGGCTCTTTATCCAAAAATAAACAGTATGCAATAAAAATATATGGTTTGGATATAATTTAGGGATTCCTTTTGGTAGAAATTAAATAATGATAATAATAAAGATGCATTTCTGCACAAGCAAAACTGGAAGAGGACAGTTTGTCAGAGTTGAGCATGCAGTACCGGACCATTCCGAGTTATTTTCATCACTGCAGTTGCCGCCACGCTTCATCTGTGGTCATGCAGAATGCGCAGCGCTGCATGCCAGGTGGACGGGATGAGCAAACAGGACGCAGCAGCACGGCTGATACTGCTTAACTTGTCTTAACAGATCACAGCACTGATGAATTTTAAACATCTGACCGACCACCCACAAATTTTTATTTAGTCTTGTCTCATTGAGCTAGCTATAACAAATTAATTTTGTCATCACTAATGTTGATGAAAACAACACTGATTTGAAGGCAAATATTCACTTTATTTGAATTGAGTTTTTACATATGCATATATATATACATACATATATATATATATATATATATATATATATATATATATATATATATATATATATATATAAATAGAAGAGCTATTTATGTATATATTTTATATCTTTTTATTCTTATTTTTTTATCTTTATTATATTGTGTAGTTGGATGTGTGTATATATTATATAAAACTAACTGGAGCGTGTAACAAAATTAATTTCCCTCTGGGATTATTAAAGTATTTCTGATTCTGATTCTGAAAAAATACCTTACACTTTTATACACTTACACTACCAACACTTATATTACTTTAAATGTCATTATATAGAGGTAAAGTATTAAAATCCATCATAAGGTGGTTCAAGTAAAATCAGTATTCTGCTGTTTTCTTAATAAATCACCACATTCTTCATCCAGGTTTGTGCCAGAAGGGGGTCTACCAGACTCCTGGGGACCCTGCTCATGTGTCCCTTCTTCTGGAGGAGTTCACTCGTGATGCACGCAATGTGAAGCTGAGGAAGAAGGAACATAAGCTAGAAGATGTAACGGACACCCTGAAGAGCTTCTTATCCCACACAGAGGATGCACTTCTGACCAAGGAGCTCTATCCATACTGGGTGTCAGCTCTGGGTATGTGAGGTGGAAAGGTAGTGTTTGGAAAGACTCAAAAGCAGAACAGCAGAACACCAGCCTTTCTGAAAAAGATTACTTTTTTCTTTTTCAGTATACAGAAATGTGCTTTTAACTCATTTATGACTTTATTTCAACTCTATGTCAGCATGAAATCATAAGACAAACAACCTCAGTCAAGAACAATTAGAATTAGTTTGTATTTGGTACAGTTTTTCTATAATATATATGCATACAGGCTTTATATAGACATAAAACCCATATTAAAAACGGGGGCAAATGTTTTAAGTTACACCTGATGCGCTTTTTTACCTGTCAGAAAATTACAGGTTGTCCAACCACCCTTATTGGCTGAAATAGTGGAAATTCCTGGCTTTTTGGTATAGTGTGCATACATTTCCTTCAAAATAGTGTGCTTCTTTCATTCTTAAACTGGTTTAGATGTATGTTTGAGACCATGAGACTGTTTAGCAACTGTTGCTTACTGGGCCATGTAATCATCTAGTAATCCAAAAGTTGTTCCATGTGAGGGTCAGGGTGCCTTTAGGGTAACTGAATCCATATTTATCCATATTTAAATACAGTATATCAAGCCATTTATTAATTTTCTTCTCATGTTTTCTGTGCGGTTTTTGCAGACGAAAAGGAGGAAAAGAAGAGGGTGAAGAAATATTCAACTTTCATAGAGAGTTTGCCAAAAGTCTACAGGTCGACCCTTAATGCCTTGCTGCAGCATCTGTACAGGTATGTGCGATCAAACTCAAGTCACGATACATTTAGTTTGGTGCGTATACTGCAAGTCAGGAGAAAGGCATTTTAATTTTAACACCTTGAAAAGAAAATTATAAGGAAAGAGCTTTAATATATGCAAATCAAGCACTTTCACACACGTAAAGGTTATGTAAAATACATTATATATGATTATGCATGTATTATTTGCATATCCTGATTTGGATATATTTTATTGTGTATTTATGCTAAAAGTCTTGAAACAAAATTGCATTGGATATTTTTTTTAACAAAATGATAGTTTAAAAATGAAATTCATCAAAACAGCTTTCATATCTTACAAGTGTAAGATGATTTCCCAATGGAAATGCATTCTCCAGCCTGTGTTAACCTTGTTTCTTTTTTTAACACTATTGAACTTTTTTTGAACGGCAACTCAAAGGGGTGGAGCTCAAAGTGTTGGAATTTGTTTGACTGAATGAATGTGCTTAAATATATACGCTCTATGGTTCTAACATGTTTAGGTAAATATGAATTCATTTGAAGAGGTAGTACAAAGCTTAAAGGAATAGTACACCCAAAACATGATTAGCCTTCATTTTCTACTCACCCCCATGCTGAACAACACTCTGGAGTACTTTTTTGATATCTCAAATGCATTTGGAGATCTGGGAGGCTTCTTGCTGTCTGCTGACATTCAAATAATGGAGGTCCATGGCGCCCGAGGCAGAAAGGTCCATAAAAGTCCACAAAAAACGTGTCAATATTCCTCCATACAGCTCGTCCAATGTATTCCAAGTGTCCTGAGTGGGTAGCGTCCATAATTTACTCGAAACGAAGTCATTTAGAATGTTTTTAGAGCATAAACAGTAGTGTATAGGATTTCCTAAAAGCGCGCGCCTGCGAGTTCACGAGCCTACGGAAACCGCGGCAGACCAAACCAGATGAAAGTGCACATTCAGCGTCTGCTCTTGATAATGCAAGCGTAGAAGAAGAAATTTGCTGTTTACCTGTGCAAAGAAAGAAACAACGAAAGAAAAATGTCTGAGGACTTCAGTGTTGAGGAAGAGCATGAGTTCTTTACCGAGCTGAATGCGCACTTTCATCTGGTTTGGTCTGCCGCGGTTTCCGTAGGCTCGTGAACTCGCAGGCGCGTGCTTTTAGGAAATCCTATACACTACTGTTTATGCTCTAAAAACATTCTAAATGACTTTGTTTCGAGTAAATTATGGACGCTACCCACTCAGGACACTTGGAATACATTGGACGAGCAGTATGGAGGAATATTGACACGTTTTTTGTGGACTTTTATGGACCTTTCTGCCTCGGGCACCATAGACCTCCATTATTTGAATGTCAGCAGACAGCAAGAAGCCTCCCAGATCTCCAGATCCATTTGAGATATCAAAAAAGTACTCCAGAGTGTTGTTCAGCATGGGGGTGAGTAGAAAATGAAGGCTAATCATGTTTTGGGTGTACTATTCCTTTAACAGGGCTGGCAAAAACTGAGAAGAGTCTTGTATAAGTAGAACAAGTACGGTAAAAGTAACAAACAAAGAGCATGAATTAAGGTTTATGTTTTTTAAGTGGCCATGTTTTTATTGTTTTCCAACCTTATAAATGTCTTTCAAAGATTTTCTTTTGAGATTTTGCAGATTTCCTACCAATTCCTGTTGCTTTTAGACCTTTTCCTTTTCAGCATATCTATGCATTAACAATCTAAATTCAGCAGACAGTCTGGGAACTGGCTTATTAGCCTTTTTTGATGTTGGTCCTTGGAAGCAAAATATAACTAATACTTTATAACTTTAAGCTTGTTTTGTCTTTAAACAAATTGGTCACTTCCTCTTACGTTTAAAAGACTAAAATTGAACCACCACTCCCCAATCACCTTTGATTTGCTATTTTTCTTTACTAATTAATGTATTGTCCCTTCCTTTCTGCAAAAAATACTTTCTATGCTTAGTTTAATCTATCTTTTGTTAAGTTTTTCCTTTTGCCAATCTTATTTGGTTTCGAAGTCATAGTTATAAATACTGTACAAATGGTAAGCTGGCAGGTTCTTCAAAATGCAAGCTTAATTAGAAAAGGCTGTTTACTGTTGAAGAAACTCTGTCCTTGGGTTGAAAATGTTGAATAAATTCCTTATTGTTTGTACGATTTGCCCATGTTTCCAGTCTCAAACAGATTGTGTGACACATTATTTAAAACGCCTGCAATTAGCAAACATATTGCAGAACTCCTTGGAAAGAATGCCTCTGTTTATAGCTCAGCACGGGTTTTTTAGATTTTTTATTATTTAATGTTATTCCCCTAAGTTGCTAGACTTGAATATCTGAAATTTTATATTATAGCTTTAAATATACAGAAAATCTAGCTTTATTGTCAAGCTTACTGGTGTTAAACAGGAGTGTAGTATAGAAAAAACAACACAAATTAGCTAAACATCTGAACAATGGATAGAAAGTTTAAGAGAAGACCAGCTTCACTCTCTGGACCTTGTCCCACTGAAGCTATGCACCACCAACCTGTTCTTCAACCTCTAATTAGATTAAGAAGCCAACACTCTGCTATCTTGATGTCCTTTTCACTGATGCTCACTTTACACACCTCTCCCTAAGGTACCTCCCATGGCGTATTGTCTCTTAGCTGTTAATATATAGACTGCTTTAGATTGCTTCATGAATGTCTAACTCACCTGTGCTGAGTTTGGCCCAAAGCCTTTTATTTTAATCAATGTTTTCTATGCTGTAAAGATGTAGGCTGCTGGTGCTGAGCTGTCTACGGCTGTATCTTTACATTCAGGTGTTGTTTTTTTGTTAAGCACTTTTTCTTTCCCGGTTCAGGATTCAGCAGTCCTCCCACCTCAACGAAATGCCAAGTGAAAAACTGGCCGCTGTCTTCTCCTGCTGCCTCTTCCAGACTCAAGGACAGACTTCCCAGGAAATAAACGTGATCCGTGACCTAATCAGTAACTATGTTACGCTTTTTAGTGTAAGTAAAAAGTAGTTTGCTACTTGTTAAAAGTTTATGCAATATTTAATATTGATGGTTTAAAAAAAAGAGATGATTTTGAAATTTTGCCTAAGAAGAAAGCCAAGTTATACTGACTTGAGATAGGTCTTCCTCCTGGGAAGTTAGGTAACATCCAACTTTTCATTGCATAAAGAATCGTTGCATAATTTGTTGAAAAAAATAGCAGTATACTAGCTTTTACTTTGCATTGTGTCATATACAGCTGCCAACTTCCTTCTCCACACACAATCTGCACACACTGCCTCCCAGAGACAATGAAAAGTTAAATTAAAAAGAAGATTGTGGAAAAAAAATAGGAGGTCGACTTGAACCAAATACTAATAATGAAATTCTCCTTTTAAAATATTTTATTTTAAGTAGCTAATTTCATCTTAATGTTCTACATGTTCACCCTATTTTTCTTTTATTTCATATATACATTATTCAAACACAGGGAATAAAAGAAAAGCCTCAGCTGTTAAAGGCTGCTTTTTGCCATTAGAACAACTCTATCTTCTAATATAACCTTTCCCAAGGTTTGACCATATATTGTCTTTGATCAGTTTCTCTTTGCACAATTCTTTCAGATTATTACAGGTTATCTCTTAGGTTTCCTTCTCTAGGATTTAGGTACAGGGCCTTTGAACAAGCTTAATTTTGTGTCTGGTAAAAGCTTTCATTCAAAGGTCAATATGCTGCTGGTGTTTTGCATTATCCAAGTGTGCTTGAGCTTAAGGTGATGGCTTGACGTTCTCCTTCTGTTAAAGAGCAGAATTTATGATTCCATCAATTAAAGTTAGTTGTCCATCTCCTGGAGCAGCAAATCATCAGTGTTTTTTATTGGCAAATATGAGACGGCCCTATATATATATATATATATATATATATATATATATATATATATATATATATATATATATATATATATATATATATATATATATACACAGACATATATTTTTTTGACACTCTAGGATGCTGTTTTTGCTTGATCTCTTACCACTTACCATAACTGAGGCAAATAAGTTCTGCAGTGCATTTGTTGTTGTGTTTTTGTACGTTGTCTGCTCTCTCTTACCATAGCCTGTTGGGTACTAAAGCCTTAACCATCTAAATAGTCATTTTTATGTGTCAGAAACTTTATTACTTATTTGTTCCTATTTTATATATATTTTTTTATGATTGGGCTGGGATGTGTTTTGCTTGGATCTTTTATCCTTAGTTTGTGCTGCAGTATAACTTGTATCTGTGTGATTTCCAGATCAAACCAGTTTAGGAGTTAAGGATATTTAGTAGAATTTCACAAATTTTTTTTCATGCAAGACCACAAGCTTTTGATCATGATTACCTTTATGCCCATCCATCCATTTTCTGTCACTTATCCATCAAGGGCAGATATTGATGAAAGGTGGGATACACCTTGGCCAGGTTGCCACTCTACCCCAGAAATGCACACAGACTTATAACTAAAGATCCAATACGTGGATCGGATATTGGTCATTTAGAATCCACTATCAAATCAATGATTTGATAGTGGACATTAAATCTAATGCATTTAACATGGAACTCTTATTCCTCTTTTTTTGTTATTTATTTATTGATGAATAATATAAACTACAGTACATGTATGTTAATTTTTTACCTTTTTTTAACAGTGTGTTAAAATGTGTTCATTCATGAAAAAGTTAAATTGGATCCAAATTGGCTGATATGCTCAGCCGGTATCGGATCAGAAAAAACTGGATGCATCTCTACAAATGATCATGCAAACACACACTCAATCCTAAGGGGTAATTTAGAGATGCCTATGAACCCAACTATGGAAGGAGAGAACCCACACATGTATGGGGAGACATACAGACTCCTTGCAGAAAGACCCCTAGGCCGAAATTGAACCAAGGCAGCAGTACTACAAATTACATCACCATAATAGTTGATAAATGTAATTATAAGTGATAAAATATTCTGAAATATTATATTAAGAAGTCTTGAAAAAGCACAAAACTTTTTTTTTATTCAAACACAATCTGAATTATCTGGAATGTAACCATATTGTGTATCTAAACCAGATGCAGTTATGACTTTCTTTATAACTGAAACATCTGGGTAGCAGAACTATTCCTGCCATCTCTCTACAACCAGCTTTACTCTTTCCTGATTCATAGATGTGTAGGAGAATGGTGTAGGATCACCCTTACCCTTGCAGAGCTGCGTGGCACACAGGATACACAGCACATCTGCTAATTTCCTCATAAAGCTTCTCGATATTTCTCTCTTTTCAGATGTTACAGAAGCATTCGCTACAAATCGTTTCGAGACGCCATCATTTGCATGGCAAATAGCCATAAAGCACAGAGCGAATGCACTCAAAGTAACATAAAAAGAGAGAAGATGTCTCAGTAATTAAAGTTTTGGGTTTGTGCCGGATGTCGTCGGCAGGCTCTATTATCAGGTCCAAACACACACATTGAGTTTTGAGAGTCCCCCTCCTCTCCCGCTATCTTACCCACCATTTCTATGACTAATAAAAGGGATTGTTTTTTTGAAAATAATAAAGAAGTTTGAAAAAAAAGTTAGAAAAAGAAATGTAATTTCCCCAACAGATCTTTAAGAGAGAAGACTAATCACTTGGTAGCTGAGCGGTATTAACACTCACAGCCAACTTATTCTTGAGAAATATTTCCATTAAGGACCTGCTTCTGTTGCTAATTTTAAGCCCCTCCTTAAGTGTTGGATAGACCTGGCCTTGTGTTTTATATTCATTGTGTCTTTCAAAGGTACTCACTCGCAGCCTTTGAACATTTTTAAGTCATTTCACCGTTTTTGTTTGTTTGGGATTTTTCTTTTTTTGGAAGGGAGTAGGTGACTAACCAACACAAATCATATGGGTATTTTAATTTCCTTCCCAGATGGAAGCCACTCTAGTTGATGATCCAGTCCAGGTGGCCAATCAGTTCAACCAGTTAAGGAGCCCAAAAAAATTCCAGCCGCAGTTTAAAGAGCTGCGCTACAAGATCTCCGTACATTTTTCAATAACTTAAACATCTTATGTCTAAACCTAAACATTTAAAATTTCTCACATCAGTTTTTTTTTTCTTAACTGATTGCTTGCACAAAATGTAAGAAACAGCTTTAACCACAAAATGACCTCAGGATCACAAAATAAGGCAGTGCCCCCTTTTCCAACTTTGTAAGTTTAAATGTGTAAAATGTGACAGTAGTGACTGGCATAGTAAGCAGACAGATTTCTTATTTCGTTCATAAAACACATACGAACTCTTCCATTTACATAAAAAATCTCTTACCCAGTAATCACCAGAGCTTGGAAGTATATATTCTTGAGTAACTTTATGAACAACAAGTTTTTTCTGCTATTGTTATACTGCACTATACTTTTTACATTAGTCTTTTTTTTTTAAGTAACACTACTTTATTTTCACGTGTTCACCTGTAGTTACTTCATAAAATGATGAACAAAAATGTTTTTGTCAAAAATAATCCAGATGTAGAGTTTGTATAGAACCTTTATTGTTCAGCCTGTTGTCCCATTAAGAAGTCAGTTATTATGCTGTAAAGAGAGACTCACAGTGGGAATAGACACAAATGAAATAAGTTCTTTGGTCGTCAGGACACGTGATGCTGTAAGTCAACATAAGCTTGGATATGGAAGGTAATTTAGCACATTTACGTGTCTCGGGAATGTGCATTCACTTATACGCAGGTCGACTGCAACCGGTTAAAGAGGAATATTTACGATCGTTTGCAGTTTAGAACATTTGTTGAATCTGATGTGTTGCGTTAGTAAAAGTACACAGTGGAAGAAAGCAAGAGAAATCTGTGACAAGAACATAAGAATGACGCTGCATGAGGCCCCATATATAGAATATATATATTGTATTTTCCGAACTATAAGCCGCTAATTTTTCCCACGCTTTGAACCATGCGCCTTATAAGTAGGTGAAGCTTTTCTATTGATTTTTTTCTATCTGCCAGAGGAGGAAGTCAAAGTTGGGTAGCAAAGATGACAGGTGTGAAAATTGAACTTTCGGCAGATGTCGTTTGGCCGATGTGGTGAATGGGGAAGCTGGGCCTTCGCCTTAATGAAGAGCATCTTGACAAATGATTGGCTTTGGAGAAGGTGCTGTCCTCATCCATTGGCTAAAGCTCAAGCGCGGCACGTCAGCGGGTGGTGGAAGTTAAGCTGATTAAAAAATAGTCCAGGTTGAATTTGTCAAAGAACGCTACTGCCAACTACAGGTTTGTGACGTCACAGTGCGGTATCGGCTGTTGAGCAAGTCCCAGTGCTGTATCTGGTGTTTGTCACAACGCGCTATTATCCAAGTCATCTTGAAAACATTCTTCTTTTAAATGTTGGCTACATATTACGTGTTTTGTTTTTTTTATGGCCAGAAGTTCGATGGCAAATCCTCTTTCTTTAAGTTGGCAATCCAATGACCCGGACTGCAGTAACCCATCCGTGGTGTATCATAAATCGGAAAGGTGAAATAATAATTTTTTTTTTTCACTTTTACCTTTTACCTGATGACAACATACATACAACTGCCATGCATGTGTGCATTGGCAGTTTGACTTTAGCTCTCAGAAATTTCAGTTGTGAAGTCCTCTTTAAATCTTAAATAATAATACTTAAATAATTGTTGTTGATTGCAGGTGTGTCTAGTGGTTTACATAGATTTTGACTGTAAGGTGTGGAGAATGGCGCTAGGCTTACCGCACCGTGACGTTGCTGCTGGAAGATGTCAGGAGTGAGGTGTTACTATATTTGGGCAAAGATGGCCAGTCCTAGACTCCGTGATCGCAACGAATATTATTATTATTTTTTTTTACAGATTAACGCTAAATTCATTAAATCACCAAAAATGTATTAGTTTTAGGTATAAATATTGATCCATTGATCATTCCTCGCTGTCATGTATGAGTTTACAAATAATTTTTAAACTGATGTGTAAATCACATTTGATTCAGTAGTTGAGGCTGCAAATGTCGTCATCTTTTTTTTCTTTTTATGGCAGAGTAAGAGACGGGGTTGTGACTGATGTGTTTGCTTTGCAAACAGGCAATCATTACGTGTCATGAGGAGATAAAAATGTCTGGTTTAACTAGGTTAGTATTCCTTCCAATTAAATAACTGCAAAACAGCTGAATGAAATGCAGTCAAAGTGTAAAGCGTCTTTGCTTGAAAGAGGTGGAACGGGGACGGGAGTGGAAATATTTCCGACGTACAGTAAAATATTTTTTTTACTCCAAAACTCCATAAACTGCATTCAAACGAAAACCTGGACAGAGTCCTGTTGGCACGAGCCACAGCAAACTGGGGGGAAAGCCACATGTGGCTTGAGAGCCACGCGTTGACGACCCCTGATCTGGTTGGAGTCTTATGTTGCATGTAAGATATGCAAGCTGTTTTTGCACAGTTATAAGTAATATTTCTTACACATGTCAAAAGATTCCCACCTGAGATGGGGATCTTTGTGGCTCCTCCAAAGTCTTGAAACACTGTTTATTATTTGGATACTGTTATGAAATATATCTGCTCTAAACTTCTGAACAACCTTATTCCTAACCTGTCTGTTGTTTTCCTTGTACTTCAAGCTGCTACCTGTCAAATGTAGTTATTTAACAGACTTTTAAGACCCTTGAGAAACAAAGCATTTATGCTGCAAATGACATCTGCTCACTAATTTGATTACTTCTAAGTTAAATTGGGTTTACTGGAATTTACGTAGAGTTGTCGGAGTAAAAGGGGGGGCGCATCACATTTTTTTCTCCAATTAAAGTTCTGATTTATTAAAAAAAATGTTGTCCTCTTTTTATTTAACTTTAGACATTAATAAACTATAAATTGCCAATTTATTACATTTAATGCAAATATTATACAACTACAGGCTGACTTTGTGTGTGTTTAGCGGGGGTGTCCAATTGTGTGTGCTGATATGTTTCTATGTTGTCTCAAACAGGTCAATGAAGAGCAGGTGCAACAGATGGAGACAGAGAATAGCTTCATCATCCGCTGGAATGAAAAAAAGGACACAGTGGTAAGTCGCCCCACACAACCCTTATAGAAATGCATGTTCAAGAGCGTCTAGTGTGTACGTGTGTGTAGCATTGTGTGCACATAGTTCTGTCTGCACGCAACAGGGGACTCAGATGTAGGATTCGTTGCTCTCTTGTTGTTTTTTCTAGCAGAAATGAGCAAGGGATGCAAAGGGAACAGAAGCCGGGATTTTGTTCTCGTTGACCTTTACAGCAGGTACTTTACGCCTGAATGATGGGAAAAAAAAGTCTCTTGGTTTAAATAAGTTAGTGGAAAATTAAATCCCGTGGTGCCGCTGAAATACGAATGGAGCTGTTTATGAAGGTTTTTCTGCCCCCACAATCTTCTCTCAAACCTGTCCTTTCTGCTTCATAGAACGTCGGGCCTGAGGGTAACTCATAGCAAAGCTTGTGCAGGTAACAACTGCACAGACTAAGATGGGTGTTTAGGTTTTTGTGTTGTAATAATTTTTTTTTTAAATGGGAATGTTATTTTTCATTTTGATATTTCAAGTTATTTAGATTTCTAGAAAGATAAAGGTTGTGCCATTTATATTACATTAAGTTAATGAAGTTGTGTGCCTATATCTTGGGGATAAAATTGCATGCTAAAGAGATACTCTGACTAATTTATTGGTACATTAATCATCTTACTTTTCTCTTCCTTTGTCACTTGCTTTTAGGTGTTATTTCTGTTGGTGTTGAGGTGCCCTTGTTTGTTGGTTAGAAGCTGAACACAGGGTTTCCTCATATTTTGGACAATCTTGTTTTAATACCAGTCGCTATCAGTGTTTCAGACCTTAGATAAGATGCATGATCCCATCGGCATATAGGATTTTCTTTAATCCTCTTTTATCATCCTCAGCTGCATGACTGCACTCAGCCACACTAAGCTTTAACAAGTCCGAATTATACCCTGTAACTTGGACATGCAAACTTACAGATAATAAAGGAAAAAGATTCCTAAACAAACTCCTTAGAGTGAAACAAATATTGAAGTGGAATATTTTTGTATGTTTTATTATCTTAGAGTTTAGGATTCTTGTAGCAGAGTTATTTACTATAACCATAGTAAAGGACTATGTCACAATCTCTCGAATGCTGGATGCTCAACATTTTTTTTATTTGACTTGTTGGTGCCTGACAATGTATGCAGCGTTGTATTTTCATAGACATTTTTCCTCGTTATGCTAAATATGTGATGCGAGTTTTTTAAATCACAAGAAATAAACCCATTTCATGTAACAGTTAAAAGTTACACCATTAATAAATGAAATTTTACAGCATTCCTCGAAATCTCTTAACAGAAGGGCAGCTTTCATATTTATAAGTATTTTATCTTTAGGAGACAAAACTTCACCAAAGTGGACTTTTAGGGCATTTTATAAAACATAAAACCTCATAATGACTCCAGTTAAATCTGCAATAAAAGATGAAGACAAATTCTACTTTTTTATTGTTGGTAGCAGGGAAAAAAAATTGTAAAGCTGTGAAAATCAGTGATTAAAAAACCAACTGAGTTTAGTCCAACCTTTATAAATCTGTGGGTGGCAAATTACATTTTCATAAATTTTTATCATGTGAGAGTGGTGAGGAGATGTGTTGCAGTAAAATGGAAGAATTCAGAAAAAGGCATTTGACTATATGGCTCTTACAGTGTTCTTGAACATGTTTTATGCAATATTTCCATCATTTTCTAGACCTAATTAGCCGAGGATGTGCGCACAAAAAAACTAGAACTTTGACTTATAATCTGTTTTCAATGTACAGACATTCTATATTTAAATCTTGTCTTTGTGATTTTTAAGTGTTCATCAGAAAAACAGCCTTGAGAAGAAAATTCATATCTGTGGTGTTTCCAGTCCAATATGTTCAGTCAGTCAGTCAGTCAGTCAGTCAGTCAGTCAGGAAGGAAGGAAGGAAGGAAGGAAGCATTGAATCTATAAATATTTCTCTAAACTCTTAAGCTTTTACTGAACCAATATAACATAATTGTTTCACTCCTACTAAAATTATCTAACGGTTCCTCCTTCAGATTTCTTGTTTTGCACACCATACGTTTTCCTCCCTCATACAATGTGGTGAGTGCGCATGCTAACAGTGTTTTTGTCTTAACTTCAGATCCTACTTGGCAAACATTTTTCATAGTTTCTCCTCATAAAAAAAGATACAAAAATCAACAGTGGAATAAAATAACATTTACTTTTGGTTTAATTACCTCTTCATCTTGTTTTCATTGATTGTTATTTTAGCTATAGAGAAATACTGAAGCTAAATATTAATATAAGTAAACATGAATGTATTTGAAGAAGCAGTTTTTTTTAGATATGGATGTGTTTTATATATCCACTCCAAGATTTCCCTGTGTCCTTTTTTTTCTTTTTGATTACTTAAGGCACATTGAAGGGTCAACTAGCTCTAAGTAAAATGTATTTGGCAAATAAAACATGTTTTTTACTTTTTTTTTTTTTTTTTGTCAGCAGAAATGATTTTGGCCTGTTGAACTCACTAATGGGTGCCATTATTGCTAATTTTCTTATTATTTAATCATGAACACTGAACTTAATAGAAGCAAAAGGGGCAACAATATTCCATATTTTAGATACGCTAACATTTTGGAGCACATATGATAAACTTTTACAGTAATTTTGGAAGGCATTCATAGTTTACCACTTTTTAAATTGTATGGGAAAGCTTGAGTCCCAAATCCTTACAAAAAAGGCTATACTGTAAGAGCTTTTCCAGAGCGGTGAATGTCAATAACCTGATTTCAAATCCTTTCTTTCATTTTTTGGGTGCTTAATGGTGTGCTCCTTTTTAAAATCCTATAGCGTACTACCTGAAAAAGATTGGTCTGTTAAATCATATTCGTGCTTATCAGTTTGCCTTTGTCTGGAATAGCAACTCTTTCATATCCGGAAAGATTTAAGAGAGACAAAAGGGCTAAAAAGAAGAAGAAATCTATGAGGGAGCAACTATATTTTCACTGCTCCATATTCTGCAGGTGAAGCTCCCGAAGGTCCTTATATTAAAGGCAGGGATTGGCAAAGATGCATCCTTGAAAGGACAGAATAGCTAGGTGTACATTGGGGAGTAGGTGAATCAGAGATATAATGAGGTGCAGGCAGTGTCTTGCCTTTTAAGCTGGTACTGACTCTAAAATCAATACTCTACATTTACAACCAGCACGGGCATGGTTTTTATTAACTACAAAAATGCCTTGATTCAATCTAATTTTCCTCACTTGCGGCTCCACAGATTCAGCAGCCTCAAAGAGATCTCTCTGCCTTCACACAAAAGTGAATAGCAGGAGGGAGAAAGAACAGAGCGTAACAACGTGGCTCCATATCCGCATGTAACATTTTCACAATTACAGCTTTTTGCTCCATTGGTTTAAATGACTGTAATTTCTGAGTCATTTTAGGGCCATAAGAGTCAGAAGGGGGCCTATCCCTCTTATTGTAAGACAGCTCAAGTCATTAATGGACCTCGCTTCACCTGCCCATTGAAATGACAAAGGGAATGTTACCTTAACTTCAAGGTAGCTAAAGAAAAAGGAATCCCTTCATGCTCACTTAGTTTTCCATTTTCTGGAAAGGGTAAGAAAAAGACCCAGTAAGTCATCAGAACCTTGGAAATTTAGAATCCTTTTACTAAATATAACTTAATTAAAGATATGACTGTATTTGACAAAACATTAGGAGCTTTAAAGAAATGTATAATGTTCCTTTTAGTAATTGCATTTCCAAACTATTAATTTCAACCTCATATCTGTCAACTGTTATAAGTAAAATTTCACCTCTGTTATTGAAAACTGAAGATTTGTTTAATTCATAACAGAAGTTTGGTCAAATATTTCAAGAAAGAACACAGTGCATGATTCGGGGTTTCAAATGAATTGCCATCCCATGCCTGATCCAGTGAAAGGTATAGGTGAACTAAGCTTGAGCCTGGGCCCCCCAAACCTGCAGGGACCAACCAGAAGTTCTTGAATCTTAAGGTAGACAATTGGTCAAAAATATTATTTATTTAGAATAATACTACTTTTCACTGCAAAAATGATCAAGGAATTAGTCAACATTTCTTAGATTAAGTGTATTTACCCCTGATTTAAGTAGGTAAATAATGTGATATGCCAATGGAATTAAACATTTTACTCTTGAAATAAGACAATTGGATATTTGCTTTTTTTAAATGGAAATTGTCTTGTTCCATTGGCAAAGTGTCTCACTTACCTAATCAATTCATGGAAAAATGCACTTATTTTAAGAAAAAAATTTGTTATTTAGATTAATATTTTTTTCAGTGTTGAATTAGAGCTGGTAGATATGACTTCAAATCAATATGATAAATAAACGCACGATAAATGTTCTGGCTCCTTTATCAGAAATAAAGGCATGTGCAGGAAATGCAACTGATCTATTTATTATTTATTTTTTGAATAAATCACATTACATATTTCTTTAAATTAAATGATTAACATCTTGTACCCATTCAGGTTTAAACATTCAAATATGTCTCATTGAGCAGGAGAAAATGTTACCTCTCTTGCAAACATTTCTTAATGGAGCCTTTTGTACATCTTTGAATTCAACTGCATGGCTGTGCCGTAGGTGGTTGGGGTTGATTGTGTTACTTTGGGTAGTCCCAACAGTTTTCAGACAAAATGCAAAGTTTGTGTTTGTTTGCTTAACATCTATGGTGTGTGTTTGGTGCCACAGAACTGAGCATGCAGTGAGAATACAGTGCATCTTTAAACTTGCACACCCTTACTCCTTATGCCCGCGCAGACTCGGACTCTGACAACGCGCTCTAGATTTCTTCTCTGCATGCTCAGCCTCATCTCTGCTATCGCTCAGCTCCACAGGATTAACTGATGTAATTGTGTTTACAGCTGTGTTGGACAAAACACAGCCTTAGTACTAATGGTAAAAATCGGGTATATTGCCCAGACCTACTTTTTCAAAAACTCAAAGTATTATCATTGTCTGTTAAAATCTGAGTAGTCAAATTCAATATCCTTCTTTTTCCCTCAGTTTGTTTATAAATACACTTCAATAAAGTATAACCAATTATATGCATTTTCCTTTAAGCTTAGCCATGCAAACTTGCCCCCCTGCCCCAGATTCTTTTAAATCTGTATTTAAAACTTGGGCAACAGTGGTGTTGGATGCAGTGGTTCGCCCTGCAACCGAAGGGTTGTTGGTTCAGTGGTAATGTTCTCTGTGGAGCAATACAGTAAGTGAAATTTCACCACTAGGTGAGCGGTTGAGCCCACCTACTGTCTGTAGACCTCAAGAAGAAAGGGCACATCTATTTACCTCAAATCCAGCTGCAACCCCCCTCACCCACTCACTTTTTTCTGCATATTTGCAAAGATAAATATGCAGCAAAACAGCAACACCTTTAATTGAAAGATGTCTTGTGAAGAACTGAGTCCCTCATAACTTTATCATTCTGTCAGCAAAAGAAGTTTATCTTGGCAAGCGATCATCTTCAGGTTAACATTTCAGTCCACTGAACTTTCCCTCTGCCATTTTGCTCCTACCTGACACTGCTCTCATGGTGTCATTTTATAGGCAGCGAGAACCTGAGTGGCAGCTCTTGATATTGATTAACATGCAGACCAAAGTAGACCAGCATGTAAACATGAAACAGGGTACAACACAGAGAGATATATTCCATCCTAAAAGAAACCTTTATTTTTCCCACTTTATTTTATTTTCTTTAATAATCAATTATTGATTATTGCTCATTTAACAGAAGGAAGGGCCAACAATACATTCAGCTTAAGGCAACACCTTGAACCAGCCAAATGTTTATATGGGTGGAAACTAGTTTCCTTGTTGACCCTAAACACACACCTACCAAAGTCAGGAAGGAAGCCGGTCTGAGCTAAGTGAAAGTTAGAAAGACCAAGGAATATTCCTGGGAAATCATCTAGCACAAGAGACGCCCTAGTCCAGTTTTTCTGATCAAATTAGGGCTGCAATTAATGATTATTTTGCTTATCGGTTAATCTATAGAATTTTTTTTTTCAATTAATAAATGGATAGCAAATGGTCCCTTGAATAAGATTTATTTTACAGATTTAAACCAAGTGAAACTAAAATGTTTCTACTTGAGGAGTTCTGGGTAGAAAATATTGGCAGACAAAACATTTTGCTTTATCTTAAATGCAAAATATTCATGTATAGTTTTTACAATTTTGATATAATTATAATAATGGGTTGCTCCATCAGCAAAATGTATCTTTTAGAATCTCTATGCTCCATTTAACGATTAATCAGTTAGTAAATTAGTTGACAATTATTTCAATAATCGATTAATCATGATTTATTCGATTAATTATTTCAGCCCTAAATCAAATCTGATACTGATATCTGGGATGAGCGTATCGGCTGATACTCAATACAATCCAAAACTGCTGTTGAATGAATGAACCATTTACCTGTGAGTAAAGGCATCAGTTGAAATAAACCTTTTTAAAGAAGTGAATCAAACACGGGTAAAAAGCACTCTCTTCTGTGCATTGTGAAATAACTGGGGTTGCAAACAATTGTAGGGACTAGATTGATGCATCTGTATCCCTGTATATATCAATAATAATAAAAAAAAGAAATGTTTGGATCGGAATGAGCTTTTGTTTCCCTGAGCTATTTCAACTGTATTAGTTTATGGAAATGGCAACTTTGAATCAACTTACTAAATGTTGGAAAAAGTTGTCCTTTTAGAAAATGAGTACATACACTATAAAGAAGATGGAAGCACATTTGTGGAATAAGTTCAGATGAAGAAAACCTTTATGTCACATATTTGATCAACTGTTTCCGCTGCTGGTGTCCTGAATCCAAGCATTAGACTTGCATTTCTTTCCTAACGTCTTCGGATGCCATATCCTCAATAGTAGCTGATGTTTTTGCTACAAATTAATTTAAATCTTGATCTATTACTGATGTTAAATTAATTCCAAACCAGATAGTAACATGTGTAATTCATATTTTTTTTTAAGTTGACACATTTAGAAGTTTAAAATTCACATGAGGACCGGAGGGAAACATTGCAATTAAGGCATGCTACAAGAGATCTTTCCCTCCTACAGCTATAAACACCTACAATGAAGAAACCCTTATGATGTGAGTTAGAACCACATCTGACCTCCCTTTGGGATAAATCACTTTTTTTCTCATATTCAAATTTTATTAAAGCTTTTTTTTTTTTTTTTAGATATCTGTTGTAAAAACAAACAGGGTTTTCAAGCAAACAAGCTTGAAAATGTGAACATTGATTCAATCAGCCTTTTTGAAAAGTATTTATTTTTAGGGTTTAAGGTAAAGTCCAGACATTTGCAGGTACCTTTTTTTCACATTTAAATTTTTCATCCGAAATATTCCGCCCAGCTTATTTATAGTCTGTTGCCAAAGGACACTACAGTGATTTGTTATTATTATTTGTCAAATGGTAAAAAGGCCTTTTCTTTCAAGATTTGTTTCCAGTTTGTCACTGAAAATATTTTCCTAACTTTAAACCTTTGTCTACCTTTCTGATGCTCTCAACATGTTCCTTTTGCTCTAGGCGCATCAGGACACCGTATTTTCTGATTGAACTGGAGCTGCTTGTGGTTGCATTAGCATTCACATTGTTTTAACTCCTTTAACAGTTTGAACATGCTTTAATTTGCTAGAATACCTTTAATAGAATAGCAATTTTCATAAATTACATTATGTTTCTTTTTACTTTTAGGAGTTTTGTTTCTTCCTGAGGGTCCTCTTAGACCACAGAGCCCATTCTGGCACTTAACCTTCCTCTCTACAAATACTAAGAGTCTTTTCTAATGCATGCTATAAATCATTGCTAAAGTAGCACACAAAGACTATTCAGGATGCCCTCGAAATCTTTTTTTTTTAAACTTGCTAACTAAAAATCTACTTATGTTAAGCATTTTATTTGTGTTATAAATATAAGAACAAACCGGTGCCTCTAACTTCTAAGTGTTTCCGTCTCACACATGGTCTCTTTATTTTGTCAGGTTATGCTTTTTATTAACACTACATTTTATTTTACTGCTATGGCAAACAAAGATCTTGGGTCTCCACAATTACTTGAAATATTTATTTCTCACTGTTCTCTGTTATCATATTTTAGCACTTTTGAGATGTTATTTGTTAAAAACAGACAAATTGACAAACCATATATATATATTTATTTTTACCTTGTTCCTCTACAGTTCTGTCCAGCGGGGGATTTGATCTTCGAGGTGTACCTTGAAAGGCGAGAGCCAGAGCAATGCTGTTTAATAAAGGTGAGTGTGTGTGTCTTATGCATAGGCTGTTGCTTTCAGAATGTCCTGAAGTAAAAAGGGGAAAAGTAAAAGTGCAAGAGGAGATGGAGGTTGTTAAGGGTGAAAAGGGTGGGTTGAACAAGAAATGGAGGTTCATAGAACAAGGCTGAGACATCGGTGGTTTAACCTGGTGGGATTACCGCCACTGAAACGAATCAGACACAAACTAATCAAATAAATCTGCTTAAATTGTGCAAGTAATTGCATTTTACAAGTGGTGCCGGCAGCTGAAGGTCACAGACTCCTGTTCTAAGTTTGCTGCAAACCTTAAGAGGGTTGAGGTTCAGATAAAAGCAGCAGGAAACGGTGTGTTGGCTGTTTTCTTACTGTTCAGACAGGTATATTTTTACCCTAGAATGTCATTTGCAATGAATAACTTTGCATAAAACAATGTGTTTTTAGCATATTTTCTCTTTGTGACAATTTATTTTTCTCCCCTGTGATAGCTTTCTCCAAGTATGCGGTCTTCAGAACTTGCAGAAGCTGCGCTGAGTATGAGAAATTGCACATTTAAGGCAGAAGACATGTGGACCACCTTTGAAGTAATCGAAAATGGAGAACTAGGTAAAAAGATGTAATTCCTGCCTTTTAAAATGAATTTGATACAAACAGTGAAGCACTTTTTCTGCTTAAATTGATTTTTGTCACTTTTTTTTGTTTCTTTCAGTTATGGTAAGTAAAAAGGATATAGAAAGAGGAGCAAAAAACCTATTTGGCTTAATGAAGGATCATGTTCATTTGCTGAAATAATAAAACCCTCTGCCGATCAAAAAGAACAAAAAGGAAGTTCAGTTGGAGCAGTAGAATCAAACTCCGATTAATGATAATGTAATCCAAATTAATTTAATTCATCAATACAAGAATGCAATTCCATTACATATATTTAACACTAAATTATGTATCCAAAATCACCCTTAACTATAAACATAGTAGAATAAAAGAAAAAACAAAAAACATTTCAGCACCTGTCTCAAAAATAATTTTCTATTGTTCTTTATTATCCACTTGGATTTATCTGATTCAAAACAATGTTAATGTTAGGCAACTAACCTAACCAAATATCAAGGTAGTTTCATTTTTTTTTTAAACAAAAATAAAAATGATTAAATTCAACTTGGACCTATAGCTGCACGGAATTTTTCTAAAAAAATAAAGTTTGCCGTTCCTATTCCGGTGCTTTATGTCCAGTTGAAAGATTTCAAGGCCGAGGACAAATGAGTCATTGACATCCATCAGTCTGAAAAGAATTACAGTTACTTCTAAAGCCATGTTTTCTCTATTCGTGAAGAAAACATGGGACAAATCTTCCCAGGAATGAAAATCCAAATTTCCCCAGAAATTTCAACTTCTAAAGCATTTTTCTCTCAGTCAGTGTCTGTATTGAGGACTCCTTATTCAGAAAGAAACTGGGAAAACATCATCCATTGGAGAGTAACAAGGCTAGTACCCTGATGACCCAAGAAGAACAAATTTAATTTTAAAAAAAAGAGGGAAAAGGGGGAAATATATGGTCATTTTATGTCCAGATATAAATCTGATTGGAGTTTGAATTAGATACCCAATCATATCTTACTTAAACCAATTCTGCTCTTCCCTAAAGGTGTAAAGGATTAATTAATTAATTTCAGATTACCAAATTTTGTTGAAAGTAGAAATCAGTGAAATTGTAGATTAAACAAAACCAGTAATTAAGGCTTATTTCTATTTTTTAAAATTTAATGATTAGATAACTGAATTTTGTATTAGTTCATATTCATATAATTTTAAAATGTATCTGATCAGAAAATGTTTCATGTTTATAAACACCAGTCTTTTTACATTCCACTGAATGGGTAGGTTTGTGTCACGTCTCTTCAAATTTGTCTCATCAATCAGCATCAGCTCTTGCAATTGCTTTTCAGATTAACACCTGAAAAATGTTCGCACTGTACTCTTATAATAGAGTGTTCATTCACAGCTTTCTTTTCCGATAGCCCTCTTTGCTCTTTGCAGCTAGAATATAATTACTAGAACACTTTCATGATTAATTTTGTCAGTTCCTGCTGTTTTCTCGCCTGAAACCCTGCATGAACTTTTCCTTTCTTTTGTTTCATTCTGAAATCTGGGCCAAGGAATTTTAGGCAATGCCAAAACATGTTGTCAGTGACAGCAGGCTTGCCTCCTGCCTTATATTATTTTTAATATGAGGCAGCCTTGATTTATTAACTGTTATTTAAAACTTTTGAAGTTTAAAACGTCATAGCTTTAGTTAGAATGTATAAACATGGGTGACTTGTAATTATAAGTTAACAATGATTTTATTTTCATACCTTACTGCTGGGTGATGTCAGAGATGTAGTATACATTAAATACAGTAAGAACTGCATACTTGGATTTATCGAATTATTAAGAAAATTGATCAATCTCTGCATGCATCTTTTAATATTAAAAAGGGATTGAAAAAAAAGGGGGAACATTAAATAATTTAATATGTTTCGGGTTTTTTTAGGAGAAGTGATGTTATGAAGTCTTAACAGCTGCTTGGCGGAGGGATCCGCCAAGCAGCTGTCAACATAACGTGCACTTAAGGAGCTCTCCAATTCTGCACCACATTCATGAATGTTGTGGAAGATTTTGTTGAACACTATGGTAAATATGGCAGAGTCCTTCCGTCTCCCACTGCCTGCACGGGGTTGAGGGCATCCTAAAACAAAGCTGGCCTTCTGGTTGAGCTTATTGAACTCCCTCCCCTCAGCTGGGCACAAGCAGCTGCTACAATAAGACTACATCATAAAATAGGACTAAGTCCATTGTGGATGTAAAAGTCTTTAGCAACACCCAAGGAGTTAACTGAAAGTGGGTGAAAACCATTAACTAAAACGGTGTTTAATGACGTCACAGTTCAGTATGGATTTAATGTTTTAGAACCAAAGTTAATGTTGAATTTAAAATGAGATGTAATATGTTTTAAAACTTATTCAAAACAGTTGGGATGTGTTACACCAATTCACTACATGAATCAACGCCCAACCTGCAATGGATCATCCTGCATGACATCAAGTCCTGACTCTGCCCAAATTATGGGTTTGGCTTGGGTTTAGGCATAAAATCTTAGACTTAGACAACTTTCATTGTCATTTTGTATACACAGAGTTTTCCTTTAGTACAGCTTTTCAGACAGTAAATGAACATTTCCATTCCACAAAGTGCAGCAGTGATCAAATGTTAACAGTGTGGGAGAAAAAAACATGGTGGAAAAAACGCCATGATATGGAAGTTCAGAGCATTAATATATTTGGTGCAAATATGCAGTATTTTTGGTTTGGTGTTATCAGTGTGATGCAGAATCCTTGATGGGATTTAGAGTTTTCTCAACAGTTCAGCAGTCAGATGGCGGTGGGGAAAAAACTGTTGCAGAATCTGTGGTGCCTACATCAAATGTTGCAAAGCCTCTTCCCAGGGGGCAGCAGGAAGAACAGTCCATGGTGGTGGTGTAAGGGGTAATGGATGATGTTACGGGCATGGGACACGCAGCGCTGTGATGAAATGTCTTTCTATGGAGGGAAGAGAAGCCCAGATTATCTTCTCTACTGTTCTCTCCACTTTTCTCACCTTCTTCCAGTCTGAGGCGCTGCAGCCTCCACCCCACACAGTGAGACAGCTGGTCAGAACGCTCTCTATGGTGCATCTGTAGAAGGTCGTGTGGATGGTAGGGTGGGGGCAGGTGGGCTCGCTTCATCCTCCTCAGGAAGTAAAAGTGCTTTTGTGCCCTTTTGACTGAGAAAATCTGTGCTGCAAAAAGAAAAGATGCAAATAGCTTGGTTCAATGCCGTCTCCTGTAACACTGGGCAGGCAGAAAGCAGATGATCCAAAAAAATAACTAACCAGGGGGTGAAGAGGGTTAAAAAACAACCTCTTAGGGATCTTCAATAGATGTGAGTCACCCATCTGTAGCTGCTGATGTCAATAAGGTGTGTTTTCTTAGCCACTGATATCTCACAGGTGGACTTCCAAAGCTGTGGTACTTTCCCTTGGTTCAGACTGATGAATTTAAGTAGTTGTCTCTCTGGTAGTTGTCAGAGAGAAAGGGTATAGCAGCAATTGAGACTGGGCTCTCCTTACTGTGCGTCTCACTAACGTTTCTTTGTGTACAACTGGTTTATATAGAAACTAGAGATTAACCAGGTTAGAATCGAAGCCCCCCAACGTATGGAAAGGTAATAAGATAAGAGTTTGTATTGTCTTCACTATGGCAGGTAATACTCTGGGTCAAGGTTGGGGGAGTGGAGGACAGGTAAAGATCATTTTAAATATCTGTAGATCCGAGGATGCTGTGTTTGGACTTTGTTGGCGACTGTGTTGATGACTTTTTCATTTTCTGAAGCATAAGAGAGGAGGGTGCATATATAGACCATGTACATGTATAAAGACCCGCCATAGGTAATACAGCCTTAGGCTAACAGGTAGCAATTTTAATTGCCTTACTGTTGAGAATCCCTTTAAATGCACCAAAATGCAGTCTAAAGTAAATTTAAACTGTGAACGGCCTTAACTGTGTTTCCATCCATCCATTCTTCCATCCATGCATGCATCCATCCATGATGTACTGCATGCATTTTCTCTGGATAAATCACAGCCTGTTATAATTTTTTTTTTTATTGTTTAAAAGTAATTAATTCAGGCTCCATCAATTAAAACCCTTGCTTACCTAATAAGGTGGTATAAACTTTCTCCTGTGGTCTGCTTTGTAACCAATTAGTGTCAATTTCCATTTTTGCTTGGCATTTTGTTGCAGGGCTCATGCAAAGAACAGACCACCATTAGTTGGCCTTGCGAATAGGAGACCATGCTATCTTAGATCATGCTATCTCTCTAATGAACCGGTGTCTGTGAATGTGGCGGCACACAGAAATTATCCGAGCACCATTGGTCTGATTATATGCGCATTAATTAATCATCAGTGTCTTGATCTGCCATAGATTAATTTCATCTTTCCTGCATGATCGACCTAGAGAGCTGACCCACCTCATCACACATTAATAGGCAATGACAGCTCCTTGTGCTTCACACTTAGCCATTTGATCATAGAAGTGAATCAGGGAACCGGGAAAGTCAGATTTGTCGCAAAGCTGCTTAGCTCAGCCATCCCCCGTGCGCTTTTCATCAGTTCACTCGGAGTTTACACCTTGCTCATATGCTTATTTTCCCTCTCGCAAAGTTCCAGAGGACATGCCGTCCTCTTCTAACAGCTAAGGTGTGCTGAACACAAAATTTATTTATTTAATTTTATATTTGCTGACAGTTTCAAATATATTTCAAGGAAAATCTGCTCCTCTAAGGTAGAGTAAACATTAAAGCTTTTATGAAGGCTGCAATGTGACAGGTTCTGCTCGTAAAGCCACAAAGAGGAAAGAGGCAGTGTATTAATTACAGTAGTCATCTTTGTGAATAGCTTCAGATAAACAAAGTTAACGAGAACAATGGAAAGGAAAAAAAAGGGGGTAAGCTAATATTTGTTGGGAAAAGAGGAACTAATTCTGTGGCCTGGGTCTGTAGAGATTCCAGCTCTAAGATAAGCTCTGTGTTATTAATAAGTTATGCCACAGTGACTCTTCTTACCTCCTTTGGTTATGAAAAACATGGGGGTGTAGAAATGGAAGCATCAGAGCAGAGGAGGTAGTACACAAATTATCTGCTTTTTTTGGCTGACAGCATGCACCCTGTTCGCCAATTAGGATGAGATAATAGGTCTATTTTTCACATGAGTGTGTTTTTATAATCAGCTCCTGATATGCTGTAGATAATTTAAACTGCTCTTTAATGACAATAGGAGCAACAACAAGATCATAATGTTATTTGGTTTACATGCATTCATCTTGGGTGTGGATGGGTGCCATGCATGTCGAATTGAGGCAAGGCCAGAAAATAAAATGGCTTTATTGTTGTTTTTTGATCTTTTGCATTGCTTCACGCATTTACAGTATCTTTTCAATTGCTGATTTTACCAATAACGCAAGACCTGTTATTTTCTTTTGACAGAGCGACCGCTGCACCACAAAGAAAATATTCTTGAACAAGTGTTGGAGTGGAGTGCATTGGACTGCCCAAGTTCAGCTTTTCTTGTTTTAAAGAAATTTGCAGGGGCCAAAAGAATGGCCGGAGGAAAAGGTAAAGACTAATGTCAGGAAGGTCCTGTCAATTGAACTTCATGCAATAAAGAAGATTCATTTAATACTCATGCAGGCATTACTTATAAATGTTTCTTATTGGTATTAATAATTAACAAAATTAATCCAAAAAATATTGCAATTTTTACATGTATTTATTTATTTATTTTTACATTTGATGAATGGATAGTAAAGTAATCTACAATCTATTTCCAACCAATGAATACACTCTGGAAATGTGTTACTTATTCAGATCAACTGCTATCTTGAATAAAGGTAAAATGTATGTATGCAAATATTCAATTATAAATTATTACTATTAGCATGTAATAATAAAAACCTAAGCATGTAATAATGAAATACAACTTTATATTTATCTAAAGCAATGCTACAGTAGCAGCCATTAAAAACGGTCCCTTACCAGTCGAACACCAGCCGAATGGCAGCCCACTTCCCTGCAACTTCCAGCAAAATCCCCTTCCAAAATCATGTACCCAACATTTTTTTTTATATTGACTGCACCCTTTCACTGACTTAAAGGAGACGACACTTCTCCTTAGATCTTAATCTCGATAAATCATGACAGAATATTTTAGTACAAACATTTATGTTTAAAAAGGAATTATAGGGCACCAGCCAAGGGCCCATCAAGGAAAGTGGGGACAAAAGGGTGAATTTTAGTCAAAAGTTATGAAGCAATTGTGGAAATAATTTCTTTAAAATAGCAACTACAAAAATACAAGTCATACATGAATGTAGATAAAAGTAGAAGAAAAGCAATATGAAAAGCAGTGCGAATTTTTTTCTAAAATTACCCAAGGGTCCATTTAAAAGGACGTTCCCATTACAAATGTTACCAAAGTAGAACAGTTTGGGGATGCATGCCAAATTTAGTAAGGCAAATTCTAATTCCACATCTCGATGCACCATCTCTACTGAAACATGGGGTTAGGAACATTATAGTTTGGGTGTATATTTAATCAGTCTTTACACTACAAAAAATGGGAATCTAAGTAAGTATTTTTTCTTAAAATAATAGCATTTTTTTCTTGAATTGAGCAGGAGAGACTTTGGAATAAGATTTACATTTAAAATAAGAAAAACAACTGCATTCTCTTATTTCAAGTCCATAATATCTAATTATCTTATTTTAAAGGTGTGAAGCCCATTCCATTGTCAGGTCATCTTATTTTCCTACTCAAATAAAGCATAAATACACTTATTTTAAGACATTTGTACTCATTTTCCCAAAGTTTTTGCAGTGTAGATATGACCACAGATAGGACTGTCCGTCTTGGAATAGAACCTCTAAATGGTTGTAAAAACTGCAACCGCAAATCTTCAGCAACAGCAATTATGGAATAATTTTCCCCAAAGCAAAGGCTTGACAATTTATATTTACTTAGTTCTTTATTAAATCTGACTTCGTGTAGCAAAGATTTTTGACACTAATTGCCTGATGTGACACATTCAGAAAGACTTGCAAGTGCTATTTCACCAAAGCTTAACTTTACAACGTATTGACTTAAGGATCCTTATCACAAATGCAGGACATTCCTTTCAGATTTTAGTTTGGTGAAAATTTTAAAAACCCTTTATCAATTTCAATCCACTTTACAATTATGCATAAAATCACATAAAATTGAGATTAAAAATATGAAATTCCAGAGATGTTAATATGTAAGCATTACACTTTAAATCAACATTCATTTTTTTTTCATGTTATGCAACAATAACTGTTTCAACAGACTCAAGGCAGTTTCTAAAAAGTGACTATCTTAAGTTCAGCGATGGATCCACCAAACTGCTGTCGGGTCACAAATTTCAGGACAAGTACGTTGTGCTTCATTCAGAGAAGCTGCTTCTTTACAGAGATATCAAAGTAAGTTTTTTCTTTTTTTTTTAGTTCTGGCTTTATGCACTGTCACATCACCCTAGTAAAGACATTTAACCAATTGGGCTTTTCTTGCTTGCAAATACCAGTCCTTTAGAGGAACAGCGAGGGCTGACATCCTAGGGAAATATAAAAGACAAAAAGGTTTAGAAGCTTCTTAGTGGAAAAAAAAAAAACAAGAGTTACAGTGGAGCATACATCACTGCACCCTAATAGACCCAAACCCAGCCAGTCTCAGTGACATCCCTTGTATCTTTTTCATATGTCCCTGAGCGTACTCTACAGCTTTTGGATTTTTAAATTACAGAGAAAAATAAAACACACTGATAGCAGCAGGCTCCATATTTCTGTCTCTCTTTTCTTAAACAAAAAGAAAGAATGCAGAATGTGAGAGAGGGAGAGAGGACCAGCAGGATCAAGTTCCCTGGAGGCCTTTTCTTCTCAGCACATTTCTACAGTTGAAACATGGGATTCGTAAAGGAGTGTGAAGATGTGTTAATAATTGATGGAGGGGCTGCCTGTAGGGTGGGAGGGTATGTGTGTAGGTAGGAGGCAAAATAGTGCGTGTGTGGGGTTGGGGTGTGGGAGGGGGTCCATGCTTTGCAAGCTTCTCTAAATATAAGGTTGCAAACGAATGTGGCTAATTACTGCATAAACACAAGGTAAATTAGAAGTGTTACTGCAATTTAATTGATATTCCTTGGCCTCTGCAATTATTGCCAGGTCTGTATTTAGTGCAAATTATGCAGGATGAAATGGAGAGAGCGGGGTGTGGGTTTTGATGTGTAGGTGTCAGAAGCAAACAAGAACTTTGATTTTTGTTTGCTTTGTTCTCCCTCACTTTGTTCTTTGGAAGTTAGAAGATTGAGGTTGCTAGTAATGATTCAAACTGATTGCTGCCTTTTCTGTGATTCCTATTTGGTTGTTTTAGTTGAGCGTTATATGCTTTTTTCCCCCAGATTTATTTTATTTTTTTGTGCAGGAACATTCACTGTGTGTCTTCTTGTCTGTGCTCTCTCTTTTTTTATGCAGAACACTAAACCTGAAAAGGAGATTCAGTTGAAGATGGCAAAATGTTACCTTGGCCTGAAGAAAAAGCTCAAACCTCCGACCAAGTAAGTATTAAAATCATTCAATGAATGGCTGAATACACTGCAAAAACGATTTAGAAATAAGTAAAAATGTCTGATGAAAAATGAAGGGTATTTACCCTTAATTTGAGCAGGCAGTAAAGATGATTTACCAGTGGACTTTTTTCTCCTAAAATAGGATAATTAAATTATATAAACTTGAAATAAGGTTATTCATTAGTTTTTCTTACTTTAAATGTAAATAATCTTGTTCCAGTGGCAAAGTATCTCACTTACCTTCTCAATTGAAGAAAAAATGCACTTATTTAAAGAAAAAATACTTATTTAGATTACATTTTTTGCAGTGTATATCTTTAGATATTATCTCAGCTGCATTTGTTGTATTGAACGTTGTGTAATGTGAATTGGAGAGGCTGAAATGAAGCAAAATTCATTGAAACCCAATTATTAACTGGGGCTATTCTAGATAGATCCTTTTGACATTCACAGAAACTATATCAACATGTAGATTTTGAATAAGGTGCTTCAAGGAAAATTGAAGGTCAGCGATTGGTGGCAGACTGCTTCTTTTAATTGATGTAAAAATAAGCATGTAAAAATTTTGCTTTTTGACAGTGATAAAACAAGTGTTTTAATGGTAAGGTGGCTAATTATAACTTTAATGAAAGCTGTACTGTCATGTTGTTGATGTATTTAGGTGCCCGTCACATTGATTGGTACCATCTGTAAAGGTTAATTATATATTACACTTAGGGCCTGATCTCAAAAGAGTCAAAATAAGGAGAAGTAAAATGCATGTGCAAAAATAGGCACTTAATTAAAAGGAGCCTTTTCTATACAATAGATTGCAGATCCAAGTTTCTGTTATGTTATTTAGTCTCTGTTTAAACATCGGTTTGAAAAATGATTGGAGTAACGTCTTTTGAAGTGAAATATCCACTGTCAAAATTAGCATCATCTTTTAGTTGCCTTAGTTCTCACAAAAAAAAGAAACAATGTGTTTACTAAAAACAGAAAATATTAAAACATCTATATCTGGTTAAAAATGGCACAAAGAAAACAAATTGAACCTGTAAGCTTTTGTCTTCTCATGTGGGATTTGATGCTAGTAACAAAGATCAGAAGCGTCTGTAACAAAGCCTGCAAAGGCATGGTTAAACTGTGTGAGGTTCAAAAGAAGCCCTGTGGAACATTTCACAAATAATTAAGAAAATTTGCAGCGTGTCAGTAACGTGAGGGGGAATAAAAGAACATCCAAGCGAGGGAGAGTCCCTCTGAAGTAAATCGGTGTTCAACACTTTGTAGAAGACTTGCAGTCAGTTTAAGGATAACAATTCTTGATGTAAAATGGCAAAGATCTTGAGGGTTTAATCTTCTTTAGAAGCCACATCTTTTTAAACAATTCTGAGCTAATTAAAATTCCAGATGTACATACAGTGACGTGAATGAGCGCAGCGACAGAAAAAAAGAGTCTTCATGAGGAGTATTTTCTGAGAAACCAGAACATGATATTTTTTTTTCCTTCTTAATCCGAAGAATTTAGTCCAAATCAACAGTTTTCAGTATAAATGTGATTGACTGCTGTGAAGGTTTTAGGATTTTAGGCTAAAAGCCTCTTCATGTTGGATGGTATCAACAATATCTCCAATAAAGAACAGAATATGGTTTTCTGTTGCTTAGAAACCAAGCAGTCAGTCTGTTAGACAGACGCACGTAGGGACACTTGGTCTTTATTGAAGTAGAGCATCAACTTCTTTAAAAGTGAAAACAGAGGGATTTTTTATGTCTGAGTGCAAACATGAAAGTTTTTATAATCTTTGTGAATACAAAAGAAAAAATATATTTTTTGAAAAAGCAGGTTATTTTTATCAAAGCTATTTGGAAGTGCATCATGTCAGTAATAAGTAAGGGGTTTCAGACACAAATAAATCCATCTACTAAAAACACTACACGACTAGAAATAAACTGAAATAATCTGTACAGCACTTTGTTTCTGGTGGTAAAGTGCTCTAAGAATAAGGCTGGATTGGATATTTGAATTTATAGGCTTTTAAATATTTCTTTTGGTTAAGTTACATATATTCATTTAGCTTGGATTTTTAGGGTGGTGACGATGACGATTAGCTAACGTAGTTCTGATTTCATTTGAACACCAACAAAGCCAGTCTTATCCTTGAAGTTTTTTGCATTTTGTTTTTGTTTGTAAGTGCCTAGATCTATCACCTTTTTCACAGCAAAAAATAAAATCTATATAAGTATTTTTCTCTTAGAATAAGTGAATTTTTCTTAAATTGAGGAGGTAAGTGAGATTACTTATGGAACAAAACAATTTACATTTAAAATAAAAAAAACAATTGCATGTCTTATTTCTAGTGCATATTATCTAATTATTTTATTTTAAGAGTAAAGTACCCGTTCCATCGGTAAATCGTCTTATTAACCTACTCAAATTAAAGGTAAATATACTTGATTTAAGACATTTTTACTTATTTCTAGATTCGTTTTGCAGTGTGAAATCAAAAGTTAACACTGCAAAAACAATCTAGAAATAAGTATACATTTCTTAATTAAATTATCTTTGCTTTCAGTAGGAACATAATAGGATTTGCCAATGGAATTAGTTTTTATTCTTACAATAAGATAGATAATGTGCACTTGAAATAAGACAATGCAAATTTTTATTATTTATTTTTAATGCAAATTGGCGAAGTGTCTGACTAATCTTCTTAATTCAAGAAAAAATGCACTTATAAGAAAAAAATGACTTATTTAGATTTTGATTTTTTGCAGTGAATGCAGTAACAGTTGGCAGTCTTGAAATGTATGAATAACTGATCTGCTTTGGTGGAGCTTCCAGTCAGCTGATTAAAAGGCATGCTATTATTAGCCTGCAAACTTAGTTGAGGAAGAGTATTCATGAATAATAGTGATGGATTAGTGTGCATACTATGTCTAGCTACACTAGCTGCCCAGCAGTGGACAGGAAAAGGTGGGAGATTGACAGTAGTTACTATATGCTTCACACAGCAAGAGAAAACTTTGGCAACTCTAGTATTCAGTCTATTCTTGCTCTGACTTGAAACCACAAGAATGGCAATCAACACTATTGAAACTCTTTACATTTTGTCAAACCTCTATCCACCAGATAGTGACTGATTCCTACTCACAAGTGCAGAAGTTTAGATACACTTTTTCTCACCGAGAGGCATCAAATCAGACTTAACCTTTTTGGTTTTAGATCCCCAACCATTGCAGCAATAATTCAGTTCATTGTTTTGGTTAATTGCTAAAAATGCTAAAAAAAAAAATGACATTCATCTTTTCTTATAATTAATGAAACATACCAAAGCTTCAGCTGTTCCGGTGGATAAATAAGAGGGATTTTTTTAGGAAGCCATACCCCCATAAATCACATTACTTATTTATTATTCCTCATAATTTTCTTCATGACAGAATTTTCTGAGTCAGGGAAAGTGTGAAAAATGAGTCCAGTGAGTGGTTGTCTAAAGTGCTCCATGGGAAGAAAAACTGGATAAGAGGGAAGGACTGGGAAGCAAAGAGGCACAGAAACGAGAGGATGAAGCAGCGTGGTATCATAAGTGTAATGTTGAGTGGGCTGTGGGAGAGGTATTACGGTGAATAAAGAAATAAAGACAGAGTGCTGAGGAAAATGGAGAGAGTAGTGGTGAGAGGGTGAGGAGAAGCGGCGCTTCAATACCTCATTAGGGAGTGTTCGGTGTGTGAGCGTTGTTGGATCGGCTGCCTTAGCTCACAGGATTTGTGCTGGAGGCTGCAGCCTCTCAATATCTGCCCTTTATTTTTTTTTTTTTTTGCTTTGTTCTCCCCCTGCTCCTTTGCTCATTTCATTTACAGCTGCGAAGGTTTCAAGAGCACTGGAAAGTGGTCTTTTACATTCAAACTGCCCATGTGCTGATTAAAACACTATGAAACGTAGTAAGGGGCCATTATAACACCACTTCAACAAGCCGTATTATAATGAACACACACTTGATCACCTTATTAATTAAGGTAAACTTAAAAATAACATTACAAACAATATTAGCGATATTTAGGGGTCTAATAATACACTCTTGGGTTCATGAAAATGAGTCAAGCTTTTAACAACAGGCAGGTATTCTTTTTTTTTGTTTTTCATGTTTTTTTTTTGTCAAGAGAAAAAAGGTTTTAAAAAAGCACAAACTATGTTTCAAATGATATATACCCATTGTAGAACATTATATTCCAGTATGTACTGTGCACTTTCTTTGCTTATCTACCTCTCAGTAAAGCCTTTTTAGTGTTTTTGCATTATTGATATTAATGGTTAATTAATATCAACTTGGAAGGTGGTCAAAGTTTATTGTTTCGGAGTATTTTAGTTTATTGACTACACATGATTAAATACAGTACAGTCCGGACTCGTAAAATGTAACAAAGCCGTTCGCTCTGACACCAAAAGGAATCTATAAATGAGATGCTGCTATTAGCATCTTTGTACCGCCCCAGTGGTCTTTCAATTGAATTCAATTCAGTTTATTTATATAGCACCAATTCCCAACTCATGTCATTTCAAGGCACTTTACAGTACAACTGATCATACAGTGAAATTGATTCAAAGTTTTCTATCTAAGTAAAACCAGTTGATTGCATCAACTCATTGACTCGAATGCAAACCCATCACAATAAGCAAGCTTGTAGTGACAGTGGAGAGGGGTTCAAGGAGACAGAAGCAGAGACACAAAAAGCAGGAAACAGACAGCCAGGCAGACGAGCTCTGAGCCAACTCCAATGTCAGAGGATGAAGAGAGCACATCTAGCCAGTCACAGTCAGAGAAACAGAACTACACTGAAAAACAGGCCGATCTCGAACATCACTACTGACAAATCATTTGTATTTTGAGTGGCACTGTTTATTTTCCTACTAAGTGTCCAAAATGCTGCCTATTAAATAGTTCAGAATCAAAGGGAGTTTATGCAGTGCTTTGGTAACTGTACAGCAGACTGAGGTCCAGATCCGTACCCACCTGCTGGCTAATCAGGACCCAGCCGGATTTAAAACATTTATAAATTAGTGGAGCAAAAAATAGCTTGGCTCGGTATTTTGACAGTGACGGACGGAAAAGACCTACGTGGACAGTGATGAGCGGAGTGGAACAGTTCTCATTGGTTAGCACGACAGACAAGTACTCTGAACAACGTACGTGAGCGGAGTGCTGACGGAGTATATGGAATCTGGGGGTTAGTCGATTTAAAAAAAATCCCTGTTGAGGTTTTAGCCTTAAGCAGTAAGAAAATCGAGCCCTGATTGGATAACATTCCAAAACATGTTACTTCCAGACATCACTTCAAAATACTTAAAATTAGCCTATATGTTTACTTTCTTGGTTTATACTGTGGTGCATTTGTGGGATGAACCACCACAAATGCACATATTTTGCTAAAAATGTTTTTTCTGCTTCATTTTCCTAACCTAGCAGTAGCCATATTGATATTTGTAGAACTGAGTTGAGTTCTAGGTTATCAATCTGGGATTGCTGCCGTTCAGTCTGTCCCTGAAAAGGAGGGACATTTAAGGTAATACTTCCAGCTGTTTGGGTGACGTGTCAGCTAGTACCAACCCTTCATAATACACTTTCAGCCAATCGTAGCAGCAAATCTGGATGTCTCATAAGCTGATAAATCAAACTTTTTCCAAATCCGGTTGGATTTTGTCTAATACCGAGTCAATTGCGGTATCTACAGGTGAGTCCTCCAGCGTAACCATGTTTGTATTGCCCTGCCCAGCAAGGCCCTTCTAACTGTCGTCATTCCTACATGTCCTGCTCTGAAAAACACTGCTTGGCATGTCATTGGTCTGACCTGCTGGTGATTCAGAGATGGCCGTAATAGCAGGAGCTTTTCAAGATGGATTTGTTGTGAGACTGAAAACTCAGATCTCACATCAATCCAGCTTGCAGTGCAAGGTTAGCATTTTCCTCCCTTTTCACTAAAGCCAGATTATATTTAGTCAAATTGGTTTAATTTGTTAGGAGAAAAATCCACCTTAACTACCCAGGCTCTGTTTTAAAATCCTGGAAGAGGATGTCTGGCAATCAGTTTGTGATGTTAAATTCTTGTGCAGTAATGTTTTGGGGCAATAACTTTTTAAACATAATTTAAGTCATAATTTTTTTATCAATTGTTTCATTTTCTCTTATGTGGACTTCTTCACAAACCTGTCCTGACAAAGAAGTTTGCAATTGCTTGATCTAATCAATTTTTTTTTTTTTTACAGCTGGGGCTTCACGGTTTACACAGATAAGCATCAGTGGTGAGTCCCATACACAATCTATTCTGTGAATCAGCTTGAATCTCTGAGTTTTATTAGTGTGAAATCCTGGGAGCTACATAACTGGGTGGGTTAATTTAAAAGCTCTTCATTAACTACCAGTCATAAACTTGGAAACACTATTTTTCACTCAGTTGAATAGGAAAATGTTTTTAGACTTTAAGCCAGTTGTTTAAAAGGGTTCATATATGAATAAGCTTGTTGAGGGGATAAATAATGATAGTAAGATAGGTAATCAGTCAAAGTTTTAATTAATCAGAATATAAATCCAGTTACCTAATATTTTTTCTCAGTTTTATGTGCTCTATTTTGTAAATATGTTTCTTTAATCAATTTTTTTTGTCTTATTCCTTTCACCTCTCTGTTGAACAGAGCAGACACAGTAATTCAGGATAAAACATGTTATTAGTTAATCTGTAAAAAAAAAATAAAAATAAATAAAAAAAGCTGCAAAGATGCCTATTTTAAATACCTGGTAGACAGCAGAGAAGATACGGTTTCTTTTGCTAAATCAGGCATTACTTTAATTTCAAAAGCTTTTGAAAAAAAACTTAAAAATCTGGAATATAGGCTCTGGCTTTTAATGCCGTTTTGGCATTTAAAAAATTGTAAAATGATCCCAAGTTTATGGATACAATACAGGGATTTAATTCCTATCTGATTAATCTTTCCTCTTTTCTCAGCACCATAGATAGTTCTATGATAAAAGTTCTTAAAAATCTTTAACAGTTACAACTTTCACTGACTTGGTAGTTTCTCCATAATTTATATAGCATTGTCCCAGATAAGATAATCGGCTATAAACCTCAATCTGAGGACGCACTGGTAAGCATAAGTAGTCCTGTGTTGTACTCCTGGAAATGGCATGTTTACATGTTGTTCCCAATATCTATGACGAATATAAATGAACGTTTTTAGATGTAGCCTCCTGTTGCCATTGTAATTGTTAAAAAAAAAAAAACATTTTTTTGATCCCTTTTTTGTTAAAATGCACATTTTTTGTTCTGTCCTGTATCATAGAATTGAGGGGAGATGTGTATTTTTATACAAGCTTGAAATCCAGCACTTTAACATATTTTTGTTTTTAATATTATTTCTCTCATTTAGATACAGTGTGAATCATATATCCACATCTGGGCTGTCAGGTTGATAAATTAGTCAGTAGGATGACTTCTAATGATAGCGAATTCTCTTCTTGCCAAGTCCATTTACGATAATACCTGAGGTGTCCCCTCTGAAGACATAATGTGCAGTGACGTGTAGAAAATAGGTGAATGTCTATGAGTGATATGAGTGTTTTTCCCCTGCAGGCACTTCTGTTGTGACAGGAGGGAGACGCAGATCAGCTGGGTTGCAGACATCATCGCTCTGAAGGTAAAGCCTAATACAGCTGAAAACATGAAGAACTTTTCTAATTTAAAAGCTTTGATGAACATATTTCTTAATATATTTTTTAATCAAAATTATGCAAATAGTCACTTTATTTTTTAAGATGCATTGCTGAAAGAATTTCCTTCTTAAGGATGTTTCAATACCACAGTTCATTCATTGTAGCTTTATTATACAGAGTTTTAGGATAGAAGTGAACCCAAACAATGATGCGATCATGTCACTTCACTGTCAGCATGACATAAACTCATGTCTGCCCTTATTTTTTCTCATGCTTACTGGAGTGGAAGGATAATGTCCTCAATAATCCCACTTACTTGCTGACTTTCGTTTCAATGAACTCTGCAGTGGTGGCAGAGATTCCTTAAAGATTTTCTTTCCATTTTGACATGAAAGCCTTACATAGCTCATGCAGATTTGTCTGCCATGAATCCATGATGTTAACCTTCAGTTGAACTACATCTCAAAGATGATCTTTTGACTTGCGTCTGGTGGTTGTGGAAGCCTTTGGAGTAGTGTGAAACCATTGTCATGTTCAAGTAACCACCCTTAGATGATTTGAAGTCTACAAGAGGTTGCATCATCCTGGTAGAAGTAGGACGACGACACCTCCCACCCCCAAGTAGACTGAACAGTTGAAGTTGAGACAAGGCAGGATGGATTCTCACTTTCATCTCATTTATCCCATTTTCTAATCCTCACATCTGAATGTTGATGCTAAAGCCAGTTTATGGACCTTATTAAATATTTTCACTCTTCTATTGTTATGTTTTGTAGAGACTCTGTGCATTGTGGGTTCAGTATCTTGTTTTTAGCTAGCAAAAATATGACCAGATGGAGTCTGATTCTGTAGTCTACCTGCTTGGAGGTATCAAATGATTTGTGCTCAGATATTGCATTTAATATACTCTTATTGTAAGAAGTAATTATTTTGATCTTTGTACACAAAAATGTAGATTTGTGTGATTTAAATCTTGTGCCTGACTTTTCTCTTTAAGTCCAGCCGATGGTTGGGGATGATCAGTGGTTTCTGAGATACACTCAGCCCAACTACTATAGCTCCAGTAAATACATCACCTTCCAAGTTGTTAATCTCTCATTTCCAACCTTATTATGATAATCTTCTGTCATCTTTAATCTGTATTGATGCCTAAATACATTATTTAGCTAAAGTATTTAATCAGCCACTGATCGAGAGAGGTCTGATATTATCATCATAGGTACACTTCTCTATGAGAGAAAGAATAGGGGAAAAATCCAGAAAATTATATTACTTTTTTTGATTTTTGAAGAGGATATTTGTACAATTTTTTTGAAAATGAGTATTTGGTGAATAACAAATTTTAAACTCAATAGTTTGTCCATTTAGCCCAAATTTAGTTGACAATGACAGAGGTCAAATGTTTCGAGGTAAGTCTTCACCAAAGGCCTGTACCACGACGCAGGATTACTGGGTTAGCTAGACAACTTTGGGTGACACCCTGACTTTCCGGTACCATGAAGCTGGATTCATTCTTAGCGAGGCTAGTTACCATGGCGTATTCTGGCATCGTATTTTGCTAACCGTACTCTTGATTATTTTGACCCCACAGTAGGACATCTTGTTTGGGGCCCCAGATCATGGGGGATTAATATTAGATCTTCTGTTTTCCATTTTCTTACCATTAATCCCATAGTTGATTTACAGTATATATACCACTGTGCTCGGCTATTGTAGATGCACTCTTCCCACCCTGATGCTTATCTACAGTTTCCTTCCTGGTGTCCTTAAGTAAAAAACATAATATGTAAAGGTAATAAGAGAGGACTGCAGAGCTTCTTAAAGAAGTTGCAGGTCTGTGAGGGGGTCAGGCGTCTTTCATCTTTGTTGGAGTGCAAATTCATTTTCCCAACACAATTTACAAATAAATTCTTTGAATTCCTACAACGTAATTTCTTTTTTTTTTTCATATTTAAATACTCTTCATATTTTAAGTTTACCTACTGTATGATGAAAATTACAGATCTTTTATCTTTATTAGTAGAACTTGTACAATCTGTGCCCTAATAAATACCCACTGTATGTATGAAAGGAAATTAGCTAAGGGCTTTTAATGACTGTGAATTGGATTAGGCAAAAAAGAAAAACAGAAGTCACTTCCTGTAACAATTTAACAACAGTGTGGGTCATCTTTAAAGAAACTGAAACAGAAAAATTGAGTAAACTTAACATTTATGTCCCTTTGAAAAGCTCTTGACCATGGCTGTGTGCTTCTCTTCTTTTGGATTAAAACACCTTTGCTGACTAAATAAATCCATTTTTACTGTCCAACAATTTAGAACTAGAAAGTATTAATGAATAACTCAGATGTTACCCCAATCAGCAATTTCTATAATACTGTAAAGGCAGATTAAACACATAAAGCATGGAGAGGACTGTGAAGTTTTTCGAGGTCACTTCACAATGTCATAAATCACTTTATGTGGAAAAGCTGTGAAAATAAGGTCAAGGCGACTGTAGCAATCACATTGTGGTGCTTAGCCCCCAGACAGAGCGCTGTGTTGTCACCGTCAGTCGCTGACACAGCACATATTACATAAATAATGCAGGCCAAAGCAAACACAAGTAGAGCAGTTATGGATTTCGCATATCCTTGAAATATTTTATTCTCCCTATCACTCATTCCTACTATCCTTTTTTTAATCTTTTTTCTCATTAAAATAAATGAGTTTATTTGCTGGTCATTTTCAATATAAATAACTAGAGCTGTTTTTGTCTGCTCAGCACATTAAATCAGTATTGGCACTCTTGTATGGGAATCTGTCTGCGGTCAGTGCTGCTTATCAAGGGTACTTACTGTAAAAGCCTTTTAGTGCTTTAGTTTGGGTTAGCAAGTAAAAAGGGCAACACTGTCAAGGGAGATTGATCTAAAGGGAAAGGCAGTATTTGTTTTGAAGGTGTTTATTTCAGTGCACTCTTTTCTTGATCTCTGGAGATGCTTTTAGCTCTCCAACAGCTAAATCTATAGCAGTCTGGAGCTGGCTAAAAAGTATTATCCTTCTCCTCATAAATCCTCTAAACATTAGGATTGTCGGCTTCCAACAGAGCGCTTTCGGTGGAAGGACACAGGAGCTGCTCGAAGGACAAAGAGAATTGTGTGGACCAGAAAGTAAGACAGGGGCTTCAGGTTCTCTTGATTTCCATTACCTGTTAGCAAGCGCTGTACTTTCACAGTTTCCATAGCAACCAGTGATGAAGGATTTTACTCTACAGTAAGGTGTAATGAGTGATGGTGGTGATGAGGGCAGGTAGGATGGTTGAAAGGTCACAAAATGTATGCTCACGGAGATGTAATAAAGATTTGTTAAGGAGGCACAGCTCTGGTAGTCCAAATGGGTTGTAGCAGGTTTTTTTTTTTTTCTAAAGGGGGACATTGTTAAAATTGCAGATAATTCAGAGATCAGAACTCAGTTGAACTTCTGCTGTAGGACAAAAATTCATCATTTATAAAGACTTTGAATCTTCATTTGGAGTACAGGGTTTCCTCAATAAGTTCTAGAGCAAAGTACATCTATCTTTTAAAAGGTAATGCCTCTATATTGTGTATTTATTAGTTGTATTCAGATATCTTTCAAGCTTTTCTGGTTCCTTTGGGTGAATATGGCCTAGAACCCACAAAATCCCAAATTCCAGTTCCTTAAAACTAACATTTCACATTAAATATTGACATTAAATCAATAAAAGCTGGATCATTTTCTTATGCAGTCATAGGATAGAGTTGTTCTCCACATAGTTTGAATAATGAGGGTGACCTAGTAAAGATCATTGCCAAAGAAGCTGGTTGTTCACCTGGTTTAGTGTCCAGGCTTTTTAATGTAAATTTTAATGAAAGTAAAAGAGAATCACAAGCAACAGGGTAACTGCAGTCAAATTCTGAATGATAGAATATTATATATTTTATTGAAATTTTGCAACTAGTCCTCTGCTTCGCTGTCACTCCTGCTGTCACCTTGCAGCTCTGCAATTTTCTGATAAGCTTTTATTTTGCCGTTTGCATTTTTCCTGGTCTTTTTAAATGTGCTATCTTCTGACATTGCACCCTGTAACTCTGTACTTCTTTGCTGCTTGACAGTTGAGGCCTCTGCTGCGTTGACCACCATTATTTTAAAATTGCCTTCATGACTCTGCTTAAAACGTCTGGAAACTTCTCTGGCTTTTGATCCTCTCCCTTCTGTGCAGCAATTCTCCATTTCAAACACCCCTCTTACTTCTTCTCTGTGGTGATAGAAAGATGACCCCAGCCACAGTGAGTTCAATGGCTTTAGAAAAAACTGGCGCCCTCTGCTGTTGTGTTCGTTTAGTGGTCTCTGACAACTGTCAGCTTGTATAGTCGGTCAGACCCCGATTATCAGATGACACCACATTTTTACATCGTTTAAAAAAAAAAAAACATATCCGGGCCAATACGGTACATGTCAAGGTTTGGTTGTGGTTTGGAGGGCCCAAATGCAGAGGCGGAGAGGCTGAGGAGATTTCTAGGAGTTTAATGGGGCAAAAACAGTAAACAAAGGCAGGAATCCAAAAATCCAACTAATAATGAAAAGCAAACCAGAACTATGGAGACACTTGGGGAAACCTAAAACACGAGGAGCCAGAGAGAGACGAGGTAGGTAGACAACAGCATGGGAGGACAGCAAAGACAAGGAACCAACAAAGAGTGACAGCAGAGGGAGAGTATATGTAGCTGACTGAGACAAAGGCAGGGTTTACGAGCGGATAAGGAGCAGGTGTGAGTGGAGACAACGAGGGAGCCAAGAGGAAAGGAACACACAAAAGGGCAAAAGAGGACAACAACAGAAAAACCTGAGAACTAACATAAATCTAGAAACTACAACAAAATAGGAATTAAACCGATAAAACTGGAAAACAAGGAGCAAAGTAAAGTTCAACAGAACCACGACCATGACAGTACATCTATTAGACCTGCAAAGTGTAGCATAGTCGGAGAACACTTCGTCTTCAATACCTTTGCTCCATTTAATTAATTAGCAAAAATCTCCATTAATAGTTTTTTTTCTTTTTGTATGTCTCCTTGCAGATTTTTATCTTTCAATATTTAACTTTCATTCATTTTATGTTTTCAGTTGAAATAACATCCATTTGACCAAAACTTCTAACACAGTGTTTTTTGTCTTTTTTATCCCTTCTGCAATATTTCCTTAGCATGGTTCTGACCTCCAGCTGAAGAGCAGCGCATCCAAAGAAACCGCAGATCTCAAAGTGTCCAAAGGAGGTTCTGCTATAACAGAAAGGAGCATGGTTCCACCATACAAGCACAGTTTCAGCTCAGAGGTAAAACATTTTAGGGAACATCCAATTTCATAAAATCTTAGCCACTTCCTCCTTTTTCTATCTCCTGTTACTTCACTTTTGTAGAATCTTATTCTGTCGTTGCCAAGGAGCCTCTGGACTGCTTTGCAGATTCTAGTCGGCATTTAAATTGAATCCAGGTCTTCGTAAAAAAAATGTTAAATGCAAATTAAGGGTATTCCTTACCCAAACCTAAACAAGAACATCTGTATGTGTCATACACAATTCACATAAAGCAATAATGTATTTGTGTTCATTTCCTGAGGTGGCATGGGCTTATAGATCATGTCACACAAAGCTCCTTTGCACTAGTGAGGAAACTCTCAAACTTCCTCCTTTGCTAAACCTGATAAAAAGCATAGAGACTCCTTTTCCTACCTTGTTCCTTAATGCAAGTAGTATTCAGCTCCTCAGCTGAACATATACACTCACCGGTCACTTTATTAGGTACCCCATGCTAGTAACGGGTTGGACCCCCTTTTGCCTTCAGAACTGCCTCAGTTCTTCGTGGCATAGATTCAACAAGGTGCTGGAAGCATTCCTCAGGGAGTTTGGTCCATATTGACATGATGGCATCACACAGTTGCTGCAGATTTGTCGGCTGCACATCCATGATGTGAATCTCCCGTTCCTTCACCTACCAAAGATGCTCTATTGGATTGAGATCTGGTGACTGTGGAGGCCATTTGAGTACAGTGAACTCATTGTCATGTTCAAGAAACCATTTTGAGATGATTCCAGCTTTATGACATGGCGCATTATCCTGCTGAAAGTAGCCATCAGAAGTTGGGTACATTGTGGTCATAAAGGGATGGACATGGTCAGCAACAATACTCAAGTAGGCTGTGGCGTTGCAACGATGCTCAATTGGTACCGAGGGGCCCAAAGAGTAGCGAGAAAATATTCCCCACACCATGACACCACCACCACCAGCCTGAACCGTTGATACAAGGCAGGATGGATCCATGCTTTCATGTTGTAGACGCCAAATTCTGACCCTAGCATCCGAATGTCGCAGCAGAAATCGAGACTCATCAGACCAGGCAATGTTTTTCCAATCTTCTATTGTCCAATTTCGATGAGCTTGTGCAAATTGTAGCCTCAGTTTCCTGTTTTTAGCTGAAAGGAGTGGCACCCGGTGTGGTCTGCTGCTGTAGCCCATCTGCCTCAAAGTTTGACGTATTGTGCGTTCAGAGATGCTCTTCTGCCCACCTTGGTTGTAACGGGTGGTTATTTGAGTCACTGTTGCCCTTCTATCAGCTCGAACCAGTCTGGCCATTCTCCTCTGACCTCTGGCATCAACAAGGCATTTCCGCCCACAGAACTGCAGCTCACTGGATGTTTTTTCTTTTTTGGACCATTCTCTGTAAAACCCTAGAGATGGTTGTTGGTTGATGGTTGGTTGATGGTTGAAAATCCCAGTAGATCAGCAGTTTCTGAAATACTCAGACCAGCCCTTCTGGCACCAACAATCATGCCACGTTCAAAGTCACTCAAATCACCTTTCTTCCCCATACTGATGCTCGGTTTGAACTGCAGGAGATTGTCCTGACCATGTCTACATGCCTAAATGCACTGAGTTGCCGCCATGTGATTGGCTGCTTAGAAATTAAGTGTTAACGAGCAGTTCGACAGGTGTACCTAATAAAGTGGCCGGTGAGTATATATATATACAGTGGGGCAAAAAAGTATTTAGTCAGCCACCAATAGTGCAAGTTCTCCCACTCAAAAAGATGAGAGAGGCCGGTAATTTTCATCATAGATATACCTCAACTATGAGAGACAAAATGAGAAAAAGAAATCCAGAAAATCACATTGTCTGATTTTTAAAGAATTTATTTGCAAAATATGGTGGAAAATAAGTATTTGGTCAGTTACAAACAAGCAAGATTTCTGGCTCTCACAGACCTGTAACTTCTTCTGTAAGAGGCTCGTCTGTCCTCCACTCGTTACCTTCATTAATGGCACCTGTTTGAACCCGTTATCAGTATAAAAGACACCTGTCCACAGCCTCAAACAGTCACACTCTAAACTCCACCATGGCCAAAACTAGAGAGCTGTCAAAGGACACCCGAAACAAAATTATAGACCTGCACCAGGCTGGGAAGTCTGAATCTGCAATAGGTTAACAGCTTGGTGTGAAGAAATCAACTGTGGGATCACTTATTAGAAAATGGAAAACATACAAGACCACTGATAATCTTCCTCGATCTGGGGCTCCACGCAAGATCTCACCCCGTGGGGTCAAAATGATCACAAGAACGGTGAGTAAAAATCCCAGAACCACACGGGGGGACCTAGTGAATGACCTGCAGAGAGCTGGGACCAAAGTAACAAAGGCTACCATCAGTAACACACTACGCCGCCAGGGACTCAAATCCTGCAGTGCCAGACGTGTCCCCCTGCATAAGCCAGTACATGTCAAGGCCCGTCTCAGGTTTGCTAGAGAGCATTTGGATGATCCAGACGATGACTGGGAGAATATCATATGGTCAGATGAAACCAAAATAGAACTTTTTGGTAAAAACTCTACTCGTCGTGTTTGGAGGAGAGAGAATGCTGAGTTGCATCCAAAGAACACCATACCTAAAGTGAAGCATGGGGGTGGAAACATCATGCTTTGGGGCTGTTTTTCTGCTAAGGGACCAGGACGACTGATCCATGTGAAGGAAAGAATGAATGGGGCCATGTATTGTCAAATTTTGAGTGAAAACCTCCTTCCATCAGCAAGGGCATTGAAGATGAAACGTGGCTGGGTCTTTCAGCATGACAATGATCCCAAACACACCGCCCGGGTAACGAAGGAGTGGCTTCGTAAGAAGCATTTCAAGGTCCTGGAGTGGCCTAGCCAGTCTCCAGATCTCAACCCCATAGAAAATCTTTGGAGGGAGTTGAAAGTCCGTGTTACCCAGCGACAGCCCCAGAACATCACTGCTCTAGAGTGTCATGATGGGTTCAGAAAAGCCCAATATGCAGAACACAACAGAGACAGATGAAAAGTTTAACAATGTTTATTTTGAGCACAAGCACATGGAATAAAACACTGGACTGGTTCTGGCCTGGGGGCAGGTTCACTGGAGTCTGTGAGAATGACAATTCATTTAGCTCAGGAACAGAGGAATTAGAGTGTGAGAGCTTCTGAAGTATACCTTGAAGAGTCCGGGTTTTACTTTGAGAGAGGAACTGTTGGGTTGTTTAATTCAGCAGAGTCCAATAATCGCTTCAGCGTCTTACTTCTGACTTGAGTGCAGACCTTGGTTTGGGGTTTCCAGCTCTTAGCCAAGAGCTGCATTGAGAATCCAGAGAAGAGTCTTCAGGTTTGGCTCAGAGGGCAGGCTCGGCAGGTTAAGCTCATCCAGAGCTTACAAGGGAAACAGGATTCCAAACTGGATCAACACTGCGGCGTTGAGGCAAGGTCTGAAGGCAGGTTATATACGAGAGGATCCTCTGATGACGAGATGCGCCTCAGGTGTGTAGGAGGCTCAGTTCAGGAGGATCCACGGCGCACTCTGCTGGAGAAAGGCGGAACAGCTCCAGATCCCAACATAGAGGAGATCTGCATGGAGGAATGGGCCAAAATACCAGCAACAGTGTGTGAAAACCTTGTGAAGACTTACAGAAAACGTTTGATCTCTGTCATTGCCAACAAAGGGTATATGACAAAGTATTGAGATGAACTTTTGTTATTGACCAAATACTTATTTTCCACCATATTTTGCAAATAAATTCTTTAAAAATCAGACAATGTGATTTTCTGGATTTCTTTTTCTCATTTTGTCTCTCATAGTTGAGGTATATCTATGATGAAAATTACCGGCCTCTCTCATCTTATTAAGTGGGAGAACTTGCACTATTGGTGGCTGACTAAATACTTTTTTGCCCCACTGTATATATATATATATATATATATATATATACAGTGGGGCAAAAAAGTATTTAGTCAGCCACCAATAGTGCAAGTTCTCCCACTTAAAAAGATGAGAGAGGCCAGTAATTTTCATCATAGATATACCTCAACTATGAGAGACAAAATGCGGAAAAAAATCCAGAAAATCACATTGTGTGATTTTTAAAGAATTTATTTGCAAAATATGGTGGAAAATAAGTATTTGGTCAGTTACAAACAAGCAAGATTTCTGGCTCTCACAGACCTGTAACTTCTTCTGTAAGAGGCTCCTCTGTCCTCCACTCGTTACCTTCATTAATGGCACCTGTTTGAACCCGTTATCAGTATAAAAGACACCTGTCCACAACCTCAAACAGTCACACTCTAAACTCCACCATGGCCAAAACTAGAGAGCTGTCAAAGGACACCCGAAACAAAAATAAAGACCTGCACCAGGCTGGGAAGTCTGAATCTGCAATAGGTAAACAGCTTGGTGTGAAGAAATCAACTGTGGGATCAATTATTAGAAAATGGAAAACATACAAGACCACTGATAATCTTCCTCGATCTGGGGCTCCACGCAAGATCTCACCCCGTGGGGTCAAAATGATCACAAGAACGGTGAGTAAAAATCCCAGAACCACACGGGGGGACCTAGTTAATGACCTGCAGAGAGCTGGGACCAAAGTAACAAAGGCTACCATCAGTAACACACTACGCCGCCAGGGACTCAAATCCTGCAGGACCAGACGTGTCCCCCTGCTTAAGCCAGTACATGTCAAGGCCCGTCTCAAGTTTGCTAGAGAGCATTTGGATGATCCAGATGATGAGTGGGAGAATATCATATGGTCAGATGAAACCAAAATAGAACCTTTTGGTAAAAATTCTACTCGTCGTGTTTGGAGGAGAGACAATGCTGAGTTGCATCCAAAGAACACCATACCTACAGTGAAGCATGGGGGTGGAAACATCATGCTTTGGGGCTGTTTTTCTGCTAAGGGACCAGGACGACTGATCCGTGCGAAGGAAAGAATGAATGGGGCCATGTATCGTCAAATTTTGAGTGAAAACCTCCTTCCATCAGCAAGGGCATTGAAGATGAAACGTGGCTGGGTCTTTCAGCATGACAATGATCCCAAACACACCGCCCGGGTAACGAAGAAGTGGCTTCATAAGAAGCATTTCAAGGTCCTGGAGTGGCCTAGCCAGTCTCCAGATCTCAACCCCATAGGAAATCTTTGGAGGGAGTTGAAAGTCCGTGTTGCCCAGCGACAGCCCCAGAACATCACTGCTCTAGAGGAGATCTGCATGGAGGAATGGGCCAAAATACCAGCAACAGTGTGTGAAAACCTTGTGAAGACTTACAGAAAACGTTTGATCTCTGTCATTGCCAACAAAGGGTATATAACAAAGTATTGAGATGAACTTTTGTTATTGACCAAATACTTATTTTCCACCATATTTTGCAAATAAATTCTTTAAAAATCAGACAATGTGATTTTCTGGATTTTTTTTTCTCATTTTGTCTCTCATAGTTGAGGTATATCTATGATGAAAATTACCGGCCTCTCTCGTCTTTTTAAATGGGAGAACTTGCACTATTGGTGGCTGACTAAATACTTTTTTGCCCCACTGTATATATATATAATTTAGATTTTAAACCATGAAGATTATTCAGTTGTTTTTTTATCTTAAAGGGTGTTATCATGCAACTGTCCTCATTTTTCCTGCAGATGACTGATAGGAGGGTTTCCCTTGGTGATACCGACTGGAGGGCAGCCAAAAACCCTGGTGTTCACCTAAAAACCCAAAGCATACCCAAATATTTAAAACCGGGCAACCCATCCGAGACCAGAGAGGTGTCCCAACGTAGAACCTCCATGGACATTTGCCTACCTCAACCACTGCCACTTCCATCCATCCCAAGACACATGAAACCCATGACATTGCCTGTTTTACCTCAAGCCAGCAATAAGATGCCCAGCAAAAAACCTCCGGGTGTCGGGGGAAGTATGCCCCCTAATCTACTCAATGAACTGAACCTGGTCCTCACCAAAACTGGTCGCAAGAGCCCAGAGTTACAAAAATGAAAACAAAAACAAGTTTTTTGTTTGTTTTTTTAGTTTAAAATTAAATCTTACAGTGTCTGATAGGAGAGATGAAAGAAACATAAGTGAAAGAATATACAGCATAGAAAGAGCCATGCTGTTATTTAGAGAGAACTGCTTTTTAACTCTGATATTAAATGAGAAGATGATGGACAAGGGATGAAGATAACATGTGTGGGAACCAGTAGAGGTCATGGAAGATTTCAGCTGGACAAGGCACTGACTTTAGCACTACACAAAACAGAGAAACATCTAGAAAAACATGTCAGGCTACAGATCAAAAAGTGGGAATTGATTCAAATCTTACATCATGCTTGTAATTTATCATCTGGAATCTTGTTTTAACTGTATAATAATAGCATTACAAAGTATTTAAAGTTTTTTTTTTCCTTCTTTGTGAAGACTTTCCACTTGTGATTGTTTCTTGTTTTCGTTCAGTTTGCCAATTCACTGCAAGATGTTTATGTGTATATACAGTATATATATATATAGATATATGTAGTATTTCTTATAAACGCATAATACTACATGTGCGGAAGAAGAGGACAAAATAAAGTGTTTAAAAAGAATTTAAAGTTCATATTTGATTGTACATTTATCTTTAACTGTACAAGGCAAGGTGCTTTAAGTTTACAGTTTAGTTGCAATCCACTTTAAACACACTGCCTTAGAATGCATTTTTAATGTAAAGCATGAATATATGAATAAATTAAAAAAAAAATGCTTTAAAGTTCTATTTAAGTGAACCGGTTAATCTTGAATGATTTGTTATTCTCTTTTTTTTTTTTCCTTTTTCACCTTTAACTGTATTTTATAGTGGTGTATATAGCAATTTCAATTATTAAAACTAATTTTATTTAGTGCACGCATTTAAGAAAAAACAAAAATTTTGACCAAAGCGTTTCACAATAAGATTAAAAAATAATGAAATGTGTTCAAAAGACAACCATAGAACCAATATGCGCCATAAAATAGAATAAAAGAAAGCTTCAACATGGAAACATCCAACTTCACAGATCCAATGAAACTCAACCTAGATTTAAGTTTAAAGCCAAGGTGATGAAATTAGTTCTCACTTCAGACTGCAGTATAAATGTCAAGGGCAGTTCATCTCAGAGTCCCTAGGGTTTTATTTTGGCATCAGCTGCACAAAAAACTTTGAGCAAGAGGACCTCTGCTCTTTTTGGTTTATGAAAATTAAGGGGATCACTTTGTGTAAATAACTGGGTTTATCTATACAATAGTAGCAAGACACACAGGAAAGTACATTCCCAATGACATAAAGGTAATTAAATAATAAATCATGCAATTATAACGGATGAAATGTCCCTTATATTTGTATCCAGCTATTATGGGTTATATACATTTTTTAAAGATTATACCTATGCCTATGAAATAGGGAACACATGCTATTGCACTTGACTTTACAGAGAACCACCTCAGAAAATAAGTTGTTTACTGTACAAGATCTGCTTGCAGGATCCTCAAACTCACCTGGTTTCCTTTTAAGTAATAAAAAATGTTTGGATCTTTACTGTAGTAATTTTATGTAAAGGCATATGTGTTACAATTCGCATGCAAAACATTCATATGACATGCTAGATCTGGAGCGTTTATAACCAATAATTGGTCAGAGGATACCTGATTTTGTTATTGCATTATCTGACCTGCATTCACATGTCTGGCATTCTGATAAAGAGATACCAGAGCGGTCGATTGAACCACCTGGGAGACGAAGGTAGAAGTCACCAAGCTGAGTAGAAAAGGCCTTCAGGGGCTCTAACCTCTGGGGACTTCTGAAACGGCTGACGAGTGGCCAGGTGGAGTGAAAGTATTTGAAAAGCAAAATCACATACCCGGGTGTTAAAAGAATTGCTAGAAGCTATTATAAAGTACATTTTTTTTTCTGCCTAAAGTAAGTAAAAAAAAAACTGTTTTAAAAAAATAGCTGTGTTTGGTTTGGGGAGGGAGGTGTGGAAGAGGCGTGAGGATATCATAAAATGGTGGAAGGAGCACTTTGAAGATCTCTTAATCCTGCTTTTATCCTTTATGATGGAGACAGAGTCTGATAGCTGTGATGGTTGTATTACCAAGGTCATTGTAAGACTCAATCTCTTACAAGCATTAAAATAAATGTTCTATCTGTAAGGTTGTCAGGCTCAGCTTTAGAGGGTGTAGAGCTCCATCATCAAGGGGCACCTCCTAATAAAGGTAATGCTTCTACACATCCAAAATTGTACATTTTGTGCGTTTTTTTCCAGTACGGCCTGATCTCTTTCATTGTGAAATCACAGATCTGGTGGATGTTAGAGATCTTGTTCTAAGCCACGTTTCATCTCAGGATCCCCAACAGATGCTGAAAAAGGTTTAGGACTGAAGATTAGCTTGCCTATTCCACTCCTTTAATCCGATTTTTTCTTCACTAAGACAGAGGTTGTGATGTGTGTTTGGTCATCATGTTAGAATACTAACATGCAGCCCATTTTCCCAAAAGAAGGGATCCTACTCTGCTTCAGTAAGTATATGTTGGCATTCATTGTTCCTTTAATTACTTGTAGGTCCTCACAGCAGTACACATGTAGCCCCGAACTATGACACTCCCACTACCATGCATGAATCTCAGCGGAGTCCACGTGTTCTCGTACTCCTTCCACTGCTGCTGCCACTTGTCACCATCTAAATCAAATCAGTTGATGGTTTATCAGACCACAGGTAATACATGTCAAGTATTGCATGTTCTTAGCTGTACATGGTTGGGGGGGTGAAGCTGCAATCCCCCCTGTTTTTCATGATGGCTTTGATGTCTTTTCTCCTCTTCAGAGGAGTCTGTTATCAGGGACAACAGCCATGAAGGCCAATCTGATGTACTGTAGCTTGGGGTTTATGATGTAATCAGTGACAGGTTGAGTCCCCAACATCTGCAGCATCCTGGCAGACCTTGTATGTCGATTTTCAAAACACAAGCTCTGCAAATGACAGGCATGTGCGATCAATTTATTTGGTTGATCATCATCAGGCTTGTTTCTGTTGGGAACCTGTCTGTTGGCCAAGGCTATATGTGAATTAATGATTTTAGTTTTTCCTCATCCTCCAAGACTTATTTGCAATGAGGTTGTGTGCAATACTCAAAGTAACCAAACAATGAAGTGTGAGAGCAGTTACTCGAAAATTTGACAAATCAGCTTCTCTTTCACACATGGGAGTAATTTAGGGCTGCACTCAAAAGTGTTGCTAACGTTAAATAATAATGTTTTTAGCTTCTGACCTGGTAAACCTTTAGGATTCCCCAGAATGAGATGGATATTGCTACGTACCTTCAAACCTGGTCACTAGGTAGTTCAACTTTTTGGGGATGGTTATTTACTGGTTTTAAGTTAGAAGTTTTAAGTTATTTTATTTTATTAGACCCAAAATTAAATATGTATTTTAAAACGTTTAATATTCAATAAAAATTAGTAGTTTCCTCCTTATTTTAGCCCTATTTGGGCTCCTATTCAGAAGCAGCCGTCTGGATTTTCGGTATCACTAAATTGAGGTTCTAAGCTAATATAGTGCAACACAGTTGTTCCATGTATTTTAATGCTTGGCCTGATTCTAAAGTTACAAGCGTGGAAAACATTTATAGAGCCAAAACAGGATTTTTCTATAATAGTTTACTTTATATTCCGTCTGATTTATCATGTTTGATTTTCCTGGACACATATATCTAGAATAATAGGTTGACTTTTTTCAATAATGCTTGTATGATTTAAGCAGATATTCTGTTTTAATAAATCCCCAGTGTCCTTATTTGAGTTGGGTTGTACCTCAGGGATACCTTTGCCTTGTTTTCTTCCATTTGCAGAATTTCTCATGTTTATTGCTTTCAAAATGATTGTGTACACTGTCATCTATTAGAAGATGACACTGTTTGTGCCTTAACGCATAGAGCTACACGCTGTGTTAATATTTTATACTATCTAATTCTGAAATTAAAACGAGCATCCTGAGATTTTTTTATATATATATATATACCGGTATCAATAATTCAGGGTTTTTCTGTTTTTTCCCCTGAATCATTCAAAGTAGTTGTAGTCTTTCATGTAGTGCCAGTGAGGCTGCTGGCATTAAAATATGAATAAGTTTGACCTTAGTTTTCTTGTTCAGGTAAACTATTTTCCTTTAATACTATCTTGAGAAAACATTTTAAAAAAAAGTTTCTTTCAGGTGTTTGTTTCTTGTCTTGCCAGAACCATTAAAATGTTGTTAACGTAGGAAAAGAATGAAATATTCCTTATCTGCTATAGCTTTCTGTTTATTTTAAACTGATTTTCTTTTGAAGTCTATAATAACTGTTCTCCTCAATACAAATTAAAGCTGGAGTTTTATGATGACAAACTATGTTATGCCTGTGAACTATTTTTGGGATGCACATTGAATTAACTGTTATAAATACATAAAACAAATCTGGTTGACCCAACCAGGAAACTGTACATTGGCCATTCTTTTGGTTAAGGAGTAATTTTACTAAGATGCATGCAAAAATGCTGCAGGAAACCTGTTCTACTTTTCATGGTTCAAAGAAAGATGTGAATCTTTGTTTTATGTGAATCTTTGTAGAGGACATGTGAAAAAATCAGATTCGCTGAACAGAAATAATTAAAATAAGCTTTTGATTCCCATCTCCATCCTTAGACTTAAAATCCTGAGGTTAGCTGAACAAAACGGAGCATATGAGGGAACAGTCACTGGGTGATATAGAGATATTTCAGATCAGAAAGCTAACTAAAAATAAGTCTGTTTGCTTATTCCAGTTTAGTTAGTGTTATACAATTGTGAATGAAAAATGTATCTTTTTAAAATCTTTTAAAGGCGAAAAGGCAAAGCTCTCAATTTACCGGTCGGTCTACGTTCCTACCCTCACCTATGGTCATGAAATTTGGATCATGACCGAAAGAACGAGATCCCGGATACAAGCGGCTGAAATGAGCTTTCTCCGCAGGGTGGCTGGGCTCTCCCTTAGAGATAGGGTGAGGAGCTCGGCCATTCGGGAGAGGCTCAGTGTAGAGCCGGTTCTCCTCCACATCGAGAGGAGTCAGTTGAGGTGGCTCAGACATCTTCTTCGGATGTCCCCTGGACGCCTCCCTCGGGAGATGTTCCAGGCACGTCCCACCGGGAGGAGGCCCAGGGGACGACCCAGGACACGCTGGAGAGACTATGCCTCTCGGCTGGCCTGGGAGCGCCTAGGGCTTCCCACAACAGAGCTGGAGGAGGTGTCTGCGGAGAGGGAAGTCTGGGAGTCTCTGCTTAGTCTGCTGCCCCCGCGACGAGGTTCCGGATAAAGCGGGAGACAACGAGTACGAGGTTTTTATTTCACTGCATTATTTATGACTAACAATGTAGTTTATAAAAAATATTAAACTTACCTGATTAGCAGTGCAGCTTGACCCACTCAGTTCAGATGCCATATTTCCATGAACGGACACAGAATTTACTCTGCGGACGTAGGAAAGTTTGGTTAATACAATGGCAGTCTATTTTTATATATATATTAACCTATTCTGGAATGATGATTAGTGATGGTTCCATTGTAAATGTCTTTATCGTAATATTTTTTTACAGGATTTTGCCAAAAAGGAAAATAAATGTTGCAGAGAATGTGTTCACCAAGTAGTTGGAGCTCCAACAGTACATACATGCAACATTGAAAGGGACATTCCTCAGAGCTCCTGCAAGCTGTTAATGACGTTTCCACGCCTACTCCAGTCAAATTTGGGTTAAAATCTGAATGTGAAAATTAAATTATTTGAATGTGTAAACAAAAAATCCAGAAACTGAAAAGGACATTTTAAACTAAATGGATTTGAATCCGAAAATCTAAAACTGCAATGAAAAAAATAAATCAATATACTAAACAGAACTTAGATTTAATTCTTATTTTGTTTCCTTTTTGTAGTTTCTCACATTAGAAGGAGCAAAAGGTTTTTTTTTCAGTTTCAACAAAAATGTAGAAGTTTGCAAACATTTTGAGCCCTTTCTGACTACATAGACGTACATCGAATGATGCAGAGCCTCTTCCCAGAGGGCAGCGGGGAGAACAGTCCATGGTGGGGGTGTGAGGGGTCACTGATGATGTAACAGGCTCGGGACACAGAGCTGAGATGAAAAGTGTTATGGATGCTGTACTTAACTTTGCCTAACATTTCCTTTAGTCATGTGCCTGGTACATGGTAGCTTAATAATTTCTAAGTACTAAACATGGAACTTGTTCTTGCATAGGTTGGGTATTTCCTTATTTCTAGATCCGTGTTTCAACATCCAAGTTATTTCCTATATTTAAGCTGTAAATATCAATCCCTTTGGTTTCATCTGAGTATCACTATATGCATCATGAGCACCAGTAATGATACTTGAACTACAGCTTCAAAACTAGGGTTTTAGGAGAGCACCCTATCAGCAAAAAGAAAATGCAAAATATGGCACGAAAGATCTTTTTAGTAATGGGCTCTAGGCAAGACTCCACTACTTCCTGAATTTAAGGCAGCTCTTTTTTCCCTGTCCTTTGCTGTATTCGTCCCCAAAAGGCCAGTTTAACCGGTCATAGTGCATCATAGCAGTTATAACGCGGAGCCGAGGCCTGTTTGGATTGGAAGACTCCTAATTTTGCAGCTGACAAATTTATCCTACTTTTTGATCGTTTTGAAGCACAGGTCCGCTGTATCCTACGTATCCTTGGGTATCTTGTGATTCATTGCGAGTCCAAGCAAGCTGGTTGCTCCTTGCTCAGAGAGAAAAGGTAAATGGTGCCAAACAGTGGTGAATATTGTACGGTCAGTTTATTATAATACAAGTATGTGAATAGTTCCATCTGAAATTAATTAAAGTAGTCATTATAAATGGTTATTGAATCAGATATGTGGCGGGTAATGTTTGGTTTATTGAAATGTTTTTATCTGTCCCTGTGCAAATAGGTTTGGCTGACATTTAAGCACAAATTCCAATATCTCTGCAGTGTGGGGACTATAAATATATTAATGATGACGGTACTGCTGCTGAAGCTCCTCGAAAATGTTATTAGCACCCAGAACAGTAGTGAGAAGTTCGGTATCCATTTTTTTGCCTGCTTTGTGTGTCAACTCTCATGATTGGCAGGCGATAGAGAGAAACCCAGAAAAGGATGGACCTGTTTGAATCCATAGCCAAAACTCTTCCTGCCTACTTATTTTCCTGGGCCCTGAAGGACCCAGTCTAGTTAGGCCGAGTCCAGGGAGGATGCAGACACTGAAATCGAACAGAACCTTTTTCTACTGGATGAAGTGATTAATCCAGGTGTTCCTGACCTCAGTAACGATGGCCAGTCCATTGCTTTACTAGATTATTTTTCCCCCCCTAACAGTATTACAATAAAAGGAAATGAAATAATGTCACAAAGAAAATTTGAAAAAAAAAAAGATAAATCTAAGTTATTTTTATATTAGACCTCCGAATCGGACCCAGCACCTTTTGAGTGTCCCAAAAAGGCTGTTCTCTCTTTGATCCTGCAAATGGTGGCAGCTGTTAAGCTGATGTGTCAGCAGAGAGCAAAAAGGATAAGATTCCTCTGTAATTTGATGCCACAACTTTGTGGGTTCCTTTTCCTAATAACCAGATATGTTACTACATAAAGCTTTTTTTTTAAAAATAATTACTGTCTGACAAAGTGAGAAGAATCATAAAAAAAGAAGGTGAAATAGTCTTATGTGATAGAAAGCATGGCATTTAAAATATAATAAACATAATTGTTATTTATCAATAATTATACACATTTCTTTTAGGTTTATTATGCAGCATCTGATGTTTTTTCTCTCTTGTGTTTTCTGTTCAGCTACTGAAACTACTGCGTGTTTTCTTTTATATTTCATAATGAATCTGGTCTCTTCAGGTTATTAAAGAGTTTTTTCCCCCGTTTATCTGATTTTTTTTTTCTCAAAATACTCTAAGGTTTTGTGTTGTACTTTCATGGTGACCTTATTTTCCAATTTAAAAGTTCTGCTTCTTATGTAAAATTGCGCACTTCATCTTTGAAAGGACTGCTGTCCTTGTGGGATTGATATGTAATTATCATGTTGATTTATTCACAAATTAAACCAAAAGCTGCCTTATCTCAAGTAAGAATGAAAGAATAAACTAAACGTCTTAAACCATACGCTTCTGTTGAATAATGTATAGTGGTTTGAAAATGCACACACAGGCGATTGTCACAGGTTTTTCCATGAAAAATTCATATTTATTTTCATTATGCTTCATCCACCAGATGCTTGTCCTCTGATTTATGCCCCTATATTCTAGTCACAAAGCTTCATAAGTGCATTCAGAAAGCTAGTCTTTGTTTCCGTGTTTTCAATACTCTCCAAAACAGTGATTGCATGGTTGTATTTATTTCATTCATTCATACTTAAGATCTCATTCAAATTGGGATTGCTTTTCAGAAATACAGTGGTTACAGAAGGTATTGCCATGTGTTATATAACTATATGCTTCTGAACATTACTGCAATACAGTAGAGTGTCTTGTCTTCACCTCCTTGATGTCCTTCCTGGTGTAGTAAATACCTCTGCTATCCTGTCTGTCTTTACCAGCCTTCATTTCCCCATACACTTTGAAGCCTGTGCTATTCTGAGGTTGCCATATGGTGGGATGGAGTTTAAAAAAATTAAAAATCATGCAGAATCACAAGTACATTCTAATATGTGCAAACTTTGACCATATCACGCTCTGTCACAAGATTTTGGTCTGCGAGGCAGAAATAAAGGAGGGCAGTAAGTTTTCACTGCAGTGAAAAAAATAATTCAACCATTTTTGGCATTTACTTAATCATATACAGTTCCTTTAAAATAGTTTCATGTTAGCAAGGTAGGACATAAAGCAATTGTGTTAACTAAATATGATTAAGTAAATGCCAAAAGCGGTTGCATTATTTTTTTCAGCGTGCTGCAGTGAAGTATATTTTAACTAGGGCTGTCAAAAGATTAACAATTTTACTCTAATTAATAACAAGGTTTCTTGAATTAATTTTGATTAATCACAATCCTAAATATTATTGAAACAATTACATTTTCTGTGAAATTTTTTTCCTGTTTTCACAACAGAAAGGTAAATGACAAGAAAAGGATATTAAATTACGTTTTATTAATGACAAATCCAAAAAAATAATTTAATCTCCAACAATTTTGGTAACTTAGCCATTGCTCTTTTTTTTTTAGCACATACAGGAATCTTTCTGCATTGAGTTTGCATGTTCTCCCTGAGCATTCATGGGTTCTCTCTGGGTACTCCGGCTTCTTCCCACAGTCCAAAATCCTGACTGTTAGGTTAATTGGTTTCTAAATTCTCCTAAGGTGTGAGTGTGTGTGAATGGTTGTTTGTCCTGTTTGTCTCTGGTTTGCCCTGCGATGGACTGGCGACCTGTCCAGGGTGTACCCCACCACTTGCCCGTAGACAGCTGGATATAGGCACCATCATCCCTCGTGACCCCACTTGGGATTAAGCGTGTCAGAAAATGGATGGACACAGGAAAGGTGAATGGAATATAGACATACTTAATGCCCTGCACTCGGTAAGGGTGGTCTGATGCATGTCAGGCACAACACCCGAAGTTGAAGCGCCATCTAATAAATGCTTGGCTTAAGATGATATTTAAGGCTTTAAGTGCTTTGGTGAAACAAAAAGTCCTTCTTGCAGTGTGAGCAAACCGCAACATGTTTGTTTACTGCTCCATCTTTGTTTACTGCTCCATCTTTGTTTCTTTTATACTTGAACTGTCCAACTGTCCATCTCGCTCATGTCAGACAGTTGAATAGTGGGTAAAACAGGGCAGGAATGCGTTAATGTGTTTAAAAAATATATTGCGTTAATTCTAGAAATCATCTGACGTTAACACGTTAACTTTGACAGCCCTTATTTTAACCAAAATAAACACAAAATGACACCTTGTAAAGCCACATTATGATCACTTAGGCTTTCTAAGACTCTTTAATAGCTTAATATTTAATCAGTTTTCCAAATAACCCTTTATTATTCGTATATAAAGCTAATGGAAACGTTTCTAGAATCCTAACTGACCTAATACATGAAAGTGAAGTTTTTTTTAAGATACATACATACATGAGTTGAAAAAATTATTTAGGCCTCTTAATATACTTGCTTCAAGTGATGTGCAAAAACTATCTGCAAATATGAACCTCGAGGGTGAAATTAGTTCATATTATGTCATGCAACAACAGATGACCAGTTAATCTGTTATGTTGACCACAGAGCCAAAATCCAATCCAATACAGATTTCACTTTAGGTTAAGATATTAATATTTCATCTTGCTGGTCCCTGCTCTACCACCTTTAGAGGTGTTGAAGAGACAATATTAGAGCAACAGTCACTTGATAAGTAATGAAAAAAACAGTCTGCTGGTATGATAGGATTTCTTTGAACAAGCAGCGCACAGAAGAAGCAGTGGTTGGAATGTTGTTAGACAGGAACCCATGCAGATAAATTTGTATTGACCCGGCACATAAATCTGCTCTGATGTGAAGACAATCATGGCAAATGATTGCATTTGAGAAATAAATCTGATTTACCTGCATGAGTGCAGCTTAAATGTATGCTTTGAGTCATCCAGCACATGTATTGGAAAGGTGTACAGTAGCAGACTACCTGAGCTGCATACAGTGTTTGACACAGACAGTAATGACAGCTAGATAGAATAGAGGAGGGAGAGGGGGATTAGAGAGCAAAGGAGAAACTGATACGTTGCAGGAAAAGAAAAAAAAAAGATGACAAGTCATTTAAAAAAAAACAGACACCAAGTCCCTGATTGGACGTGAGATGCTTCTCAATTAAACCAGGAGGCTGCGCTTTTGAAAAACAAACCATGCTGGGCCTAATCCCATGCAGTTTTGAAATGTGGAGCTTATTGATCAGCTCTCAGCCTTGTGGAAGTGTCCACTGAGGCTGCAATCTGATCTCTCATTCTCTCTCTTCGTCTTTTGTGTTCACTCATTTTCCCTCTCTTGGTGCATAATAGAAACATCAAGGGCAAAAATGATAGGACGCAGATGAGTGATGGGGCTCAACATGGCTTGAATACCACTTTCGACCGATTCTGTCTACATCGAAGGACAGGCTTTTCCTGGTGCTGCCTTGCTGAGACAGCATGCAGCTCTAGCACATCCCTTGCAGCGTGTCTTAGGCCATTTCAAGAAGCATTTAAAAGGAAATTGCTAAGACATCATATTGACTTAAAAAAACTTCATCTGTCCTCAAGGCTAATATAAAGAAATTAAGTTATTATTTTTTTTTCCTTTTCCCCAAGCTGCTGTAAATCAGTCAATCAGTACAGTTCAGTCTGGCGCTTTGCTAAACAGCTGCACATTGAGCCATTGGCCCTGGTGATTTACATTTCCAGAAAGGGTAAGCCCTATATTAATGGGGCCGTCCATTTTCTTAGCTATAAATAGCTCCGTAGATGAAGTTGGCCCACTGCTGGCTGCCTTACTGATCCGCATATTCCGCCCTCTAATCTCAATTCTATTAATGTCTCTAGCGATATTTACGACACGCAGACTCTTTTAGTCTGACACGGCTGTAAAGTATATGTTCAAACCAGCCAAGCTTTATCTAATTAAAAGCCTCTGTGATTGCATTTCAAATGGGATTGAGTCTTTAAAACCTCAATCAGTCCTTCTAGGCTGTAGAAAGGAGCATGTCACTGCGGCGCTACTAAAGAAGGGAATGTTTAACATTCCAATTTAACCATATGTGGAAAAAACAGGGCTTAACATCCTCTTAGATTCGTCTTTATTCTGAAAGTAAAAGAAATGTTACCTTTAACAGTGGGTGAAAAGTGATTGATAACACCATTTTGGGGGCTATGTATACCAAAATTTACACTGATATATTTGCCTTTAAGTAATAGCACTTCACATTAATAGCAGGATGCCTTTTCATTTTGCTCAGTATATATATTAAAAAAAGGGTTTGGGAGAAATTAGCCTTCAGTCAACCCGGGATGGGATGCCAATTCTGGTCAGTTCCTTTTAGTATTCTGTTTCAAATTTGGAAGGAGAAGCAAGGCCAAGCATAACTCTATATAGGTTTACTTATTTTACTTTCAGGGCTTTAAGATGCTAATAGAGAAAACAACTGCAAGGTATATTAAGATGAATTAGCAAAAAATCTGCTGCTTAGAAAAAGCTCTGTTGCTTACCAAAGCATTTTTTAAGGCAAGAGCCACTGTGTTTGAATGAAATTGGAATAATGTAAGACCATATTACGACTAAATGCCAGACTCTTCTTGTTTTCTTTCAGTTCATGTTTAGTATTTTGAAGATCCTATTAAAGTATGCAGCCCATCCCTGGAGTGGCTAGAAGCCTTATACAAGAGATAGTCAGCAATTTGTTCATTCACCATGAAACCTTGCAGCTCTCCAAACCAAACCCTTCCAAGGACATAAATATTGATTGGATACCATTGGTTTGAATTGGAAGAACAAGCACAATTTGCTGCCTCATTCTGAGTCCATTAGTTTTTAATTCCTTTCTAATTTAGATAGTTTATCTAAATTAACCTTCAACTGAAATGCTTTGTTCTCAAAGTAAAGGTCTAACGAGAAGCGTTTGCTTTGTAACGGCAAGGATATTGTATTTCATTTCATTGTAAATGAACTGAAATGTACTAGTAATTATTAGTTTTCAACCTGAATCAATAATGTTTTTAGGGGAATAGTTGATCACAATCGCAAAAGAGCTATACGACTGCAAAAATTACATGTTTTTCTTTCTCAATCTCGAAAAATGTTCTTCAGGTAATAGAAGGTAACTTTGTTATTGTCTTTATGAGTCTATAAAGGTTCAGCTCTTAGTCTATTACAACACCCAGATTTTGGGCCTGATCGGTGATTTAAAGCTGCAATAACTGAAGCTGTGCCAACTTTTATTTGCTCTTCCCTAGGTCTAAATATTAGAATTTTAATTTTGTTGTCAGTGTTGCCAACTCCTCAGAAAGGAAAGTAGCTATTGGCTGTGCAATAAGTCGTTAGAAGTCGCTGAATGACGTCATTGCCTAATTTGCATAATATATATATATTTTTTCAACTTTTTTTTTATTTAACTTTTTCTTTTTTCCCTTGTGGTCCACTAAGGACCTTAAAAATCATGCTAAAACATGAACATTTTGAACCATAACATTTTTTTTTTTACATTACATTAACAATCTAAATGGAAAAAAAGACTATAAAGAATCAATGACAATGTGAGCAAATGGTAATTATTGTTTTTTTTTTTTAAACTAATAAGAATTCCCTGCACACACACAGGCTGTGCTTGCCTGCTCACAGAAAGAGTGGATCATGGTCATGTTGGTCAAGGCTCTCTATGGCAGGCTCAGCAACTGAGGGAGCTGACTCCAGTGAGATCAACCTGCGCTGTCAAACATGGCGCATGCGCGCGGTTCTTTTGCTGTCTGGATGCTGAGGGAACACATCTGTGTCTCTGACTGTAGCGCTGAGAGGGACATCTGCGGAAGCGGGAAAACGTGTGTGGGACGGGGGGAGGCGCCCCACGGCAGACACCAGAAAAGTCGCTAGATTTGTCGCCAGTCGCTTTTTTGAAAAAGAGTCGCTGGAGGGGTCTGAAAAGTCGCTAAATATAGCGACAAAGTCGCTGAGTTGGCAACACTGTTTGTTGTTACTCATCTTGAGGAAAATGTTGGTACAGCTGTATATATAGGATCAAGACTTGATTGAGTTCATAGTCACCTGGTGATACTCTAATTTACAGCTGTGTATTGTTAGCATAGTAATGGTAAGTTATGTTGGTTTTTATGATAATCTGAGATAGGGGAGCCTTTCGCCCCTAGGCGGCTGGAGAGGTACCAGACAGATTTATGGGTGGAAGGAAGGGCGACCAAATGAGCTAGGGTTTAGTATAAATATTGCAAATGAGGGGCCCAAAGATGGACCCTTGGGAACTCCGCAGGTGATTTTTTTACGGTCCATGATGAAAAGTCAACTACTAATCCAAAAAAGGCTCTCTTCTTTCAAATTGGATTTAAACCAGTCGAATGCTGTTTCAAAAGAGGACACCGAACTTTCAGTTGGACTTTGGTCAGAGTGATTAACAATGTCAAATGCAGCACAGAGGACAATTAATACTAGCATGGTAGTTCTTTCAGTCTGCATTATTAGGATGTTATTGAATATCCTGACAAGGGCAGTCTCTGTAACACAATTATGGGTGGTAATTGTAACGAAAGTGTTTAACTGCTGAAACAGTTTTCTCAATAATTGTAGTGATGAATGAAGGGGAGGTTTGAAAAAGACCTGGAGTTCTTAAAAGGACTTTCTCAGTTGTCCAAGTTTCACTTTTTGAAAAGCGGTTTTATATTTACTTTTTTTTGGGCCTCGGGAAAAACTACTCACAAAGGGACATATTTAGCATTTAGCATATATTGCTAAATATTTAGCATATTTAGCAATCCTCAAAGTTCTACAGGTAAAATCATCAAAGCAGGGTGAAAATCATCAGTGTAGCATATACATGAATAAATATTGTTAAAACTCATTAGTTCTGCCAAAAATAAATGCTTCTAATTGCTTAAGTCTAAACAATCTGTGGTTCTCTCAGATGATCTGGAAGGGCCTAAGATTAATCAGAGGTTAGAGTTTCAAAGGTTTCTTAAGGAAAGCTGTGCGTAAAATATTGCAACAGCAGCAAGATGAGCTTAGTTGGCCGGGCCCAGCCCGAAGGAGCGACGCGAGGCCATCCCCCAGTGGGCCCACCACCTGCAGGGGGAACCATGAGGGACCAGTGCAAAGTGGATTGAGCTGCAGCCAGAGGCGGAGACCTCGGCGACCTGATCCGCGGGCGCTTAAACTGGCTCTGGGGACGTGGAATGTCACCTCACTGGCGGGGAAGGAGCCCGAACTTGTGTGGGAGGTGGAGCGATACCAGCCAGAAATAGTTGGGCTCACCTCTACGCACAGCCAGGGCCTCTCTCCTTGAGAGAGGCTGGACTCTCTTCTACTCTGGAGTGACCCGTGGGGAGAGGCGGAAGGTGGGGGTGGGGCTGCTTGTCTCCCCCCAGCTCAGCCGTCTCATGCTGGAGTTCACCCCTGTAGACGAGAGGGTCGCATCCCTTCACCTTCGGGTTGAGGGGAGGACTCTGACAGTTGTTTCGGCCTATGGGCCGAACGGCAGTACGGAGTACCAGGCCTTCTTAGCATCCCTGGTGAGGGTGTTAGAAAGCACCCCTCCCGGGGATTCCATCATTCTACTGGGAGACTTCAACGCCCACGTGGGAAACGACAGTGACACCTGGAGGGGTGTGATCGGGAGGAACGGGCCCCCAGCTCTGAACCCGAGTGGTGTCTCATTATTGGACTTCTGTGCAAGTCACGGATTGTCCATAATGAACACCATGTTCAGGCATAAGGATGTCCATCGGTGCACTTGGCACAAGGAAACCCTAGGCCGAAGGTCGATGATCGACTTTGTAGTCGTATCTTCTGATCTTCGGCCGCATGTCCTGGACACTCGGGTGAAGAGAGGGGTGGAGCTGTCCACCGACCACCACCTGGTGGTGAGCTGGATACGCTGGAAGAGGAGGAAGCCTGAAAGACTCGGCAGGCCCAAACATGTAGTGAGGGTCTGCTGGGAACATCTGGTGGAACCCTCGGTCAGGGACGTGTTCAACTCCCACCTCCAGAAGAGCTTCTCTCAGGTTCCGAGGGAGGTTGGAGACATGGAGTCCGAATGGGCTGTGTTCTCTGCCTCTACTGTCGATGCGGCTGCCCGTAGCTGTGGCCATAAGGTTTGCGGTGCCTGTCGTGGTGGCAATCCCCGAACCCGGTGGTGGACACCGATAGTAAGGGATGCTGTCAAGCTGAAGAAGGAGTCCTATCGAGCTTGGCTGGCTTGTGGGACTCCTGAAGCAGCAAGCAGGTACAGTGAGGCCAAGCGTGTCACGGCCCGGGCGGTTGCAGAGGCAAAATCTCGGGCCTGGGAGGAGTTCGGAGAGGCCATGGAAAAAGACTATCGGTTGGCCTCAAAGCGATTCTGGCAAACCGTCCGGCGCCTCCGGAGGAGAAAGCAGTGCTTCGCTAACACTGTTTTCAGTGGGAGTGGGGAGCTGCTGACCTTGAAGGAGGATATTGTCGTTCGGTGGAAGGAATACTTTGAGGATCTCCTCAACCTGACGGACACGCCTTCCGTGGGGGAAGAAGAGACAGGGTGCTTGGGGCTGGATTCGTTCATCACCCAGGCCGAAGTCACCGAGGTGGTCAAAACACTCCACGGTGGCAAGGCTTCGGGGGTGGACGAGATCCGTCCTGAGTATGTTAGAGCTCTGGATGTTGTCGGGCTGTCATGGTTGACACGTCTCTTCAACATCGCGTGGAGGTCGGAGACAGTTCCCCTGGATTGGCAGACTGGGGTGGTGGTTCCCCTCCACAAGAAGGGGGACCGGAGGGTGTGTTCCAACTATCGGGGAATCACACTTCTCAGCCTCCCAGGAAAGGCCTATGCCAGGGTGCTGGAGAGGAGAGTCCGGCTGATTGTTGAACCTCGGCTGCAGGAGGAGCAGTGTGGTTTTCGTCCGGGCCGTGGAACAGTGGACCAGCTCTACACCCTCTGCAGGGTGCTTGAGGGTTCATGGGAGTTTGCCCAACCAGTCCACATGTGTTTTGTGGACTTGGAGAAGGCATTCGACTGTGTCCCTCGTGCTGCCCTGTGGGGGGTGCTCCAGGAGTATGGAGTCGGGGGCCCTTTATTAGGGGCCATCCGTTCTCTGTACAAGCGGAGCAGGAGTCTGGTTCGCATTGCCGGCACTAAGTCGGACCTGTTCCCAGTGCATGTTGGACTCCAACAGGGCTGCCCTCTGTCACCGGTCCTGTTCATAACTTTTATGGAGAGGATTTCTAGGCGCAGCCAAGGACCGGAGGGGGTCTGGTTTGGGGAACAGCGGATCTCGTCCCTGCTTTTTGCGGATGACGTAGTTCTGCTGGCTCCCTCCTGCCAAGACCTACAGCGTGCGCTGGGGCGGTTCGCAGCCGAGTGTGAAGCGGCCGGGATAAGAATCAGCTCCTCCAAGTCCGAGGCCATGGTTCTTGACCGGAAAAAGGTGGCTTGTCCCCTTCAGGTTGGAGGAGAGTCCCTGCCTCAAGTGGAGGAGTTCAAGTATCTTGGGGTCCTGTTCACGAGTGAAGGAAGAATGGAGCGGGAGATCGATAGACTGATCGGTGCGGCTGCTGCAATAATGCGGACGCTGCACCGGTCTGTCATGGTGAAGAGAGAGCTGAGCGAAAAGGCAAAGCTCTCAATTTACCGGTCGGTCTACGTTCATACCCTCACCTATGGTCATGAAATTTGGATCATGACCGAAAGAATGAGATCCCGATACAAGCGGCTGAAATGAGCTTTCTCCGCAGGGTGGCTGGGCTCTCCCTTAGAGATAGGGTGAGGAGCTTGGTCATTCGAGAGAGGCTCAGTGTAGAGCCGGTTCTCCTCCACATCGAGAGGAGTCAGTTGAGGTGGCTCGGACATCTTCTTCGGATGCCCCCTGGACGCCTCCCTCGGGAGGTGTTCCAGGCACGTCCCACCGGGAGGAGGCTCAGGGGACGACCCAGGACACGCTGGAGAGACTATGTCTCTCGGCTGGCCTGGGAGCGCCTAGGGCTTCCCCCAACAGAGCTGGAGGAGGTGTCAGCGGAGAGGGAAGTCTGGGAGTCTCTGCTTAGTCTGCTGGGAGTAATTTATTCTAGTCTATATTCCATTTAGACTCCTGTAAATTTGTTACTACAATCCCTTGTAACCATCAAATTATCATTAAGATTTATTGGGGCCACTATGAAGTCAGAACACATGCACACCATCTTTATGTATTTTCGTTCATAAGGAAATTAAAGAACCTCAATATGAGGCTCACTAAGTATTTCAGACGAAATCTCCAATCATGTAAATTCAACACATATATGTTGCTTCCTTCATTACTTTCCTGCAGAATCATAGGAGATAGACAAAAAATAGAGGAGATTTTAAAATCGAGCTTAAAGAAATTCCTCAGTGTAAACAGATTGTTTTAAAGGTTTAAACTCTAGCCTTTCTGTATTATCCTCATGTATGAGGCAAAGCCGAAGGCAACACCAGGAGGAGGATTGAATTCCCAACACAGGTCTTCACAAAGTTTAACTGTATCCTTGCAGCCAGCTCATTCTCAGAGTCTGCTGCTGAGTGTCGGTGTGTGCCTAGGCAGCAAAGGTGCAGTTTAACCTTGAGGAAAAGAGACTCTATTGCTCTTTTTGTGGGAAATACCTAAAATTAGCCTCTAGAAGAAACACAAAATGCAGTTGAAAGATGTCAATATGAGTTGCATATCCATCATGCTTTCTTCTAAGACACAATAATTCAACAAAAAGTTTTTGAAAACGCTACCTTCACTCTTGAGTGCATTAATGTAGTCTTTCATGAACAATATTATGACAGTCATAGATTACAACTGTTCTCTTTACCTATCCTGGCCTAAACAACATATTCTGGTGCAGTGGCACAACTTGTGTTTTTTGTTATTTATTTATTTTTTTTCTGTTTTCTTCTAGCTTTGATTTTAAAGTTTAGACAGCTTTTACATACTCTTTGGGTTCATGCTTTCATGTCAGGGTCAACCTGATCAACTCTTGAAGAAAATATCAGCGTTTTTAACATTGCAGCTGGAATTTGTGGCACATGGAAGACAGGTGAACACGAAGTTGAGAGGTTAACTTGAGAAGGACAGATATGAGGCTGATGATGGTGTCTATATTAAACAGGCCAAATAACCAGGGCGCCAACCTCTTTAAATGAGTAAAATGTTCTCAAACAACAGCAACACCTCCTGGCCTGGTGCATAGCTGAGTGTTGGTATTCCTTTCCATTTGGTGTATTTCTTGTTTTGGACAAAAGTGTGCTGATGAGCTTCTTTGGCTTGATCTCATGAAGGAATGGGTAAAGGCTGGAAACCCAAGGACACTACAAATTGGGGGTTATGGGTAGCGACAGAGATGTGGCTTTTGTGGGTGTATTCCCCCCAGGCCACTTTATTAGGTACCCCATGCTAGTAACGGGTTGGACCCCCTTGTGCCTTCAGAACTGCCTCAATTCTTCGTGGCATAGATTCAACAAGGTGCTGGAAGCATTCCTCAGGGAGTTTGGTCCATATTGACATGATGGCATCACGCAGTTGCCGCAGATTTGTCGGCTGCACATCCATGATGCAAATCTCCCGTTCCACCACATCCCAAAGATGCTCTATTGGATTGAGATCTGGTGACTGTGGAGGCCATTTGAGTACAGTGAACTCATTATCATGTTCAAGAAACCTGTCTGAGATGATTCCAGCTTTATGACATGGCGCATTATCCTGCTGAAAGTAGCCATCAGAAGTTGGGTACATTGTGGTCATAAAGGGATGGACATGGTCAGTAACAATACTCAGGTAAGCTGTGGCGTTGCAACGATGCTCAATTGGTACCAAGGGTCCCAAAGAGTGCCAAGAAAATATTCCCCACACCATGACACCACCACCACCAGCCTGAACCGTTGATACAAGGCAGGATGGATCCATGCTTTCATGTTGTAGACGCCAAACTCTGTCCAATTTCGATGAGCTTGTGCAAATTGTAGCCTCAGTTTCCTGTTCTTAGCTGAAAGGAGTGGCACCCGGTGTGGTCTTCTGCTGCTGTAGCCCATCTGCCTCAAAGTTCGATGTACTGTGCGTTCAGAGATGCTCTTCTGTCCACCTTGTTTGTATCGGGTGGTTATTTGAGACACTGTTGCCCTTCTATCAGCTCGAACCAGTCTGGCCATTCTCCTCTGACCTCTGGCATCAACAAGGCATTTCTGCCCACAGAACTGCCGCTCACTGGATGTTTTTTTCTTTTTCGGACCATTCTCTGTAAACCCTAGAGATGGTTGTGCGTGAAAATCCCAGTAGATCAGCAGTTTCTGAAATACTCAGACCAGCCCTTCTGGCACCAACAATAATGCCACGTTCAAAGTTACTCAAATCACCTTTCTTCCCCATACTGATGCTCGGTTTGAACTGCAGGAGATTGTCTTGACCATGTCTACATGCCTAAATGCACTGAGTTGCCACCATGTGATTGGCTGCTTAGAAATTAAGTATTAACGAGCAGTTGGACAGGTGTACCTAATAAATTGACCGGTGAGTGTATAAATCAGTTAAGTTGTGAGAGTTTACCAGAAGATTATGAATATATTGAATAACTAGAACTGGAAGATAGACTTAATTAATAGGTAATTGAAATCAAGGGTATTATCAGTTGAATGATTATAACTGTAATTTGCTGACTGACCAGGGTTTTAGCCTCTTACCTAAAGGTTGGACTCCTGAATATGGCTGTTAAAAATCCCTCTGTCTTTAATCAATTTAGTAATTTAGACTATGGATATCAGCAACGTTATTAATCACCAACCAACTAAATGTGTCTTTTTTCATTCGAAGGCTACTGAAAGAAGAGTGAATCCAGCCTGAGTCATAAATTGTGCGCTGTGTAAAATAAACTCAAACACCACTGGTTAAAATAAAATGGTACCTTTATTTGCTACAATTGCACAGTATTATATCTAATACCTACGCAAACACTAAACAAATCTGATATATATATATATATATATATATATATATATATATATATATATATAGAATAAAAAAAAAGAAATAAAAAGGAAAGAGGAGTTTAAAAGTCCATTCAAAATCTTAGGGATGTCGAAGTTTAACACTTAATGCATTGTGTGGTGAATAGCCAAAGTTTTGATCACGTGGTGTCAGCAGTGATTTGTAAGATCACCTGTTTTGCTCACCTGTTGAGTTTCAGTGAGTGGGTGATGGGGGATACGTACCTTTTGCTGACCGCTTTAAGCTTTGGATGTTTTTTTTTGTTCTTTTATGCGGTTGATCACGGCTCAAACTTGTGGATTAGTTTTTCTTGTTTGCTGCATTGCATGTTTTGAAGCTCAATAAAACAAATGGATCTGAACTGCATCTTGGACTGAACTTTTGAGCGCGTCAACAAGGATTCCCCTAATCAGCCACTCGGCGACTCAGTTGTTTTGGCTGTCGCCAACACATTGAAAGTGTCCTTTAAAAATAGCAGCAATAACATGCATTAAACACTTATGGGCTAAAAAAGAAATGGGCTCGCTTAGCTAGCCCAGGGGGTCTAGTCCGGTACAGACGGGGTCCAGCTGAAACAAAGAATGGGTTGGATCACAATATAACCTCCACAACATGTCCAGCATGAAGTAGCTAGAGCTACAATGCTAGCCAATAACTGCAGCAATTAGCTTCAGCAACACATGACTCGTTTAGTCTATGCAGCGAGCATTAGAATTCAGTTAAAACTTTAAAACCATCAGCAGTTTAATCAGAAAGCTTATTTAGAATAAAACACTAACATCACTACCTATTCTACCTAATTCACCCAAGCAGAGCACTTATTGAGCATTAGATGTAAAGGAGGGGCAAGGATGATGTTACTGTTTTGGTTAGGGGGAGTGAAGGCCATCGGCCCGGTCCAGTTTTCTGCAGGCCCCGTCTTCTGTACAGTACGTCCGTCCAACAGCAACTCAAAGAGATTTGGATCTGTCCAAAAAATCATGCCCAGCCACAGACAGTGGTGACTTTTTTTCTCACCTTTATCTATTTTTTCATACATTTTAAAGCAGAATATCCTCCCTTTTGTCTGTCTAAGGCAATATCCTTGCTTCATGTGTGTTTTGCATTGCTGACTGCATTCATCATTATTTAATTCTTAAATTTATAGTTTTCTATCATGCCTTTGTTCAAATTCAGCTCTTTTTCAAGCTATTTGAGAATAAAAAATACATTTTATCCGAAGGTAAAACAGTCATAAAGAATCAAAGTACCAAACAGTATTTCAAAAAGAATGACAATGATGAAGAAAAATCCCATTTTGCAATTTGTGAACTATATCAAAGCACATATCATTTGACACACATACACATAAAAACACACCCATCACTGCATCTTTCCTATGCCAGGCTAGTCTATTTTTCCCTTGATGGTGAGATAATGACCCTCATCGGGGTGTGAGATTTCTGATTAGCAGAACGACAACAATAGCTGCTAATTACCACCTGAAAGACAAAGTTGCAGCGATAGAAGTTTCTGTCAGCCCTGCGGTGCAGCAAAATGATGTGTCTGTGTTTCCGTGTGCACACCTGGGTGTGTGCTCCAGAGTGCAGCTTTGTTTATGTGCATGTGGTTGATTTCCCACAAGAGGATATAAAAAGAGATCGAGACAGAATGTGGCAAGGAGCAAGCTCTCAGGCGGTAAGGCATGATGGGAAGAGAGGAGGGAAAAAATGGAAGCGACGGGTGATAAAAAAGGCAATGATGATACAGTGATTCCAGCTCATCAACACTTTTTAACTAAGCACAGGATTTCTGTTCAACAATCTCACCTTGACTTTATGATCTTTGGAAATACTGGTCTGGAATAAGACAGGAAGGAAATCTGACCTCAGAGCAGTGTCTTTGTTGAAAAATACAATTCTGCCTTGCACTAAACAGCACAAAGAAATGTTTTTACTGTTGCTAGGTGATGTTAAGCATCTTTGTCATATTTATTTCATACAGTAGGATTTGAAAAATCCTTTTAAAAGTAACTGATTTTTCCACTTCCAAAAGCTCTTCTGCTGTAAATTAATATTTGTTTTCTCCTGATAAGCTAGATCCTTTGACAGTGCACCCCTTCCCATACACAGTCACGGTTTATTGGCTTTGATGTGTCTCCTGCTGCTCCAACCGGGGTCGCACTGTGGCCTCCAGTGTGATTTGGCCCAATGAATATTTGATTCACCTTGATTACCTATTGGTTTGGTTCAATATGGCATGCATAATGAAGCACAATGCAACCACATCAAAAATTAGTCCTGACAGCTCTCCAAGGGAGGTGGCCGGCACCTGGAGACCTTTGTGGCTAGCTGACAACAGCCACAGAGTGGACTCTCTCCTCTTGGATACATTTTCTTCTGTTGTTGCCTCTGCTCTACCTCACATGTTTAATTGATGTTCCATCTATCTCACTCACCTACAAAGCAATCATAAGGTGATGATTCCATGGAGTGGATTGATTCAGATGCCGGAGTGTTGGCTACATATGTAACCTAAAACACGTTCTTGGTGTGTGTAAAAAAAGAAAAACTTTTGGTTTCTTGTTTTTGCACATGTTGGTTATCATTTAGTACCTAACATCAGGTAGATGGCATTCAAAGAAATGTCTGCAAGGCAAATGCTTTGATCTAAGAATCTTCTTACACCTTAGACACATCCCCTACATTGCTTGTGGTTTTCTTTCAAAACCTCAGCAGTATGTTTTGTACCTTCATGGAATACTAGCTGTCTTTTCAGAAGATAATCCCACCACTATATTGGCTATCTGCAACTCCTCCTGAGTTACCATGGGACTTTTGGCTGCCTTGGGAATTGATGCTTTACTTGGTCAGTGTTATGCAGCTTACAAAAATGATGTACATTGATGTTTTCATTCCTTACATAAGTTCTTTACATGTAAACTGCAAATTATAGTGACAGGTGTTTGATTTGGGAAAAAGTCTTTTGTTGGACGTATATTATGAGACATGCTTAACATAATAAATCTTGGAGACCTTTGTTAAAATGGGGTTTATATATGCAAAGACAATAGAAGACCTGGTTCTCTGCACTAAGATAAATTCCGTAGAATCTAGGCTGACTGGAGGAAACGCAGGTAGTGTTGTATGCTGGGGAATGCCAAAAATGGGAGAACAATATATATCTCTATACTTTACTTATAAAGAGCGGCTGTGGGGATTCTTGTAATTGGGCCTTAAAATTGGGTGCACAAGATCTGAAATCATCGATTGGTCTGAGAATTCAACTAAGGCAAATTTCAAACAGAGTTTTCTTTTCACATAAAAATGTCACATTAGAGGTTGGTCCCGATTCGTTAAGAAAACCTTTAATTGAATGTGTTATACTCTGTATTTAGGACTACATCCTGCACTGTAGTAGACCAAAATCCCTGACGATTGTTAAATTCCCCCCGGACAATTTTTTTTAAGGTATGAAAAGTAGGACATCTCCGGGAAAAGGAGGATGTCTGGTTACCCTACTATATTAACAATTTTGATGTTTCAGTGAGTGAGTGCTTGTTGCTATGGTGCGTCTTTGCCCAGCAGCTTCACTCGTTGAAAACCAACCAGTGCATAAGTGCACAGCTCTTTTAATAGTTATGAGCATACCATAAAAGGAAGGAAAGCTGTTGTTTCATTCTAGGGCTTTTAACCATACTTGCATTAGGGCTCATAGAACAGCAAATATGCCTTTTTTAGCCCAACCAAGGTTACACACTAGGGTGACTAGACGTCCTCTTTTTCCCTACTTTGCCACCGCAGGGCCATTTCCGCAACCCGGGGTTCTCCTCCTCCCCCCGCCCCACAACCCACCACGAGGCGAAGATGTTTTGTTGGATATATATATAAAAAAAAACGTCAGGCAGACGTCATCAAGTTTTGAGACGCTTGCCTAGGAGCCGATGGACCACCTGGCTCTCCTGATCAAAGGGACCGCTGCTGTGCTTTACTTTGCCTTTTTTTAATGTACTTTTTTTCTCGCTGCAAATGGGGTGGACGAGGGTGGGGTCCCCTCTCCGACTTCTAAGGACCCCTCTCTGACTGCTTGGGATGCAGCGGGGTCTGGCAGACCTCTCTTGGACATGGAGCAGGGATGTTAGAGTGCAAGATCTGGGAGACCACTCAAAGAATGGGTTAGAGCCGGACTACTCTCTCACCGCTAGGGACACCGCGACATCCTGAAGACCCCTCTCGGCCGTGGGGTGAGGGTGGTAAAGTCGGGGTCCTGGAGACCCCTCTAACAATGCATGAGGGTCGGACCCCTCTCCGACCACTCAGAACACTGCCGGGTCTGTTGCCCCCTCTCAGATGTGGTGTGGGGGTGGTAGTGTGCGGGGTCAGGGAGACCCCTCTAAGAATGCATGAGGGTTAAGCAGGAACAACCAGATGACTCTCCTATAAGAAGAAAAAGAAGAGGGAGCATAAAGTTAGAGGTTGCACTAAGAAACTTGCAGAATGGGGGAATATGCATAGAATGAAGCAGAATGATGAAAGGGGATCTATTTGTCCTCAAGGAGTCTGAACATATGACATCACTAGGGAGATACCTCAGAATAACCTGAGCCACTCTAACTCTAAGCTTTATCAAAAGGGGGGAGAAGCACATAATATCTCTAAATAAATATCTGACCAAATTTTATAAGATTCAGCCCCTATGCTAGACAAAAACCTATAGGGCTCTTGCTCCCTTAACTCCCTAACCCTTAACTTTGATGTTTAAATTAATAATTTTCCAACTTTGTTGCATCTGACCTAATGATTGTTTATTTCTTTTTTCATACTGGTCCACCAAACAAAAGGCAATAAGTTGCTCTTGGCAATGCTTCCACAGAGACAAATATTTACTCTGATCAAATGTTTTAATTGGCACACTGAAATCTCTACTGTGAGGTGGCCTGATGTGTTTCATGTGCCAACGTGTCAGTTTCCATTACAGTATTTTTTCAACAAACTTTTTAATTATACCTGTTCTAATGTTTATTTTGATATTTTCTTTTGTATTAGTTTGCTGTAAGCTCCAGTCCTCCTCATCAAATGTTAAGCTATGAAAACGCATGTTTGTTCCCCTCTTAAGGTGCCAGAGAAGAGGTGCGATTTGGCTCTTCTGTACGAAAGCAATTCCAATAGAAAAAAAGCCTCAAGAGAATTTCTGCAATCACAGAAAAAAAGATGGGAGCAAAAGAAAACGAAAGTTGAAAATAGCAAATACCAAACACAAGAGCAAGTAAATAAACAATTGCTACAGTACACTGTTGTTCCTGACTATAGAGGCTAACATTTAAACCCAAAGTCCTTGATATACTGAAAAGACGGGGTTGTGTCACATGCTTGTCAGGAGGCCAAGCAGTCTTTGGAGGTGGGACCCAAACTGGTTGAAAGAAGAACATGCTTTGAAGAGTTTTCAGCTGACAAAAACTTGAATTTCTTCTTGTGCAGGACATCAACCAAACCACACCAACCAAGAACAATGGCAGATATGTTTCTTAAATAGAGGAGGAACTAAATTGGAAGAAACCATTTTTTAAAAGGATGTTCAGCTTCACAATAAGAAGAAAAGGAAAATTTGGTTTAAACAAACAACTACTTAAGAAATACTTTTACCAATAAATACAGAAAACAAATATTTTAATTCAATCCAAACAAATACTCAAACTCAATATAGAAAACACCATACATCAGATCAACCTCCCCCCCTTCAATTATCCAATGGTACAGTCCTGTACACACCTGCTTGGAGAGTGAAACAGCAGAGGTGAGTATTTCACAATATTGTAACTCCTTAAGCCATGAATGTCCCTTTTATGAAGAGTTAAACAAACACCAAAATATTGTAAAGTGAAATCAATTTACCTTTTTACAAAAAAGAAAACAAGATGTGGCCAACCAAAGAACCACAACCCAAACAAATCCACTTCACCCAAAACAACAAAAATAAACCAATGTAGAAAACCAAATACTGTGTTTACCTGCTACTTTGGCCAACATACACATAACAATGGGTCATTGTTACAGGTTGAAACTTGATGTGTTATCAATCAATTTCCCATCCTCATTTCCTGGCAGGTGGTGGTGCCTCCTTACCATCTCTGCAGTTGCAATTACTGGGGGTTATGGCAGGTGGGCAAAGAGGGGAAAAGAGGGAGTAAGTTAAGCTAGTTCCAAAGGGGATTTATGCTGCTGTTTTTGCATTGCGGGCAGTCCTCGGTTTGGTCTTGTGTAGTTTTGCTGCCTAGAATTTTTGCAGGACCTGGATTGCGGGAGTGACATGTCCTTGCCTTGCCCTGAGCAGCTTAAGGTGGCAGTTTGGCTTGGTAGGGGGAGATTTTTTATGGCCTGCGTCCTCCTCTGTGCTTCCTTGGCTTCGGGGCTACTGCTCCTGTGACTGGCTGACATTACTAGGTATAAAACTTGAATTCTAACACACTAACTCTCACATAAAACACTTAGTTCTGCACATATGCTTACTTACACACTCAAACAGCAACATAATATTCCACTAAATGTAGCATTACATCTTATCCAAGGTTTGGGTCCTACACATCTCCCTTCTTGTGTGCATCAAACTGCATATCCCAGTACATAGAGTACTATGTCACTGACACCACAAGGGCTTTGGCAATGCCAATGGTTGTACAAATATTGTTTTCCACTGACATTTTCCTTTGAACACTGGTAATTGGGTTATGTAGAAATAGACTTAGAAGCATAATTACAAACTGTAATAGACAAAAAATAAATCCAAGTTTATTCAAATTTTGTTTTGAGAATGGTCCGGCTCTCTGGTCTGTAAATAAGGATTTATTACATTATATGTGTCAAAGACTAACCCCAATCGGGTTAACTGACTTCTTTTAGGAGCACCAGGTGAAGTAAAAAGTCAAACTATCTGACTAATTTTAATGCATATCTCTGCTGTAAAACTACCATACCATCAGTACATTTACACTACTGGATCTGTTTGATATAAAAGCTATCATTTAGAGACAAAAAAACCAACAATGGGTCGAGAAAGACTATTGCACTTCTATTCCACTATCTGTGGCCTTGCATAGTCAAAAGCAAATATAGTAGAATTTCCATGTACTGTAGTATAATCCTTGCAGTTTACTATCTTTAAGATCCTATGAAAATATGTAGCTTTGATAATATTACAAAGTTTAAATTTATGTTAGTTGCAACTTTAAATCCTAAGACCATGGCAATGTTCCAAGACGTTAACACGAATATAACAGGTTTTGAAAGTTTGCAATGAATAAAAAGGCCATTACACAATTCTGACTCAAAAACACCACTGAACATCTCAATCTATAAGAGCACATTCTTTGCTTGGTTACAAGTTGAACTAAGAGAAGGACTGACATGGAAAATTATCTACATGTCTTGTGAAATACTGTTAAACCTTGCACTCTCTTTTGATCTCGCTTTAGAATAAAACTTGTTAGGTGCTGTTGTTAATCCTATGACCTCCTGCTTTGTAGGTTCTTGTATACTTTATTTTTTGTCACATCTAAGGAGACTTGGAAATTAAGCTTAAATAAAATATAAAAAAAATGATTAAAAACGTAAGCATCTATTTTGTTGTTTACTTGTTTAAAAGTAGCCTCAATGTTTTTATTCTCTACGTTAAACTTAAAATTTTTGTCTGCAAACTATGAAATTTATTCATTATCTTCCCCCTTGTAAAAACATATTTTCCCCACTTAATATCAACTAAACTCCTGATGAGGTCACAAATAAACAAAAACAAAAAAATCTTTTTTCTTTTTGCATTCAGAAGGCAGTTTCCTTCCTTATATATTCATCATGGCTTATTGGGCATATTGTCTTGTGATGCGTGTGTGGGTTTTCTAATGAAAACAGAGATGCTACTCCTGGTAAAACAGTGATTTCTGAGGCTGATTGGGTGTAATGGATGGAACACAGAGCTCCCTCATAATTGATGAGGATGTCTCCTGGATTCCCCACCACTGTTGTGCAATGCTGCTGCTGTCTTTCGCTGCAGGTGCATGTATGTGTATATATGAAGGAACAGTGTGTCCTGGGTGGGGTGCCGGAGAAGGCTGCTTCTGTTATTCCTTCAGTAGCTCCTGTCAATTCCTATTAACACGAGCAGACTCTGCCATCTCCATAATGCATGACTGTGGACTGTGGGGAAGAATAGTGTCGGATTCCCTCATCAAATTGAAAGAAAACAAAGGCCCAATCTAATTGTTTGCAAAAGGAGAATGGGATGATTAAATCTCATTGTTTCTCATTTCATTCAGGGCAATGAAAAGAGACAAGAGATAGGGCGAACAGGGACCTATCACCGCAATGGAATCTAAATAAAACTGGGGGTCTTTCCATTTAAATTTTCTAAAGATTGCAAGTGAATTGCCTGTGACTGGGGGTGTAAACACAAACAAACAGTTCAAACAGCAGCATGGGATCAAATAAGCTAATCCAAATTCAGACGGACATTCAAGGACATTTACGTTCTGAAGAAAGTGTACAACACTCCTGTCATTTATTTTAACTAGGTGGTGTTCATATTTATTCTTAAAAACAGAACATAAAAATGTTTGGGTTTTTTTAAGTATGTAATTTTTTGCAAAAACAAATTAACCGGATCTGGTAAATTCATAGCTCATTGAGAGTTATTACAGGATTTTGTATCTATCTGGAAGTGGCCATCATAGGATGAGTACACTGTACCTAACGGAATGGACTGCTTCCCCGGTTCCCTGTAAAGCATTCTCAGTTACAGAGGTACTAAGGGGCCAGAACTGTGCCAAGAAAATTATTCAGCATCCCATTACTTTGTCAGGTTTTGGTGAGTATACAGAAACTGTAGCCTCCTTTTCCTGTACCTAACTGACAGAAAAAGCACTTGGTGTTCTTTGTTTTCTTAACCCATTTTATGTAAACCTATAAAATGGCTGCATCTGAGCTAGTCAGACTAGTATGCAGCTACAACCAGACCTCATTTAAGAGCGCTTAGATGTCCTTTGATACAAATTTTGTTGCTCTGTTTGAACTTCAGAGAGCTTTATTCACCACATGCAAATGATCATTTTTAATTCTTTAGATGCATTGCCAAGTGATTAAATGAGTCACTTTTTGTTTGAACAAGCATTTGAAAAGATATACCTAATAAATTATCTGGTGAGCATAAACTGTCTTGATTAGCAAAGCCCAGCAGTCGTAAAGTAGATAGAATGAGAATGTGAAGTATTTGCATTGATTATCAAATGTATATGTATTTTGGCCAATAAACATTAAAGTCTAAGGGAAACAGCTGTTGCAACCGTCGCATTTCGGAATTCTCCTAAGTGGTGCCCGACTTTACAGTGTATAAAGTGAATGTGATTTATTGTTTATCAAGGGAGCGGGATTGTTGTGGCGTAAGGGCAAGCATTTTGGTTGTGGCCGGTGTCTCGGAAGCATCTTGCTAACCAGTTGGCAACTTAAGGCTAGTAGGTTCCAATGAGAAATTACATTGGGACCAAGTAGAACTAAAATGTTGACCTAGCAACGGCATTGCCAGCGAACGCTATGGACAGCAGAAACATGCAAGAAGAGGAGTTCTGTGTCGGAGGACGAGGATGAGTCTTCTCCGTCATAAATTTTTTATTTAGAGGAGGAAAGCGGGGATGAAGATGCTGTGGAAGAGGACGCAAGGGCAGCAGAATCTTCGTTTCGTGTAGAAGGCTTACAGCCTTACAAGTTTGAGCCCTTGCCTCGCAACGCTACCAGTTCTGTTAGCTCTACAACTGCCGGAGACACAGACATCCATCCTCGTGAATACTGGGACATAACTTAATGGTAAAGTAAAGGATTCCTATTGCTTATTTTAACCGTTGCTTTTATTAGCAGCGACATATGAATCAAGATGCTACGACCGAAAAATTTTTATTGACAGATGACACAAAATTTAGGTGTACAAGCTGATGTATAACTAACTGGCCTGAATAAGATGACAACCCCCCCCCCCCCCCCCCCCCCCCCCCCACAGATTTTAAGACAGGACTTGTTTTTTTAAATAGAATTTTTCTAAATTTTGGGACAATATGGTCTGATAAAGAGTACATTTATATACATGTTTAAGCCAGAATATTTTGACATTTAATTTAAAGGTAAGTCATAAATGTTTTAATAAATACAATATTTATGACTTCCCTATGACTTTAAGCAGATTTCGCAAATGTCTCTATTTCAATGACCAATGATGAAGAAGAAAAAAAGAATAAGGGCATTTGGGTAAAGAGTTTCTTCATAAAACATAAGTAACACAATCATTTTGCATTTAAGCGTAAGAAGAAGACATTTTATGTCGATGTAGAGACTATAACAAAACTTTTTGGCTAATATAACTTTTTTGCATTGTCAGTTAAATATTACTGATGTTTTTTTAGGTTCAAAGCATTAATGATAATCTGTCATTTACCTCATTCTAACAGTTACAACAACCAACATTCAACAGATTTAAAACTGCTATTACTTAGCAATAAATGATCAAGCAAGAATAAAAAAGTTTTTGAAGAATAATTAGCAACTTAAAACCTTCATATATTTCCAAATACATTAATATCACAAATTTTAAATGTACATTTATGTTTCATGTGTATACTGGGAAGTCCGAAGTCTGATTTTGTATTTCTTTCTTTTTTTTTGTATGAAGGCTTTACTGATTGTAACACAGAATATTTCTAATCAACTTTTGATAGATTGTAGGTTTGGTAAAGTACTACAACTGAACTTAATGAATTACATCGTTAATATCTATAAGTGAAAATTGTCTTCTTGTTAGATTAAAGAAATAAGGGGGGATTTAAATATTTAAGGAAATCTAAACATTTCCTAAATTCCTAATAACACAGAAAATAAAGAAAAAGCAATGTCAATTCTTCTGGGAAAATTAGATGGCAATGTTTTTATACCTACTGTATTTGTCCTCTTTAAAAAAAAAAAGGAACATGTCTAGTAAAACAGTTTTGACATCTCTACCAAAGAACACCTGCAAGGTCCAGAAGATGTAGCATATAAACCTGCAGATTACCTCGGGGCACCACAGGGTCTCCAGTCACTCCTAGACAAACCCATGCAGTTAAACATGTCTCACTCAGTGGATTGTTCTTATTTTTTTTTTATTTCTTTTTGCTCTTTCCATCCTATTGTTCTGCTTTCATTTTGCATCATCTGTCTCCCTTGAGACCCTGAGCTGAGTTGGCTTTTACTATTTTCTTCCCTCACTGTTATTATTTTCTTTTGGTTCCCTCTCCTGATCTTTAGAAGCTGTCATGTCACCATAGTTCTTCACTTTGCAAGTTTCCATCCTCAAATTGCTCCATTGTTTGACTATGCATGGACACAATAAAAACATTTATATTGGTTTCAAATCAGTGAGGACAGAAGGTCAGACAGCAATTATAATATATATGTTTGGTAGGAAAAAAATATGTACTTTGAGAGAAAACAGTAAATATTATGGCTCACTCATTTAAATTTCCTGTTATTATTTTGCTAATAGATTATATTTATGATTCATTTATTTATTTTTGTATTTATTTGTAATAATGGGATAATAGGTCCTCCATACAATCACACCAAACACTAAACCTGAGAAAAAGTCACCAGTTTTGTGCGCCTCCACTCTTCTGACATATCAGCAGCAATTCTCCTGGTTGGAAAGAAAACAATTTATGGATCTCAGAGCGCTGCATTGGGTCATCAAATCTGTGCTTGCCAGTTCCACCTTAACATGGAATACCTAGAATTAACCAGCTAGTCATGGTGTTTTATTTTGTTTTGGAACCCAAAGAAAGCCACTGGTGTTTACAACCCACCAGATTTTCAATAGACGGAAGCTTTTTGGAGAGTGCCACCACATCCTGCAGGAGCTGTGTCTGGATGAAGGTCACTTACAAAGGTACTACTGTCAGACCAGGGCCCAAAATTTTGCAGAGTTGGCATGGCCATTCCATGCTCTGGAGCAAACAGCTGGATATTGAATGAGGACAGCTGTAGATTGGAGAATACCACAGAGTAGAAAGTGCCACAGCAGGAGAGAGGCAGTAGCTAGCTGAATGTTGCCCCAATGACTTAAAACATTGTGGCTGCCTGGGCAATGATAATAACATAACGCAGGGTCCCTGTGCCGAGTCGGAAGCATCTGTAGTTTCATGATGTCTAATGATGAAGTGTCTAATGATGGGGGAATTCTTACCTGACTGAGAACAAAACTGAAAAAAAAAAAAAATCTGTTCATGGTAAAAAAAAACTAACTGCAAGGCCAAGGTATAAAGGGGAAGAGCTGGATAGTGCTATCACTGTCAGAAGGTACAGTAACAGGTTGGCATCTTTTAGCTCATGCAGGTACCAGTAATAATGTACACTACTTTTATCTTTAACAGCAGGAGTTCATTTTCTACAAGTAGAATAATTTTTTATGGTCTCTAATCTCCACAAGAGTATTTTTTTTAAGATCAGGGGAGGATCCAGGATTTTCAAAAGTGGGATGCACACCTAAGGGTAATGTCAAGACAACGTAAAGTGAAATCAGCATTTCAAGGGTAAGCATACCCTTAGTGATCCGTCAGGGTATTGCAAGGGGTACATAAAAATATTTTCTTAGGTAGTGAAATAAAATAGGGCTGGGTTCTGTTCTGCTTTATAAGGACCAAATTAAAAAATTAAACAAGCTTTTACTAATCAAAACGTATGTTTTTCTTTGAGTTCACCTTCAGCTGTGACACACATCAAAACCAAGCAGAGGAACATCCTGGAAGCAGTGGCGGCTGGTGAAAAATATTTTTGGTGGGGCTGATATAGCCTAGTGTATGTCTCCAACTAATCCGGAATAAGAATTCAAATAAACAATTGGACAATACATACAATTTAACAGTAATGATTTAATTTACTATATAATAACAGTAACAGTGATGATTTTGGTCACTGTGACGGGGTTCTTTGGCCTCCAAGAATCCAGGCTCAGTCGGGTTACCGGTGTTGGTGATTTATTGTGCTCAAAAACTCAAAACAGGGTGCAAAAGAAACTAAACATATACAAGATACTCTGGGCCTCAGCCTCCCTCCAGTTACCAGCAATGTAACAAAGAAGCAGAAAACAGTAATGGCCGCTCTTCTTCCCACAGCCCTCATTAAATAGTTTAAGCCCCTACAGGCTCTCTTATTTCTGATTTCTTCTCATAAATCAGTTTTGTCCATATATTACCTCCACAAACAATTGATGTACAAAAACAAATAATTTTTACAACTTAATTCTTTTACACAGATTCATTGACTTATTCAATTACACCAAACTGGGTTTGAACCCAGCAAAGACGCTGCCAGACTGAAGATGACAAGTCCCTGTAGCATAAACACGTACACACCCACACACACACACACACACACACACACACGGATAACCCCACTGAAATATTAAGTGTGCACCCTCAATACGCCAGCAGGTAACCAGGACAGCTTGTGTGTTTTAAGTTAATGGACCGTTACTGTAGGGCTCAGCGCGAGTGTATTGGTCCTCACAAACACAGTATAACAGGAATGTGTGTGTGGCACGCAAAGTTTTAAGCGACGAGGTGGATTGGTCACAGTCATAATAACCATGACATGAAATTTTCCTACCCTACAACATGGATGTTCTTCTGGCAAACGGGTAGATAAATAAGGATCTCACCGAATTTGGTGGAAGCTGCATCTCGCTCGTTACGTTCGCCATCTTCCCTCTAATTGTCTGCACCTGCGCTTGGGTTCAGATGCCTGTTAAAGCGCAGTATTTTCAGAGCCCCAAGACCATAAAGTTCTGAGACGCTGATTGGCCATTAAATTCACCTAGCAATAGTACATGATTGACATATTCTCTGCAAATGTGGGGCTGTCTGATCACAGCCCCCAGAACAGAGACGGTAGGAGTCTGTCTGTGGAAATCCACAAATGAATGACAGTAGATAGGGAAATGTAGTCTATATAATTTGTTTTGCTTATAGGTACACACTCTAGAGAGTAAGACTGACATTTATGAGTTAATTTCTAAAAATATATTTTACGTTTCTCTCTTCTTATCAGGGAGGGCGGTGCCCCAGCGCCCCCTATGGGCCGGCCGCCACTGCCTGGAAGTAAAGAACAACCTGGTATCAACTGTTTTTCACAATGAGCTAACAGAGCCCATCAAAGAAGCTCAGGTGTCTTGATGAAAACAAAACCAGTTAATTCAGTCTGACTTTTTTATTTGAGATGAAAAGATTATAATGAAATAAATGCTCAAATTAAAAAAATAAGTAAAATAGTTTTTGTTTTAAAATCAGTTATTGTATGTTCCACTTTTGGACAATCATCAATACTGTCCAAAATGTCCAAAGATGTACACAAGTTAAAAAAAAGGTTGGGAAACACTGAGCCAAGTGACAAAAAAATAGAAACCCCAACTATTCATTAGTTTTTTAAATGAATTTTTGTTTTATTGGATGAATATAAATGGAATTAGCATGATTACATAACTAGTAACTGAAAAAGTATATTTTAAACAAAATCTCTTGGTTTTAACTAGTGTTGCACTGATACTGATACCAGTATCGGGTGAGGCCCCGATACTGCACTAAAATGGTGGTATCAGTATCAGCAAGTACCAACAAAAAGGGCACCTATACCATTTTGAGAGCCAAAAATGTATTCAACTATTGTCACCCGTTCCAGGTAGGCAAGAAAAAGTTGTACTGGATTCACTTTGTATTAGTCTTTTTCCTGCTTCACAAGGGTAGGCAGCAGCTTGACAAAGAAATGATGGCAATTATTTTACATCCAAGTAGTATGCAGTTCTTCATACATACACACACACATCAATTTCAAACAGATGGTATTGCTATCGGCCAATACCGCACAGCCAGGTATCGGTGTCGGGGCCAAAAATTGCCATTGACGCAACACTAGTTTTAACAGCATGCACACTGTTAAAAAGCAGTTTGAAGAGAAAATTATCCTTAACAATTAATCAAACAAAGCTTTTCTTTATTTACAGAAGTGTTATTTATTTATTTAAATGACATAAAAAAGGATTGAGAACACTTTGGTATAGTTTCAGTGATAAAGGATTTTTGAATATATTTTAACCAAAAAACTTAATCTTAAGTAGAAGAAGAAGAAGAAAATCTTGAGAAGGAAAAATATTAAACTAAAATAAACCAATGAACATATAAGGTGAAGTTAAACAATAAGCCTATAACAGAAAAGTAAGATTTGACAAAGAATATTATTCTTTTACAACAGCCCCAACCTGAGTTCACTATGGAAGTAAATCTGTGTCGCTGGGATTTGAATTAAAAATGGCACTGAAATTTAAATGTTGTATGTTTGTACTTACTGTTTCAGTTTTAAAAATATATTCAGAACACATTTTTGACCTAATTATTTCTACACAGTTGAAATTTCATTTGTTATTTTCTCTTCAAGCTATAAATTCACATTACTATTTCAAAGTGATTACATTTTTAATACTTATTTTTCAGTTTAATTTTTCAGTGTTAAAAAAATCTGCATATAAAAAAATTCAACCTTTCAAAATTCAAACTCAATATTTTCAGCCTCCTGAGATTCAACTGGCTCTATTTCACTGTCTTAAATTCGGTGTCTAAGTTCAGTGTAAAACGGGAAGGATTACTTCAGGTCACAGGCATTAGCAATGGATTGTGGTGTCCAACACCCAGCCAATCCCGTTACATTTTCTTAGTCACGTGACGTGATGCTTGCGGCGCTCCTACTGAAGGAAAACCAGCATCACGGAGCCGGTCATGCAAGCGAACGCTAACTCAACGGTGAGTTTATTACTTTCATTTTTCTGCAGTTGAGTTAGTGTTCGCTTGCATGACCGCATGCAGTAGATGTAGGCTTTGCTTTCCACAGGTGGTCTGGAACAGAGCGGAGGGGTTGCCCAGGATGTGGGATGAGTCTCAGCGTCAGCACGTTTTAGGTCCCAGCTACTGGCTGTTGATCTCAACACAATGAAGATTCACGCAAATTAATAGCAATATAATGTATCTGATTAACTAGTTTTTATAAACATTTTTATTAAAGAATCATAAATGCCACGATAAACATACTTCATTAATTTTAGTGGCAATTAAGGCCTTGATATAAAAAAATAATTATGAATTGTAATTATTTTTAATGATCCACGGAAACCCTGGTTCATCTCGTGCATGCCCTCTACGATCTCCAAGGAACTCAGAGCGGAGCGGACGGGACCCACAGTGGAGGCTGTAGACTTTGCTTTGCGCAGGCAGTCTGGAGCGCAGCGCTGACGGAGTATGTGGGATTTCCAGGTTCAGCTTCTTCACTGCGGCAGCGGCAAGCAGCAGCAGCAGTAACCCGCGAACAGCTGAAAACTCAGCGGTAACACTGGCACCTGGTGAGGAGGATGCATCGTGTGGAGTTGAACAACTAGTGAGTATTAAGCTGTCGAAGGGGACATTCCCCCTATATTGATAAGTATTTATTTACCTTATTGAAGATGGGTCATTTTAAAGTAAGTTTCTAATTTCATTTGGATTTGCTACAAACGATGAAAAATCTATTATTTAGGTGTTTTTTATATTGAATTTCAGGAAAATCTCAGGCTCTTTAATGTTGTAAAATCAACCATAAGTTTTAGGTGTTTTAGTCCTTAATAATTTAAGTTATACATTAGGGCTGGGCGATAATTCAATAACGATATATATCGATCGATAGACGTGTGGCGCAATAGAAAAAAAGAGAGTCGATAAAAGTTAGATAAAAAAGAAACGCAGTTTTCCTTCCTTCTCATTGTAGCCTAGCATGTAGGTTTATGCTAGTCACTACTTCCTCCCAACCAATCACAATCGCGGACCCAGGCACGCCGTCACAAAGCGCCGCCCTCTCAAACCACAACACAGAGCACATGAAGATGTTGCAGCAAGGAGAGGTGGAGGAAACTGTTCCAAAAGAAATGTTTTTGTAGTTCGCCAGTCTGGCAGTATTTCGGTCATGGCAAGTCGGACAAAAAACAAACCACAGTCATCTGTAACATGTGTAGGGAACCAGTGAAAACGAAGTCTGATAACACAACCAACTTTTTTTTTTTTTTTTATCATCTCAGCCGCTCACACCCGCAGGAGTGCGAGCTGTGTAGGCCCCTGCGCGGCTCTCCTCTGAGGAATCTTCAGGAATTTCGGGAAAATATATATATATTTTCAGTTCTGCGCAGTTTCCCACGTAGTTCTAACAATTGAGAGAAAAATGCTGAGGGGCCAGAAACTTCAAAGTAATAACTCAGGTTAAAGCAGGAAACGGGGGCGGCGGCGGGGGGGCATTTATTTATTTGTTATATTTATTTTGGTCACTTTTCTGGTCACTTTAGCTTATTCTTTGTCAGTATTTAATAACATAACCCAGGTCTCTTAAGTTATTTTTCTTTAAAACAATTCTGTTATGGTTAAAAAAGTTGGTTAAATAAAGATTTAATTCGAAGTCTGTGTTTGTGTTTTTTATTAAAATTTAATCATTTAGCAATATTATAAAAAGTCCAGGCAGAGCTGCACATAAAATATGGTTTCAAATCTTTTCAATAATTATCGATATCGATCAATATGCATTTTTTTTATCGATAAGCTTTTTTTCTATATCGCCCAGCCCTATTATACATTCAAAAAACATAAGGAAGTTATTATTATTAAAGCTGCTTTACAGCTTTGTATTAACATTGCTTTAATGTGTGTTATTGTGTACAGCTGGGGATGTTATGGGTCACGTTAATTATAGATTAAATAATTTACTGTTCTGTAGTTTAAGCAATTGTCATATTTGTAACAACACTAGTCTTTCCTGTAACATGCACCTTTTATTTATTTATATATACACACACACATATATATATACACACACTATATATATATATATATTTGAGATTCTTTCCTCCGAGTTACAGTGACATAGACAAACTTGAAGATACATGACATCCTCAAATTTCTATTCTATTAAAATTTCTGTATCTGTATAATGGGTCTGTTCTATATGTTGTCTTCTCAATTCAGAGGGCCCCATGCCTGTCTTTGCCTAGGGCCCCAAATTTCCTAAATCCGCCCCTGCACCTACCAGGCCTCCTATCCTCCAAGTAAGGAAAACATGTAATTAAAGGCCTATTTCTTGGGGGTGAAAATCACTTTTTGTGTGAAGTAAGCATGAGTGATGAAAGGGCATGTCAGTGGCGGCTGGTGGAGTTTTCTCCAAGGGGGGCTACAACTTCAAAATACACATATACCAAAACAAATCAAATGTATACTAAGGTATCAAATCAATATATTTACATGAATGCCAACAACAAAAAACAGCATTGTAAAATTTTCTGAAGTGTTCTAAATCAGTCATAACTGTCTTTATCCATGCTAGGTCAGATCCTGACGTTTGAATAAGGATTCAGGGAAAGCAGAATAAAGCGTTAGCCTCACTATATGCAGTTAGCCAAGTCTAAACCAGATCCTGGAAAAGACCAAGTGTACCATCTCTCTCTGTCTTTGGACAGTTGATTAATTTTGATGTTCGGCTGATCAGGTCCAAATGGTTTCACCTCCAGCTTCTCTTGATAAGTTCTCCTCTCAAAAGGTGTTGCTTTAACTGACTTTACTGAATTTTTTTCTTCTCGCTCAATTTCTCTCTCTCTCTCTCTCTCTCTCTCTCTCTCTGTGTGTGTCTCTGTCTCTCTCTCTCTTTCTCTCCAATCTTCTTACCACTGTGATGTCAGTACTGTGGTGGGAGGTGGTGTGTAAATACAGCTGATTGCAGCTCTGGGAGCAGGAGAGCAGCTCCCCAGCATATCCTATCCCTTTGCCTACAAAGGAGCTACAGTGTACAGTAGTACAACTTTTAACGAGAGTCTATGGCCAAAGATTTTTGTGCCCCAGGGTGGACATACATCACCAATCCAACAACAAACAAAAGAGCTTTACTAATCATTTAACGTTAAATATTTATCTTGGACATCTAAAAAAATATATTAATATATTTTGATATCTGGATATCAGATATATATCCAGTGATCAAGAGTAACATGAGAAAGAGACCTCATGTGCGGGATGACTCATTCTTTTGCTAGAAACCAAATTTATAAGGTAAATTTGTTTCTTCTAAAGCTAAACTGTATGTGGAACATGACAATTATTAAGAGGGAGGAAAAAACGGTGGACAAGAAAAGCTACAATTGTTTAATTGTTTAATGGCCTGCATCTTCTTTTGAATTTCCATGCATCACTTAAGACCTTCTCACCTATCTGCACAGCATTTCTGTCACTGTGTTTTGATTGTACCCAAGGCACTGTGTAAAAAAAAAAAAAAAAAGTCTGACAGGATCCTGCAGTCTCTGCAAATGGCCTACTCATGCTTTCAAACAACCTGGAGCTAGTCATTTATCCTTATACATCCCCCTGGTGTTGCTCGTAAACACAAATTTGTCATTACTGAACACACTGGATGGATGATGAAGTGTTGTAAACCCATCAGCCATAAACCTAACAATGTTATTCTGCTCTCTTAACCTGACTAATGAGCGAATAAAACTAAAATAGTTAATGAATAAAAAACAGGGATCAGCAAATAAAATGTTCCAATATAAATCTTGACTGAAAGGTTGTGTTTTAAGGCCCTGTTTTGGAAATTGATTTTTTTTCTAAAGACTACAGTTAGGGTTATGAGGTTGAAGAAATAGCATTTACTGAACTGACTGTATGGCATGAGGGTTACATAAGTACAAAAACCAACTCGACTGATGGCACCACAAATTACTATTGTACTAAAATTCAGTATAGCCATCTTCAAATGCCAAATACATTAGTATGAAGAAGGTTCCATGTAAAAGTAGGTCTATGGGCGTACAGGTGACGCAGTGGTTAGCGGGTACGACCCATGTACAGAGGTCTTAGTCCTCAATGTGGCCAAACAGGGTTGGAATCCGACCTGTGGTCCTTTGCTGCATGTCTCTACCCCTCTCTCATAGCCCCTTTCCTGTCAGCCTACTGTCAAGAAAAAGAGCCACTAGTGCCATTAAAAAAATGAAGTAGGTCTATTGTTATTAATGTTTAGTTAGACTGGTGTATAAATACAATGCCACATTAACTCTCTTTAGGAAGAATACGCGTTACTATCTTTCTCCATATTGAAGTCGGTCTTATAGCAAAAGCACCAAATCGGAAATAGAGATATGGAAACTGGATACATAACTCCATTGACTTCTGAATAATGGCAAAAGGGTCAAATGCAGAAAAAAGGTAAAATGTGTCTACATTCCAAATACAGTTTACTGTATCACAGTGAGGAAATTCAGGTGTGTCAGTGTCAAATAAAATAGCAATTAAAATCAGATTTTAGTGTGGAGGATTTATGACATTGTTCATAAAAAGACACCAAACACCTGCATAAATTCTCTTTTGGTTCTATCATTTCTGCAACAGGTCCAAAAACTGCAGACATTCCAAAAAATGTGATCTTATAAAAGGAAACAATCTAATAGGATCAGTTTTACCCTTTTCTTGGCCTCCTCCTGAAACCTTCATATGCTGTTAAATATATTTAAATGTAATTGGTCTGAGTTTCATAAGATGCAATTTAGGCAGAGCCATAAGGATTTGATCAGGAGTGGCAAAAAGGGAGTTAGAGGCAGAAAATATATGAAAAAGTCAAGAAAATGATAGGATCAAGGAAAGTTTGGGCAATGATGTGAAATTGGAGTTGGAATGGCAAATAAAGCAACATTTTACTTTTTTTGACAACACCGCCGTTCTGGGTTCTGACTTCCAGACGGATATCAAATTTGTTCCCGAATGGTGAAATGCCTTCATGATCCACTACCTCCCCTTAAATTGAATCTGGTCTGCTCCTACCTCCACTGATAATAAGGAGGGGAAACTGTCTCAGGTTTTAAATTATACAGATATAAATGTGCACATCTACAGCAGTGACACAATTTTCTGTGCTTTTTGGAAATGGCAGACAAAACACACATTTCGTGACTTTGGAGAAATATTTCCCCCCACTTGTTCTGTGACATTGAGCTGAATTAGATGCACCACAAATGATTTTTAGAAGTTTTAGCATCTAAGTGTTACTGCAGGATCCTGTCTCATATTTAAATAGCCATTGCACTGATGTGTTTAAAAAGCAGTGTAACAGAAATATATCATCACTGCTAAATGAAAGCCAAAACTTCCAAATACAAAAAAAAAAATACATTTAGGTACCATAGACCTCCTTGCAAACATTAGTTTTATCTTAAAAAATAGAGAAAATAAAACACACCCACTAAGTTTTTGTTGTATTTTTATACAATCATGTAAAATAGTACATGCGATGTTTCGCAGAAGTATCACTCTTAGACATTTTTTTCACATTACAACCTTAACGTTCAATGTATTTAAAAAGGACTTTGTCATAGATCAAAACACTAAGTAGAATAAAAATAGATCCGGTTGTTTGTTGGACAACTAAGAGGTTTGCTAAAGTTAAATTAATTAATAAACAGAATTAGAAACTACAACAAAGAACTGCATAAGAACTGCAGAAAAGTCAGGGAAAGGGTTTAAAAGTGTTTTGTTAAAAATATGCCAAAAAAGTAAAGGGTTAGAAATAGGTTTAATTAACAACACATGACTTTCCTTCAAACTTGCAAGGATATTAATAATCAGATGAACAGATAAGGGATCTGTTTAAATTCTGTAGAACCAGCAAACCGAAAGCTCAGGTGCACACTTTGTTTACGGAACTACTGACCCTGTGCTTGAGCTGCCTTGTGTTAGAAAAAAAATATTAATATTGCATGTCATTGTTTTAAAGAAAATTTTTAAATCTGTATTTGTTGTTTGCTAAAAACTAGAAAATAGATTTTTTTTTTTTTTTTTAGCTATTGAGAAAAATGAGGCTACAGTGAGGAAAATAGGTATTTGAAATTGTCATGGTAGGTGCATGTCCACTGTGAGAGACATACCGGTAATCTAAAAAAAAAAAATCCAGATATCACAATATATTATGTTTATAACTATTTATTTGTATTATACAGCTGCAAACAAGTATTTAAACACCTGAGAAATCCAATATTATTATTTGGTTCCATAGCTTTTCTTTGCAGTTACAGAAGTCAAATGTTTCCTGTAGTTTTTCACAAGGTTTGCCTCCACTGCAGGAGGGATTTTGCCCCACTCCTCCACACAGATCTTCTCTAGATCAGTAAGCTTTCTGGGCTGTCGCTGAGAAAACACTCGCTGAGTTTGAGCTCCCTCCAAAGATTCTCTATTGGGTTTAGGTCTGGAGACTGGCTAAGCTACACCATAACTTTGATATGCTTCTTGCAGAGCCACTTCTTGGTTATCCTGGCTGTATGCTTCGGGTCATCGTCATGTTAGAAGACCCAGCCTCGACCCATCTTTAATGCTCTAACTGAGCGGAGGAGGTTGTTCCCCAAAATCTGACTATACAAGGTCAGGGGGACCCTCTCCTTAATACAGTGCAGTCTGTACTATGTTAGTGGAATTATGACCAAAAAGTTCTATTTTGGTCTTATCTGACCACATGACTTTCACCCATGACTCCTCTGGATCATCCAAATAGTCATTGGTAAACTTAAGACAGGCCTTGACATGTACTGGTTTAAGCAGGGGGACCTTCCATGCTATGCATGATTTCAAAGCATGACATCTTAGTGTATTACCAACAATAACCTTGGAAACAGTGGTCCCAGCTCTTTTCAGGTCATTTACCAGCTCCTGTAGTTCTGGGCTGATTTCTCACCTTTCTTAGGATCATTGAGACCCAACAATGTCTTGCATGGAGCCCCAGTTCGAGGAAGAGTGACAGTCATGTTTAGCTTCTCCCATTTTCTAATGATTGCTTTCACCAAGCTGCTTGGCATTTTCTCTGTAGCCCTTTCCAGTCTTGTGGAGGTGTACAATTTTGTCTCTAGTGTCTTTGGACAGCTCTTTGGTCTTGGCCTTGTTCATAGTTGGATTCTTACTGATTGTATGGGGTGGACAGGTGTCTTTATGCAGCTAACAACCTCAAACAGGTGCATCTAATTTAGGATAATAAATGGAGAGGAGGTGGACATTTTGAAGGCAGACTAACATCTCTTTGAGGGTCAGAATTCTAGCTGATAGATAGGTATTCAAATACTTGTTTGTAGCTGTATCATACAAATAAATAGGTAAAATGAATCAAAGATTTTGATTTCTGGATTTTTGTCTCTCATCGTGGACATGCACCTACAATGACAAAAGTCATGGAGGGGTCTGAAATTAAGTAGGATAACTTGCTAAATAGAAGGGTGGTCAAATACTTCTTTTCCTCACTTCAAGTTTTTGTCTTTCAACTCGTTACTCTACTTTTAAAGACTAGCGTTAGCAATATCTTCAAGACGGGAATAATGACCACACAAGGAGTGTCACAGGCAGATAAACTCTTTTCCATACTTTTAGATACTTTTTTTTTTCTAACATTTTTTAGTATTATTATGCTTTAAAACTAACACATGCAAGTTAACCCTTAACACTGCAAATTACTGTTAAATGAAATACAACATGAGGTTAGGCCAAAATGTAAACCTTTGTCCTCAAGCAAAAGGGTTTGTTTGGCAGTAATGTAAATGACAACACATACTTTGCTAGAGAACAGAAATATGTACATATATTTTGTTATTGATCAGAATTTTGCAGAGGCCATGGTTACAATATACATAGTAAAAGGACATTCCTAGATATTCTAAACTGGAGTTCTGGAAAAGTATGTTCTTGCAAAAAACAAATCCTTGTTCTTTTTCTCTTAAGATTTATGTAAAATGACAAATTACTGTGCTTATGGAATATGAAGATCATTAACACTGTGCCTCCCTCTGAACACAAAATTCCTACAAAACCTGGTGGCAAAAAACATGAAGGTGGTGAGATGTGTTGTCAATTTTCTTTATTCACATTAAAGCTTTCATACCTCAGATCACCCCATAAAGGTGCATATCAGTAGTTCTCAAACCTGCTTAATTACCACAACCCTGTTTGTTTTAGATGCCTCTCTGTTGCAGCACACCTGTTTCAAATTATTGCAAGACATATTCAGTAGCTATTTAGTGTTGCTGAAGGCTGTTCATCATTCTTTCATATGAGTCAGGTATAAGGCAGCATGGAGGAGTCTTAAAATATGCAGGCTACTCTCACTTGAGGATCAGATTTGAGAGCCACTGGTCTAAATCTAATTGGAATCTGTGGAAAGCCTTAAAAAATAATATTTACAAAAGCTCTTCAACTAACACGCTTGACTATTTGAAAGTACATTTGGCCAAGAACTCTAGATGTGCAAAGCTTGGTGAGGCATACCCCCATAAGAATTTTTCAGTATTATTCTTGACTATTCATCTTTTTTGTTCCAATTTGCAGTTATGCCCTACTTAGTATGACTTAACAATCATCCAATACAAGTATTTGTTTAAGAAATAATTGAAAAGAAATGTTTCATTCATTTCTCCTATATCTTGCCAACCGACACAACCGCTCCACTGAGGACGCCATCTCTGCTGCTCTCCACATGAGCCTCGCACACCAGGAGGAGAAGAACAACCACATGCAGATGCTGTTCCTGGACTTTGGTTCAGCTTTCAACACCATCATCCCACAGCATCTGATGTGCAACCTGAAACAGCTGGGATTCAATACACCCCTCTGCAATTGGCTGCTAGATTTCCTCACCAACAGACCTCTGTCAGTCTGGGTTGGACAGAACACCTCTGATGTCATCCGTCTAAGCACAGGCTCCCCTCCAGAGCCCCCTTCTGTTCACCCTGAGGACACATGACTGCGTCCCCAGGTTCACCACCAATCACACTGAAGTTTGCAGATGACACCACGGTGGTGTGCCTCATCAGAGACGACAACGACCTGGACTACAGACATGAGGTGGAGCAGCTGGTGGACTGGTACAGAGACCAAGAACCGGCCTAACCACGCTCCACTGGTCATCAACAGCTCAGAGGAGCTGTAGAGGAGGTCAATAGCACCAAATTCCTGGGGGTGCAAATCACCCTCTCTTGGAATGTTAATACCACCTCACTGGTCAAAAGGGCAAAGAAACGCATGCACTTCTTGCGGAGGATGAGGAGAGCCCACTTGCCCCCACCCATCCTCACCACCTTCTACAGAAGCACCATAGACAGCGTTCTGATCAGCTGTCTCACTGTGTGGTGTGGAGGCTGCAGACCCTCAGACTGGAAGAAAGTGAGGAGAGTAGTGAGAACAGCAGAGAAGATCATCGGGGCTTCTCTTCCCTCCATTAAAGACATTTCATCCCAGCGCAGAGTGTCCTGAGCCCATAACATCATAAATGACCCCTAACACCCCCACCATGGACTGTTCTCCCTGCTGCCCTCTGGGAAGAGGCTTTGAAGGTCCAGCAGATTCCATAACAGTTTCTTCCCCACTGCCATTAGACTGCTGAATGTTTTGTAAAATGGGCTATTGTATCATATTTTATTATATTTATTATATTTTATCATTATATATATAAAAAAACTGAAATTGTAGAACTGTAAATTTACAGTCATATGTTTATATTACTTTTTTATATATATTTTTTGTAACTATTTTTCAAGGCTGCACTTTAAAAAAAAATGAAATTGTCCAGAAAGCTGTTCTAAACAAAATTTCTTTTTGTTTTAGACTTGTGTAAACAAAATGACAAAAGATGTATCTGTCTAACTCTAACTCCTATGTAAAGCACTGTAGCAGAATTCTGTTAATTGGAACATTAACATTTTCCCCTAAATTTCCTGCATTCTGCCTTTGAAAACAATCAGGTGCCCCTCATGCGCATCATGAAATAATGAGGCACAGTGACTGAATGATGGTGTAAAACTAATGTCTAACAAAATGATAAGTGTTGTAATAAGTAAAGGCCCTGCATCTGGCTTCACTGCTGACATAGAAACAGATGAAGCTGGGTTTGCAATCCCTGTGCAGTCCAGTATGTCACAGTCAGTTTCAGAGAAATTCCAGTGCTGTTGCCTTGTCTGTACACACTCTGGTAGTATCTTGTTTGCTGTACAGTACTGCTGTGGGTGATCATGTGGAACCCAAACTCGAGCGCTGGCCGTGTTATGTGTGCACAGAACATTGAGGAGTCACAGATCACTACCCCTCAGGGAGATGGAGCTTGTGTGCTTTAGAGAGAACAGAGAGTGGCTTGATGTGTGTGTGTGTGTTTGCTCCTATTTGTGGATCAGAGTGAGGACCATTTTAAGAGTTTGACTGTCAAAACTAGGACAGTTTGTAGCAAAGTGAGGACATTTTGCTGGACCTTCCTCTGTATTCTTGCCAGGGGTTAGGTTAAGGATTAAAATACAGTGTGAAATAAGTTTAGGTTAAGGTTGGGTTCGATATGCACTGGTAAGGGTTATTGCCAAGGTTAGGGCATGGAAAGAATTGAAAATCGATGAAAGTCAATGGGAGCCAACACAGTCCTCACTAGATATAGTAAGAAGGCTCTGTGTGTGGCTATGTGTGCTTCTGTATGTGTGAGTCAGGGTAAAACAGAAAAAAATTAATGGTTGTTGTTTTACTCCTCACGTATTACCTACTACATCCTTCAGTCATGCTGTCACCAACCTTGCTTGGCACTATTACATGGCTGAGTCAAGCACCATGAGAGATTTGCCTGCCCAGATGGATTCCAGCAACACATTATCTGACTAATTAAGGTCTTTAATACAGAAGCTGCCAGTTAGTAACACATAGCACTGATGTAATGTTCACATCATTGATCCTGGCCTGTGATTTGTAATGCTATTTATTTATTTATTTTTTTCATTTTTTACTTAAAAAAAAGAAAAAAAAGATTTATAATGCTAATAGATCCAGCTCTTTCAATTTAAATAATCCGTTATTGTTACTGGAATAAACTAAGGGTTGTGAGAATTATGGCAAACTGAACTTAGCTAAGGCAAGGGAATTTATACAAACAACAGACCATCTTAGGAAGAACCCTACTTTGCTAAAAAAAAAAATGTATTGTAAACAATGGATAGGATATACTACATAACGGAACAAAAAACATAACACAAATTAATGCATTTCGTAATTCATCAGGGCAACAAACAAAACCAGACTTAGCATATAATATCACAGGACATAGCACAGAATAAGGTGAGATATAAAGTGAGATTGTACTAAAATGCATTAAAACCCAGCATAGGATATTAAAACAAAATTGTTTGAAATGGTGCTCTTCAGAAAAAACAAAACACATTGCATAGAATGAACAATATAGCATTTTTTTCTGGAATTGCACTGCTCAAGGTAGCTGCATGTTGGACTAAATAAATTATTATAATCTACTTAAAAGCATTTCAGTTATTCCATTTTTGCTTTGTTTAGTTTTTTTTGTGATGAGTTTAACACCTGATTTTCAGCTGTTTTGCAGCTGAAGGGATTTCTTTTTCCTGCTGTTACACCTAGGAGCAGCTCAATAGCATCTCAAGGCTTCAACTACTTCCACAAGTCCCAGGTGAGTTGAAAAGGATGCTCCTATTAGTTACTATCTTCTTAGTTAATTATCCTAAGATGTCGAAGTAATAAGTGGGAGGAAACACAAAACATTTATCAATCAATCATTACGTACGATCTCTAGGAAACAAGTTAAAACAACTCAAGCTCTAACAAGGACCTACAAAGTACATTGGGATTGAAGCATCATATTGCAGACTCCAATGTCTCTCTGCAAGGCTTTCTGCCCATACAAGCAGGCATAAGTTAAAAGAAGGGTTAAAAAAGGTAAGCAAGGTGGGGTGGTAGTGCTTGTAAACAACAGATAGTATTAGTCCTGCCATGTTGCTACCACTACAGAAACAAAGAAGAGACTGGAAAGAAGACTCCAGCAGAACAATAAGAAAAATTTTCCACAGGGGTCTTAAGATAATTGATTTCATAACCTTACGGTTTCATTAGGATTACTTATTTTGCCACCTCAACAGTCATCAAGATTATTGATTTGTTATCTTTTCTTTTATTGTTTATTCTAGTAGTTTATAGTGTCTTAAATTAGTGCCATTAATCAAGTAGTATTATTAATTAAATAATTGGCGTAACAGGAATTTTTGCTTTAAGAAATTTCAACTACATAAAGTGTAGTTTTATGTGGTTATTTTAATTCCATTGATGAATTTATCTCTAAGATGTATTGAATAACCCCATGATGATGGATGAGCTATAACTGCAATTACAAAAAATGAAGCGTATTGAAGCTGCAATAAAAAAAATGAAGCTTATTGACATTTAAGTGTAGTTAATAGAATTTGCTCTGTATTGATACCCACTTTTTTTTTGCTTATTGATAAAACCAACTGTTGCACATACCCATTCAAGGCTACATTTTTTTCCTTATTGTTGCTTTTAATTAAAATAATACATGAGTAATTATAATTTCAAATTAAAATTAATTATATAACTAATCAAAGAGGTAAAATTGCCCAAAAGACTGAATTGAAATAAGGGGCCAGGTCCAGATGGTGTCAGTCCCTGAGTCCTGTAAGGCTGTGCGGAGAGCCTTATGGGATTCTATAGCACCTCTTGAACCTTAGCCTGACCCAGGAGATGGCTCTAGTTATCTGGAAGAGCTCCTGCTTTTTTAAGATGCCAAAGAAAACTCAGCACACATTCCTCAAGACTATTGACCTGTTGAACTTACAGCTTACAAACAAGCAGCTATTATGACACTTGGCAGGTTGTTTATTGCTTAAACAGAGTTGAAAATGCCATGATACAGCTGCTTCAACAGACTGAATGTCATTTAGATAGTACAGATCACTCAAGTGCATTTCTCAACACGAATCACTGTGATGCATTTTGTTAGAAACTCCAGAAGACTTACAGATAAAGGCACCAACAATCACCTGGAATAAACACTACCTGACAACAGACAATATCAAATTCAAAATGTAAGTATTTGATTGTTAGCTGCCAAAATATTTCAAAGACACTATCAATGAATTATTACAGGTGTCAAAAAGGAACCAGAAATAAAAAGTGAGCAAGGCACGTTGTACTTCCTGTCAGTGTTACTGACTAAACAGTTTATCAGAGAAGGTTTAAGAATTACATCCACAGAAGAGCACCAAGGCCAAAACTAATGTTTATCCACAGGACCTACCTGACGTTTTCCCCCAAAATTCAAAGACCCCTTGACCCTTAGTAAAGTAAGTGTTTTGGATGATGCATATCCTGCATATATACATATCTGATGTAAAACTTGCACAGGATTGCAGAAAGCAGATTTGAACTAGCAGTTAAACATGGATGTGGTTTTAGGGAGCTTGGGCTCCTTTGCAGCTGTAGGACCTTCGCAGTAAAACTTAGACTTATTTGCTTTGGATCTGAAGTAAAAGTGTATTTTAGTCAAGCAACTGGACTTACATCCAAGAGATGCTGAGCTGCGCTTTAACCACAGTCCTGATCAAAGTGTGTTTTAACTCAGTTTCTTTTTTCTTTTTTGTAATTAAAATGAGGCTTTTTTTTTTTTTCAGAAAACATTTCAGTTTTAGTCCAGAGTAGAAGCTGTCAGTGTTGGGAGCAATGATACTAGTTTAATTATATATTTGATCAAAATCCAAATAATGATTATAACCAATAACTGGTTATAACTCTAGTATTACTCAATTTCTTATCAGGTGCAAATTATATTGGTTAGTATTAACAAATACAGTAGGAAAGGAGTCGTATGCTGACCTTCTTTCCTCTTTCATCGTTAAGTTTTTGGCAGCATTATTATGTAGTTTGAGACATTTTTTCACTTCAGTTCTAGTCAGTCTTCTTGATATGCTGCTGTTCTTTAAAATCCAACTGCTGTGCACCGCCCTCCCTGATAAGAAGAGAGAAACGTAAAATATATTTTTAGAAATTAACTCATAAATGTCAGTTTTACTCTCTAGAGTTTTTACCTATAAGCAAAACAAATTATATAAACTACATTTCCCTACCTACTGTCATTCATTTTTGGATTTCCACAGACAGACTCCTACCGTCTCTGTCTTGGGGCGCTGATCAGACAGACCCACATTTGCAGAGAATATGTCAATCATGTACTATTGCTAGGTGAATTTAATGGCCAATCAGCGTCTCAGAACTTTATGGTCTTGGGGCGCTTAAAATACTGCGCTTTAACAGGCTTCTGCACCCAATGCGCAGGTGCAGACAATTAGAGGGATGATGGCGAACGTAACGAGCGAGATGCAGCTTCCACCAAATTCGGTGAGATCCTTATTTATCTACCCGTTTGCCAGAAGAACATCCCTGTTGTAGGATATGAAAATTTCCTGTCATGGTTATTGTGACTGCGACCAATCCACCTCGTCGCTTAAAACTTTGCGTGCCACACACACATTCCTGTTATACTGCGCTTGTGAGGATCAATCCGCTCGCGCTGAGCCCAGTAGCTCCATTAACTTAAAACACACAAGCTGTTCCTGGTTACCTGCTGGCGTATTGAGGGTGCACACTTAATATTTCAGAGGGGGTTAGCCGTGTGTGTGTGTGTGTGTACGTGTTTATGCTACGGGGACTTGTCATCTTCAGTCTGGCTGCGTCTTTGCTGGGTTCAAACCCAGTTTGGTGTAATTGAATAAGTCAATGAATCTGTGTAAAAGAATTGAGTTGTAAAAATTATTTGTTTGTTTTTGTACATCAATTGTTTGTGGAGGTAATATATGGACAAAACTGATTTATGAGAAGAAATCAGAAATAAGAGAGCCTGAGGGTAGGGGCTTAAACTATTTAATGAGGGCTGTGGGAAGAAGAGCGGCCATTTCTGTTTTCTGCTTCTCTGTTACATTGCTGGTAACTGGAGAGAGGCTGAGGCCCAGAGGATCTTGTATATGTTTAGTTTCTTTTGCACCCTGTTTTGAGTTTTTGAGCACAATAAATCACCAACACCGGTAACCCGACTGAGCCTGGATTCTTGGAGGCCAAAGAACCCCGTCACAGTGACCAAAATCATCACTGTTACTGTTATGATATAGTAAATTAAATCATTACTGTTAAATTGTATGTATTGTCCAATTGTTTATTTGAATTCTTATTCCGGATTAGTTGGAGACATACACTAGGCTATATCAGCCCCACCAAAAATATTTTTCACCAGCCGCCACTGAGTTAAACCTATTATGTGGCACCTTGTGTAAAATAGCCAAGCTAAATATATTTCTTTATCTGCCTCAATCTAACCAATGCTCCATCATCTGTGCAAAACCTAAACCTAAACAAGCCAGTAGAGACCAGGCAGCATTGGGCTTTACATTGCTGCGAACATAAGATATGACTAATCACTTTTCTATGCCGACAGTTTATTCCAGGGCAAGTGAGCCTATCGCTCTATAATCAGGGAGGAAAAAAAAATCAGAAAGAGAGCAAGGGAAGCTCCAGTCACAAGATATACGGGTGGAACCTAATATTTGCATAACTGTGTGTCAGATAAGGAGGAACTATTATAGCGTGACACAGAAATAACCCCTGGGCATGTCGACAGCAAGGCATTATGGGGGCTGATTGGGGATGGTGAAGTAGGCGATTCCATTAAAGATGGAAAGCTGATGCCACAGAATTGAGGAGTTGCCATGCAAAAGTGTATCAGACTTTGCCAAACAGACTGTATCAGACTTTCTCAGATGCAGAAATACTGAAAGTATTTCGGTATCTGGATTTACATACAAAGAATAATGAGCGGTTTATGACATCAGTTCTGCTTCATGTGGTGGAATACACCCAAAAAAGGCACAGTGTGGTGTACAGTTGATAGCATTGTGCTGAAAACTTTGCAAGCCTTATGAACATAATCCCCTTAACCCGATGCTGTTATGTTTGTTGAGTGTTTTTTGCTGAAAAGCTGATCGTCTCCTTAAATCCCAGGGCTGCTTAAATTTCTTTAAAGTTGCGCAGCAACTGAACTTTTAGGCTTTTGTCACAGCAAATGATTATGGCTATAATTATCAGCTTTCAGCATATGACTTCCTCCCTTCAGTATGCAAGCACACAATTCTGTCCAGACAATAATAGTAAGGCTGCTGCCTTGGAGTATGCAAGCACACACATAGGGACTCTCACCAAACAGATGATGTTGACTAAATCTAATAGATAACATGGGTTAGACAGTCAGTAGTGCAGGTCGAAGCCTTTTAAGTATAGATAAACATTTCAAGAAATCTGACACATTAATAATAACTGTGATATTCCATTTATGGCCACATGACTGAGAGATTGTACCTAAGCTTCCCTGGAACGTGCAGTCTGTTCTGTCCCTTCTTATAGACAGCTTCACAGTTGCATGTCCTGTCGAGCTTCTTGAGCAGATGAACCCCAAGGTATTTATACTACTTTTGTAGGGCAAACTGTAACTGGGCTGATATCTAATGAGAGCTCTGACAGGGTTTCAAGAATAACGTACATTTATAACATAAGTTTTAGTGGTTGTAGAAGTAATAGAAAACACAGATCTGGGAACTGGAATTCTAGCAGCACTCCTACATTATTCTCTACATTTTCTCTCCGTTATCCTTTCTTTCACAGTAAATGGTATCGGCATCTCAGATATGTTAGATTTGTTTACCAAGCTTTCCTGTCTGACCCTTCAAAACAATCTACCATCAACAGCATTGTGTTGTAGAAGCTTTTATGCAAGAGCCTTTTTTTTGGGAGTTTTTACAGCACATTTTGGAGTTTTTACAGCACTAGTGTCTCGTTTTTTTGGCAGTAGGCTGGCAGGAAAGGGGGTATGAGAGAGGGAGAGACATGCGGCCAAGGATTCGAACCCGGGTCATCCATGTCGAGGACTAAGGAATCTTTCTGTACATGGGTTTTGTGCGCTAAACAGTGGGCAACCAAAGCACGCCCTTATGCAACAAACTTTTAAACAATTTTCCCAACATTTATGGAGAACAGCAAAGTTGCTCTTTTGTAGTTTTTATTATTTTCACCTATAAACATAGAAAAAGTCGGCAGCCTTTTGAAATGTTCTGTAGTATGGTATAAATCAAGATTCTCCAGAACAGATCTCCAAAGCCTGCTATTTTCTGTAACACAAGTTGTGCTACCCACAGTAATTGCTGATAAAAAGTTTAAAGACTGTTTTAGAATTTTCATATTTCTTCATGATATTACTAGTTTTAAATCTGTGGTAAACCATTGTTTTACAGCAACTCCTCTCTCACATATACAATATTGCATCTTCTAATATTTTTCCTTAAAGACTGTTTAGGACAGGAAGCTACAAAAAGTTAAATGACCATAAACTCAATGTAAACCCCTAGCTATTATTATTTTATTTTTATTTTATTTATTTGTTCATTTATTTATATGTTTGTTTCCCTTGTTTTATTTTTATTTATTTTTTACATTCTATGTCTCATTTTTTTTAAGTTATAATGTCACCAACTGCTATGTATCTTTGTTTGATGTTTGAATTACTCTGTATTGTTACAGGGAATTGCCAATAAAGCAAAAAAAAAAAAAAAGATATACGCAGCTGTTCTCGCGAGTCCTTCAGTATAACAATGACCTCGTATGTGATTGGAGGAGCTATACTCAGAAGAACTTTATCTCCAGTTCCTTTGTCTAGATTTTGCTCATCAATGGCTGGACGACGTGTCGCGTTCAACTCGCCTTCAACTCCTCTTGGACGCGATGGCGACTCTGCAGTCGAACAACTGTGCGGGAGAAACAAACTCAAAGAAGAGAAGTTAGCGGTAAATATATGTTCGATTACTGCCTGCTAAGCTAAAAGCAGCCTAGCCTAAGCTACGGCTAATAGTAGCTTAGCCTAAAGCTACGGCTAATAGTAGTATTGCAAGAACAAGCTTTATTAAAGTGTATTTTTTGTGATTCACAGGAAGCAGTACGCTGTCTTCACAACTCGGGAGACAAATTGCAGGAGGTATGAACCGGAGCAAGGGTAAGAGTTAAAGAATATGCTTTCATTCTGCGGTAAAAGGAAATAGATACGGATTGATACCGATCATAACTACATTTTGTTTTCACAGACTAATCTCGCCTCATAATGAGGCGGTGACCTCCTATTATTCATACCACTCTCATTTAAATGTTTTCCAGCTGCCTGTAAGACGTATTATGAGACGGTACGCAGGAGCTTCAGATATACGCAGCCTGAGAACACGTTGGGCGCGGAAGCTGTCAAGCATTCAGAAAAGAAAGAGAGTAAAACTTTATTTGGTGACTATTTTTCAGGTGCATTGATAGATGTGTTGTGTCCATACGCAGTGCATCCCATCGCATAGTGCTGATTCATTGTTTTTTTTTTTTTTTTTTTTTTTTTTTTTACAGCTGCTGGAATCAAGGCAGAGTGTGCTAGCACTCTGCCTTGAGGAAGTGGAACTCTGGAATGGCCGCCGCCATTTCGTAGGCCGGATCTCTCTGAACTCTGTGTTAAGCTGCAGTCCCGGTTAGAAGCGATGCCGAAGTACAGGGCCACGCACAGTAGGCGTCTGCACATCGGACCTGCCTCGGAGGGAATGCTGCCAGTTACCTCCAACCCCGAGGAGGCAAATGGACAGTTCACGGAGTTGTAATTTTTGGATACGCATGTGTGGGCAGATCCTCGCGTTGTATATAGTTGTGTTTGTTTTAATAAAGCTCTTTCTTTGCATAAACAGCTTCCTGGCAAATGTTCATAAATTCATTCATGTCCTTGATGGTAGCCTAATAATTGTGTAGTAGTGTAGGATAACATAAATACACAGCATATGAATAAATAAATATATGAATGAAAAAATATATGAATAAATAAATAAATATATATATAGATAAATATATATATATATATATTTTACTTGTTTAAAAAGAAGTGGTTCCGTCCAATACTCAGCAAGAAAATTCGAGCCTGGCGTGGCCACATGTGGTTTTGCTGCCAATCACGAGCGATTTTACTTGTTTGAGAATAGTGGTTTCAGCCAATACTGAGTAGGTTATTAAAGCGAGACCTGGCCAGCTGCGCGGGTTCGCTGCATTCATATACTAATTAGGGCCATTAGTACAGCTGATCGCTCTCCACATATGTCAGATTCCGTTCCCGACAATTTGTGGCACTGACAAACGGCGACAAGCGTGGGTTGCAAATTGTCGGAAACGGACGAAAATCAGGGAGATCTGTGGGAGTTTACAGGGACGAAAATCTCACTTTTCATGCAGTGTCAGGTGATTGTTTCCACAACAAGCAACATAGATGTTCACTCACTCCCCGTATTCCATTTCTCAGAGTAATCTGATTATTTCTGCAGATTCCAGGACCCTATCTGGTACTGGAAATCATGGGTATACATGTGTTTTGTACCTCATTTATGGGAGAAAATAGGAATAATTATAGATTTTTTTTTAGTACAATTTGCAAGCTGTCATTGCTCTGATGGATGATCCATTCCACTAGCTCTAAGCAGCAGGGATTTTATGGGATGTCTAATAATACAAACAACTTGGAGCCAATCAGATAACTAAGATGACTCATTAAAACGTCTGTCTACCTTCATGTTCAATATGAGAGATTGTTAAAAAATGGCTGTCCATTTTAACTATGTACTCATTCAGAAGTTAATTTTGAAAGTCGGTATATTGATGCAATGTCCTGGATTTACTTAGATAAGAGAGCATTTCAAAGCTATTTACTTCATTGCTTCATCATTGGGATCCAACAGATTAATTTACCTGACTCGAAATCTGAATGTATGATTCCATGAATTAATTTTGTAGAGAACTTTAAAAGACATGTGTTGTGAATTGACTTTGTGTAAAGAAATAAATTGATTTGCATTTTCAAAGAAAGTGTTTTGCAATACAATCTTAAACTCACCATATCAGTCCAATAGAAATAATGTTAACAGTTAAAATGTAACTACCTTGAAATGATCAGTCTGAGCAGAATGGCTTGCAAAAATAACTCAGATCTAAATGTTTTATCAGGAAGTATGGGCCAGGACTCCCGCAAAAAGAGGATATGTACACCGTTGATATAATACTGTAGATACATCAGCAACAATAATGCCACCATTAAAGCTACTCTCCCTTCTTACCTATTCTGACTAATTTTTAGTCACCTTCACCATGTCTAAATACCTATTGGCCATTGAGTTGCTTCTACTGTATCTGAGTGGCGTAACCATCATTTTGATACCATTTGAGCAACTGCACCAGATACACTAGACAGTGATTGTAGGTTATTTTTCCATTGGTCTAAGGTGAAGCATCGAAATATTTTAGTTTTTTTCACTCATCTTCTATGATTGTAACTCCTCAGCTGAGATGAAATCAAGGCACTGCTTCTTTTGCAGCCTGTAATCGTGGCTTTTGAGACGCATCAACACAAAGGCGGAGAGTAAACAATAATTAATGAGACAAAACTTTTCTGTTTTGTTGACAACAAAGCAAGGGTATGAAAGGGAAGAGGTAAACATATGGAGAGTCAGATGAGGGCATTTAAACTGGGGCAGGAGATGAAATCCCTCCTGCCTCACGGGCAAATTAACAAACGTTTAAAAAAAAAAAGAAATTCAAGAGGAATACATTTTTTATTGAGGAAGGGGATTTTTTTTTACTAGGACCCCTCAACAATGTTTATGGTTTTTATTAACAAAGAGAATCTGCAAGCAATGCCTTGAAACAATTTGGGTCTATATTTAGAAAAGGAAATAATCCACAGGCACAGCAGTAATCAAATAATTGAGCAAGGAAATTAAAATAGACACTCTGATTGCTGCAAGCTATATTCAAACTGTGCTTTTCTCCCTCTTTTTTCAATTCCTTTTACTCCATACTCTTTTAGCTGCACCAAGACCCAATAGTGCACAGTACCAAGGTATATTTTTACTGCACATCTTCTCTTGGACAGATTGCTGGATCTTTGCATGTGTGGCCTCCTTTTTTTGTGGAAGCTAAAATGATGTGGTGATTTGATTATAATGTATACTGTACCTCTCATCCTTGTGGCGAAACACTCACAGTCCAGCCTCAGGCTGGACATAAAGATTTTCTGTTCAACATAATCCTGATTCGAGTTCCATACTCAGAACAGCTGATCTACGGCACTAAATTGGTCTTTGCTGGGATTTTCTGCCAGGTTTTCTATTTTATGGCACTGTGTAGCCTCTGTCTTCTCTTATCACTATTCACCTATTCATTTTAATTACAATTTTGTCATTGGAAATTACGTTCTATTGTTTATTACATTTTTTTCCCTTGTTTGGTCCAAAGCTGTATTTTTCTGATCTAACTTTTAGACTTACATGTAGATTTCAGGAGATCTCTTTATTCCTAAGTAATGGACCAGGGTCTATCTAGACCATGGGTATTAAACTAGTAGGCCCAATTCCTCAATTCACTCTCTCTGTTGGGTCCGTAATCAATGGATGTTGCACAAAACTACGGATCATTAGAACAAAATAAAAACTATGGCAAATTTAAAATTTATAAAGCTTTTTGGTGCTTTGTTAGTTTATTGTTCAGTAATGTATTCCATATATATAAAAAAAAATAAATAATGCATCACTCCCAGAATTGTAAAGAACAACGTTCTTAGATCTTCAACATTTTCATTAAGAGATAATATTTCAAAAGTGCCCACAGGCTTATAGATGCATTGGTTCTGAACTACTGAGGTTAGTCTGCTCATCAAACCACGTTTTAGTTGCAAAAGGTCAAAGAAAAATACAATTTTAAGATGTTTTTTAGTAAAAAACTTACACAATGTTTCTTTAAAATGGCGCAGGAAAGCCCAGGGTTATGATTTATAAAGCATTGCATGGAATCCAAACCAGAAGTGTACGTAGGACACAGACTCAAAAAGCAAGTACATTAAACAAAATTCCTGATTTATATAACCATGCTCATACAAAACTAAACAATTTGACCTAGATCAGAGATCACAGCTTTACCTGTAGGTTTGCAGCGAAGGCTCCAAACACATATGGGCCCCTTAGATAGACAACGAAGAACACCACTGCAATATTGATAAAGTCACTTTAGAGGTCAAAAGGTAATATGATAATTCCACTGAATACTAAAAAGTGTATGTTTTTTTTGGTTAAAGCCCTTTGATCATTATAAATTTGAAGTTTTGTTGTAATGTTTAAAAAAAAGGAAGTAATGTTTGCGACAACAGAAAAAAAAGCCACATCCTTGGAGCCCCCTTATATCTCCTTTTCTTTTACTTCATATGCTTAAAACATACTCGGTGCATCATAAAAGCGTACTCTATTTACCGATTCTGTGTTGACATTTGAGTGTTGACCTTTGAAATCAAATGTTCGTGTAGGCAGGGACCAGGTATTGCATTAATGAGGGAATTTGGAGAACAGTGTCGATTTAAAAGTCCATTAACTTTGCAGGGCTCTCTGCATACCAACTCTGTCAAACGTTTTTCCCCAGCCTGCTGCAGCTAATTGCCATTCTGGTTAGGGACAGCAATAAAAGTTCCCGTTTATCCATGCACAGAGATTCCTACTTGCAACTCTCATTGTATGAGACGATATGACTTTTTCTGCAAACAAATAAGATAAATGGGGAAGTGGGACGATGAAGACGGCTTAATGTGCAGGTTGAGAATATTATTCGGATGCAAAATTCAATATATTCTCTTAATGCAAGCTTCACCTTCATCAAAAAACAAACCTGTTTGGAGTCGTTAAATTATCTGCTTTTTACTATTTGTCAATTTGTTTTCACTCAAATGTTAATGTCTATAGTATAGGGAGGGAAGGAAAAAGATGATTCATACTTTTCAAGCAAAACGGAAATCTGGCTTGACACATGAAAATCCTACAGTAAGTGCTGAGTGCATGGGTTCTTTTATTGTTTGTACTAAAATAGATATAAATAATTTAAAATTCAAACATAAGCTGTGGTATGATAACCTTTTATGCCAGAATAATAAACAGATATAGCCAAAGCACTGAGGAGTGGAAGCAAATTGTTATCTTAGCTCTAAATGTAAACTACTAAAGATAGAGAGAGAAAAAACAGTTGAAAGTGAAATTTTCAACAGTAAGTTGTGGTTGCTTTGGTAACAACCTAAAAGGCAGCTATCATAATTATGTCACAAGTTTTACTTGTCAGCTCTGTTCCGCCTTTTAGCTCATGGTAGTTACATTGATTTTGCTTTTTTATGTAAAAAAGCCCGAGAGAAAAAGTTGCCAAAGCGTGATGAAGTTATGCATGCAACATTGAGCCTTTGGCATCAATATAGAGGATTATGCCCAACAAAAATGAAAATAGTGAGAGCAAGTGATCACATGGTGGTAATTTATCACATGAGGTGGAGGAAGTTAGTGGAAGAGCCTATTAGGGAACTTAAACCTTCATCCTGGAAAGGGATTGATAATTCTTTGTTACAACCAAGACAGCCTGTTATTAAGCCAGAGTGTGGAATTATATGTTGACATAAAAACTATAATTCAAAACATTTAAAGTATGGCAGCTTTCAGGGTAGACGTTTCTAATGCTAATCTGGTTCTGATAAGCATTTTATTATGATGGGCTTGGCCATAAGGGCGTATCTTCCCACAAATGTCTCTGGAATGATAGCAAACCATACTGGAGCATGGTCACTGAAGTTTATCTTCACCAAACTGTGTTTGACTTGGGACGCTTTGACTCTCTACAGTTGTGGTTGTCAAAGCATAATTTCAAGGATTCTATGTTACGCCATTCAAACTTTGTATACATGCAGGATCAGTGGGATAGAGCAGATCTTCACTACAGTATCATCTGTAAGATAACAATAATACAAAAATTACACCATAAATTTGACACAAACCCAACATTTACAGTTATTTCTGCAACTAAAATACAAAACAAACAATACAAAGGGGAAAATTTAAAATAGTGTGCACAAAGTGATCCACCAATTCCAGTGTCCATGAGGTTTGATCATGATGAGAAATATAAACAGATTTAGAACACCAGCAGCCAGCTCAAAGAGGTTTAAATGCACACAAACCATGCTGGAGGTTATGTGGAACAGAAAAAGAACACCACCATCATGTTTTCTGGAGTTGCTCAATTTTCAGAGTTGCCGACTCAGTTTTGGATAAAAAATGACAGTCTTTGGAGTAGACACTCCTTTAAATGTTGAGGTTTGTTTTTTTTTTAGGTAAACAACCATTTCTATAAAAAGTTCTAGTAAATCATATCTGTGTAATATCATGTTGGTCACAAGTAAGAAAGTGGTCACATGGAAATTGACTGACAAACTGCCAACATTAGAAGAATGGACAGATCTTTTTAAAGAAGTTTCTCAAATGGAAAAACTAACATTTGCTTTAAGATTAAAACATGACAAATTTGAAGACCACTGGAAACCGTGGATGGACTTTCTGGAAACTCAAAAAGAATAAAGAGACACCCACTGTACTACTGCTACTCTTTTTTGTTTTGTTTTTTGTTTATTCTTTGCTTATTTTCTCGTTCTTTAATAAAACTGAAAATTTATGTAAAGCTACTTTCCACTGCATAAACAAATAAAAAAGTTAATAGAAAAAAAGAAATATAAACAAATTTATTTTGACTATTCCCTCTTCAAGGCATCCAAGTCTTTTAAAGCAATATAATAAGCATACCCTACCCATTAGGTTTAATTAGCAAAGCATAATTTTGTACTCTGTATACTGCAACCTCAACCCCAGCCCTCACCACCCCTTGGGTTTTGATATCAGTGACCCTTTCCCACATTCCTGACATACCAAAGACATGTTAAGTGCTTTTTCCTTTCTTTCAAAAGTCACAATTTCATTGTTCCAAGCAGCTATGTTTAGCTGACTCTGCGGACTCTTTAAAAATGTTATTTTTCTCATGACTTTATCTAGTGCTCTGACCCACATGCAGAAGACCAAACCGAGAGACCAGGGAAAGGTTTAACAGGTTTATTTAGAATGATGATATGAGTCCAGTGCTGCTCTGAACACTGTCAAACCAGAACTGGAAAGTGGGGGGAAGACACTGCGGTTTGTTCAGGTCAGTGGGAAATTAGATTCTTTAACTTGAAGAGGAGGACTAGGTTGCAGACTCACGTTTTAGAAAAGGTGTCTTTTGTTGAATCCAGTCGGTGTGGCATGTTCCAGTGATTGTCTTTTTCGATGGAGGCGGACAGGGTTTACCCAGATTGCGGTTGTTCCTTGGTGAACGGAGAAGGTGACTGCCACTTAGATTTCCTGCGGTACTTGAACGGGTTATTGTGGAGATGCATCGCCTGCTCAGAGAGAAGCCCACACACAATCCTTGGGGGAAAAGGCTGATCCAAACCACTAACTTGAATCCTCAGCTTAGGTTGGTTCTCAGAAGATCCTTCCAGAGGAGAGAAGGTCCGAAACATCCAGTTTGCAGGATGACTTCCTGCTGAAAGGCAAAGACAAAAGGCAAGGTTAAAACTCAGGTTGACAAAAACTCAGTTTGACTCAGCAAAACTCAGCTTGGCTAGAGCACCCCCAAATGGCAAGCACTCTGGCGTCGAGGTAGTGGTAGTCAGCAGCTTAAGACTCTCCATTAATGAGGTAACCATCCGCAGGTGTGTGAGGAGGCCAGCCAGAACCAGAAGCCGCCTGGTGGAGGAAGGAAGACAAACACAAACCACACAGACTGGATTCCAAACAATTTTGTTACATTTTTATTTTAATTACTGTTTTATTAGTCATCTGTCAAGTGGTTTGTGACTGTTTTGTGCGTGAAATGCACTTAAGTATACAATATTTACTTATTTATTAAGTGGAATAAATACACTCATGATTTCATAACATGCCAAAAAGCGTGGTCATGTAGAGATTACAGCTGAGTTAAATGCCAAACTCACAGTTAAAAAAAGGAAATAAAATATCACACCATCAATTTAAGGGAGGGCAAATAATAATAATCTAAATAATGAAAAATAAAAAACTGCAGCTTAGCGCTACAGATGTTCGTCTCAGGGCTCAGTAAAATCCATGGGACATGCTGTTTGTTGGGCATTTTTACTTTTCAAACACCCCAAACGTAAATGTAAAGACCTTAGTTGTGTCTGGAATAACAAAAAAAAGTAATTGGGTTTCAGGCTTCTGCTGTCGCTGCCCCTAAGAACATTTTTCCTTTCTGTCGGTTAGCACAGCATCAGATGTTATTCTTTTGCATAAGTCTAAAATTTATCTACATCTTATTATATTTCATCTCCTCATTTTACCTTAAAAATATTTGTGGGCAGTTTTTAAGGGACCTGACGTTAAAAAAAGGGGAAAGAATTTGATATAAACAATAAACATTTGATCCAGTTCACAGTATTGAGTGGTATTAGTCTGTCTGTCTGTGGTGCTGGAAAAACAGTTCATCTTTTCCTCATGTGCCTGTTGTTTACATGCACGCCTTTGTGTTGATGCTCATCTAAGACTTTTCCGGATCCTTCAGTCTTAGTGATTGCCCTGAGGGCTCCCCTTCACTTCTCCTTGACTGAGGAGGAGAAGCCATGTGTATAGATGTAAACCTTCTTTCCCACAACAGACACACAGCAACAACAAACAAAACGAAAAACATTGGATTCCACTACCTGGCATCCGACTCCATAACACTTAGAACTAAAGTCAAGTTCATGAAAGCCTGCACATCATGCGTATTATTTCTTGAAATTAACTGCACTCGGCAGATTGGACTCTTCTCTTTCTGACTCTGCAAGATGTCCTGGGGGAGAGTGCAGCAGCAATCTACTGTGACAGTCTCATAAACAGCTGTATAATTCATTTTATTTAATTTTTTTTTTGTCTCACAATAAAGCCATTTTCCTCGGAGTCACTACTGTAGCTGAAAGCAGCAAACTGCACTCAGTAGACAGCTTTTTGCACATTTTCCATCAAGAATTTGATCATTTTCTTAATCTAGCACCAGCAGCAGATGTTTGTGAGCCTGCATGGCTTCTGTAAGCCCCATCCTGCTAAACTAAACCAACTCAGCCGCTTCCAAACAACACTGCAATAGCCTGTTTGTGTTTGGGAGCCGATAGGATTCACAGGAGATAATGGACCCAGAGGGGACCTTTGAGACAGAGAGGATGTAATGTATAAAGAAAACAACTTACAAAAGAAGTACTTACCAAATCAACATCATGAAGGCTGAGGATGTCATAGAGCGTGCAGTGACTATGACTCTCAGCCAGTTCTGCAAATCTCGTTAAAAATAAAGTAACTATTTGTGTCTTTTGTTTTTCCATCTAAGTTCAGTTTGCTTTTAACCCGAATGTTCAATTCTCTACTTCCGTTTCTGGAAATGCAAAACACTGAGCATGTCAAGAGAGAAAAAGTAATTATGCTTTTGCTGACTTAATAGGGCCATTTCTTCCTTTCGAGGCCCATCTGCTACTATGGGTTAGAGTTTCCTCCTGCTGAAAAGGCATTTGAGTCAAAGTAACACGTGAATAAACATCTCTAAAAAGAATGCGTCTTACTAAATGATGCATAGAACTGTTATGCCTTGATTTTGTAATAAATGTTTTTTTTATGGTATAATGGATACTGCTCAGATATTGGTATTCAGCTGCTGTGGATTCTTCAGTATGATTTTGTTATTGAAGAATATTTAGACCACAAGAGTCACAATTGCCTTAAAGAGTATGAAAAGGTTGTTCAGAAATTCAGCTATTTTCTAGGTTGTTTCCAGGTGCTGTGTGAGAAGATTATTCACAGAAAATGTTTGTTTTTCCCCAATGAAAAATTACATGGATGTAGACATATGAATGAAAATAAACTGTAATACCATTTAAAGTAAATTTTTCCAGTAATTTATTAAAGACGTGAATTATTGTTACATTTTGATGATTCCGGTACAAACCTAAAAAAAAAGGCCTTAGTCCTAGATGTGGCTGACCCGGGTTCAAATCCAAACTGTGGTCCCTTTGCCGCGTGTCTCTCCCTCTCTCTCATACCCCCTTTCCTGTCAGCCTACTGTCCAAAAAATTAGCCACTAGTGCTAAACAAAAAAAAAAAGAAAGAAAAAAAGAAAATACTTTTCTATGCTAAAGCAGGCACAATCATGGGCAAGATTAATAGCAGTCGTCCAGTAAAGGGGAAACCGGGAAAAACTTTTGTCAAAAACCACAAAAAGTCAAAGCCTAAAGATGCTGGCTGCTTACACAGTACTGTAGATACACATGTAACACAGAAATTTGAAAGTTAAGTGGGAGTAAAAAGTTTAGTAGAGTAATAGAGATAAAACCAGGCCAGAGATGAACAGAACTCCGTATCACAAAACAGGATTAACAAACTCGGACTCAAATCCCCAATTCTGATTTGATCTAGCCTAAGGTTGGGAACTATGGTTGGGAGTCTTCACTTTCATAAAAGCTGCTGTGAGTTAATTTAATCAACTCTAAGAAGGTCCACTAATAGTTTAAAACTTGTCCCGGCACTTGCATCAGTGCTCTGGAGGGGGTGCATCTTCGGCTCTTCACAACCACTATTGAGCCTTTTTTTCCTTTGGATACATGTCAGATTAAGATAATGTCAGATTAAGATAATAGTACTTATACTTCAGAGATAGTATCAAGGTGCTAATTTATTGTATCTCTCATACTATATCTGTTGGTTGTGCTGTTCTTTTTACATCTCTTTGCAGGTGATGAGGTAGACTGAAGATGTTTTATCTTTCTCTCCCATTTATCTCCCCTTTTATCTCTTTCTTTAATCTTTTGTCCTTTTTTTCTGTTTTTCCTTTTCTGTTGTACTTACATTGCAGTGTCCATATAATCTATAATACTCCATGCATGAATTATAATAAAGCTATTTATTTGCATAAATCAAGCGGAACACTATGGCAATAGACAGGAAACTGTTAAAAAAAACCAACAAGAACGTGCATAACAAGTATACAAGCCATTATTAGTTGAGCGCCGATTTGACGAGTCACCATAACGATGGGCAACAGGAAGTGCCTGTTTCACACCACTGGAACTAGGGCTGATCGATATGACCTCAAATCACTATTACGATAAATTGGGCACTTTCACCTCGATAATGATAAATGTGTCACAGTCTTGGTTTTGTTATGTTTATTTAGAGTATTCAGTCTTACTTTGCTCCTTGTTTTAGTGTCTAATTATTATTTTGTTGTTTTCTTGTTAGTTCCTGTCCTCCAGGTTTTCCATTTGTTGTCCTCTGCTGCCCTTTTGTGTCTTCTATCCCTAGCTCTGTTTTCTGCTCTGTCCTCCCTTGCTGTTTTCTGTCCTGCCAGCACCTGTTGCCAATTTCCTTGTCAGCTCTCTCTTTGTCTCTGTCCCCTTTAAAAGCCTTCCCTCTTCAGTTCCTTTTTGCTGGATCCTCGTCTTACATCTCATCAAACCTCTGGTCAGTTCATGTCGTCCTTCCTTGTCTCTTCCTGGTTCTTAGTTTTTGGTTTTTCCCTGATGTCTCCTAGATTCTGGTTCTTAAGATATTTTTGTTGGATTTTTTGACTCCTGTTTTGTGAGATATTTTTGTTGGATTTTTGACTCCTGCCTCAGAGCCTGTTTACCTCCAGCCTCAGAACCTGAAAACCCATTAAAACACTTAAATTCATCTCAACCAACTTGTCTCTGCATTTGGGTCCTCTACCAACACCACCAAATCGTGACAAAATGCATGATTAATGCTCTGGCTCCTCTATCAGAAATAAAGCATGTACAGGAAGTGCAACTGATGTATTTATAATTGATTTATTGAATAAACCACATTACATATTACTTCAATTAGATATTAAAGTATTGTACCAATTCAGGTTTAAACAATGTCTCATTGAACAGGAGAAAATGTTACCTCTCTTGCAAACATTTTTGTGCAAAGGTAATGAAGCCTTTTGCACATCTTTAAACTCAACAGCATGGTCATGCTATAGGTGGTGGAGGCTAGATGTGTTACTTTCAGTAGTCCAGAAAGTTTTTAGACAAACTTTGTATTTCGCGTTCTTTGCTCAACATCTATGGAGTAATTTTGGTGCCACTGAAATCAGTGTGCTTTGAGAACAATGTGCATCGCTTAAACTCACACAGGCTCGCTCAAAACAGGTGCGGTGCGCTCAACTCTGACAGCGCACTCTCGACTTCTTCTCTGTGTTCTTAGCTTCATCTCTGCTCTCGCGTGGGTCCACAAGATTAATTGATGTTTTTTTGTTTACAGCTGTGTTAGATCCTTCTTCACTGGGCTCATCCGGCATTCTCTTTGTTTACACTTCTGACTGGCTTAGTGGAGTCACGTGATTACACACACCTGCTACAGTGTCTTAAAGGGGAAGGAAATACGAGGCACCAGTGCTCGCAGTATAAATGGCAGAATTAAGTTAATTTCCTTTACCGACATAGGAAAACTGTTGCCAGTTATCATAGTGGATGACAGTAATTGTAAAAGTCCGGTTTATCACCAAGGCTAACTGGAACTTGAGATTTTATTGTATAACTAAAATAAATACATGGAGAATGTGATTCAAGAAAGAGAGACAGCACTACAGTTGGAAAGGAGAGGAAAATGGCGAATGAGAACATTGTTGCTCAAGTTAATGCATAAGTTTATATGTGGTCTGGTATGGAAGGCCGTTTTGACATTTGTTAAAAGCACTCTCCTCTCTGTTGTTCCATTTGTAGATCACCAAAATATGATTATCCCTGTCCAAAATCACATTTCTAGTCAAAACTGTAATAAAAGATTTTCAAAATTTTCTTTCTGCCAGCAAAAACTGTATTTCAGAGAGTACAAGAAAAAAAAAAAACAGAATTGTACCAGTAAGAATATTTACATATTGATAAAAAATGGCAGTTTTGACATTTATCAGCTTGACTGAATATGTATTTATGTTATATGAAATAAATTGTTTCATATTTGGAGATCTGAAATTAATTTCTAGATATCCAGACTGTTTATTCTTGATGTGAAGAATGTCATTTTCTTTGAATTATTTCTTTTGAGAAAGAAAAAATTTTTTTTCACCAGATATACCGGTACATGTTCAGTCACAAAAATATGTATCAAAACAGCCAGTCATAGTCTGTTGTAACCAATACATGTATCAATGTATCAATATACACTATATTGCCAAAAGTATTTGCTCACCTGCCTTGACTCACATATGAGCTTAAGTGACATCCCGTTCCTAATCCATAGGGTTCAATATGACGTCGGTCCACCCTTTGCAGCTAGAACAGCTTCAACTCTTCTGGGAAGGCTGTCCACAAGGTTTAGGAGTGTGTTTATGGGAATTTTTGACCATTCTTCCAGAAGCGCATTTGTGAGGTCGCACACTGATGTTGGACGAGAAGGCCTGGCTCTCAGTCTCCGCTCTAATTCATCCCAAAGGTGTTCTATCGGGTTGAGGTCAGGACTCTGTGCAGGCCAGTCAAGTTCATCCACACCAGACTCTGTCATCCATGTCTTTATGGACCTTGCTTTGTGCACTGGTGCACAGTCATGTTGGAAGAGGAAGGGGCCAGCTCCAAACTGTTCCCACAAAGTTGGGAGCATGGAATTGTCCAAAATGTCTTGGTATGCTGAAGCATTCAGAGTTCCTTTCACTGGAACTAAGGGGCCAAGCCCAGCTCCTGAAAAACAACCCCACACCATAATCCCCCCTCCACCAAACTTTACACTTGGCACAATGCAGTCAGACAAGTACCGTTCTCCTGGCAACCGCCAAACCCAGACCCGTCCATCAGATTGCCAGATGGAGAAGCGCGATTAGTCACTCCAGAGAACGCGTCTCCACTGCTCTAGAGTCCAGTGGCGGCGTGCTTTACACCACCGCATCCGACGCTTTGCATTGCACTTGGTTATGTATGGCTTGGATGCAGCTGCTCGACCATGGAAACCCATTCCATGAAGCTCTCTGCGCACTGTTCTTGAGCTAATCTGAAGGCCACATGAAGTTTGGAGGTCTGTAGTGATTGACTCTGCAGAAAGTTGGCGACCTCTTCGCACTATGCGCTTCAGCATCCGCTGACCCCGCTCCGTCAGTTTACGTGGCCTACCACTTCGTGGCTGAGTTGCTGTCGTTCCCAAACACTTCCATTTTCTTATAATACAGCTGACAGTTGACTGTGGAATATTTAGGAGCGAGGAAATTTCACGACTGGATTTGTTGCACAGGTGGCATCCTATCACAGTTCCACGCTGGAATTCACTGAGCTCCTGAGAGCGACCCATTCTTTCACAAATGTTTGTAAAAACAGTCTGCATGCCTAGGTGCTTGAATTTATACACCTGTGGCCATGGAAGTGATTGGAACACCTGATTCCAATAATTTGGATGGGTGAGCAAATACTTTTGGCAATATAGTGTATCTATTTCGGTGAAATCCCCTGTCAGAAGACGAAGTCAAACATTCAAGCAGGTAGGACCTGAGCATCATCTCAGGGCTGTTATCAAAAAAATAAACTCTAGTTTTAACCCTGAAGTGATTAATTTTCCCCCACAAAATTAATCTATTTATAAGTAAGCTAAAAATAATTTAAGTAGTACTTCATGAACTGTGAAAAAAAAATCTGCATGTCACATTAAACAAACCAAAAACAAATATTTCTCATATCCTATCAACTGAGTTAACCCTCCTCTCCCTATAAATATTTAATTCTCTAGGAATTAATGCCGATTGTCGTTTAATAGGATCCTCATCATCCTCGGTATGTCAACGGACATGCAATGTTTGTTTTTAAAATCTATTATGTCTAACTGATCTAGTGAATTTTTTTTTGTATGCACAACACTACTACAAAAATCTCCTGACTAAATCAGGAAATAAAAACGTGATTGGCTCTAAGGAGAGTGGAGAAAGAGGATACTCTGAATTTAATGAAGAAAACCTGATCAGGTGAGCTATGCAGAGTTGCTATGGTAACAGAAACAGAGGTTGAAGTCTTTGTGTGACAGAGTTTTACAGGTTTAAAAAACTTAGAATTGTCAGTAAACCTGCTTATTGAAACGGACCAAAACCCATTCAGAATGTTCTACACCCAAATTGAGTCCCAGAATCTGAAGGGAGAAAGGAAAGGGACATAATCTGTGTAAATGATTATAAATGTATTTATATATATGTATATGAACAATTTTTATCCAGATATAAGCATTGTGTTTCACTGTGGTCTGATATCTTTGCAGTAAGACGAATTCGTCAAGATTTTACTATTTTATTGATAAACAAATTGTTTAATTAAAAATCAAAAACTTGAATGCCAAGTAAAATTTTATTGAATTAATCTCCTCAGCCCATCCAAAATTTTCTATACCCACTTCTTACACACAGGATATTGTGGGAGCTGGAGCCTATCTCAGGCTGACTTTGGGCAAGAGACAGGGTGAAGCCAGTTTGCCAGTCCATCACAGGAGATGCAGAGACACACGCGACAAATAACAATATAAAGGCACACTGAGGTTAGGGAAAATGTTGTCAGAAGCCAGAATGACTGGAGATCCCGCAGGCCAGGATTTAAACACAGGACCCTCTTGCTCTAAGACAACTGCTACGCTGAGGGGCACCTCTCCTCTTCCAATCACATATGAATATTCAGCAGGGCTCCTCAATCCAGATATGATATGGCATCTTTTTTATTATTCCAGATATTTTCTATGCTTTAAGGGACACTGGCACTGGCATGTACTGTAGCACTGTAACACGTTATTGAGAAACAGTGTAGGTACTAAAATCGTAAATGCACTGGAAAAAATTTTGTTGTTTAAAGCTACAGTGTGTAATAATTACAGGGATATACAGTCAGAAATGTAATATATTATACATAACTATGTTATTTATCATCATCTACGAGCTCAGCCTCTTAACCTTAATATTTGCGTTGCCTTAGAATTCGTTATTTATAATTACATAGGAGCGTGTCTCGCAGCCATGGAGGCAGACATCTTTGCGGTACGGCAGCGCAGAGCCAACAAACTAGCGATTGCGAGATCGCCCATTATGCTCGAAAGTAACTACGGCAAGTTGAGAGAGATGAACTGAGACGGTACTGAACACACAGACTAATGAAATACTATCTGTAAAATTATCTATGTAAACAAACCTCATCACTTGAGAAGGTAGTTGATGCGGACGTCGTGGAAGACATTTTGTCCCGTAACGCTCGCCGTACTGTTGGGGGGGAGAAGCGGTGGGGGGGAGATGTTCATGTTGCTGCAGTCTGCAGTCTGACCGCTAGATGTCGCTGAAAATTACACACTGTAGCTTTAAGTAGACATTATAATGAAATATATATTCACTCTCATAGCTTAAGGGCCACCATTCAGTGCATCAAACTCCTGTTTTGTTCCTATGTATTGTTAGAAATTCTTGTTGATTTCCTTTGAAGAATGTTAACATTTAAAGGGCTCTTGCAAGACTGCAAAAGAGGTCACATTTATGTAGATCCAAGCCATGTAAAGTAGCCATGTATTCTGAGAATGCCAAACCATTGAAATATGTATTATTTATCCCCCAGCCAAATCTGAATGATTGAAAACTCTTCTAAGCATGTAAAATCTGGTCTTAAAAGTAAAGAAAAAACTCTCTGCTCTGAACCACAGGGGGCCTGTCCCCATGAAGACACTGCAACAACACCTCATTCTCTGGGCACAGACGTACCATGAGAACTGCTTACCTAGGAACAGCCGAAAGTAGAACTAAAAAAAATCTATGTGTGAAATTAAAAAATGGAACTTTGCTGTGTGATGGACCAGCACCCCCACCCAAAATTGCTGAGACACAGTAATCTTGAAACCTAAATTGAATTATAACTTTATAATAAAATTTTCAAAGGTTGGAAGACATTTTAAAAGTGTGGAAACAATAGATGTATTACATTGATAATGTGTTTATAAGAAAATATCGAAATTCCTTTTAAACTGTCTTTAATCATGCTCACTTAAACATCAAACTTTAAATACCCAAATTTAGGTTGTTTACACAGTTGATTTAGACTGGGTTGTGTACTTTGATAGTTTTCTTTTGAATTCTTTAATTTTGATTTCATGCTGTCCGGAAAATCGGTTCAGAGAGCGCCACAGGAGGGAGACGAGTTCTATGATGGGAGTTCAGACAGAAATCCAAAGGACGTTTAGGAAAATAGCATAGTCACATGCAGAGGAGGAAACGTTAGAGAGGGGGAATGCGACTGCAATATTAGGGGGAACCTTTTGATAACTGATGGAAACCCTGTTTGGCATCTATAGTAGTGGAACTAAGAGCCAATTTAAACTCAACAGAACCATTAATCTCATCAAAGATGTACCCCTCCCCCTCTCGTGTCTGCCCACTTATTTTCCTCTGTGCCCCAGTTGACTGATGGACATTCCATACACAGTGAGCAAAAGGGCCTCAGATAACAGGGCTTTCATATCCACTTACTCTATTATTGAGATGAGGACAGGTATGAAGATTGCCCAGTCACTTGTAGGAGTTTGTCTCTGTCACAGATTTGCGGCATGTTCCCAGGAGGAGGGCGACACCAACATGAGAGGGTGAGAAAAGTGCGAAAAGAGGAATCCTAAGAGTTAGTTGGATACTTAAGCGAAAAACAAAGCAGTTTAAAAGGAGCTGAATAATGACTGTGGATCATTTAGAAGTAGTCAAAAGGGAGTTTAAGAAGTATTGTTTGAGACCTATTGTTTTTATATGCCCTTCCATTGAAAGTAGAGATGAAGATAAATATTACATGCAAAATAGAAAATCTCTGTGTTGAATTATTGACTCATGGAGGAACCATGAGAATCACATGAAGTGAGCGCAGAGTAAAGGGAAAAGGGAAGAACCTTCCAGGGAATGGTCTCCATTTGTCATCTGTCACAATAAAAACGATTTTGCTTGCAGTGAATTGGCCTGACCTTTGATTTAGATGTTCCTGAATCAATGTCAGAAGATTTATCACAAAAAAAAAAAGAAAAATGGAAACCTTAATACTTACATACATTCCCTCTCTGGAGAGAGCTACTGTAAGCATCTAGGGTAAACACCTATCTTTAACCTGTGTTTCAAAAGTAAAACCATGTTTTAAAATGTTCACAATTCCCATAAAACTTTGTCCCCACTCTGTTGCTTTGATTATTGCAGAGCATCATAAGAAGAATGCAAATCATCCAAAAAGCATTGTGGTGTAATGGTGGATTTGTTCTCTGAGAAGGCACATTTTAAGGGGATTAATGATGTGCAGACAAGATCCCTCCTCCTACAACCCTTTGATGCCTAATGATGGGCGGGTATTTGGATTCATCCGGCAATGTGTGGGCCAGATGAAAGCCAAAATTTAGACGGGGATCTCCTACTTTCCTCTAGAGGTATATTCTCTCGCTCCCATCCTTTTAGTTCTATCTCTGTTAAGAATCTATCAACCTCTTACTCTAAAGTATAAATGCTGATATTTATCTACTTCCAGTGTATTTTTTAGTTTCTCACACTTCTATTAGGAATATTGACACACATCTTTTAGTTCTTAAATGGACTTAAATCATTTTTTACATCTCCCTTGCAAATCTTTATGGATTTTTAGCTCACAACGGTAATGCTGACTTGAATGTCCAAACTCAAGAAAATATTTAAAATAAAAATAAAAATAAAAAAAAAGTTCTAAAGAGTGAAAAATTAACCTAGAACACATACATCTTGAACAAAATACACATCAGTGGAGCAAGTGAATGATGAAATAAATGTTTGATCAAAATATATACAAGCAAACGTATCTATTAAGAAATAAAGTCTTCTGAAGAAATTGTATCTGGCAGCAGCAGAGCAAAGAACAGGTTGTTACCCAACTCAATGATTTGACAGTATTTAAGGCACTATTGTGTGAATATAACACACAATGGTGGCAAATAACTGTCCCCAGAGTTAGCTTATCAGTTAAGCTAGGGAAATATTTAACAGATTTTAGTTTTTTATTTATTTTTTTTTTTTGTATGTTTTACTTACATGTCTGAGTAAGACAGGGAAAAGACTTAAGCACAGCTCAAGACAGACTGCTTACTGATATGCAAATATCTCATGAAGTCATCTGAGTTGTCCAACCAACTTTCATGTTAATGTCTAATTATGTAGCAGTCTAAAGTGGACAGTTAGAAAAGCTTTTTTAGAACAGAGGGATATTTGCAGAATGGTTACAGTCTGTGCAGATCTAGTTTATGCTTATGCATTTAGCAGACATTTTATCCATAGCTACTTACAAAGCTGAAACAATGTTACAGTTATCATCAATATAACAATTAGCAAAATAGTTTATTCATATCAAACAACTTAAGCGCATGTGTCCTTTTAATAGAGTATATCTTTACAACTCTATAGGAATCTGTTTCAAATCTTACTTTTCTTAACGAAACGGTTCAGCAGATAGGCCCCCCCCCTCCGGTGGTCTTGATGTTTTTTTCAAACCGTTGTTGAAAAAGAGAAGCTCAGACAAATTTGTTCCTCAGAACTACAGACCCATCTATAACCTCCCCTTAATCATTGAGATTATTGAAAAATCTGGGTTTCAACAGTTAGATGTCTTCAGCCTTTCAGTTTTCCGTGCCAACCACAATAAAGAGACTCCCCTGATTAAAGGAATAGTACACCCAAAACATGATTAGCCTTCATTTTCTACTCACCCCCATGCTGAACAACACTCTGGAGTACTTTTTTGATATCTCAAATGCATCTGGAGATCTGGGAGGCTTCTTGCTGTCTGCTGACATTCAAATAATGGAGGTCTATGGTGCCCGAGGCAGAAAGGTCCATAAAAGTCCACAAAAAACTTGTCAATATTCCTCCATACTGCTCGTCCAATGTATTCCAAGTGTCCTGAGTAGGTAGCGTCCATAATTTACTCGAAACGAAGTCATTTAGAATGTTTTTAGAGCATAAACAGTAGTGTATAGGATTTCCTAAAAGCGCGTTCACAAGTCTACGGAAACCGCGGTAGACCAAACCAGATGAAAGTGCGCATTCAGTGTCTGCTCTGCCGATAATGCAAGCGTAGAAGAAGAAATGTTCTGTTTACCTGTGCAAAGAAAGAAACAACGAAAGAAAAATGTCTGAGGACTTCAGTGTTGAGGAAGAGCATGAGTTCTTTGCCGAGCTGAATGCGCACTTTCATCTGGTTTGGTCTGCCGCGGTTTCCGTAGACTCGTGAACGCGCTTTTAGGAAATCCTATACACTACTGTTTAGGCTCTAAAAACATTCTAAGTGACTTCGTTTCGAGTAAATTATGGACGCTACCCACTCAGGACACTTGGAATACATTGGACGAGCAGTATGGAGGAATATTGACACGTTTTTTATGGACTTTTATGGACCTTTCTGCCTCGGGCACCATAGACCTCCATTATTTGAATGTCAGCAGACAGCAAGAAGCCTCCCAGATCTCCAGATGCATTTGAGATGTCAAAAAAGTACTCCAGAGTGTTGTTCAGCATGGGGGTGAGTAGAAAATGAAGGCTAATCATGTTTTGGGTGTACTATTCCTTTAAACTAATGACAATGACATCCGTGTAAATTCAGACTCTGGAAGAACCACAGTACTGGTATTATTGGACCTCAGTGCAGTGTTTGATACTTTTGACCACTCGACTTTAATGGACTGTCTGGAAACCTGGGTCAGTGTTTCTGGTACAGCACTGGACTTGTTAAAATCCTACCTGAAGATATGGATGTTTTTATGTTTCAGAGGGGAACTTTAAATCAGAGACCAGAAAAACCCCATACTGGGCTGCGCAAGGCTCAATTCTAGGGCCCCTCCTATTCAATATTGACATGTTGCCCTCAGCTCAGATTATAGCAAAGAACAACATCAGTTACCATAACTATGCAGATGACACGCAGCTTTACTGTACATTACATTGTCACCATATGACCACAGCATTGTCTAGATCCTTAGAACAGACCATCATTTTCTACAACTGATTAAAAACAAAACTGAGGTTATTTTCCGACCAAAGGAGGAGAGATTCAGAGTTGGCTTACAGCTTCAGCTATTACAGCTTGAAACTAGTGATTATGGTCGAAATCTTGGTCTCATGATGGACTCAGACCTGAACCTTCTGAGGCATATAAAAGCAGTTACTAATTCAGCCTTTTATCACCTGAAGAAAGTTTCTAGAATTAAAGGACTAATGACCAAGCAGGATCTAGAAAAACTCATTAATGCATTTATCTTTAGTAGTGTGGATTACTGTGTTTTCACTAGAACTAAGAAAGTAGAACACATCACCCTGGTTCTGAAGTCCTTACACTGGCTCCCTGTAGCTTGCAGAGAATACTTTAAAATCCTTCTGTCTGCCTATAAATCACTGAATAGTTTAGCAGATTTGTTGTCCGTGTGTATCAGCCTCCCAGACCACTCACGTCTTCTAGTTCCAGCCTACTCTGTCCACCCAGAACTAGAACCAAACATGGAGAAGCAGCATTTAGTTCCTATGCTCCACTTACCTGGAAAAAACTCCCAGAGGACTGTAAAAGTGATGAGTGATTTTTAAGTCAAAGTGAAAGAAAAAACATTTGTGTAGAACTGCTCTTGCATTTGTTGAAGTTAAACTGCTAACTGGGGTATTAGTTTAAGGTGGTGATCCAACCATTTTACTTTCTTTTATTCTGCCTTTTTGTTGTCCAATTGTTTTATTTGTTTTACAGATGTTTTTGTTTTCATTCTGCTTTTATCTTCTTCTATTTTATTATCTAATTCATGGAAAGCACTTTGAATTGTCCAGGTACTGATCTGTGGTTTACAAATTGCCTTGCCTTGCCTTGAGAGATGGGACTTGTATACTGGGACTTGTATACCTCGCATGTGGGAATTACGACAAGAGAAGGCTGTGAGGAGCATCTCGAGATATTGACCAGCTGGAAAACTAGGAGTTTGATGTGGGCTGAAGAAACAAGGAGGCTTGAAGGTTCTAAGAATGATGCCGCCACGGTGGTTAGACAAAGGTGAGTGTTGAATTTCGTCTGTTGAATTTAATGATGTGCTGCGAGGCTTTTACTGGTTGGAATTTGTCTTACAAGAGAAAGAATAGTCTTTAACGTTGGATGGAGAGTTGAAGAGGCCGTTGTCCAAATCCTGAGGGCTTTAACTGAAGTGCCATGTCTGATTCCTTGGAGAATCGGCGCGTTGAATAGAGTAAACAGAAGTCTTAGTTTTGTGACAAACAATGGGCTGATGATGAATAGTAACTGAGAGGAAGTATATATATAGAGTACCAGGGAATTGGAGGAGTGGTTTGGGTATGGCCCTGCTCCTGAACTTAAGTCAACCTATTAACTCCATTTATACATGTGACACATCCCAAGTAAAGTACGAACAAGTTGCCAGCACAAAAGGAGAAAAAAAGCAAAAACATGAGAAATGTTATTTTTATTCATTTTAAAATTTGGAATTTAAAGATTTAAAGTAACCCACTGATCCTCTAAAGGACAGTTAAAAGGATGTTAAAACAGCATATTTTGTCTAAATTTGGCCCACTAAAACCTTATTGGTAAGGCAGCTTTGTTTGACCTAGGGCAGTGTTTTGAAGTAAATGTTGACCAATAAGCTTCATGCTTATAGTAAACAATTAACTAATTATCTTAATAGGATCATATAAAAAGAAGGTCCAGCTGTGCATTTATGCTCATGTGCTGTGCGGCAGTTACGAAATGGCAAACAAATTCCACTAAACTCCTATGTGTGCTTGTTTTGCAATGCTTTTAATTCAAAGTAACCATTTGCTCGATTCCAAAGCACCCGCCTCCCCCTTTTACAATATTCAGATTGTAGTACATATAAACCTCACGCAAAATCCCTGTACTTGTCTGAACCATAAACTTGTCTGAACATGACTAATCAAAATCTAATAACAGGAGTACATCGGAGAGAGGGCAAAAAGAGCACCAGAGAGAGATGACAGATGGCTGTTTTTTTCTTTGAAGTCAACAAAACAGTCCCTTGTTTTTTTCCCCATAGTTAAAGCCTCAGCCAGGTCTTCTGAAGCAGCAACTCATAAGTAAATATCCCTATGGGAAGTGCTCCATTGAATCTCTTTTTAGTATTTATTAATAAAAAATAAACATTCCACTAACGGGGAGTTCAGACTAGAGGTGGTGGCCACCCTGATTTCCACCTCAGGGAGTTTACCACTCTGCATTTCAGATGCACAGTATTTACCTCCTGGCCCTACATCATCAAATAGGAGGAGCCTTAGCTGCATGAACCTGAAACCCCACTGATGTGAAAAAAAATAAAATAAAAATAAAAAAAGATCATGTGTGCTGCTGTTGTTTGACAACATCTTAGCTCTATCTAGTAGCCCGAGGTTAGGGCAGAGCACTCAACGCTCTCACTGCATGAAGTTCACCTCTGGCCGCTTCACAGCCCTTCAATGCACAGTATTCCCTATGTACTCTCCCACAATATAAGTCCTTGTTTTACTTGTAAAGGTTCAACTGGACTAAAAATTCTGTCTACTGTATTCTCACAACTGTTGTTTGGTCCAAAAAAAGTTATTTCAAGCTAGCTCCAAACATGTTGGGGAAACAAATCATTTTCCTCAGAAACAGAAGAATTATGACTTTGCTACTTATTATCCTGGGTTAAAAAGACTGAGGTTTAATGGTTCTCCCCTTTTGGGTTTTCAGTTATTAATTATTCTTTTTTTTGTTCTTTGGTTTATTTTTCATTAAATTCAAACAGTCTTTAGTTACTCTCTGTTGCCCCCTTGTGCTCATTTACTTTCCCATTGGTTTCCTTTTAGTTAGTTCAACTCACACCTGCTGTATTCATCTCATTAGCCCATCCTTTGTTCTGTTCCCCTTGTATACACCACCTCTGCAGTCACTCAGTGCTGGTTGCTTGTTGTTTGTATCTTCCTCATCTCTGGCGCCCCACGTGAGTTTCCCTGATGTTTGCTGGTTTTTGGTTTTCAGCATGTGTTTTTGGATATTTGCCTAAGTTTTTCGTAATTAAATTTAAAGGAACTCATTTCTGCCTCACTCATCTCTGCATTTGGCTACTCAAGAAACCTCAACCCCCATGTAGACATGAGGAATGTTTAGTAAATGTAGTATGACTTTATTAAGTAATGTAATCAATATCAAATATTTGTAAAACAAATCAAAACAGATAACTACACAATTCTGCAGACATTCAAGGTCAGAAACCTCTGAATTCTTTTCAGCAATGTTATGGTGATGTTTTAGGTGGATGGGAACCCCCAAATCTTACGCTCAAATGAGACATTTATGCGAAGAAAAAACCCCACACCATAGTTTGTGGTTAGTATACTTTTTTAAATATTATTATTATTAGAATACCAATTCAGTATCAACAGGAAGCCACATTTTACTGGATCAACGTAAAAATAAGTGTGTTCTCATTTTGGTTTGCCAACTTTAAAATCAGCTATAGACTTAGGTTTGCACTTTCTTAGGGAGTCTTGATCCTTGTTTTCCTGTTAATATTTTAACTTACTCCTCCCTTTATCAATTTCTTTTTTTTTTTGGTTCTTCAAGCCTAATTTTAATAAAATAGCTCAGAAATGTCCCTATTCAATTACCCACTCAGGTCATGATTAAGCTCTGGGTCTCTGTGCTTACTCAAGCTCCTCAATCCCTCTGTCGTGATCTTGATCATTGTCTTTCCGAAGGGAATTATATGCTACTAATCCATCAATTAATGATATTAGCACATTGCTTCGCTCCTCCATTAGGGGCAATGTCACATGGCTAAGTATTCCTTGCAGTCACCTGAGCCCATACTAATATCAGATCCATCCAATTTCTCCTGCACTTAAGACTTGCCCTCTCAAAAAGAATATAATATCTGGACTTGGTTTTTTAGACTAAAGAAACTATTACAAGTTTTGGCATAGTATTTTACCTATAGACAGCAATAGAAAAATCAAGGTTAAAGCACACATTTTACACAGACAAGATGTATATCTATTTTTCCAATAAACTGGTTTACATGCTAAAACTACCTTTAAGCTTTATCTAGAGAGAAAAATATGAGTAAAAGTACAGATACTTGTGTTAAAAAATACTCTGGTAAAAGTGGAAGTACTGATTAAACTTCTTTACTCAAGTAAAAGTAACAAAGTAAAGGCTTGTAAATTTACTTAAAGTATAAAAGTTAAAGTAGAAACCACTTTTTTCATGCCGTTGCCTACATTTTAAATGGATGTCTGCCAAAAGGACTAGATCTCCGTTGTGTTCATTTTCAATCATCTCGTCGTCCATACTACTATGCTAACGCCACCAAGCTGCAATGATTTGCAGCGAATGAATACCGCCGAATCTGTCGATTCATCATCTCTAGTGGTGTGTCAAATGCAACGTAGATTCCCATCCAATTAGATTGAATTTGGTATTGATGACGTGAAAAATAATAACGGTAACTCCATTGAAATGATTCAAAACTAAAGTAACGAGCCAATTTTTTAAAATGTAAGGAGTAGAAAGTACAGATATTTGTGTAAAAATGTAAGGAGTAGAAGTAAAAAGTCGCCATAAAAATAAGTAGTAAAGCAAAGTAAAAATATCAGAAAAATCTACTTGAGTACAGTAACGAAGTATTTGTACTTCGTTACTTCCCATCTCTGATCATTAGTAAGGAATATTTACAGTTGGTCTACTTTTCCCTTTAAGCTTTTCAAATGTTCTCATGTTACAAGGACAAACTTAGACTTTTTACATTTTCTTAAAAATACAACTGTGACATACACTCAACATGTGACTCTAAGACCCAGAAACTAATATGATTTCGACTGCAAAGATTCAAGATTCAACTTCACCAACGTAGAAATCAAGCCAATAAAATACAAAGTTCTTACAAAGTGGGATATTTTTAATGTAGCAAAGTGTTACTAACATTATTTCACGTGGAATTTGCCTGATCAGCAAACCTTAAGATTACAACAGGCAAAATAGTTTTCTGCTTCATAGCAGTAAAATTACCTATAGACAGTAATGTAGAAATCAAGGTTAAAGCACACATTTTACACAGACAGGGGAGGAAGGGTCACAGTACACCTTTTACAGATACAGTTACAAAAGTGACTGAGTGTATTTAGTACAAAAAGAGATTTCTGTGTATCAATATTGAAGCCCATGCTAGCACATTACCTTCGATACAATTTATTATCATATAAGTTTGTGTTTAAGCTACACAAACTTTTTCCAACCTAAACAAAAATAAAACGATGTAATCATGACAAAAAAGAGAGGAATTGTTTCCAGCCTTGGCACAGATAAACAATTGGTAGCTCGTGTGGTCATTTTTTTTAGTTTAACTGTTCATTGGGTTGGTAGATTTGTCCATATTAAAAATTTTTCCAAGACTTCTTTTCAGCATTGGAAAAAATGCTCCACTCTTCTAAATACTTAAGGTAGTGTTTGCATAAGCTGCATATATATGTAGGTTGATTTAACAAATAGAGCAGAATGGGAGTATAGAGATAGAATGGAGCAGTATGAAGAAAATGGTCTCTCTGTCCTCCAGCAGTTTAAGCCTATAGAAGCACATCTATAGAGATAGCTCAGGATAACCTGAGCCACTCAAACTACAATTTCTATCAAAAAGGAAAGTTTTAAGCCTACCCTGAAAAGCAGACAGTATCTTTCTCATGAACTGAAAGTGATAGTTCGTTCCACAGGAGAGAAGCCTGATAACTAAAAGATCTTTAAGAAATTATTTTAACCAATAGTAAACCTGCAGATTGAGAGTGAAGTGCTCTGTTAGGAACATAAGGTACAATCAGATCTCTGAGATAAGATGGAACTTGAACCAATCTGACTGTATTTGTACCTATCTTTCTGTATGATCTGGTTGAACAGTCTCTGTAAAGTGCCTTGAGTTGACCTGTTGTGAATTAGCACTATATAAATAAACTGAAATTGACTGAATTGAACATTATGTTGTTATATAATATAAATTTACAATAAAATACACTAAAGTTTGGTAAGGTAAGTTTATATGTATGGCACAATTTAGTACAAGGACTATTAAAATTGCTTTACATTAATTAAACAATAAAATAGAACAAAATTAAAGCAGAATACACAAATTAAGATGAAAGCGAATGAAGATGAAAGCATAATAAAAGCAGGCTATGAACCAAATAAAATAGTATGACTATAACCTTAAACTAATGATACATCAGTTAACAAATGGGTTTTTAACTTTAAGTGAAAGGAACTCAGGCTTTTTGCAAATTTGCTGCAGATAAGCGGACCATAGCCACTGAATACTATTTCCTTACAAGTAGGCTTGATCTAGAAGACCTGAGTGTTAGATTAGATTAGATGATTAGATGAGCTTTATTGATCTCACAGCAGAGAAATTCACTCGTCACATATTGGCATAGAAGTTAAAGAAGGTGCAAACAAGGAGGAAAAAGGTGCATTAAGAATAAACAATATATACACAGTATATCCAGGTATATACAGTATATTAAGATAAATAAGGATTAAGGTGCAAGTGTACATGTATCGCACACAATGAAAAACAAAATAAAAATAAGAAATAAAAAAAATAAGAAATAAAAATATGTACAATCCGGATGGCTTATAAACAGGTGGATTTATTTTTACGTTAAAGTGTAGTAGGTAAGGAACAACGGTGAGGTAGTGGTACTGTTGTTTTGGGAGGTTGATAAACTGAAAACAAATATTGGGGCTCTGATCAATTCAGTTATTTATATACTAACCGAAGTTAGTAACTTCAGAACTTCAGAATCAGACTGATGTGCTCTACTTTTTTAGTTCTAGTGAGAACATATACAGTAGAGTTTTGGATCAGCTGCAGCTGTTTGATGGACTTTTTTTGGTAAACCTATGAAGAGACTGTTGCAGTCAACAATTCTGCTAAAGATAAATGCATGAATAAGTTTTCTAGGTCCTGTTGGATATTACTCCTTTAATCATGGAAATGTTCTTATCTTGTTTTGTTTAAATTCAGATGGAGAAAATGATGGTTCATCCACATATTGATATGTTCTAAGCCCAAAATGTGATGGGTTCATAGTTAGTTTATGTAAAATAAGAGTATGACTGTAAATGATTGTAAACGTTTACAAGGTTTTTTGGTTTGGGATTCTACTAAAGTTGTGTTATGAAACAGTGTACAAAATGATGCAGTTGGTTACACTGTTGCCTTACAGTTTAAAACCAAGCCAGGGGCTTCATGCAAGCAATTTGCATTTTCTTTGTGGTTGTCTAAGTGAATGGTATGTCTTTCTATAGCATTATGATTGATAGCCACCTTTTCAGGCTGTTTCCTCTCACTCTCTTCAAATATGTGAGTGAGGAAGGCAAAGGCACCAACCTTCCGACAACTGATGTATCTATAACTGATGTATAGATACCAGGAAAGAGCTCACATGATCCTGCTTACAAACATCACAATAGAGGCTGATCATTCAACAATATACACATTTATCTCTCTTGTAAACCCTTTATAGGGCACACCCTGATATTCTTTGCAAATCCAAATTACAATAATCAATAGTGTTATTAGAATCCAGTGTATTTCAATGTAATAACAACAAACACCAACTTTCCCAAATATATTAAGAAAAATGACATTGTGGATCATCTAATTGGTCAAATGCCAAAATAAGATGTACAGCCATGTGGCAGTATCTTTGGCTGTGACATGCCTGAATATAGATTTTGTGCTTCTAGACCTCACTGAGGGATGGGGGGGACTCCATTTGTAAGGGGTATGTAAGTGATCAAAAACAGTAACTTGCCCTATAAAGGGTTAAGTGCTGTTCCTTTATTAACTCATGAGTTAATAAATGTCAATCTATACACCTGATGAGCGCAGGATCACATAGTTGGATATAATGAAGCTTTGTTTACTAGACATTGCAGGCAAAAAAATAGCTTTGATTCCTTCAAAAGTTATTCTTGCTGAGTTTCCTTGCTACAGGCAAAGGTGAAACACTATAAAGCACAGCAGTTAATAAGAATTCATCACTCTGACTGATTAAAAAAAAGATAAAGGGAAATAGGATGTATCAGTCAGAACTAAAGCTGATTATAATGGTAGTAAAAGATTCATGTGTTGTTTAGTTATGAGTTATCTTTATTATATTTTGCGTGCCTGACCGTGGCTTTGTCGCCGTACATCCTCTTGGAGCCAACAAACAAGCTTGCACTTCGATGTCTGGGATCAAAAGGAAAAATTTTAAATACATAAATTCACCCAGGGGAGCGAAGCATAAAGTGCTCTATTCACTCTGGAGAAGGGCCCATCAATATTTTAACAGCCTCAGCCTGGCTAGTGGGTGTGCGTGCCAGCCTGGCAGACTGTGTGCTAATTGAAAGAGAAAGGGGTACACTGATTGTACGAGGCCATTCTTTTGAAGTGGGCCTCCTCTACATTAAATGTTTCAGCAGTGCCTGTCAGAGGGCTTCCATTGCTGAGGCTGGGGTGAGGCCACCTTCCCAGCAAGATTAACCACTGCAGGAGTGGCTATTCGATTAGTCAGAACTTTGGGTTGTCATGTCAGCAAAACAAAGTAGCTTTATTATTAGCCTTTTATTCAAAAATGGCTCCTGGGATAAAGAAATCATTCATAGCTTCTATTGTTGGAAGATGACATCTATAGCAAAACTGAGTTTACAGTGTCACAGATGAATAACGATAGTTTAGTGGTTGAACTTTCTCTGCAAATCCCACAATTCTAAACTTCCACCATAAAACGAGCAAATCCAAACGAAGCCCCGAACTGACATCAACTCGGAGATGTTGCCTTATTTGGTTCTGGCCTGTACTTTTGTCATGCCCCGAAATTGACATACAGACCAGCCCAATGGTTCACTAGCCAAAGAACATGAATAGAGGTAGATGTAAGACACAAGTTTAGCTGTTTAGCCTACAGTTGGGTTTACTTCTACAAGAATTATAAAGCAGGGGGCATGGGTGTCCAGGCTACCGTCACCGGGTCAGGTTCGGTTGATTCGTCCCCCGTTGGCTCCCTGCCCCCGTCCGCCGGGGTTCCCGGACCAGCCCCAAAGCTCACGCTCGGTTTGTATGCCCAGTCTCTTTCGACTACTTGCTGCACTGTAGTCAGCCAAAATCCCGGAGGATTTTTAAAATCCCTATGGAAAATTTTTTTGTTATGAAAAGTAGGACATATGAGGGGGAAAAGAGGACAACTGGTCACCCTACTATATCAACAATTTAATGTCTCAGTGAGTGAGCGCTTGTTGCTATGATGCGTCTTTGCTCAGCAACTTTGCTCTTTGTAAACCAGCCAATCACCGCACAGCTCATCTAAATATTAATGAGCATACCATAAAAGGAAGAAAACAAATATCCCATTTTCAGTCAAACCAATGTTACACACCCTATTCAGAGACCCTAAGGACAAGCACCACATACCCTATATCAGGGGTGCCCAACCTTTTTTTTAACCAAGATCTACTTTTGAAATTGATGGCAGGCCGAGATCTACCAAGTCAAACACAAGGGCTGGACAGTAACAAGAAACCGGAAGTGCAGTTCAAACATAGTCGTTTTTTTATTTGTGCAGGTGGAGAATAAACAGTATGTCTAACAAATTTGGAAAATATTAATGTGAAAAAATAGGTTGCCAAAACAGAACTTAATCTTGTAAGAACTTCACACCATCTCTCTCTCAGCCATATCAAACACACCAAAAGTAAACAAAAACCACACCAAAAACAACCAAAAAGAATGGTGAATAGCTCCAGAAAAGGTTGTGCAGTCAAAAAAGACTCACACAAATATGTTGATCCAAAAAGGGAAGTCATAGTCTTGTCTGAGGCTTGGATACTTCTCTTCCCGCAACAGGTTCCAAAATTTGCCACTTATGCCAGATGCTGCTTTTGTTTTTAGCTCAATATCATTTGTGAGAGTAAGAATTTCGATCTCCACCGCACTGCCGTCCAGGCTGAAGAGTGTTGCTATTTTGGAGGCAATGTAATCCACATCAACATTTGCAAATGGAAAGCATTGAAACTGGGCAACTGGCTCAATGGAAGCAAAATCCGCAAACCGGCGCTCAAGCTCCAATACAATGCTTTGAATTTGTTGCGCATAAGCATCTGACAGCTCCACACCTTCCCTGCCCTGACGGCTGAGCTCTGCCTCCATGTGTGGAAAACTCCTCAGGTCACACCGCTGCAACCTGCTTAACAGCAGGCGTAACTTTGTTTTAAATGCGTTCACTGAACTGATCATGTTGAAGATGTGCCTTCCTTTCCCCTGCAGCTCAAGATTCAAGTCATTGATTTTATTTGTGACATCAGTGAGAAAAGCCAAATCAGTGAGCCACTGACCGTCTTCCAGCTTGGTATAAGCAGCAGAAGGGGTTGTTTAGTGTTTCAGGAAGTCTTTAATTTCAGGCAAAAGTTCCAAAAATCTTTCAAGGAATTTGCCACGACTCAGCCACCTGACGTCTGTGTGCAGAAGCAGATCAGTGTGGTCTGCACCTGCCTTCTCGAGCTTGGCACGGAATAAACGCCTCTGTAAACTTCTGGCCCGAACAAAGCAAGCGATCTTCATCGCAACGTCCATGACATCCTTCATATTTAAAATATTGCCGCACAGCTGTTGTTGGTGAATGATGCAGTGATAGCTTAAAAAATCCGGGAATGATTCCGAAAGCTTGCACAGAGCAACGAATCCAGCAGTGCGCCCAACCATAGACGGAGCCCCATCAGTTGTGATAGATGTAATTTTGAAGAGAGGTAGATGCGACTTGCCGACAAACTCCATAAAAGTGTCAAAAATATCCGACCCTCTTGTGTGCCCTTTCAAAGGTAAAATGGTCAGAAGCTCCTCTTTTGACGTCATGTCACCAGTGATGGGACTAAAGGCGTTGAAAGTACCTTGTTTTAGTAACAAGTAATCTAACTAATTACTTTGACTGTAACTATAATGCAGTTACCATTGCAGACACCCCGTTACTGCGCGTTACTCAGGTCACACAATTAACCTTTTTTTCATGATAGGACTCGTGCGCGCCTTGTCATGAGAGAGGGGAGGATGAGATTGGCTGATGTATAGTGAGATTCCGTCTGTCAGTTGGGAAGGTGGGTGTTTCTGCTGGTGGGTGTTAACGTACAGCACACACAGAGAGATGGAGAGTGAGGATGACTCCAGCAGCAAAACAGCGTTTTCCAGATGGAAATACTGGTGTTTCGTCGAGCTACGTTTCCCCATCACATACGGTTTCCCCTGCATCTCCGCACAGCGAAGGCGGCACGATTCACCGCCCAAGCAACAGGAAACGCGCATGCTCGCTAAAGGTGCGCAACAGTCACCCTGTGCTCGTGCCACAAAAGAACTATGGAGACCGTGAACGATCAAATGATAGCCTATATGGAGAAATCTGGATGGATGGATGGATGGATGGATGGATGGATGGATGGATTAATACTCTGCCTTTTAAACCTACTGAATTTTTTATTTTAAACATTATTTGATGGCCTTTGTGGCAGGGATGGAGATCCATATTTTATGTCACACACAGAGTATACATCTAGATAGATAGATGGATAGATAGATGTTGCAGTATCTATAACAACCCAAACACACAGGATTTCAGAATTAGACATTCCCATTTGTTAATTTCATATACTCACCAGATCTGAATGCCCTGTTAAAAAATTTCACATCGCGTTCCTCCCTGATGTCATTTACGTTGAGTTGCAATAAATGCCAAACTCTCTGCAGGTCTTTGTCGTCCGCTCTATTCAGCTGGCTTTTGAAACACACAGCGAGAAGGTGGGGGCTGGGTGGTGAGGGTTACGGGGGCGAGAAACGCAAAAGTAACGCAATAGTTACTTTTACTAGTAACTAGTTACTTTTATTGTGGAGTAACTCAGTTAGTAACTCAATTACTTTTTGGGAGAAGTAACTAGTAACTATAACTAATTACTTTTTCAAAGTAACGTGCCCAACACTGCATGTCACCAAAAACCGTGCAAATAAAAACACACAACTGCGCCACATCCGCAGCATTAGTCAACTCATCAAATTGCAAAGAAAAACAAAGGCTGGTCAATGTCATTTCTCAGCTGCTGTTCTATATCCAGTGACATGGTCTCGCACCGCCTTGTAAAGGTGTTCCTGAATAGCTGCATGTCTTCAATAGAGGACATGATCTCCTTCTTGTTTTTGAAATCAGCAAAAAGTGTGTCTGCAGCTTCTAAAAAAGCTTCCTTGAAAACTTTGCCATCTTTAAAGCATTTTTTTCGCTTTGCCAGAACTCTACTGACACTGTAAGATGCTACCGTGGCAGCTTTACTCCTATTGACAGGTCTCGTAAACACAGCCTGCCTCAATGCTAGTTGTCTCTTCAGTTCAGAAACCTTCTCGGTCCGTAGAGCTGATTTTGACGGGAAGTCACTAGCATACTTCTTGTGAACCATAAGAAAATGTCGCTCCAAATTCCCCTTCTTCGGAATGGCCACAGCCGCATTACAGATCAGACACACTGACTTTGAATTCGAAAAAGTAAAAAAGTAATCCTCTTCCCGCGATGAAAGTGATCATTTTTAGCTTTTTTGGCTTCAGCCATTATCTCTCCAGATTCGTCTTCACGGTTTTTTGTCCCTGGTTCCAACCTGGCAACAGTGGCAAACCATGCCTAGCAATCAGCATGCATTAAAAAAAAGGTTGCCTAAACATATATATTTTTTTCATTTTATTTTCATTAAAATACACATTGGACTCTCGTGAACAATGATTTGATTAGTTTTAATTTTTTATTTTTTTTGACATAGCCATAAATAGGTCTACATTGTAAAACTTCTCGCGATCGACTAAAACTCCACCCGCGATCGACTGGTAGACCGCGATCGACTGGTTAGGCACCCCTGCCCTATATAATCAATCTATGAGCCCTTTCATGAGAAGTCATCTGTTGGGGAAAGTAGAGTTTGGGGAGGAGCATAGAAATAACCTGAACCCCTTTTTTGAAAGACTAGTTGAATTACTGAATAGTGTTATTATGCAGAATAAAATTGAATCAATTCAAAAGATCAATCTAGGCTGGGATTCAAACCAGTTCTTGGACCTTCTTGTTGCAGGAGTGGCTGAGAAAACAACAAAAGCCTGAAAGGCAGACAGAACATAGACAACGACCAACATTTTTAAATAATGCTCTTTTGACTGCTGAGTCTAATGCTACGTTCACACCAAGCACCACAGGCAGTAAAAATGCGTGTGCTGCTTTATTTTTGATGCTTGTACAAGCATAGTTCTGACGCGCGGCTGAAGCATCTTTGCTGCTCTAGCTGTGTGGTCGAAAAGTGGGTCTGATGCGCGTTGGGCGGAGCTACCCTATCCTTTCTTTGCCTGTAACAATGGCTGCTATGTTTGCTGTGATCAGTGGGTAAACAGTAGTTTTATTATGTTTTTAATCGAGAAAGTCCGCCTGAAAACGACATCTGTTCAGTCAGTTCATCAAGATTACGACCCTGCCTTAAAATATTGTTTTGCTGTCTGACCTACTCAGACCCCATGTACCGGCAGAGCTCTGTCACTAGGAACCCCGTTTAACAGCAGCCTCTGGCCTGGTCGCATCTTTGCGATTTTCCACTAGTGTTCACAGTGGCTGGAAGGTGTTTTTCACATACGTAATCCCAACTGCAGGCACCAGAATAATAAAATCAAACATGTTGTACCGGCAGATTTCGACATTTTAAGTTAATTTAGGCATTAATGAACCGTTTCAGAGGAGTGATCATAGCGATCTGCATCAGCAGTCCTGTGTCTGTCTCCCTGTCAGCTTCTCTAGTTGGTTTATGTGGCGCGTCGAGCAGCGAAAGTTTGATTTTTCCAACTCCAGCAGCTGCTGCTTCTGAAGCGCATCAAATGCTCAGAAGCTCACGTAGTGCTGCTTCAGCTGCTCAGACGCGCTGGGGGACCTTTTGCTGCGCCAAGATGTGCATCAACCATTGACTTTGCATGTAAACTATATAAAAATGTGTCTAACAAATGGTATATACCAAATGCATTACACCAGCAGAAAAATATCTCAACAGCAAGCAGATTGAAATATATATCTAGTAAAAGGTAGGTGAGAAATGAGGAGTGTTCTTTTTTTAACCCCCTTTCCATCCACAAATGCTGGTAGCAGGCTGAGTTTTCACAAACTATACAGAGTTTAGTCTTTAGGGTTTCCTTTTGAAGTAGAGCCCAACGATTACGGTGTCTGCTGTATCAGCAGTAGCAAACATGTATCTGATTCCTAAGTTTGCAGGAGAGACAGTGGGAGTAGTAGTAGAAGGAGAAGGACAAACTGGATGTGATTAGAACAGAAGAGGATTAAAGAAGTTGAAAACCTTGGGGGAAGCTACCACTGAACGCTGACAAAATGAGCGGACAGAGACTGATACTTTAAAGAGCGCAAAGATGAATCTGCTTTTTCAAGGAGATTCATCACTCACTAATTAATCACAACCTTGTTTAACTACGAAATTATGTTCAACAATGACTCAGAAATGCATGTGTCTTTCCCTGTTTCCTTTCATAAGGTCCAGCCAAAGTGAAAGCGCATCATCATTGGCAATGATATGTGCTGTTCGAATAGTGCTAGTTCCTTCTGCATACCTCACAATCAAATTTTCTACTAAAGCTATTCAGACTCCAACAGACATTTCTGTGACAGGATGCATAGGCACAGCCCACCTTACCTTTTTTCTTTATATGTACTCAGTGTGACATATGCTAATGTACAAACCTTCATATGTGTTGGGTTTCTTAATAGAGAGCTTAAGCAATTGTAATTTGCGTTTTGAGGTTTTGTACGTTGAAGGCTGTAGTCCAAATTTAGCAAGAATCATCCTTCTGCAATTCAGTCATGCAATGGCTGAAGGCTGTTTGGATTTGGAACAGCTGTCCAGAGTTCCTACCCCTAATTCTGTTCTTACTGTTGACCCTGAGAAAGGTGAAGGAACAGGAGCTAGGAGAAACAATTGGCTGTATTCATATTGAGGCACTGTATGTTAAAGTTCTTTTTATGTCATGACCTTTAAACCTGTGAAACAATTAGATTAAAGAGGCATTACACAGTTTTCTAATGATATTGGCTCCTGAGGGCAAAACACAGAACTGCAGCACTCTTCTGCTCGTTGTCATAGCTCCTGCCTTTACTTGATGACAAGGCTTTTTTTTTTTCTTTTTACTTTTTTCACCTTACATGGAGTTTCCAGTGATGTTTGAGTTGAGCTGGATACTGATCACTTCTCAGTTGACTTAGACTCAACATTACTCCTTCAGGGAAATCCTGGTTATAGTAGTTTCTATATAGTACAAAGAGTTAAAGCAAAATGCCATTAAAGATAAAAATATGACAGACAATATAAATAGGGTGTATATATTACCAAAAAACTATAAAAGGAAAAACTTGTAATGTCCTGGAATATGTTTCCCTTAGATATAAAAAATATCTCCCTTAGAGAGCTGAGGGAAGACTATACAGTAGTCAACATGAGTTATTTGCACTTCCCCTTAAGAAATCTACTGACCATATAGATAAGTAAATAAATTACACAGGTTACATAGTAGTTGGCATGTGTTATTGTACAGTGAGAGAGAAAAATATTGCACATGAGTGACAATAGGTAATGTTTTGCATAAGTTTTCCAAGGAGGGGGGTGCTGACACTTGTCCCTCCTCCTATCACCTCCTCTTTCCTCCAAGTGAGGAGTTGTACAGCTTGATGGCTTGAAGAACAAAGGAGTTCAGCAGTCTGTTGGTCCTGCATTTGGGAAGGTGCAATCTTCCACTGATCAGGCTTCTCTAAGGGGTGAAGACGGAGGTGTAGAAGAGGACAATTTGGCAAATTTGAATTTTTTCCTAAATATGATCATAGTATTGCTTTATTGTTACCATCATAAAGTGAAAGCAAAATTAAAATCAGGTAACCACCGGCAAGAGACTGCAAAGTAACTAGCTGAGGACCTAAGCATAAGCCTTGAAGAACATTACAATTTGTAAAGAAATTGCCATTGGAATCTGAACAAGCACAAAATCGTGTTATTTAACCAAACCTACATAATAATAAGAATCTTGAGAAGTACCCAAATAAAATGGCACATGGAAAAAACAAAAATGATAAAATACAAATGTAAACCCAGAATAAAAGATTGGCAAACCAAAAAGATACTGATGACATGGAATCAGAAGGTTTTAATGGAAAATCAATTATTTATGCATGTAGCTTTGTTTTTATTGCCTGATAATTTCACAATATTGGTGGTAGTGGAATAAAACAGATAAAAGAAAAGCTTTAAAAAAAGAAAAATCCCTCTTTACATACAGTCTTGTTAAATTAAATTAAAGGACAGCAGTAGAATACTGTCTATTTTATCTGGCCATTCATTTTTAGAAGTTGAAAATATAATTTCTCCCATACCCCAGTTGGCGATGCTAAAAGTATACTATAGATCTGAATATAAGCAGACCACCAGGTTTGTTAGTGTAGTTTCATGCTAATCTTGGACATGGCCATCTAAACAACTCAAATACAAGAACACTGTCCTACCGTCCTCCTCGGTGTTCTTCATCATCTTACAAGCTTATTCAGTTCAATCGGGATTTAAAAGGTCTAGGCTTTTTAAAGTAGTGGGGTCAACTGAAAACTTTATTTAAGATAAAAGCAGAATAATTACCATCTTATCTTATCTTATCTTATCTTATCTTATCTGAGACCATTTTTTTAAGATTGGGTTTGAGCTAAGGACCTCTGCATTTGTTTCATAGTAAACATGGATGTCTTGGACCTCTAAATAAGGGATTCTTAAATTGGGGGTTTAGAGGTGGTTTTTACAGTCATCATGATGTGATCTCTAAGGTATATGTAGAAGTAAAATACATATTGAAATATATAAACATGAATACCCCAAAAATAAATAACTGTACCATTGAAAGGTGGATGTGACATTTATTCATTTGGAAAATATTGATGTAGTTCATTGTGATCAATATTAGTTGACCCTGAACTGGTTTGGGATCCTATTTGTTTTTGGCGCCATTAGTCTCAGTGCAAAGGGAGAGAAACCATTCTGTTACTTACACATTTAACAGTCACAAAGAAAAATTACATTAATGTGTTAGTAATTGATTCTTATTGAATTGAAAGTAACTCTACTGACAAAAATACAGCTTGACCAGCTAAATTACTAGCTGAAATGTGGCAAATGCACACCAGGCTAACTTAAAAAAAAAACAAAAAAAAAACACACAGGCACAGACTATACAGTAGGGCTTTATATATAGTGCAGATATATCTCAGATTGCTTTACGAGATCTGTCCTAGCAAAGTGTCATGGGATTTGTTGTGGCGGTTAAAAATAACAAAGATGGCGCAGGCACAGCGCATGGAGGCGTAGTTAGGTGACCGACGGGGAACGAAAAGTGGTGATCATCTATCTGAACGATGAGTTAACTGTGTTCACTATAAAGTCCACTATACAGTCCCAGCTCTATATAGTGATTCAATGATTTAGGGGTTCGGGTGCATGTTTGTACACAGCTGCAGACTCATCACCTTTTAATCTAACAGATGGGCTTCTAGCATACCAATCAGTTCCTGAAGCTAGTGCGCAACAGTGCCATACAAACTGTTTAAGGCTATAGGATCTTTAATATAACAATATAAAATCAGCTATATGGCAATAAAGAAAGCTGAGTTTGTCACAAACCTTGCTTCGTGCTGAATTGAGTCTCTTACAGTCTGGTTTCATCAGTGGCCGTTGCTGTGTTCCACATGCTCAAACATCCACCCAAGATGTTGGGTAGTCCAAAATAAACCAAAACAACATTATAGAAATTACAACCCAATAATTTATAACTTCAACAGCAAAAACCTAGTGATTTGGGTTCTCAGAATACACAAAGCAATGAAGATAACCCAATTAAATTATCCAACATTGTCAAACTTAGGGGGTACCCAGTATTTCTATGAATGTCAGTGGATCAGAAGACATAAAGATGATCATTTTGCTTATCAAGATTGTTTGGTACACTTCCAACTTAGAGTGGGTCTCATGGTTCTGAGGAGAACAACTGTATGCCGGAGGGAAGAGAAGCCACACAGTATTTCAGTGCCGACGGCTCAAACTGGTACAGCTCAGGGCTGCTTTCTACCAACAAAAGGCATTTCAGTGTAATCAATTTCAGTCCATCAACAAATGTTTGAGTACAGTTTATTTCTGTAAATTTATAACCCCCATGTTTTACAGTATTGATTGTAGATGATAGAAAGTGTTTCCAATACAGTGTTCAGTTTAAGAAAAATATGCATGAACAGGCATTTTACCTGAGTAGAGAGTAGGGGTCATTTTGGGTGATTTGCAACATCAGTCTAGAAATGGTTAACCTTTTAGAAAAGTAGATGGCTGACAGTCATTTTTAAAGCTCCTATGTACTTCCCTAAAAGCACACATGTGCAGGAAAAGGTTGGCTTGAATAATGATTTATGAACAACCAGGGCCATTTGCAGTGTGGCTTGACTTTGTGGATTTATACTCGAATCATCTTTTGAAAGGGACTATTGAGCTGACAATGAACTACTCTATATACCAAAATATTTTAAAGCCAAAGCCAACTGTCAACCTGGATGATTGAGCAGTAGCAGCCAATATAGAGAATGACCAAAAAGGAGAGGAAGTAACATTTATAAATAAACAAATCAAAATCAAGCTGATTGAATTTAGGCTGATTGGAATACAGTTGTTGAGGCCTCAGTTGGTTAAATCAGGGTTTAACAAAACAATACTTTTCAGCTTTTACCGGCTCAGAAGATTACCGCTGATGGTAATTGTTGCTAAATGTAGCTCTACATACTTCTGAATCCTAGATTATCCTTAGTTATCCTTAGCTTCCCCTATTAGTGTATCTATGTCTGTCAAAAAATGTAGATACACCTGTGTTGTGTATCACTGTGCAAATGACAAAACCTTGCATAATCAGCTGAAATATTCAATGTAGAATGGGGTAAAGCAAGGAAAAAGCAGTGCAAGGGAGGCATCAGAGAGAGAAACACTCTAGCTCAGAAGGAGACGTGCAGGGCATCTAGAAAAAAAAAAGAAAAAAAAGAAGGGCAGTGGGAGATTCTACGCATTGTACTCTCCCTGATAACATCACTTGATTTTATTACAAGACGTCTGCTAATATCTGTTCTGTCACCTTAATTTTCATTCCTCACCATATCACCAACATGGCAAGCAGAGCAAATGAATTCAACTGCGAATGAAAGAGCGTGAGGTGGTGAGGAACGAGGGAGAGATAGAGCAAGTCTTCCTGTGAGAGGAGAGCATATTGCATACTGAAGCAACTCCTCTAGCCACTGACTTGGAAATGAGTCACAGTGCTCTGCTCGGCTAATAAAATCTACAGCATGTGTTATACTGTTTCTCCTTGTTTAACACCAAGCCAGAATGTGTTGGGTCATAACAATGAGGTGGTAAAAATGTTTTAAATGTACTTCCCTTATGGAGCCCAGATAGTTTGAATTTAGTCTTCACCAGCAGAGGGGGGTAATGTTACACTGAAGAATTAGAGACTTGCTTGATGAAAATTTCTCTTCAGGAAGACATGGATTTGGAATTAAAACAGCCATGTGATTTTCGGACCTCTGCATTCGAGGTAGCATTTGGTTGCATCTGATAGTGTTCGTTAGGCCTCTTTGTTTTTGAGTGCATTAACTAGATCTTTGACCTTTAACAGTTGTAGAAGGATTTATTTGTCAATAATATAGGAAGAGGGAATGTGTTTTTGCATTTAAATTTCTGTACCAAGCCCCCATGCTGACTTTTCTCCTATATGATTTTACTTGAAGTACTTTTTCTGCGAAAATCCATGCAGTGAGGACTTGGTCACATATTTGCTTATAGACCAAGCAAGCATAATGCCATTGTGTTTTTTTATTGGTATGTGAAAACTTTAAGCAAAGCTATGCTGATCTGGTTCACTCTGACTGTGTAAACTAGCCAGAGCTGACATAAACTCTTCAACAGCAACACCTGGACACTATACTACAAAATGTAAAATGGTCTACCTCTAGATTTGTTTCTTTAATCTGCTTATAATTCTGTGAGAGGTCAGTGTAAAGTAGTGCAGAATCACAAATGTAAAAAAGTATAGTTTGCATTGGCTTTCAACCCCCTCTTACCATGATACTCCTAAATAAAGTTAATTTCCCCATCAGACGTCAAATTTATGATATATTTATTCAGTCACTGTCACAAGTGTAGACATTGGGGGGACTAAGTATTGAACAGGTGTCTGATGTATGGAACCAGCCCCAGATTTGATTCTTGGGCTATTATCTACACATGTTCCCTGCACTGCTGTTCTATCCATGTACTGTTGAAACATTTCTGTTTGAATGCTTACATCATGGCTCTATATAGCAATAGGAGTTAAAGGTTTTAATAGGAATAGCATGCTGGTTACCAGAGGAGCAAGGTGAAAGATAAAGTGATATTGCATAGATTGTTTATACATTAGGTCATATATACTTAAATTGATTGCTTCTGTTAAATTTGTTCGAAATGTTTGCAGTTATTGAAAACTAAAGAATTAATTTCTCAGAAAAAAAAATACAAAAACATGTAAAAAGACTAATTAAATCACTTTATTTGCTGAAAGACTTAAACCAAATACATCAAAAATGTAACTCCATCTGAGCGAACTATTTATTTTCTTAGCTCAGATAAGAAACTTTTTCCTAAGAAAAAGGATAAGAAATCTTCTCCTTTAGAGTATAAAGAGAAGCTCAACAAAAGAAATTTAAAGCTACAATGTGTAATTTCAGTGGCATCTACTACTAATGATCAGACTGCAGAGACCCTGCCATCGACACTGGCTCACCCCTCAACCCCCCCAACAATACGGAGGCTGTCATGACACAAAATGGTTTATGCAATGTTGCCTTACCCAGTGTTGGGAAAGTTCTCTTTCTACGTTAACTAGTATAAAGTTCAGTTCACACATTTTAAAATGAACTAGTTCAGTTCATAGTTCATAATTCAAAATTTTGAACTAAGTTCACAGTTCCAAAAAATGAACTAGTTCATAGTTCTTTTTTTTTCATATATTGCTCACTTACACCATAGCCTACTGTAGAACCACAGACAGCAATTATTTTATCAGTTGTAACACTGAAACTGTGCGTCAGATTTCATCTTCATATCCAGTTTTGAATCCTTATCCAACCAGGGTTTACATTAGCATTGAGGGGACAGCATTTCCCCATTGTTGCTTTAACGCTTTGTTGCTGTCCATTCACTTCACACTAGTAGCAGCTGCAGCTTTCACCCCTACAGTATATCCTCAAAAACATCAGGAAAAATGTGCTGCTTGAATGGTCTTTTTTATGAGGAATTATTAAAAGAAAAACAGGAAAGTAGTCTTTAAGGTGCAAATGTTTTTTAATTTTAATAATTTTTTCCATTTGAAATTCCATTTCAGTACATATGCCATTTCAGATTTGCTTTGGATGTTACTGAAGTGCGGATTTTTTCACTGAAAGCCGTGGGAAAAGTTTGCAGAGAAATGTAAGATTGTTGCCATCATCCTCACCGACCACCTGGTCATAAACCTGTTTTAAGTGATCATACTGCTGCTTTGTCGCCTCCACGGTCGCCTCCATGCTGCTGTGGCTTCCACGCTGCATTTTGTTTTGATGACGCACGCGGCTGTAGGCTACGACACTGGTAGCTGGTGTTGCCAGATTGGGTGTTTTTCCCGCTACATATTAAGGCTTGTTTACGGTGTGATTTAGTCGGGGTTTCGCCTGGAGGGCTCTATAGAAATTTGGCAACCTATTGAACGGAGTTGAACTGAGAGAGCGTGCTGTTCACAGACACCAGAATGAACGAGTTCACAATAACGTTCATCAGGCAGTAATACAATACGTTCAGTTCACGTTCGCCCAAAATATGAAAGAGTTAATGAACTTTCGTTCAATGAACGCGTTCAGGCACAACACTGGCCTTACCTACCTTTTCAATAGATGGAGAGATTGATTTACTTTAGATCATAGCATAAAGCTTTTAAAATAGTCGTTTTAATTTAGCCCTGAAAACACCATTCCACATCCTACATCTAGCACAGACACCGACCAGTTGCTGCTTTTTTCTTCCTGCTGCGCTGCTCACTCAGGACGCAGGCCCCTCTGACCGTCAATGGCTATCCGTCCATCTCCAACAGTTAGCCTCCAGAGCCTAGCCTTGGGCAGAAGGAAGATTTTTTTCATAATAGCCAGGCAGTGGCCAGTTGGAGTTAGTCTAGTTTACATAGAGAATTTTATAATATTTTATTTGTCTGTAAAGGATTTATATAGATATTATTATTTATATTTTCTATAAATTTGTCATTCTTTTGCTGTCATTGGTTCCTGTTTTTATTTTCATGAAGTGTCTTTCACCAACATGCACCTAACAACCTCTGTTTACCAGTTTACTCCTAATATAAATAAAACTAATATCATATAAAACAGTAAAAAACTAAAATTAATTACAATTCCAAGAATTTCAAAACAATGACTCAAGTGAGTCTTCTCTTATAAGTTGTTGCTTCAGCTATTAGGCCAGCAGTGCTGTTACTAGCTAGAATAAGAGCAGTGACAAAAAGCAGATTTTGCTATATTGTTTTCATTTTCTTCTAATGCAACATATAGTACAGTAAAATACTTTGTTTTGTTTTTTTTTGGACATTTGCTGTTGCGTAAAACCTGATATTTCTATTGAGATACAATTTTACCTCATCATACCCCACTGATGTTAAGTAATGCAGGGAAATGGCGGCAATCAACTATTTATAAGCTACCTGAAAGAAATTTGAATTTGAAATTTGAAGTTTTACTTTTTTGACAAGAATTATTAATCTGATGTAACTGACCAGATGACACATTACTGTACAGAATGTGAACAACTGTATTTTATGGAATCTGATGTCATCTCTGCTAACTGTGATAATGTTTACTGTTTTTTTTTTCTGATCTGGATAGACTATCTGTGGAACATAACTGAATTTCATCAGCTTTATAATAGCTTAAAAGCCTTCATAATATTTAAAAGAAAAAGTACTGGAAATATATCCTCCAGAACACATTTTTCTCTATTATGAATGGTATATTTTCAAACAATCAAATAATATTCTGTGCTTTTTAATCGGAATATACATAAGAAGGACAACTTTTCTTTAAACTGAAAAGGCTGTTAAATAAATGAAATAATCATCTCTATTTATTCTAAGCTTTTGTACTCTTTGAAAACACTTTACCTTCATCCAACCTTCCCAACAACTGTTTTTAATTCAGTTTCCAGCTTTAGAGCAAATATTCAGAATAACCTTTTCAAAATTGCACATATTTTCAGGGGGATATTCACAACATTACAGTGCTGTGAACTAAACATCACCTTACAAATTACTTCTATTTCAGCTTTTTCCTAATTCTCTTATAAATATCACAAAAAATATCAGCCAAAGATAACCGCAGTGAATAGAAAAACTCAGTTTTTGAAAAATAATTTAATTAATTAAGGGTGGTTGTTATATGTTATAATGAAATACTATAGAATCAAATACTTTAGAAATATAGATGAGCAAAAAGGCTGTCTGATTCCAAATGTTTTCATAATCCATTCTGTTGAGATGTGAAAGTAAAGAAAAGGTGTGACATTTTTATTTATTTACTATTCACTACTTGCTGGAGGTCAGTAATTTGTGCTTTGTATACATAGTTTTCCTGTTCCAATGATGGTACTATGATTTCCATTTACAGGTTGGAGCAGTTTGTACTGTGGAGCAAACCATTGTATGAGCAATAGCTGGAGGTAAGTTTTCCCAAGATTGGGATAGGTGCTTAGCGGATTTGGAGTGAAATGGCAATATTCAAATTTAGTTTAACCACCACAGCACTGCTAAAGATAGAGTATTATTTCAAACTTTTGATGGTATTGTTGCGTGCAATAGAAAATATCAGTCAGTAGATTTGAGGAACAATATCCTCTTTTCATTTAGTCAGGTTGTTTTTTTTCTAATAATTGATGCTTTTTCATTTCTGAAATTTGTCAGTGACAAAACACAAGAGACAAAGGTCTGTACTAAATGTCTTAATGCCAAATGTTTATCATGCAATACATTTTTAAACGCAATAGACACATTCTTATGTACTTGAATGAATCATTTCTTGCAAATAATGCAGCAAATTAGTAGAAGCAGCATTATAAAATAATACTACCAATTCCAGACTCAGTCCTCCATCCTCTGTGATCTACGCTCTGTGACTTTACTTACAAAGCGATACTGATCTTCTACACTGAAACAGAAAAAAAAATAGTGAAGCTGTCCATCTCAGCTTGTCCTGGAGAGCAGTGACCGCAGAAACAGCACTGCTTTTCAATGGTACATGATTTCATTTTTCCCCCTCCTTTGTTTTGCTTTTGTCTGACTGCCTTCATCCCTCTTGTCTCCTCTTCCAGCTGATTTAGCTTGTCCTACGTTTACCTCGGTTCAGTAGAGTAGTCTCAATGAACCAACTACATGTCTTGTAATAATATGCTGGGTGCTCTGCTTCTGCATTCATTTCATTTGAAAGTCCTACCTAAACAGAAGTGTAATGATATTCAGACTTTTATGCATGTAAAAAAAAAATTAATGAATGTGTAAGTGAATCTGTTGGTTGACTTGCTTCAACCAGCATTTTTTTTATGTTAGTAGTTTTTGCTTTTTACTATGCTGGCAAGGTTAGCTTTTCAATTATATTTAATCCTTTGCATGTATTTTTCTTTCTTTTTTTTTATTTTGTTTGTAGCACTTTGGGATACTACAATAAAAAGTAAAGTACATAGCACTTATGACTTTTATTAATGTTATTATTTACTAAATAATTACAGTTATTACGTCCAACTCTATGACTATGATCTTAATCCTTTTTTTTTTGTTTGCTTTGCAGGAACAAGTAGCTAAGGCTTTGATTAGCATTTCAGATTAAAGAGCTATGATCCATACAATGGCTATGAGGTGATCAAGCACTGGCACGAAATAAATGTTGATCATGTAGGAGGGTTGTTTTTCATTCTTCCTGTATGGGGCAGAGGTAGGGGGTGTGGTTGGCAGTGCTGAGAAGCAAACTGTTATTTAGCCGCAGGATATAAGCAATTAAGTTCTCTAACAGTGACATGTTCTTGAGATGCCTCTCTTATACAAGATAGCTTTAGGTGTTCTTTCAGTTTCCCATTTAAGCGGTAATAGACACTGTAATGGGGACAAATAAGCATGTGGTGCTCTTATTTTTTTAAGGTTTTAGCCGAAAAAAAAAAAAAAATTGACAACTTTACCAAAATATGACACTACCTTAAAGGACGGTAGATTAAAGGCAATGTGTTGCTACAATGACTGCAACCCTGCTTGGAAACAACTAATGCTTGAACCTCACAGCTTCTGTCCGAGGCTTTAACAGTAAAGCAGGTCCATGGGGAAGGTAGGTGGAAATGATGAATGAATTGCCAAGGCCAGCTCAGTGTTGTTCCTGTTCTTTCCAGTCATTTGGAACATCAAGCGCTCACAGGTGTTCTCTTTGACTTTGCTCAACTGGATGTAGGTGAGCTAATGTACAGCCAGCTCAGGAATTCCCACAAGAAATGCCTGGCCAGGGCAGCTCAGACTGCTTTTGAAAGGGATTCCTTTCTGCTTGGGATATTTCTATTTTGGTATGATGCATACATTTTTATTGAGATTTAGAGCCTGAATTTCTTTTGCAATTTTGGCCTTGAATCTGTGCGAGTAAATCTCTCAAGTTTGTTTATATTATCTGAGTAAAACTCAATTTATTCACAATATTTAAATTAGAACACCCCTAAGAAAATTAACTTTCAATCTGTCCTTTTGATTTTTCTTTTCTTTTTTTCCCGCAGGAAATTAAATGAATCTTAAGTGAAATCTGGAAGAGAATAATCAGCTTCAACTGAACCTCCTGTGATGTCCCTTGTTCAGCTCCAGTCAATCAACTCAGGGCTGCAGCTTATCCAAAGCCAATCATCTTTCATGATCCCCTTCATTTAACTCCTGACCTAGAGTCTCCGTCCCGGACGTAAATGAACGTTCAGTCGTCAAGTGCATTGTTGCATCTCTTTTGAATCTGATGTGCAGCCTCTATTCATCATTCATGAACTTATAGCTTCTGTTGGCTGCTTACACCGATCTTCCGGGTTTTAGCTCGGTCTCACTCCAGAAGACCCACACAAGCTTTTCCCAAGCCATTAACACAAATTCATCTTGCAAATAAACTCTTTACCAGCTCTCAACATTATAACTGTTTTCTGTATTAATAGCACATCCTCATGCGCGATAAAATGCTTTTTTCATTTGCGTTGAAATGCGTTGAGTCTCTTTCCATTTACCTCTCTATATCAGTGCGATCAACTGAAGAACTTAGCCTCAGCACCTGTGTGATCAACTGTGCTACTCCGCCTCTGATTTCTATCACCTTTTTTGGAGGGAAGACAAATCCTTTTCTAGGTTAGACATCTAGGGAAATGTTCACAGCATCAAATTCTTCTGCCAGGGCCCGGGCACCAAAGAATTATTTTATTTATGTCATTGTCTGCTTCCATCACCTTGAACTCCAGTTGGCCTCGGCAGATGAACGCTCACACTGAGCCTTGTTCTGCTGGAGGTTTCTTCCTGTTACAGTTTTCTACATGCATACTTAGTGTGTCATGATAGGCTTAAGAGAATTAACCCACACGCAGAACACCACACAAAGCTGAGTAAAAGTTTAACAGAGTTTATTGAATGAACGCACACAGAGAAATATGAACTGGTTCTGGTACAGGTCCGGGACAGGAATCACTGATATCTGCAGAGATGGATAGTTTGATTAGCCAGGCAGCTCCAATGGTTTGTCTAGCGTGTCTTATTCAGATTGTACCTTGAAGAGGTTCTGGCTGATCCCTTTGAGAGGGGGAACCGGTTGGGTCCAGAGACTGTAGATTCAGCAGAGAGCTCAGCAGCAGCAGCGTCTAGCTTCTGGCCAACAGTACCCCCCCCTTAAGGGCGGATACCAGACGCCCAAAAACAAAAAACCAGAACCAAAAACAACCCACCCAGGGCGGGCGGAGGGGGAAACAGGCAAGGAGGGCCAGGCACAGAAAAAGAAACAGGGTCCAGAAATCAAAAAAACCCACCCAGGGTGGGCGAGGACAGGGAAAATCTCAGGTGGCCGGCCGTGGGGCCGGAGGCAAGACAGAGTCTCAGGTGGCCGGCCGTGGGACCGGCAGCAGGGCAGAGTCTCAGGTGACCGGCCGTGGGGCCGGAGGCAAGACAGAGTCTCAGGTGGCCGGCCGTGGGACCGGCAGCAGGGCAGAGTCTCAGGTGGCCGGCCGTGGAAACGGAGCTGAAGCAGTCGCTCCGGAGGCCGGCCGCGGGACCGGAGCAGAGGCAGACAATCCGGGGGCCAGAGTCTCAGAAGCTGCAGGGACCCCGGAGGAGGACGCCATCCCAACTTCTACAGGAAGCTCCGAGGAGGACGCCGTCTCTGCTTCTGCAGGAAGCTCAGAGGAGGACGCCGTCTCTGCTTCTGCAGGAAGCTCCGAGGAGGACGCCGTCTCTGCTTCTGCAGGAAGCTCCGAGGAGGACGCCGTCTCTGCTTCTGCAGGAAGCTCCGAGGAGGACGCCGTCTCTGCTTCTGCTGCTCTGCAACAGGCTCAGACAGGGCCGCCCACTGCGGCTCCGATTCAGGAACTGAAGAGGCCGCCGATTGCGGATCCACATCAGGAGCAGAGGAGGCCACCGACTGTGGCTCCACAGGAACACAGGAGGCCGCCGATTACGGCTCCGGATCAGGAACAGAGGAGGCCACCGATTGTGGCTCCACATCAGAAGCAGAGGAGGCCACCGACTGTGGCTCCACAGGAACACCGGAAGCCACCGACTGTGGCTCCGAATCAGGAGCACCGGAAACCGCAGACTGCGGCTCCGAATCAGGAACTGAGGAAGCCGCCGATTGCGTTTCCGCATCAGGAGCGCCGGAAACCACCGACTGTGGCTCCGAATCAGGAATCTCTGGAAGACACGGAGCAGGCCCAGGGGTCTCCAGACGGCTCAGAGCGGGCTAAGGGGTCTCTAGACGGCTCAGAGCGGGCTCAGGGGTCTCCAGATGGCTCAGAGCGGGCTCAGGGGTCTCCAGATGGCTCAGAGCGGGCTCAGGGGTCTCCAGACGGGTCAGAATCTCCAGGCATCGACGGTACGAAACCAACCCATGTGGTTCCGTGGAGTTAGTCGGTTCCTCCTTCCACATCCACAGGGGCGGCTCCAGTGAGTCTGCTGGGCTAGTCTGTTGGCCGGATTGTTCTGTCATGATGTTGCAGGTTACTAGCCCAGATGCAGAACTCACAGAACACACAGGCAGGATTAAAGTCCAATATTTATTGACTCACACAGGGTTCTGCCCTGGAAGGCAGAGAAAACAGAGCAGGTTAGGTTCAGGTTTACAGGTTCAGGTTCTGACTTACAGGTTCACAGGTTCAGACAGGCAGGGTCAAACAGGCAGGGTGGCTCAGGTTTGCTTCCATGGCAAGGACAACAATCCGGCTCAGAATGGAGCTACTCCATTGGAATGGAGCTCACAGCTGATGGGGGTCAGCTGATGGGGGTCAGCTGTGAGCGCTGAGCAGCAGCTCCCAGGAATGGATCCACGACGCCCTCTGGTGGGCAAGCCTCAGGATCCCAACAGTAACAGAAGCCCACAGGAAGGGATCCACGTTGCCCTCTGGAGGGCAAACCTCTGGATCCCAACAGGATAAAGAAAGTAGGTATGATAAATCAAGAGATGTAGGATGATAGATGAAATACTGGGGGTAAGTTAAAAAATGGAAAAACAGATAAAGCTTACTTTATGGTTGATGCATCCTTGACTCTATGTGGACAGAATTTCCGCACTGAGCACCAAGGAAAATAGGTGACTATCTGCACAGCTCCACATGAAAAACATGATGAGGGAGCAGGAGCTCCTGCTGGCGAGGGTTTGCAAATGTAAACATCTAGAGACATTATGTGATTTAGATGATAAATATAATCACTATCAACAGATTGTTGAAAAACTCCTGGAATGACTGTTGCACTTTGATGGCATGAGGAGACTTAGGAAAAGTTATAAACAGCTTTGATTTTTACTTCCTCCTGTTGTGTGGTTCTGTCACCTTGCAGCTTGTGCTGAAGACGCCCGATACACGGTCCGATATTAGCTGAAAGATGAATACCGAATTAACTCTGCCTGCATGTAGAATCTCTGATAAAACCAAGGTTATTGGAAAACAGCTGCTTCTGTTTAAAGTTAATGGAACACTCTGGTTAATAATAAATAGGTCAGCTGTTTTTATACCAGCCGTTGCTGACTTATTGTTCACTTTTGTAGAAATATTGCTTCATCAAGCCTTTTCCACACTACAAAATGAGTAATAAAAGTATGTGTGATTTGTGTGGATATCGCATTGGGTCAATATCTGTAAATATCAATACAGAAACATCAGTATCTTTCGGAAATGAAAAAGGTTTACTGGGACACACCTATCTAAAATTAAAAACTGAATATAAATATTATGATGACTGGTTAGAAGTTTGCTCCAAAACCTGAGATAACACATTTATCTCTTTGCCAAAACTAGGTATAAAAGTAACTGTAAATGGAAATGTTATAGGATAAGAGAAACAAACATTTGACTGCTCCTTTAAATTAGATTGGTCTTTACCACAGGGCTCAGCATCTAAACCAATCCCATTGGGGCAATGCGATGTGCTATAAGATTTTCTTATCAGTTGATAAATATTGGTTAGAATTTCGTTTACCTATATTTATAAGGACCAGGGTAAAAGCCTAAATTTAAACTATAAACTCACTGTATTTAAATGTAATCTTTAACCTTTAAGAATGGTCAGCTCCACTGCCAACCTTACTTGGTTTGGCCATGAGAGGTGTTCTTTCATCTGGCTACACCCTCCAGAATGCCATGTGGTTCTGAAACGGAGTTCAGTGGAATTATTTAAATTATCTTAGACATATTTTCTGTAGATATTGTTTAGTAGTCTAAAGGGGTAGATACTTTTAAAGATTTGTTGCCTGGAGAGCAGTAGTTTAAACAATTACAGTGTCAGAAATTAATAGCAGAGAAAGTATGCAGATATGCTGTGTCATTTGCACCCACTGTGGTAGGATGTTTGCTCTCACACTGTTGCTTTGTGGGTCTCTTACCTGTAATAGACCAGCTGAAGTGTCCCATGGCTATACACAGGTATGATGCAAGATTGAAGAAATTCATTCTCTTAATCATAATTTGCTGTCAGTGAGTATTCTTTAAACTTAGAGAAGCGCTCCAAGCATATACAGATTATAAGTCCTGCATACTTCCTACCAGGTGTGGCTGTTTGCCTAAGGTTAGCCGACTTTCAAGTTAAGATACAAAGTAACAGCCACAAAAAGGAAGTACAGGGTTGACATCGCAGCTGTGTTTGTGCATACCTGTACCCAGCTGCCATCTATTATCAGACTCTCTGCTGCGCTGCTTATAATCGACTTTATAAGCCTGTACTTTTATAGAGCCTGGCAGCTCATCTAATATTACAGACAAGCATTGTAGGAGGCGGATGGACACCCATGCTGCTTTACAATCTGAGCAGGATTTCCATCTGACCAGGCACGTTAACCTTGGATTACTCAACATCTTCTCGGCTCTGTTTAGGTTTTCCAGACACACGGCACAACTGAGCTACCGTTGACATGCCTTTATAGGGAACCTAGGCATTAGGAACCCATGCAGTGGCATGGTACAACTAGGCCTGCATGATGATGTTGTGTCACTTTGAAATGTGGAAATGCTATCAGGCTGTTTTATATCATTTGTCTGCCTTAAGCGTACAACAAACACTTAGACATCTTGTTGTTTTGGGGGATTTTTTTTTCTGAAAATAAAATGCACTTTACCTTTCCATTTCCATTACATTTAAATAATTGAAAGCTTTAAAAAAATAGGCTGCACAAAGCCAAATTCCGCTCTATAACTCAGATTTATAAATTTTTTTTCACAACTGAATTAATGGTTTCGTTAGCATTAAAATTGAAAAATGTTAAAAACCCATCCATATTCTTCTGCTTATTCCATCTATTTCCAGCAGTCTATGGGCGAGAGGCGGGGTACACCCTGAACTGGCCACCAGTCAGTTGCAGCGCAAACCAGAGATGCACAACCATACACGCACACTCACAACTTAAAGTCATGTTTTTGGACAGTGGGAGGAAGCGGGAGTGCCTGCACAATAGAATCCATGCATGCACGGGGAAAACATGCAAGGCTAACAGGCACCTGAGGCTGGCTTCCAACTCCTGGTTCATGCGCTCGACTTGTCCTTACCTGAAACTGCTAGTTAATTATGTTAAGATTGTTATTAAGCCTGGCAGTGATGACACCTGGTTAGGCCAATTGAAGGTCACAAAAATTAGAGTTGCTTATGTGTGTAAGTTTGCCAAAACAATATCGGACTATTTTCTGGTCCCCTCCCTGATCTGACCAGTGATGACATGTCATCATTCAACTGCTGGTTTACTAGGTGGTGTCCTGAAAAAATTGTGGACTGTCTTCGATCTTTTTGGGTAAAAATCAGACTTAGACTTAAAAAAAAAAATTATTGCCATTTTGTATATACACAGAGTGTTTACAAAACAAAGTGTTGTCTTTATTTGGTAATAATTTGGTAATAATTCAAATATTAGCATTATAGCGATGCTATATCTAACATCTATGCAAACACCACACTCCTGAAAATAAACACAATGTTAATTAAACCCAATAAATGGGAAAAGGGAAAAAATCTAAAAGTCTGTTCAGAAAATCTCTAAGGAATGTCCTTATTTAAAGTTAGGTGCCTTAATACATTCAATGATGTGCGATCAAAACAGTGTTATTTCATGCTATGGTTTCAAACAGGTCTGGTCTTATAAGGCTTCCACCGCCTGTATGCTGTCCCCTAGCAACCATGACAGTTAGCACACAAAGAAGGCAAACAATGTGTACCGAACTCCGTACGACTGTTGTGGGTGCTAATAACAATTTTGATGAGCTTCATCAGCAGCACCATCATTGCAAATATCATATTTATAGTCCCCACAATGCAGAGTTATTGGAAACCGTTAATAAATTACAGCCAAACCCATTTACACAGGGACAGATAAAACCTTTCAATAAACCAAACATTAACCACCACATATCTGACTCAATAACCATAAAAAATATATACTTTCATAAATTTCAGACTGAACTATTCAAACACTTATATTATATTAAACTGCACTTATTATATTCACCACTGTTTGGCGCCATTTACCTTTTTCATCGGAGGACACAGAGCATCCAGCTTGCTTGGATTCGCAATGAATCACAGGATACCCAAGGCTATGAAGGGTACATCGGACCTGTCCCTCAAAACTGGCAAAAAGAAGGCTGCTACTCGACCCATACCAGGACCATCAGCTCATTTGCACATGCGCAAGCAGATATACATCCGGGTCACCCTCCTTTCTTTTTAAAAAAAGACCTGAATTACATTTTTCCCTCCTTAAAAGCAGTACGCATACTAAACTAAAATATGTTAATGATTAATAATGTTTTCTGAGAAAATTAAGGCAATAAAATCCTTTCTGTTTTATCACTCGTCTCTGCAGGAAATTAGATCCTATGCTACTTCTTGGAGCTAACTTTTTGCTTTGGATTTATATCTGGTCTTTTTGAGTTTTAGTTTTTTTCTTTTTGTGTTAACCTTGTGGTACATAGTTGGTATTCTAAAAAAAAAAATAACTAAAAAAGAAATAAATATGGTTTAATGATATTTTGCTATGAGAATGTCCGATGATGCTGTTTAACGGAGAAGCATCAAATTGTCTCAGAAAAGTGATATAAAAAGTTTTGAAATTTTGTGTAGCGGGTGCCAAAACAGTGCCTGTCCCTTTAAGGACAAGGGGTCTGGTGAACGCACGTGAGGGGGGCGAGCGGTGTGTGAAAGAAGGAGGGAGACGGACAAAAAATGGAGATGGATAAAAAGTTAACCGGCAGGAGTAAAGTTTGGAGCCAATATCGCTGATTGAACCAACTAATGAGCTAACTCCGTTGTGTTTCATGTCGGTAGGCCTGGAGTATAGTTGTGAAGTTTAATATCGATTGGTTCACCGGGCGTCTACTTTATTACTGTGCGGAGTAACGGCTAATGGTCCGATGGGGTAAGCTGCTGTATGCTGTTCTACTGGAAGGAAATAGAAATCACCGGTGGTATGTGCTTGTGCTTCCAGTACAGATCGGGTAGTGAGACTGCATTCGTTGGCCGTATAACGAGGAGTCTTCCTAACCCAAACAGGTCTCGGCACCATGTTATGATGTAATCGACCAACGAATCTGAGAATACAGCCACTGAATTTGAACTCAGCAAAAGGGACATAACGAGATCCTGAGATCCTGAGGCTTGCCCACCTGAGGGCGCCGAGGATCCCTTCCTGGGGATTTCCTGTAACTGTTGGGATCTGGGGTTTTTCTGTCTACCTTTCTCCACCAGAGAGCGTACTGGATCTCCTGAGGCTGGAGCTGACTTCACCAGCTGTTCTCCATCTGCTCATCAGGAGATCAGTATTTAAGTGGGCTGAGGACCACACTCCGGTGCCAGAGTGTTAGTTAGTCACGGTGCAGCAAACCCTGAGCCAACCAGCCTGTCTGATTCTCTTACTCCCCTGAAACCAGAACCTGAACTTAATCAGTTTTGTCTTCTCCGCTTCTTAGGAAGAAACCTGACTGAACCCAACCCTGGAGAACCAAGCCTCTGCCCTCAGCCTGACGTCTGCCTCTGAACCCTCCTGGTTCCCTCCTGCTGCCAGCTCAGCTCAAGCCTCAGCCCTCAGCCTGCCGTCTGTCTCTAACCCTCCTGGTTCCCTCCTTCGGCCTGCTCACGTAAAGCAACAACCCTCAGCCTGCCGTCTGCCTTTGAACCCTCATGGCTCCCCCCTTCGGCCTGCTCAGCTCAAGCCTCAGACCTCAGCCTGCCGTCTGCTTCTGAACCCACATCTGGAGGTCAACAAGCCTCAGCCAAGCCAAACCTCCTTCGAGCACTCAGTCTGTCGCCAACCTCTGGACCCTCCTTGGATTATTCCCCTCGGCTGCTCTGCTCAGCTCCAGGTCAGCAATCCAGCCGAGACCAGCCCTGGACCTGAATACATCCTGATCTGCTTTGTTCAAACCATAAATAAACAATTGAACTTTTTCCCTGCCTCCTGAGTGTGTTCTGCATATGGGCTAGAATCTTCACCCATCATGACATCCTTATTGTGCTGATTGTCCCTTTAGGACAAACAGCATTTGTCTTAAAGGGATAAAGGGATAATATTATTCTTAAAAACAATTTAATATTTTGTAGTGTTGTGATACAGTGTTGAGTTCACGTGGAATTTTTCCTGGATGCTAGTTGAGCATAGCTTCCACCCATGCTATCCTGCCATTAAAAGCCACTGACTGCAATGTATCACCGTGCTGACTCGCTGAATTTGGGTGAGAAGACGGAGCCCCCGCTCTTGTCCCCCTCGAGAATCTTTAAGGTCGAATCACTGGGGGATGCCCTCATCCATAACCGAAAGTTAACTAACTTGATTAAAGCCCATTAGATTCCCTTGTTGTTGTATTAGACTGATCTGAAGTTTACCCAAGAACCGACCTGGTTTGGAAGATGGAATTGTGTGGAGCAGACATCTGAAGCTGCCTCCTCCACTCCTCAGAAACTGACCTGCAAATTGTCTAACAGTAAAACCTTTCTATTATTCCATCTGATGCTATGAATAAGGTGCTGAGCTTGGGCGAGCTAGTTAAGTCAGCTTTTGCAAAGCGTTTATTTTGTACTTTGGGACTTTTTATGCTAATGTTTAAACTTAAAGGGTTTATAAACACTCCAAACCACATGGTTGGGAAAACCACTATCTTGATCCTTCATTGTTGACTCTGCATCAAAGCATCCCCCCCCCTTATTTAACTAAGTTAGTTGAATTTAGTTTTACTGAGGTGCTACAATGCTATGTCAATACATTTGTAAACAGTAACCATTATAAGCTGATGAAGTTACATTGTTTTAATGTTATTTTTTATTGCATTTATATGTGCTGCTAATTTGGAATGGACATTAATGAATGTATGGACATTTGTTCTCCCTTGGATACCCTTTATATACCATCTCAACGGACTCTTTGTCCCCTCTTTCAAATTATTCATTTATTCTACCTCTTGTTTTATTTTTTTGTAGTGTGTAGTGTTTGCATAGGTGTCAGATTTCTGTAATCCTAGACTATTAGATATAAAGTCATCATTGTTTAACTTGCAGGGGTTTGTGCTTTGGTGATTCACTTTATTTGGATGGGATTAAAATCATCTCAAATGGTAAAGTAAAAAATATTTGCATTATTTCTGACCTCCAGTTTGAATCCCATATGGAAGAGTTTTCTAGAATTTCCTTATTTCATCTACGGAATATTACAAAAATTAGAAATATCCTGTCCAGGGGTGATGCTGAGAAACTAGTCCAAGCACTTGAGTCAGTTCTAAAAACAAGTGGCTGTTCTCTGCCTTCAAATAGATAACCACAAATATAAAATAATTTCACCCCAAATGAAATGGAGACACTCTATTAAGTCTATAATAGATTGTGATTACATTACTTTGTAACACTGAATTAATAAAGCATGCATCTAAAGATAATTAAAAACTAGCTAGATTAAACTAATATACATGTAAGTAATTAAATTGATAAGGGGAATAAATTAGTAATCTTTGCTAATCATGCTGTATATTTATGATTTGGTTTGCTTTAGACATCTAGACACACCAGGGTGTATATCCATGTAAGAGGCAACCCACTCATGGAAAATGTGAAGTCTGAATGGATTTTCAGACGGTCATTGCGCTCATACTTACTATGCTGCACCAACCCCTTCCAACTAATTCCAGTTTTCTTCTTTTCACAAGGCAGTAAGGTCCAACAACAGATCACATGACTTGTGTGATGAGAAAAATTTTTCCCTTTGCAGTTCTGCGAAATATAAGTTTTGATATGACCAAAAAACTGCCCCATTGACGCGTAAAAACATTTTAGCATAAATCTTATGCTTTTTCAAAATTGCATTGTTTTCATTTAGCAAATTTATCTATATAGAAATTTAATGGATAATTGAAATGCAGCTAGTGCTACAAACTGCACCACCGGGACAACAAACTCTTCATTGGAATAGAACTTTTTCACCTAACAGAAATTGTAACACACAACAAAAACCTTTCCAATGTTAATCTGAAGTGGTTTATAGATCCATCCTTGCTACACAAAACCTGAAACAAATAAGTGGCAAAATAGGCGAGAATCTCACAAAATGAGGTAGATGTTAAAAGGTTCTGCCAAACTTGATGGTATGCTTAAGAGATAACCAGGAAGGTACCTAAAACAGTGGCGTTGGATGTAGGAGTTTGCCCTGAAATCGAAGGATTGACGGTTCAAGCCCCGACTCCGACTTTCATTGTCGTTGTGTCCTTGGGCAAGACACTTCACCTGCATTGTCTGCTGATGGTGGTCAGAGGGCCTGGTGGCGCCAGTGTACGGCAGCCTCGCTTCTGTAGCTTGCCCCTGTGAGTGTGTGCGTGAATGGGTAAATGAATGTAGTGTAAAGCGCTTTGGTCAAGTCTCCTGACTTGAATAAGGCGCTATATAAGTACATGCCATTTACCATTTAAAAATTGAAGGGCACCCCTGCAATTGAAGGGCACTTATTGTATGAGCAGGGGTCTCCAACCGGAGTTGGAGACCCCTGCTCATACAATAAGTGGTGAAAAGGCATTGAAAATAATGTTATGATGTTTCATCAGCTTTTTCACTTAACCAATCTTATTTAGTTTAGCTAAAGATTACAAAAAAACATAATTAGGTAATAAATCGCCTCTTTTGTCAGAGGTCAGTTATGGAGGTATTTGCAAGTTTCTGTTAATTGACTAATTAATTGATTGCTCTTTTCATAATGATAGTGTGTGAATTAAAACAAGTGTTGTTTTTTTGTACTAAGTGGGTAGTACAAAGATGTTTGTCCATTCCTCATTTAATTAATTAAAGGTTATTTTTTGCAGTATGAATAGAGATGTGAATCTTTTGCTAATAACAGTAATTAATAATAATTCATTTTTTTCTCAAATCACCTTTCCAGACACACAAGGAAACCATACTAAAGTATTCAATCAATAAACAGATCAAATAAAAGAAACAAGGGCACTGGAAAACACAAGTGTAAATACAGTGGAAAATGACTATGGAATACTACGACTCTGAAGCAATATAGATATAAAGGTCTCCAGATGCATAATTTACCATAAATAAGATTTTGCTTCATACGTGAAAATTATGCTTCTTTCAGAAAGACTTCAAAACACTGATTTATGAACATAGAATTGTATTATGTAACTTCCTTTTTCTACAAATGTCCAGCAACACATATATTTTTGGTAAGCCAGAAAATCTAGATGTTACTTTTTATTTTTATTTGTCTCAGTCGTGTTTACTGTTTTTTTGTGGAGGGAGGGAGGGAGGGAGGGAGGGAGGGAGGGAGGGAGGGAGGGATGAATGAATGGATGGATGGATCGATGGATGTATCGATCAAAGGGTGGATGAATATTTTTGTATCCCTAAACCAGACATATGGTTGTGCAGGATGTGCAAATGTGATTTCTAACTCCTATTAAGTGTTCAGTACTGCTGTAACGATACTGTGTGACATTATGATTCATTGCCACCATTATTTTTCCGTTTAGCATTTGAGTTATGAAGCTAATTATTCTCATTGTTTTCAAGGAAAATTGAGTCTGAAATGGAATTTCAGCTGTGCCAGTCTCAAATGACACACTTGTTTACTCCTTTGCTTCTCAAACACAGTAACAGCTCTGACTGGAGGCTGCAACTGTGTTTTTTTGTTCTGTGATAAGCACATTCACTGGGTGTACAAAGGTTTGCACCTTTCATCTCATCCAATGAAACTTTTTTTGTACTGCATCCCTTCTTTTTTTCCATGTCACTGCCTAATGGCTGTGCAATTGGCTTTTAGGGGTTACCTTGTTTTGGTCTCTATACTCTCTTCCACTCTTAGCAATTCACCTTATTTAAGCTTTCTCACTCAGCAAAGCTGCATTTTTCCATTATTTTTCTGCCACAGCACTTTCGTTGGAGAACAGAATGAAATTAGTTTGACATGACTGGTAAATAGTGGAATGGCCCACTCAATTCAAAGAAGCACACAATGTTCAAACACTCAAGTGGTCCAAAGATAGATAGTGAACTTAGCTTGTATGGAGAGTTTGTGGTTGTTTTGCTCTCTGGAAAAGTCATTAGCTTCTTTGACCTGTGCTGTTAAGAGGTGTCAACTATGATTTGCTATGGTAGATTCCCGCTCTCCTCATGGTTCGGTGCTGATTGTCTTTAAAAGTCCCACCAGGGAGCTCTCAATTATCACCTACTTAAGGATCATATTTGTCCATGGCTTGCAGTCTTTTACTTAACCTGAATTAGTTTGTCAAACATGAGGTCAAGCATGATTTTAGGGATAGATTTATGAGCCACAGGCTTTCTATCTTAAGGTTTAGTGTAAGATACTGAAAAGACCATAGGGATTGCAAACAAAAAACAAAACAAAACAAACAGAATTTCCCCCAATTCAGGGGTTCTCCTAATTCTTTGATGCCACCAACTCTAAAACAATATAAGCTTTTGGTTTGGGACCCTATTTGCAAGCTGTCAGACAGTGCTCCAAAATATGTAAGAATTTCAGATTTTTTTTTGTCTTTTTACTTTTATTTACTATTCAACACTTATTACTGTTGTTTAACATAAGAATATGAACTAAGATTATTTCAAAGCTGTATGATATTCGCATGAGTAATTTATTTAACTCAATTCAGTTTATTTATTTAGCGCCAATTCACAACACATGTCATCTCAAGGCACTTTACAATTCAAACAGATCATACAGCTAAATTGTTTCAAGGTTTTCAATCTAAGGAAAACCAGTTGATTGCATTGACTTATAGACTTGAAGGGAACCCCTCACGACAAGCATGTTTGTAGCGACAGTGGAGAGGAAAAACTCCCTTCCAACAGGAAGAAACCCCCAGCAGAACCAGGCTCAGTGTCGAACCCCAGTCGGCCTCGACAGATGGTGACTGGGGTTCAAGGAGACAAAAGCAGGCATACAGAGAGAAGCAGAAATACAAAAGGGAACTGTCAACCAGCTCCACAATTACTGAGTAGTAGTCACAAAAGTTTTGATAAGAACAGAACAGAAAACTCTGTGTTGTGGCAGGAATAATCTCAATGTTTGACAGTAAGTATGTCATTCTCTATGAGTAAATGTGCTCTTTTTCCACAAAGATCCAGACTTGCACATGCACAGTAGTATGCCTTGCAGTACCCTACCAGCCAAGGTGGGGTAGTCCTTTCTTACATAATCAGACAAAGAAAAAATATCAAAGTTAAATAAATAGATAATGTTCAAATTTCTTTCAGAGACTGCAACCTCCAAGGACCCAGTCTGCCTGAACTCAGTCTTTTTAAAACAAAACCACCTCCAAGCTAGTGACCTGAACCCAAATCTACCTGTTAAAGCACTATGAAAAGATCAAGAACATATAAGAGATCTGATTAGGAAAGATAAATTGAATTAAATACATTATTAACCAGGTTTTAAGAATTTCCTTCTTTCACCTCAGAATTATATTATGTCCAGGTATTTGTTGCTTCAAGGCTGGACTATTGCATTTTTTTACGCTGAGGGAATCTACAAAAAGCAGGATATATATTATTATTATTATATATTACTATTTTGTATGTATTTATTACTGTTTTAAACACTACACTTTATAAAATCAAATTCTCTTTTAAACAACATTTCTTTTTGTATACACTCATGTATACAAAATGACAAAATAAATCTGACCAAGTCTAAGTCGAAAAGCATAGAAGAACCGTCAGTCGAAACAAACTGATTCAATTAACGTTATGATGAAAATTTGAAGGGAGATCATAGGCTTACTATTTTAATTTCCCTTCATTATCTCCCTGTTAAACCCAGAATATTTTAAATGCTCATTCTCAGTCTTTAAAGTTATGGTACCACTCATGAGGTCCGATAAGCTACCTTGTATGTTGTCACAACTAAAAATAAAACCCTTACAGCATGACGCTGCCACTACCATGGTAAAATGTCATGTTCATTGTGATGATCAGAGAAGAATATTAGAGATGGATATTGGTAATATTAGCTTTGAATGTGTGTAAGGAGAGATTATCCTACACCCTGCTCTATGTTAGATGTAGGATGACTTGGTAAACTGCTATTGCTCTATTTGGAAACTATGTACTTGGTGCACATGCAGAGAGCTGCAGCTTTTAGATATGCATGTTGATTAAATCAGTTAGACCTGAATTCTGACAGGCACATAGATGAGCTTCATACATAGAGTAAACACCCTGATACAGTGTTGCTTAAGGAAATATAGGGGGAAAAACTTTTACTCAGGGCCACACTTCTGTGCATGTTCCTAAAGATTTTCTCAAGCTGTGCTCCGGCACTAGGGTAAATTGATTCTCTTTATTGTTTTTTAAGTTTATTTTTTTATTTTTTTGTTATGTACAGAATTAATGTGTGGATTCCAGCATATTCTATGTTTTAAACCACACCATATAATATTAAAATCTCACACCCTCTATTTTTCCCTGCACCCCAATATCTGTGCTGTAATTTAATGTTTTATATAAAATTCATTTGCTTCTATCTGTCAGGGTACTGTGTGCTGAGCTCTGCTGATTCTCCTCCACAGGTGGCTGTTGTTGACAGGTGGGCATGGCCCCGCACCTGCGGCTTGGGGCTGCTCTGCTGGAGCTTTAGAGGAGCTTTCAGTCAGCTGAAGGACGCCAGGTTGCTAAACCATTGTGGTACTCTTAAACCTCTGAAAGGCAACTGAATGAACCGTATTTATTTATCTGTTAATCAATTTTGTCTTAATACAAATGGACCACACTTTCCTATTTTAATTATTTTCTTTTTACCTCACAGTCACGCACTTCCTTTTTGTGACTCCGCTAAATGAAATGCCAGTAAATGAGGAATCAAAAAGTCTGGGGTTGTAACATGATATGAGGATTGAATACTTTAAAGTAATGGAGAAAGATGGTAGAAGTGGAAAAAACTTCTCCAGCCTACTACAAACTCAGTGTGTCTGAAAAAACACAAACTAAACACTTTTGTAACTGTCAACTGAAATTGAATTTTCCCTTATACTGAGAAAAATAGATTTTAATGAGCCCATATGAGCAGTCACACTGAATATAGGAAAATATTCTGGTATCTAATACAAATCCCTTGCCCCTACACATTCCCCTATCTGCTTCCTTCACTTCCTTGTCCATTTTCTATCTTTCTTACTCAATCATTGTTCCCTGAGGGCTGAAAATGCTAATTCCTTCAAAGAAGTCTTAGGATTTTGCTTGCCTCTGTAAGTTTTTTCTCCAAACCTAGCTTTTGGTTTATTCCATTTTGTAATTTGTTTTTACTTGTCTGTGATAGTGGAAATAACATTCTATATGAAACAAATCAACTGCAAATACCCCCTTACCCATATACACACACACAGGTGTCTCTTGTTTTCTCTGTGCTGTTTTCTTTCTTTTTTTTTCCGCTCTTCTCTCTTCACCACTAATAGGGATGCATGCCCAGCCATCTGTGAAGGACAAGGGAACCTTTTGGCTGAAACAAATTGCTTTGGAGCTGGGCTATAGCCCCCCCGTTGTACCCCTTGCACCCGTGCACACATGCACACAGGCTAACACGTGTGAAGACATGCTGTCCCTCTACTTCAGGGGCAACAAGGGAAGCATCTGCATTGGGTCCATCAAAAGTCAGCCAACTGAGCCACCAGTCTAATCCCTACCAGCAGCCAACATGTGCTGCCAAGTTTCAATTACAACCATAAAAATGTTGTTTTTTGTTGTTTTTTTAAACAAGAACTTTGTAAGGGGTATAACCAGTCCTCCATGACCCACCGTTGTTTCTAAAGAAAAATGTTTTGTTTTGTTGAAAATTAAAAACAACACTGACCACCCACCACCAAATAAAAACAAAGTACTGTGCAAGTATCCTGATCTTTCCTCATTTTGTACGATACTATAAACATCACAGTGTTTTGTTAGTACTTTTACATCATAGTCCACCATCATAGCTTCCATGTGTGAGCTTGTCACTCCATTGTAAAACATGGTAGAGGCGGCATCATTCTACAGTACTTTTCTTCTGAAGGAGCCAGAAATGTTAAGTCATTCTTCTTAAGTGAAAATCAAGATTAAAGTCCTGCTCAAAATATCTAAGACAGAATTAAAGTATTTTGCCATGAGATTGAGTTTATTTTTTATTTAAATGAAATTCTTAAAAAAAAAATCTATCATCAAATCTTTGTTTGCATGATTATAGGTGATCACTTTTAAATCCTTTGCAGTGTTTCTTTATACTGCATTTGACATAAAAAATAAATACAGTATAGTTCTCTGCTAATATTCAAATATATATATATATATATATATATAATGTTTTTTAACCGTCAATGCTTAAACCAATTATAACTATAAGTATTAATTTGTGTTCATAGAACATAAATAGATATATTAATACCTATTCACGTCAAGTTTCTGATTGAGTTTAATGAAATTAGATTTCTTTTGTGTTTTTAAAAACTCAGTAGCCTATCCATTAATTGTTAATATTCTTATTATCTGTCTGTCTTCTGTCCTACTTTTTAAATACACAATTTCTGATTAATATTGGAATGTAAAAAAAGTCTACATTTTAAACTTTCTATGTCAAGTCTAATCAGTAAACATGTTCCAAGGTATGCTGTAGCTTACATTATAGTGAATAAGGGGCAGAGAGTAACTCGAAAAGATTGTTGAAATTTTGAATGAACTCAACAAGGAATGCTTTTGATTATAAAACCTTGAAGTTTACAACAACAAAACAAGATATGCTTGCAGGTTAAGAATGATTAGTTCTGTAAGGAAATAATTGCTCCTAATTGTCAATCATTTTCGTGATTTGTTTATGTAAGACCATCCTTCATGTTCGTTCCCCATTTCTCTTACCGGTGGTGAGTGTGACGTAGGGGAAAAATTGCAAATCTTCTTTTGGAAAGTAAGCTTGTATGAACAATGTAAACAGCAACTTTAAAACAGAGCATGCACGAGGAGAAATGGTCTCGTGCATGCTCTTGCACGTGTTTAATAGACGTTCCCTCTCGGGAGCGGGTACAGAGTAGTGCATGTGCATTTTCTTTTAAAGTCTTTTGCAAAAATGTTCAAAAATCCTCCACTATACCTTTAACATAGCTTTCAGTTGGAGAGATTATTGTTATAAAACCCAAATCTGACCAAATTTCTATGTAAAGAAGTCTTAGTTGAGTCTAAAGTCTTTGTTTTTCCAATCTAAATGTGTCTTCAGACTGAGTTGGATTCATGATCTCTGGCAGGGAGAAGGAAGCTGTTCAGAATGGATGGAAATGTGATTAACCTATATTACAATCCTTACAGGCCACATGTTAAAAGTATTCATTGACTTGAGATCTGAGTAAAGGTTTATCTTCAGCGAGACAACAATCTTAAACATGGAGCCAGAATTCTAGTTGTAGGGTTTATATCAAGGAATATTTGTGTGACATATATATTGTGTGACATGAGCTAAATCCGACTAAATACAGTAGCTGTTATAGACGTGTAAAGAAATGTTTGCAGATGATGTCCAGCAAATCTAATAGAGACTGTGCTAATTTGTATTGAATAGCTAGTAAAACTTTTCATTATGGAATTTTCAAAGCAAGACATCCTTAAAAACCATCTTCCCATAAACATTAGAAATCCAATGGACATACTTCAGGGATTAGACATAAACAACTGTGTATGTAAAAATGTTCCCTTTCATTGTATGCTATTTTGTTGCTCTTAAGTTTTATACAATCTAGGTAAAATATATTGAACTTTTTCGCTCGGTCTGGTGAAAATGGGAAAGGTTTAAAAGCTATAAGTATGTCTGTCTGCTCCATTAAGTCTTGTAATTCAAAGAGAAAATCGAATCAACTTGTTAGTTTGTCAATGCCACTGTTACCAAGTATCATGTCTGACATACACTGTTTCCATTTTTTTAATTTACACACTGGAGCATTGCAAGAGATAAGACTAATGATGATAATCTGTAAGAACAGAATTGTAATATTTTCAGTTTTGAGTTTCACATTTGGGGACTTTATTATCTAACTAAACTGTCTTCCAAGCTATCAGTGGGTGGCAAAGTACCATTGATCAAAATACGTGAATACTTTAGCTTCAAAGGCTGACAAAAAGTCAGAAAAAAGAAAGAGATTCACAACCACCATCTTCTATAAACAGGACCAATGCACTGTAAATCTAGACAAGCCTTTAATGGTGCTGGTGCTTCAGAGTTTTTGCTGACAACTGTGTCATTGATGGTGTCCCTATGAGTGTGTGTGCACCAGCTTTGTCCAGGCCTTCTAATGTCCTGACTGACCTTGCTAAATAAAAACCACCAAATTGAGTCATCTGCCTTCCCTGTCCATTGGCAAGGCACTGAGGCTTGAAGTATACATTTAAGTGCTGCATTACACCCTCTAATAGGCAGTCAGTCAAAATAACACGGCGCCTGAAATGTCAGCATTTACCTTTGTAATGACCAAGCTTCCAGCGAAGTTAATAGATCCTCAGGCGTAGCTTTTAAAGTCTTTTCTTCTGTGAAAGGCAAATACCTTAGAACCACCTGACAAAACACAGTTTTCAGGTATATGGATATGTATAGATAAACACTTATGCCAAGACTGATCATTTACATCTTTCTACTGTTATTTTACTCTCTTAGGCTTTTAAGGGGGATCAAAACAATGCATAGTGGCACAGAATTTGTAGTTTTGAGGCAAATTCTGCAGAATCAAAATACTGGTACACGGTATATCTAGGAAAAAGTATAAATCACTTTTTTAGTTACTGATAGGTATGCCAAACATCCCCCCCCCCCCCTTTCCTTTCAGGTTGATGCTGATGACAATCTCTAGCAGTCTATGGGCAAAAGGTGGGGTACAGTCTGGACAAGTCGCCAGTCTGTCTTGGGACAACACAGAGACACTCAGACACCTACTGTACGGACAATTTAGAGATGACTGTTAACGAGTTAAGTTCTTGGATTGTGGGAGAAAGCCAGAATCTACTACAATATACAATATATGAACTTAATAAATAAAAAAAAAATAAAAATGTATTGGCTATTTCTTATGGTATTAAAGAATTGCATTTTGGAACAATAGACGGCCAGACAGGACAGGCTAGATCAGAGAGACGTGAAAAACAGGATGTTTTTTTTTGTTTTTGGACTCAGTGCTCTGGGGGGGCCTGTTCGGCTCTCCACAACCACTATTCAGCATTTTTTTTTTGGATAAACTTTACAAGTGCACTCTCACAAACAACTACAGGTGCTTGGTTCCAGGTACTCGGAGATTCACTTCCATACAGAAAGCCCATATTCTTATCTTCAGGTAACACAGAGTACATGTCAGATTAAATAATACTACTTCAACGATAGTTTCAAGATGTTACTTTATTGTATGTCTAGTACAATGTCTGTTGGTTGTGCTGTTCTTTTTACATCTCGTTGCAGGTGATGAAGCAGACTGAAAATGTTTTATCATTATCTCCTTTCTATCTCCTCTTTCTTTCACCTTTTCTCCTTTTTTTCTGTTTTTCCTCTTCTATTTACATTGCAGTGTCCATATAATCTGTAAATTTATATGCATGAAACAAGCGGAACACTATGGCAATAGCCGTACTGCTCCACTTGTGAAAGTAAAATCTGTTGGGCTCTTATTGCCACATTGCCAGACAGGACACTGTTAAAAAAAAAGAGAAAAAAAAGTAAACAGGAGGATATTTTTTTAATGATCCGGCAGCTTGTGGTAAACCACAGCGTGACTCAACAGCTCCTGAATTTCAGATGGACCAATAAATCTGGTCAAAGGAAATTTGGAATTAAAACACCCCCCAAATCTTGCTTCAGCCCACTGCAGGGCTCCAATTTCACCCCCATATAGCTTGGCTATAGGGAAATTGGCAAAATGAAAATGAGAAGTTGTGGGAGGAGTTATTTCAAGAATGATGGTTGCGCGGGCTGTAGAGGGGCTGGACCCCATGGAAGGAGCAGAATCACATGGAGAACCAGTGAATTTTAACATTTTACTTAAAAAAGCTAAAAGAATCTGGAACTGGAGAATTGCAGGAGGTCAGTTGAAATGTCTGGTTGGTCTGAGGGGAGAAGGCAGGCTGATCCAGAAGGAGTTGATTGATGGTAACTGATGAATGATTAATTTGCTTACTTGAGAGATGAAGGGGAGGTAGCATGGATCTGTAGGGGTTTTTCAGGGGGTTTTATGCAGACTGTACCCTAGAGGCCCAGGAGAATGTGAGTGAGATCTGAGAGTTATCTTACTTGCAAGGGATGTTGTACTGGACAGAGGGCAACCAGGTGATGAAGACTGAGAAATGCTTCACATGGGTAAGACCTTTTCCATTAAGATCGGAGATGAAATGAGGTTCCCTGGTTTTCTGGAACAATAACAGAGTCCACATTAAAGAGATTTAAAATAAGACAAATTTTACCAAGAAAAATATTCCTGGTTTAGGTGTTTGGCTGGAATACCATAATCGATATGAAATGATCCTTAATGCTAGTCAAATGTTCTCAGGTGTGCAGCAACTTGCGGGTCGGCCCAGTGACCAGTAAATATCTTCTTTGTTATAAGCAGCTTTTTCACACCAGAAAAACAGCGAAACCCCAGAGACCCTAACAACCTCAGGAACAATAACACAAGATCCAATAATTGTGAAACTATCTTCTGATCTGCCGTTGTGTTCCTCCAACCCCCCAAAGTGGATCAGACCCCCACTTTGGGAACCCCTGTTTAAGATATATGAATAAGAAAAACATTTATCATTTATATTTTATATTTCATTTACATTTATGTATAACATAATTGAACTACATAATCTTCTTCAGAAAAGTTTTTGGGCAGATTATCAAAACTTCAGATAGTTTTGTTATCCATGCATCAGTTATCCATTAAAAAGACTGTGAAATGCCAAAAATAGCAGTTTCTCAGACTGTGGAAATGTCAGATCATGGATTGAAAGATTGCATTAGTCCTTCCTACTGAAAATTTAACATTTATCAGACCTGACATTCCTTTATAAACATTGAATGTACATTAAAACATGACTAAAAATATTTGGTAGCTTGAATGTGTTTTGTTTCCCAGACAAATGACTTAATAAAAGAGCCAAACAGTAATGTATGTCGTGTGATCTATCTTGTCTATTCCCTTTGTAATGGTTTTTGAAATGTACATAGTTCACATCTTAGTACCTGTTTATTTACCCTCAAGCTCAAAAGCATCGGGATTGGCTAACATTATGCTGCCAGTAGAATGCATTTAAGTGTGTTCACCGGTCAGTGGTAAAATGCAACATCTGTCCTCATAATTTGCACTGCTTTCCTATATACACAATAAAATAAAATGGTAATAAATGCTAATGAAATGGGTAATTGTGGATTCTGTGCAGCCATGTGAAGCTCACTCTCTAGGTTTGGTTGTTCACCGCTCATCACTCTTGAGAGTTCTGGTGGTGATGGTGGGGATAAATCACTTTGCAAAACAATGAAAGAACAAATTATTATGCATGGGGACCGAGGGACATGTTAACCTGCTCTTCGGGCTGTTGAGAGGTGACTTTTCTTTCGCTCATTCCAGAGATTATGCAGCCCCTTTTTTCTGATAACAGGATAATATATTTCTGATAAGATAGAAAGGTTTCAAGTAGGTTTTCCAGCAACATTTTTTAACTTCAGCAGTCGTCTTGCTTGTCATTCCTGACAGACAGCCAATGAGGCCTCCTAAAGCTGACTAGAGCTTGAGGTTGTCTTTATCTTACTTGCAGTGAGTCCAGAGTGCTTTCAGGCAGTGATTAGTAAGGCAGATCCCACATGGGTTACCCCTTATGCTCGAGAAGATCAATGCTGAAGATTTTAGGCATCTGGGCACCTTTGTAGTGGGGCTATATGAGTGACAAGAAAGGAGAGGAGAGGTGGACGTTATGGAACGTGATGGGAAGGGAAGACAGGCAGATGGAGAAGGGTCTGTGTAACAGACGGAGATGAGGGCTGTATAAGTTTGCTCAGGAAGTAGAACTGTTCTTTGTACGGGGATGAAAAGTCTTCCTCATGCAGCTGCAGTATTTTACAACACCTGAATGCAAATAGCTAAATCTCTACCTATTGCCTTTGAAAACTTTGCATTGCTCTGTGTTTTGATCATATTCACTAGTCGTAAATCTGAAATGTAGTTTGCCTGATTCCTCTGAATAAGGTTTTCTTTTCGCACCACATTTTTTGTGACTCAGATGTAACAACTAAAACTTTCTTCTTTCACATAAGGATTGCTATGCCAAACAGCAGTTTCTGTCCTGATCTAGTCTGTCCTAAACTTTCCAACAAACAGTGTCACATTGTCAAATAACAACAGTTGCTGTTATAATTAAAATATAATGATGATGGAGATGACGAAGATGATGATGGCCATTAAAAAGGAATATTAATTTGATAATTATGGATAATTTAAATGATTTTTTTGTATATGTATCAAATGAGGATTAGAAGTATTTTTACTTGATCTATGCATCACAAGTGATATCTCGTTTTTTACATTTACAAATTGAAATTTTACACTTGCATTGAATATGTGACACTTTCCTGTTCCTTTATTTTGGGATCAGTTCCAGCTATCAGGGCCAGATTATTGTTTGCTGTTTGTTTGTTCCCTGTTAGATGTCTTTACGTTCTTTTTACATAGGTTAGTCCAAGGTTCACGACCCTGTTCCATTGAAGGGATTATTCTGGAGCCAGTGTGCTCTTGCAAGTTTTTTCCCTAACCAGTTTTGAGAGTGTTTCAGCATTTCCCTTGAGATTTTGATCTCCTGATTCGATTCCCTTTCTGAACCTGCCTTAGGTGGTGCCCCTGTCTGCATCTTTGTGTGTTCGTTTGGGCATGCTTCTGGACCCATCTGACTCCGAACCTGCTTTGTCGCTCTGAGGATTCCTGGAAGCCTGGATCCCTCTGTTCCGGTGTGGATCGGAACCCCTGACCGGACTGCGGACTCCTGGATTCCAAAATTACTTCAGTCTGATCTGAATCCTTGTCCTGGATCTAAGCCTTGACTGTTCACTGGGGCTGCTCTTGATGGCTCAGAGCCGCATCTTGTTGGCAGTGCACCGGCTGATCCTTCCTAATATTGAGAGGATGGACTTAACTGTTAAACCAGGTAAGTGACTCACTTGAATAATCTTCTCCTGTCAGATGATTATAGTCACTTACTTGTGTTTCTCCCTCCAGTGTCAGTGATTTGGCGCTGCCCCGCCCCCTCTTGCAGTCGCCGCTGTCAGTGGTCCACAGCTCCGCGCTTCTGTCTGTTAATGTTTTTATTTTAATAAAGTTTTGAACTTTCTTACTGACTGACTCACCTTGAGTACTGGGTCCATCTGTCACCTTTCATGAAAATAAGGGATCTGCTCTAGATAAAAATATATAAAAAGTAGTATTGAGTTTAGTTTAAGAAAGGATGTTTTGCTATCCTTATATTGTTAATTATGCTAAGTATAGTGTCATTCACCTTCCCCTAATATATATACCCCCCTCTGCCTTCTATCTTTTGACATTTGCATAGCAATGACAAAAGTTCTTCCATTCCTCGGCATAACCCGGCATCTGCCTTTATCCTGCTAAATGAAACTAATTCACTTTTAAGACAATGCATCTAAAGAGAAGGAAGGCGAGAAATGGAAGTGGGAGAGGGGAATCATAAGGGGGCACTTATGCGTATGTTTGATAAAGATAAGTGACGTCCCATCTATTGGTTGTTAATGAGTTCCTCTGCAACAGGAAGATGTATGTTGCTGTGGCATGGAGAGTGCTAGTGGGAAATGACTGCTGAAAGGGGCTGCGGAGGGAGGCACTTTATCAAGTATAATTGCTGCCTTGTACACACCGCATTCCCAAAGGCACTGAGGTTCTCCATAGACACTGAAATTCTGTCTTTTAAGTTGTTTTACTTAACTAATTTTCTGTCTCATACCCTCTTTCTTTTCCTGCCCTGACTCATGCCAGTCCTTTCTCCCAAAAATGTTCTCTTGCCTTGATGAGGCAAGAGCAAAATTACTTTCTGTTAACTAGCTGTCCTCTGTTTCCATTTACTTCAATATATAAGGTTTTTGTTTATGCTGTATATTTATTGCAGCTTTTTATGTTTCTTGAGGTACTTTGCCCAACAGTTTTTTTAATTAGTTTTTAAGGGACATGTTTAAATTACACTTAATTATACATTGAAAGTTAATAGAAAAATTGTTAAGCAGTGCATATATCTAGTGAATTGTTGAAATCTGGTCCAAACTGGGTAAAATTAGACTTTTAAAGCCTTTATGCCCCAAGAACCTTTTTATTGGGATGTTTTACAGTCTGTTTACTAAGGATTCGTGTTAGACCAGCTAAAGGTGATTTTGTATGAAAGGAAAACAACAGATGTCTTCTTTTTATTTATCAATGAAATGTTTGCTGCCTTTCCATTCAGTTCCTTTTATAGCACAACCTCCAAGCAATATCCAGAGTAACTAATTTCCTAATAAGTAAACAGTACCGCAGGGAGACTATATGTGTAATTAAATTTCAGTATAAATCAAGCCATTAGTTTTAGACATAGGTGAGAAAAACCTCCAGTGAAGCTGCAGAAAATCTGTTCTCTCTGTTGACCAGACAACCTGCCCTTTTATCATTCATTTTGCCTTTCAATAATAATAATAATTATTATTATTATATAATTATTGCTACAAGAGAGAATGTAACTATTAAATGAAACTTATGATATGTTAAACACTGCATGTTGGAAAACGAAATGAAAATATTGCATGTTTTTTTATGAGCATATTATTTTCTCCCTGTGATATGAAAGTGGCAGCAATATACTGATAGAGAGCATTTTTTCAAGAAATAATGACCTGCAATAGATGGCAATATAGAAAAACCTTTCAGAGACCATAAAGAGTATAAAGGACCACCCAGTAATTCCCAGTGGAAAAAAAACCCCTAAACATATAACTTGTGAAACAATGGTTTAATTGGAGAAAATCCCTGTTTAAAGACTGAAAGCTAAGTCGCGTAATAATTACAGAGATTTACTGACACCTGAATCCAAAGGCTCAATCCCCTCATTTAGCTCAGCAGAGGCATGGTAACGAGCCACTCATTTCATTCAGGTGTGTTAAAAATAGGGTGAATCAAAAAGTTGCAGGATAGTAGCTCTTGAGGACTGGACTTGAGCACCCCTGAGCGAAAAGAATGCTGGGACCCTGTTTCCAGGTTTGTCGGACAAACTTGCCCCCACTTCTTCAGCGCCTCGGCCGTATCTAGACCCACAGTGTAAAGCACAGACCACGCTTTAATATTGAGCATAAATAAAAAATGTCTGCGTCATGCTCACTGCCACACACTGCTGCAGGAGTATAACCAGCCCTTTAGACATGGCTGATGTATGAGAACGTCGTAAAACGCTGGCATATGCTGAACTTGCTATGTATTTTAGGTATATACATATCATATTCATAACGAGTCTAAAGCCTATGTCCAACGACAGCCTAAATAATACATAACGCAGAACAGCGTAATGCCCATGAAACGTCTCAAGCCAATGTCTTGAGGAGGGCAGCGATGTGCCCGAAGGCGCCCGGCCTGCATTAAAAGCACAAGAAGAACATTCCACTAAACTTTGTTTTCGCAGTAAATTACTCAGCTTCTGTTTATGCCCCCCCCCAAAAAAAAAAAAAGAAAGAGTAGGTTTTCAGACTTAGCTTCATGTCTGGAATTTCTTGGTTGTGGCCGTGGGCTTGATCGCAGGAAGGATCAAATAAACACACTTTCATGCTTACAGTGTGATGGGGATGATACAGGTTCCGATGCATCCGTCTCTAGGATATCAAGAAGAGTGAATACTGGAGGCGGGGCAAGAAGGTAAAACTATAGGAAGATCAAGCTAAGCCCATGGGGAAGCCTTTCATGCACCTTCGGTGGTTCAAGTCCCTCAGAGACACCCACACCCATGTCAACAAAAAAAGAAGAGCAGTGACGGGTGGCCCAGAGCTTACAGAGAGAGAGTGCAGTGGGTGAATGAAAACTTCAACTTCATGAAGACTGCGGTCTGCCATTATCCTGAGCCTGTCAACAATGTAAATATAAAGAAATAATTCTATTAATGTATATTCACAATAGAATGTGTATTATTGGCAGTCCATAATTTTAACCAGACATCTCTGCTGGTCGAGCCTCCATAGGCCGCTATCCTTTTCCTCCATCTCTCCAGCCACTCAACTCTCTTTCTCTGTAGCGCTGATCCAGCTTTGATATGACAAAATGTAGAAGGACTCCAATAGGCCTGTGTAGTTTACTGTTGAATACATTTCAAAGAAGGCCTGCGCATGCACACTGCACTGTGTGTTGTAACTTTAATCAGTTTTTGTGCTTTGTAATGTTTTGTTACTCCGGACCATTTACCTTTGGTGGAAATGGGGTAAAATGGCTCTCCTGATGAAATAAAAAAGGTTGCATACTCCTGATCTGATTTTAGGCTCTTAAATAGCACCTAATGCCTTTATACAAATAACGTGTTGCCAATGCAGACAGTGGAGAGAAAGTATTAATTTTGTACTTTTTGATTGAAACAGTGCTTCGTTGCGTGACCTCTGCTATATGATGTAGTTATCATCATTATTATTCCGTAAAAATTCAAAAAATATCCACTGGACTTGGTTTTCAAGATTTGAAGACGTTTCGCCACCTCTCCAGGAAGCTTTCTCAATTCAAATGTCTGGATCCGCAGTGAGTTTGAGTCTTCTATGGACAAGGCCTTGTATTGCTTGGAAACATGCAAATGGTAACCGATGAATGGGTCGTTTAGTTCCATCGTTAGCCTGTAATATCTGAACCTGTCTATGATTCTAGGGGTCGGTCGTTAAAGGGGGGGATTGCCCCTAGAATCATAGACAGGTTCAGATATTACAGGCTAACGATGGAACTAAACGACCCATTCATCGGTTACCATTTGCATGTTTCCAAGCAATACAAGGCCTTGTCCATATAAGACTCAAACTCACTGCGGATCCAGACATTTGAATTCAGAAAGCTTCCTGGAGAGGTGGCGAAACGTCTTCAAATCTTGAAAACCAAGTCCAGTGGATATTTTTTGAATTTTTACGGAATGACTATGACCTGGATGACTGAGAACCTTCATCAGCATCATTATTATTGCATCTCATTATATAATAATTATCCAAACAACAATAATAGTAAGTAGTCCAATTTACTATATTGAAGTATGCAGTATAATGTTTATTATGTTGAAGGAGGTACTAAAGTAGATGGATTTGCAATCGTTCTAATCATGATTATAACGAATTAAATCAATTATTCTTATTACAGGTGAAGGCAACTATTGCAGCACACAATGGGGACCTTGAGGCCGCCTGTGCAGACATATCCTTTGATGACGACAGCATGTCCCCCACTGTTCCCTCTTCATCCTTATGTGCAAAGAACAGCATCACCAAGATAAGGACCAGTTGTTGCTGTCACTCCAGAAGAGGGTGTATGAGACTGGTTAGCTCCTCAAAGGTCTCACACAGCCTCTGTCCATCACAGCTACTGCATCTTTCACCAACTACGTGCTTGACAGCCTTCTCAGCATCTCCAAGCGTAAGTTTGGAAAAGCACGGTCACGGATCTGACGGATGAAGAGAGTGATGCGGATGAACCTCCCAGAGTCACCACCTTAGTCCATCCTTCTCCTGCGCCACCCAGTTCAGCACCAGCTACCTACACCTCCATGGACCATTGCATGCAGCAGCCACTTCAGCCTTGGTACCAGCAGATGTTGCCTCTTCCTTCTCAGCATGGGTTTCAGCCTTCTCCTCTGACCTTGCAAAAGGCAAGCATAGCCTGTCTATCCACTGTTGTAGATTTGTCTTTGCAGGTACTGAACTATAGCCCCAGCGTCCTTAAAATGAGGCGCCTGGATAAGATCTTCTACTGAGCTGCATACACCTCCAATACTGGAAAGGAATTAGTTCCAGTGACAGTTTTGTGTTCCTCTGAATTACCAGAGACAATGTTTTTGAACTTTTTGTGCAATTTTTTTCCCTTGCTTATTTTGTGCCATGTTTTTTTTAAACTGACTTATGTTGTTCCATTATTCATCTGTTAAATAAAAGTTTTGTTCATTCTGATGTCTGTTGATGTCATATTTAATTAATAAATAATTAATAATGCATTACATATGCCCTTATCTCTGATATCTCAATGAAAATATATATTTTGTGTCTCTATTATGCTATATTACAAATTACAATGTAAATGGATTAATGTTAACACAGCTGGTTATCAGTAAAGTGTTTATTCACTTCCAAAAGATCATTGTAAAGTCATTAATTAATTAATTGTTTCAGTTGTGGTTCCTCCTGTTGAGTAATCAAATGCCAAAGGCTATCACTCATAAAATATTTCAAATAGTGGCTCAACTTGCCCCACTCTCCCCTACAGTCAATACCAACAGATCTCAATGAACCATAATAAATATATTTATTCAACTTTCCAAATTAGTGCATAAAGGGAAACAAATTTTCTACATGTCATTTATTGCCTTAACATGTAGTAAATGTCATTTAGATCATCCTATCTTGCCATAATACTGCTCCAGCTGGAGAGTTAACGCAGTGATTAAGAAGATTCCCCGGTGTCTTTTCATCCTTAGAAGCAGTGTTGGGACCACTTATATTTTGTGTATCCTCCAAGTTATGTCCTCCTACTACCCTCTTGCCATGCCCCTGGCACCAGTTGGCCAAGCTTCTGGTTCTGTAGCCCGAGGTACTTGGGATTAAAAAAAAAAAAAAAAAAAAAATAATAATAATAATAATAATAAATAAAAATAATAACAGTATGCAAGACATAAAAATGAATTTAATACTATATGAAAAATTAGATGTAAACATAATTTACCTGGTCCTCATGAGGTTGTGAAGGATCAAGTATGTTATGACAATGAGCTTGACAGTGGAGGGGTGATGCTGCATGGTACTTAGTACAATGAAGAACATGTTAGCCAGGATGCCGAAAGCATTTTCAGCTGCCCTCTCTGATTGAGAAAACCTGTAGTTGAATATGCGTTGTTCATTCATCAGACCCCGTGGGTTGTATGGCTGGTTGTTAGTACAGAAAAGGCATAATGTCCGATGAAGAAGTAGGGCATATCATTGTTGTCATTTGGAAGAGGCTCAGGCCCAGGGAAACCTAAGGTACCATCTTCAGCTCAATGCTTGAGCTCACAGTCACTGTATATTTGAGCATCTGATGCTAATCCAGTACCACCAACATCTTTTCAAATGAATTAATAGTCAGCATCCATCAGCACCATCAGAAGAATTGAGTAGAATACTTTGCATTTAAAATATTAGAAACCACTCCTTGCAGGACAGCAGACTGCCACATGCTTCCTATAAAATGCTCCACATGTATGGGGTAATTTCCATCTCCGGGGGAAATTGTCGGCTATGGCATGCTAACAATCAGGTGTAGTAGGGCAAACCAGCACCTTTTTCAAATATTCCTCAATGATGGCTCATTGGCTTGATGGTCTTGTTTCTCTCTTCTAAGGCTTTTCTCTTCTTCACATACACTTCGTAGACACTTCTTCTCTTATGACGCTCGGCCATTTTCAAAGAACCATGGTGAGAATGGCGAGCTTCAATGACTGGCTGAAACCGTACCTCAGCACAAATATATGCCTGAAAGTACACATGCTCAGAAACATGTCAGCAGAATAATTGACAATTAGGAGAAGCACTTATTTTAATGATCCACCTAGAAAAAGAGAACCCTCCACTACATCTTTAAATAGAAAAAGAAGAGTTTTCTTAAGCAGTTCACCAGAATTGAGCTCAATAATAATATTTTCTCTATGGCAGTTTAGTTGGGAGAATTTTGATGGCAGAACCACCCCCCACCCCCCGCCGCCAAAACGACGAGTATTCTCTATGTTGATTTTGTTGGTAGTAACATGAAGCACAAAGTGTCAGCCCTTTACAATTACAGCAGTGCTTTCTCTGTGGAATCATGTCACAAACCCAGGAGCAAGTTTTAAGCCTTAGCTTATTCAGCACTACAAGGGAACACACTCAGCACAACATAGCGCCCCAATGTCCCAAGCTAATACATTTTTATTACTTGTGTCAGGTTGTTTTAAGGTACGACTACACTATGCAAATAATGAATTCTTCCCCAGGTATATTTTCCCGCTGACAGTTTGGAGAAAAGCTGAGTGTCATGATATTGATTATTTTCCCTCTAGCCTTGGTTTGAACTATTTCTTCTGTACTATCTGAATGTTAAGAGTTCTGAGAATGTTTCCTGAAAGCACAGAGGAGAAAAATCTGATTTTAACCAACCAAAAGGGAAAAAAAAGTGTCCAGAAAGTTGCCAATCAAGACATGCCAAATCCTAACCTGTTGTAGTGTGTTGCAGAAGTATGTAATTGTGTCTTACTGGTGTTGAGACAAAAAGAAATAGCCAGAGCAGCCTCCTATTACTTATGTTTCTCTACTACTCTTGGCCCCAGCTAATGGGATATGCCTCAAACTGAACAATAGTTCTATTAAACGCCAAGTCAGAAACAAGGAGTTAAACATAAAGCCTCTCAAGACCAAGCAAGCCAAACTGAAAGATGGAATTTCAACTGCTTGAGATTAAAAGCCCAAGAACAAGAGAATGAGACAAGAATAGAAAAAAGGAAAACCATAGATGGAGGAGGGGGCGAAGAAGTGTGGGAGCAAGACAGAGGTGGCAGGCAGTCAAAATGGCAGTTACACTGTAAATAAGATCTCCCTGCAGGGTGCTTAACTCCGGACTGCCTTTTGTCTGGCCTTTAATAGCTTACAGGGCTGAGACAGATTAGAGAAAACTGCTGGGACACAGAAATATAGGCTTTGTCTGCAGCTGGGATTTATCTCACACCCAAAGTCTGAACTTTTGTTTTTCTTGAGGATCAACAATGTGGTGAACTGTAAGATCTGAGCTGGCTCAAAGTTATTGTCACCTACTGCGGCAAGACTTTATTTTCATATTTGATTTATCTGTCCTGCAAAAATCTGCTAGACAGTTGCATTCTCAAAACTTGTAACGATGGACGTGAAATGTATGGAAAGTTTAGCAACATTATTGGGATGCATTTTTTCCTGATAAAGCAGGGGGAAAAAAGCACAGAATGAGCAAGGCTCATTAATCAAAGTGCAGCCTAAAGGGAAAACATACTGGGCTACATTAATTTTCACAGCTGAGTGGCTGGGGGAAATGATTAATACATTATCATGAGGAAGCAGGTTAAAAAGCACAGATTACTGTCACATAACAGATCGATGGAAATTCATGGAGTATTTAGGTATTTTGTCATCCTAAATAGGCAGTAACGAAAAAAATATAAAATGCATTTAGAGTTGTCTCTCTGTGCAAGTCAGAAAAAAAAAATGTTCTCAGCTAATCTGCATGTTCTCTCTATAAAAATAGAGATAAAAACAACTATATGCGTTTGTGTGTGTGTGTGTGTGGGTGTGTGTTTGTTCCGGAGGGGGGGGGGTGGTTAAATTAACATAAAACACATCAAATTTAAAATCAGGTATCATCAATAATGAGAGCCTGTGTTTGAAGGGGCTCTTCATTAGTGTGAATAAGCGCGTGATTGCCCAAGCTTTGATGTGACTTCACATGGCAACAACAAGATCAAGGATGCTAATAAAGGTCTGAAAACCAACCAAAAAGTTCAGGACATGTCAGGTCTTCCTTTGACATTTAAAAAAAGTTAACAAAAGACAACCAAACTATGACACACCCACATTTAAGGGAAAACAGAGTGTCCCAAATAGTGATATTTGCAGTGTTTGCGAACAAGTATGCCCTTTTAGTGCTGCAGGGAAAACTGTGACTTGTCAAAAATACTCATACCGCATAATTTTTGACACGACACAAACACCAACTGCACCAGTTTTTATTGTTGTTTTATTTTGTAACGGATCAACACAACCATGTCCAAATTTGTGAGGTGGAAATGTTAATGATGTGTACATTCATTACAAACCATAATCTGAAAAACTTATCATGCATATGTGAATAGGTCAGCTCACCCCCCATGCTTCCAGACTCTTCAATATATACTTTGTATCCTTTACATAATTAAAGCTTACCATGTTTGGTCAGCACTAGCATTCCTTATTTAGAGACTTAGTTTGTTTTTTTTTGTCTAAAAGTGCAAAATAGATTTAATCAGATTAAATTGAAAACATCTGAAAACATCAATTGTGCAGCCAGCCTTGTTATGGGTTCTGAATTGGATTTATCTCTGATCACTGAATTGGTTACTCTCACTCTTTAATATGTCATTGCTCAAGCCCTTCTGTTATTCCACTGTCTGTTTATTTAGTGTCGTTTACCGCAATAGGGACACTTCTACAGAAGCTTAACTCTCTTGAAGCCTCCAATAAGTTTCTTTCAAAATGCTATTCAGCTTCTCTGTCTCTTCTAAAGAAGCATATCCTTGCAGCTTTATGCTGCTAATGCTATGTATCACGTTAATGCGCAGCACTGGTTTCTGAAATATTGTTTAAAATTTAGGTTTCTAATTGTGATAATTTTCTTATGTGTCCAGATCCCCATTCTCCACGTCTCCCGGGTCCCTTTTGTCATGATGGGTTTTAGGATTCTAACCCATATGCAGAACACACTCAGAGACTGGGAAAAGTTCAAAGGTTTATTGATTAAAATGGATAACAGAGTTCTGGTTCAGGGTTCAGGCAAATCTGGTCAGAGAGGGTCACGGTTCAGGGGGTGGAGCGGATCTGCTGATGAGGGGTACCTTGAAGGTCCAGAGGCAGACGGCAGGCTGAGGGCTTGGTGGAGGCAGAGCTTGGTTAAGTGCTTGCAGATCACCAGGTTTGAGTTTCCCTTCCATATTCTTCAGAGAGCAGGCAGGCAGGTCTTTGACAGGTTTGATTCTCCAGGGTTCCTCAGAGATCAGACAAACAGATTTCCAACAGAGAAACTCTTCAGGGTTTCTGGTTTCAGACAGGTTCAACCTGGGAAGCAGAGCAGACAAAACAGATCAGGTTCAGGTTCAGGCTTTCAGGGAGTCAGAGATTCAGAATGGCAGGTTGGCTCAGGCTTGCTAACCATAACTGGCAAACACTCTGGCCCTCGAGTGTTAGTCTCCTCCTACTTAAGAAGGTCCTCTTGATGAGCAGATGGAGAACAGGTGTTGCAGGTGAGCAAGCCTTCAGGAAGGGATCCTTGGCGCCCTCTGGTGGGCAAGCCTCCGGATCCCAACACCTTTCACACAGAATCTTTTACAGCTGTATTTAAACAATAGTTTTCCTCTTAGTATTCCTCCATAAATTATAGAGCTGTTGAAGTACAAGGAATAGCTTCAACTTTATGCAGCTACAGACTCTCATAACTCTAAGACCCAACACCGCTCTAATATCTCACAGTCAGTAACTCTTTGCAGTTCACTGATAATACTTAATGTATTTCCATTAATCATCAAGTTGCCCAAATTATATTATAAAATAGAAACACTCAGTTTTTGTGATAAAAACGTTTTTTACAGTTTGAAGACGTGGTTTTCAGGTCTTATTAAAATTTTTATTTTGCAAAACCATAGGGAAAACACTTTTTCTTCTCAAAGGCGTCATGATCTGCACCTGGGCCTAAGGGCATTGTAAAAAGATGAAGACCAGAAGTAGGTAGAGAATGGGGGCGCCGACTAGAGCTGGATAATGAAATATGGATATATTTCATGTGTTAACATTGCCTACTGCTTTATTGTTTTCAGTTATCACGTGAACAAACATATTAATGTGCAAATTTAATTGCATTTGTTATTTCATTTAATACCACCATTGCTAAACTTTGCATATTCAAAATTATATAAATATATATATATATATATATATATATATATATATATATATATATATATATATATATATATATATATCTCAAACATAGTTTTGCCACAATGATACAATCTTATTTATGCTGAACATTAGATTTAGAGATAAACTAGAAGTTGGCATATTTCATTCAGTCTATGTAAAATACTGTTTAGTTTTTACTGCAATGTTAAAAAAGTTGAAAAAGTTTAAGGCACATGGTTATTAATAAAGCATTCAGTATATACTGATTATGCTGAACTGTTGACAGCCTAATAAATGTCATCTTCATCTAATCCCTGATAGGCCCTTGTTTTGTCTGCTTTGATGATTTCCTTCATTTAATTGACACCCCCCAAACCCCCACCACATCTGTACAAAAAAATAAAAAAAAATAAAAACGAAATTAAAAACGAAGAAAAAACTGACAAGCATACATTTCCCAAAGTGGTCTTAGCAGCAACAACACAGGCACCTGCGTGTTTTGATGGCGCTATGCTAATTAGCTGCTGCATGAGCGGATGCTCCTTCCGAAAGAGAGGAGAGCCTAATTAATTTTCAGATTCAAGCTTTGATGTGTCTAATTGCTCTAAGCTTTCCAACTTCATTAGTCAGCGAGCTCCCTTGGTGGACGGTGAAACCAGGTCCCTGTGGTTAGGGCCGAGAGTTTTCACCTGCGTATTTTTAGACTCTGGTATTATTAGGCACAATTCTTGCTGCTACTCCATCTCAGCTATGTCTGAACTCAATAGGAAGAGATACTTGTAACGTAGAATTGTTCTGCCCTGCATGTGAGGGATTTTGAGACAAATTAATCACAGTTGTTATTTCTGTTGATCAGCATGGTGGGCTCTTACAATAAACAATTGAGGTCTCAAGTAAAAAGGTATAGTTTCCCATGGTCTTCATTTTATCAAGACACAGTCCTGCTGTGCTTGAATTCTATTTTTCCTGCTTCCCACAGAACCTCTAAATATTGTCTCATAAAAATAAATCATATTGATATGCTGGAAAAAGAAAACTGGCAGCTACCATTGTTTCTCACCAAATCAACTTTGTTAAAGTATATTGAGACTTAAAGAACAGCTTATATAAGTACCCATTGTTTAGAACATTGCTGAATTCTTTACTACATTGCCCTTTGACAGCAACCAGTCGTGTTTTTTTAGGTATCCAAACCCCACTAAAGTTACATCTTTACCGTGAGGAAATAATCACATTCTTTTACTAAAAGTTTCTGAAGAGGTCATTGGGGATTGTATTTATTTATCTAATATCCCTTCTGTCATAACCTTGGCACTGACTGGATTATTAGTTCATTTCATCCACTTGCCTAGCTCCACCCAGTTTTCAATACGTTTCATCCACCTGTTCCAGCTTCTACTTAAACTGCTTGGCCCCAGCCATCAATGCTAGATAATTGGAGTCATATATGAGAGTTCTCTAGTGTACCCAGTTTGTTACTCTGTTTGCCTGATCCTGACTAGTATGGGTACCAGAAAATAGGGCACCAATACCATTTTGAGAGCCAAAAGCTTATTCAACATTTGCCACCCATTCCAGGTAGGCAATAAAAAGTTCTACTGGATTCACTTTGCAGTAGTCTTTTTCCTGCTTCACAAAGTTGGCAGCATCTTGACAAAGCCATGATGGCAATTATTTTACATCCAAGTAGTATGCAGTTCTTCATACTGTATATACAAACACACATCAATTTCAAACAGATGGTATCGGTATGGTATCGGTATTGGGCAATACTGCACAGCCAGGTATTCGGTATCGGTATCGGGGCCAACAAATGGCATCGTCGCATCACTACTAACTAGCATTAAGAATTTAAATGTACAAAATTACCGTATTTTGTGTATCGCTGTTGGTAAGCTGATAAATTATTTTATAAAGATTCATTTATTAACAAATTAAGGATAAATGCATTTTTGATCATATCATGACAGCCTTGAGCCGGCCGCAAAATGGGCATCAGCCAATAGGCATTCCCTCTATGGCCAGTCCAGCCCTGGTTCTAAGGATGCACAGTAGGTTAGAGCCAGAAGAACTGAGAGGTCTGGGCTGTAGGTATACAGACAGCAATTCTGTAATGTCTTTTGGAGCTAAGCTATCAAGTGATTTATAGAATAAAAAACGTTGAAACGGTTGAAGTCTATTCTCTGATAGACAGGAACCCTGTGTAATTATGTTAGCATGTGGGTGATGTGCCCCACTTTTTTTTAAAAATAAGGATGTTGGAAGCAACGATATGGAAGAGCTGCAGCTCTCTTATCGACATTTTAGACAGACCTGTTAAATCACCATAGTAGTATACAATTCTACTGAATCTTAATGAAAAAATTGTCCTTTCATTGTTGAGGTTCTCTACATGATAGAAGGTAGAATTTGTTATTGTTTTTTATGCCTCTGAAGTTTCATGTTAGGTGACTCAGGTCACTAATGAGGTGTTTTGGATGGGACATAGAAAAGTAATAAGAGAAGGTGAGTGCAAACCGTCCTTACAATTTGCAACACAAAGTTGCAAAAAGTAAGGGAGAAATGGGTGGGGTGCTGTGGAGAGTTCTGAATAAATCTACTTGAAGAATAGGTGTGTTGGAGGGATGACAGGTAGAACTAATGGATGAAGGATATATGGAGCCGAATGGAAGCCAATGAGGGTTGTGGTTCTTAAAGGAGAGAGGACCATTAGAGCAGAGGTCACGGAGCGCCCAAGACCAGCCTACATGTGATAAAATTAGCCAAAGAGCTGTGTCAGTCAGGGCTGCTGCACCTAGCCACTTTTAGACACAGCAGCCAAACCTGTGGCATGCCGGCCGATCGGAAAGAAGGAGAAGATGATGCAAAATGAGAGCCGAGAAAGTGTAGACTGCTGCCTACCCAACTTCTGATGGCTACTTTCAGCAGGGTAATGCGCCATGTCATAAAGCTGGAATCATCTCAGACTGGTTTCTTGAACATGACAATGAGTTCACTGTACTCAAATGGCCTCCACAGTCACCAGATCTCAATCCAATAGAGCATCTTTGGGATGTGGTGGAACGGGAGATTCACATCATGGATGTGCAGCTGACAAATCTGCGGCAACTGTGTGATGCCATCATGTCAATATGGACCAAACTCCCTGAGGAATGCTTCCAGCACCTTGTTGAATCTATGCCACGAAGAATTGAGGCAGTTCTGAAGGCAAAAGGGGGTCCAACCCGTTACTAGCTTGGGGTACCTAATAAAGTGGCCGGTGAGTCTATATATATATATATATGTATATATATATATATATATATATATATATACACACATATTGCTTCAAAAATGGGCTTAAATGAAAATCTCCATGCTTAATTAAAAACCTTCAAAGGCCACCAACTGTGTTCTGTACACCCTTTTAAGTCTCTGAGAGTAGTTGTTTTTAAAGTAAACATTTTTACTTATACTGCAGTATGATAAAATAGGTTTCTACTAATAATCCATTATCTACACTCAAATCAAAATATTATGTTCAGGCTTTTTATGTATATTTCTGCTGACCAAACAAGAAGTTTAGACTGTCAGCAGGTTATTGGAGATTAGATCTTTCTTTCCACTTTTACAATGTAGTCTGTCAAGCTTTATCATGGGAAAGAGATCAAAACTAAGTCGTCAAAATGTGATATTTTTATGAAGGATATTTCTCAATCATTCTTTTGTACAGCTTTAAACATCTGAGGTGGAAAAGGAAAAATGAAAATAGTTCTTCTCTGTTAAGCTTTTTTTTTTATAAAATAGACAATTATAACAATTTATAAACTACAAAGGTCAATGAGCAAAACAAGATTATGTCATGGGTATGATATCTTTTCAAAGTTACATGATGAGATTTTTTTTAAACTGTGCTAAACATGCTTTCATGCTCTCAGTACAGCAATACTATCTGCAGAAGAAATAGAATAAAAAATATTTCCAAATACAAGTGCCAAAATATAAGGAAAGTATGACTGAAGAAAATTATGATGCAAGATTTCAAACAAACCAGGGCTGCAAATTTTTAAGCTTGAAGTTGGATTTTCCCATAGCTTCAACTGGCCAAATACTAAATATTAAAAATTCAAAGCTTAAACTCAGCATCAGTGACAAGTTTTTCTTTAACTCTAGTTTGAGATCACAGACTCACGTTTAAAAACATTACTCAGATTTTTTTTATTTGACTTTTAGCATCTGTTAACATAAAACTTGTACAACAGTGACAGAAATTATGCAGGGCAGAGGACTGAGGGCGGATCAAGACAGAATTCATCATCTGCTTAATAAACTGTGACCTGATCAGGAATCAGTAACATCATAGGCAGGCTGACAGAAAATTCTAATTTAATCGAAAGTCAAATATATGCATATTCCCGAGGTCAGACTTTTCTTCACTTCACTGCACAGTCTGTCTGCTTAGCTACATATTTACATTCCAAAACATTGGCACACATTAATTAAGGAGCAGACCAAAGTTCCCTGCAAGGGTTACAATGGGGCCGATCCGCCCCACTAAACCATTTCCATTTGCCCTTGGCTTTTTAGGTGAGCAGAATGAGGAGGAATCTCCATACTGCGTTTGTTCTTGTCAACCTATGGGCAAACGTTTCAACAGCCTTGTCATATATTTGCATTATAATTAGTTCTGCTCTGTCGTAAAAAACACCTTGTTTCTCAGTAGTTGCAAACAGAGACAGATGCAATGGCCTATACTGGACAACTTAGAGTACAAGGTTTGTGCTGCTATATGTTCCATTTCCGGCTCCATTAGATGTTTTTTGCTTAGTTTTTTTTTGTTTTGTTTTGTTTTTCAATTTGTTCCTGGCTAAGTTAGCCTGTTTGTGTGCGTGTTTGGGTATTCCAGACCATGATTCCTTTACTGCTTAACTAACAAGTGTTCTACACAAACAAAGCTTGGCGAGGTGCAAACAGAAAAGGGCTGGGAATGTGGGTGTGCTGCAGCTAAACTGATGAGAAAAAAAATACCTCAGTAAAAGTTTAGGGAAAATTAATTGATTAGTTGATTCGTTTTTCTTGAAAAAAATCTTAGCGGTCCGTGTCTGTTTGTGTGGAGGTTTGAAGAGGACCCAAATGCAGAGATAGAAGCTGAGGTGGTTTCTTGCAGATTTAATAAAGAATGATGGCAACAGAAGCATAAATCCAGAAAAACTAACTAACAAACACATAGGTTAGGAAAGGAATGAAAATAATCCAGCAAAAAGTGACTGCAGAGCAGGAGTATTTATGCCAAACAGAAAGTACTGATGCCAAACACCGGCGACCCGGTGGACCTTAAGTGGGGGTAATAATTCAGAATGCATAAAATTCCACCAGTAAAACTTTTTACCGGCAGGTGGAGCTCTTGCGTGCAGCACCAAGCTTACACCAAATATTCCAAACCCCACAGCTCTATGGAAGAAAAACAGTCTCATTGGAATCTGCCTTTTTTTTAACACGGAATTTTAAACACTGAATTTTTTTAACAACGAATTTTAAACACTGAATTTTTGTATACATTGGATTCCTTAAACTCAATTTTTATCTGGTAAAAAATCACCAGAAAAAAAAATTCAATTGCAAAAATTCAGCCACAAAAGTGTTGACCTTTTGGTGAACTCAAGCCAAAGCAATCTATACTTGATAGAGTTGAGCAGCTTCTAGCCAATGAAATCAGCTCATTTGGATTGTGACACAACGGCTGCGCTCAGTGCGGTTCCCAGCTGAATGAGGAATTTTTTGTTGTTAAACAGATAGAATTACAAAATGTCAGTTAGCTACTAACAGACAGCTATTAGAGTTTTTCCCCTTATCAGACTGGGTGAAACAACTGAGCTGATCATAGCTAGTACGGCACCCCTGTCTGCCAAGGCTCATGGTTTGATGCGTAAGAAGCGGCCGGAGGCAACCTGGCGGTGGCAAACAGACAACTGAATTTTTTGCAGCTAATTTTTTTGCAGCTGAATTTTTTTCTGGTGAATTTTTACCAGTTAAAAATTGAGTGAAAGCAATTCAATGTCTAAAAAAATTCAGTTTTGAAAATTCGGTGTTAAAAATATTCAGTGTTTAAAATTCATTGTTAAAAAAAAAACAGATTCCAATTAGACTGTTTTTCTTTCATACAACTCTGTAACGGTTATAGCTAGAGGTCTGAAATGTTCTGCATTTGTGGTTGACATGATGTAGAACAAATATAACACAATAAAACCTGCTTTTTCTCAAAGATATCCTTATTACTGCTGTTCAAAAAGACCTATCATTTCTGAGAATAAAACAAAACAACTTTGAGTCATGTTTGAACTGATGCAGCTTGGTCTGTGTTCTACTCACCCTATTTTAATTTATATATTCAGGGTGTTAGCTTTCAAATAATGTATTGCACATGTAATTTGGGCTTACAGTTCCTAAGTTATTTTCTTTCCCATTTGGGTATGCAAATAGGTGAGGATTACCCAAAATGAGGTGGATGTTAAGAGGTTGTTATCAGTTTCCCTGGGGTGTACGTGTGACCAAGTTGTAGTGTTTCTTCAAAATTTGAAAAACTAGAAAACAGGACATGGCAACAAAAGTGAATGCTGTAGGTCATGAGTCGAAACAATCTTGACTTTCCTTGCAGAATTGTTTAAGCCTGTTTAATGTTAAAGTGAAACTGACTGCATGTTGTAAATTCAAGGTCTAAAAATATATTTATTTTTTAAATCTAATGCAAAGGATTAGTTTTGTTTAAATTTAATTTAGTGCCAAAAATTCCACAAGTATTACTTCTTTTGTCTTTGTGGTGGTAATGTCATATCTTGGCTGTTTCTCAATTACCAAGAATGCCAGTATGGACTTGTGTCCTTGCCATGAATGTTCTTGAGAAGAACACAGAAGGAAAGGGACTCAGGAAGAATGGGAGCATGCCGCATGAATATGGGTCAGTTGGAACAGAAGCATAATTGTGACGTCATCAAACGCTCGGCTCGTCTGGAGCTGCATTTTACCTCCTGTTATTAATAGTCTGTACATAATAATAAATGATTACTTTTATTTTCATTTAGTGGGGGAATATTAATGAACACAGACTGATAAAAACAAATAAAATTAACATTTTGCCAAAAAAAAAAAAAATCGGCATCAGGCAGCGGTAGTTCTCACACGGCTATGCCGAAAGAGGGCTGCTGCAGACGTTCTAAGATTAGCCCTGGTAGTATAATGTTCTCCCCTTAAATGATCTTAAAATGTACTTTTATAGAACAACGGAAAAAGAAAAGAAAACTTTTAACTTAATTCTCTGAGCTCTGTGAGTGCTCCCCTGGAAGCTCTGCTCTGATGCATACTCTGTAAAGAGGAATGAGCAAGAACAATATCCGGGTAATTTGTCCATTCTCTGTCTTCTTGTTTTTTGTGAATTGGAACAGTACTAGGTCTGAGACTGATGATGTTTTTCGAGCACATGAGCACATGATAACGCACAAGTACAAATATTGAGAAACGGTCCTTGTTTCATCCTCGCTTGAGTCATCTGGCAGTTGATCTACTAATTTGATATTTTTCCTGTAAACCTACCAGTGTGAGCATGCTCGTGTCTGATGTCATTGCTTCCTCTACTGCGCATGTGGCACACTTAAGTTGTTTGAATGCAGTTCACACAGGAAATCACATGGAAGTCGCATATAATTGGAAATGTGCAAAATAATTGGATTAAAAAAAAATGGAATTGAGCATTAATGTCTGCTGCATGAACACAACCTGAGTCTCTATAACAATGTATAACTGATGAAGACACAGATGGTGCTGAAATGTTAGTCTCTATGAAGTATGCACAATGAAGCTGAAAAGTGATAAATGAGCTCCTTTTTCTCCTTATTTTTTTTTTCAAATGAAACATTTAAGAAATCATTTGACAGTTCTTTCTTCCCTGTATTGTCTTTAATAAAGAAATATTTGCGTAAAGGAAACAATGTTTTTACAATACCACCACTGAAACAGTTACTCACACCTTTGAATCCTAAATTTTATAGTAGACTTTTTTCTTATTTAAACAAAGTTTACATTTGAAAATATGTAAAATCAAGAATGTATACTACCGAATGTTGCTTGACCTGTAATTTAAAGGTATATCCCTTTTAAAAGTCACTGGTGCTACTGCACTTTTCCAAAATACAACAGTGTTCCTCCGTGTTTTAGAATCTTATGGCAGGCCACTTTGTACAAGCATTGTGAGAAGCCGTGGAGTTACTTATACATTTAAGACCACATTTACTGTTATAGGTTAAACCCTGCATCAGAGAACAAGAGATATGTCTGATCAGGTCACCTTTATTCTTCTCTCTGATGACAAGGTGTTGCCAGATTATCAAATGCGTTTATCTGAGTATATGCTTTATTTCTAGGGCTGCAACAATGAATCAATAAAATCGATAAAAATCGACTTTTAAAAGCGTTGGCAACGAATTTCATCATCGAATAGTTGTGTCGCGCGATTAATGCGTCATCCGCCGCCGTCGTCATTGCCGTTGGGCGCCTCCCCCATCCCAACTCCGCTCCCGCAGGTGTCCCTCTCAGCGCTGCAGTCAGAGGATGTTTACCCTCAGCGTCCAGACTGCAAATGAAGCGCGCATGCGCCGGGATTGACGCCGCAAATTGAGCACAATAATTAAAATAGCCTGCTTTTTGTAAAGCGAAAAAAGTCGTAACATGCAACTTTTGTAAAAACAAATGAACATGGCGCGGATGCACCGCTGTTATGATGCAGCACCTGAAAAGGAAACACGTTGGAGGCTTTGATGGCAGTGAAGAGAGCTGATCAGCAGGGTGAGCGACCATGTTTGTTTCATTTTAAAGTGGGGAAACGTAACGTTAGTTTCTCAGGTAGCTCATCTGATGCTTTCCTTACCTTATTAGTAGGTTACAGACAGTGATAAGGTTGGCTACTTATTTTACTTTTAATTTCATTTGAATTAGCTTAAGCAGCGTTTATATTTTCTTTATAAATAAATTAACTTGCAAATTATGAGGGCAAGGCTTTTAAAGTTTAAATCTTCTGGCAAAGATAAAGTAAAGAAGATCCTGCAATTTATGGAAGTAAAGCAGAATAAAATCCAGCAAGATCAGTAATATGTCAATTAATTATATGCCACATTTCCATGTAAATATCTGTCTCTCATTTTTATTCCAAATACAATTTATAATTTGAATCACAGGGCTATTTTTTATCTCTATGGTTAAGTATTTTCTCAAGTAGCAACTTTAACTGCTATACTTTCCTGTCTTAAAAGGCAGAACTCTTCTAGTCTAAAAAAAAACCTCATTTGTTGAAATGGGGGGGCCTATTGTTTGAGCCCCTTAGGGGCTTTTAAAAACAAAAATGTCTTTTTTTTGCGCTTTATGAAACAAAGTACCCTATATTTTGTGGATGTACAGCTACATTTCTCATGTAAGTTTGCGTAGTTTTAACACAAACATTTATTTTTCATATTGCACCAGGACAGTTAATGAGCAACCTGTACTTGTGTGCTTGTTTGTTCTGTCTAAAATGTTTACTTTGGAATAAAGAGGTTAGTATAAAAAATATTTTTTATCCGATTCATCGATTAATCGAAAAAATAATCGGCCGATTCATCGATTTTTAAAATAATCGTTACTTGCAGCCCTAATTATTTCCCAGCCTGTCTGCCTGACCTCAGTCACAATCTCAATCTCCTGGATTATCCTCTTCTCTCTTGCTCACATCCAATATTTTCCTGGCTTCTGATCTCTGGACATTGAGCTTGTTGCTACCTTCTGGTTGTTGTCTCTTGCCTTGCCTCATGGTCTGTGAACCTAAATTTGCTTCTTTGTGCTTGACTCCTTATTCAAGCCTGTTCCTTGGATTCTGTCACCAACTACGGATTCTACGGCTTCGACTTAGTTTGTTCTCAAACCCTAGAGTTCTGCTTACTCCCTTAGCTTATTCTACCTAAGTATTACCCCTGTGTAATTTGGTTCTTCGTAAAATGTTGCTATTCAACCAATTGTTCTTCCCACAACAAATCAAGCTCTCAGTGACATTCTCCCACTATAACCATTCGCTTGGACTGGGGTGCCAAAAATTCCCTTTTCCCTGCTGTCCCATGGATTCTGAGAAGGTTATGGGCTTAATTATTGAACTTCCTCCCACCCTCAAGTTCTGACACATTCACTAACCTTATTTTCTCCCCTCAGAGGGTCCTGGTGCTTTTGCTGTTAGTTTCCTGATGTTTCCTGAACCTCAGATTTCAATATATGATTAGATTAATAAATTTTTACTGTGTTTGACTGAATTTTCAGGGCCTCAGATCTGCTCTTTATAAATTACTTATTCAGCTATGGCTCTGACTCTACCAAGTTACATTGGCAAGTTTTTGAGTAGGGTGGCCCCTGGGAGCATCGATATTTGGAAAATGCTGATTATTGAGTGCTCATCCTATGCCCCCTCTTCCACCAACACTTCTTAATGCTGCCATGGGCAAATTCCCTTATAACCCTTATAAAAAAGTTACCATTGCAACCAACAACCAGTAATTGGGGAAAATGTTGTATAACAATAACAGCTTACCAAATTTTGCATATCTGCTCAGTATAAGCTATGTAAACCAGTGCTGTTTAACTAGACTTATGATTTGTTTAAAAAAAAAAGTAAAAAAATAAAATAAAAAACTCCAAAAAATATGCCCAATTTTTTGTTCTGTCAGCAATACTGAGTATCTGCTTCTCAGCCAGTGTTTCTGAGGCAACAATGTCTCTGGCACTATTGTGACAAGTTTGGCGATTAGTATTCCATAGCTGGTGCTCTTCTGAAATGTTATGTTATGCGGCGCTATCACATTTTAGCATCAATCAGACTAAAGTGATCCCAGTGTAATACACTATACAAAAATCTAAGAGTAGGTGCTATGCTGTTATTTTCCTTAGGCCAAACAGAAATGACTTCAGGCAAATGATAGTGATTCTAATATTTGGAGCATGTTTTCCTGTCTGTCTAATGTTTGTAGAGAGGTCAACATTCACCAAGCATTCCAAAGAATGACGTGTGGTCTCGAACACATGCACCCAAGATTATCCAATAAATAACAGACAAATAGAACACTTGCTTAGGTTTTCTGAATTAAATGCGGACAGTTCATCCCTCCCTCTCTCTCTCTCCCCCTCTTTAGCTCTTTCTCTCTGGACTACAAACTTCAACTAATGATGTTTGAATAGCACTGTCAATTTAAACTGGATTTTAATCGTAATTTGAAGCAACTTTGTATTTTGGAGCTTTTACAGGTTTCCTGGAGTGTGTTCCAGATTAGTGGAGCATAAAAACTAAAAGCTGCTTCTCCATTTTTGGTTCTGTGTATGCTGAGTAGATCTCATCCAGAAGACCTGAGAGGTCTCGGACGTTTATACCCTGACAACAAGTCTGTAATGTATTTTGGTGCTAAGCAATTCGGTGGTTCAGAGGGTACTAGAATAATTTTAAACTCTATTCTGTGAGCGCCAGAGAGCAGGTGTTATAGTGCACCCAACCTATGAAAGATTTGTTCAGTTTTGGGTGCCTTTGCTCATCTGACATTTTGCCAGAAAAACGCCTGGCCAACAAAAGCAATTCGCACAGTTGGCAAATTCTGTTGGCAGGTCATCCAGTTTGATGGTAGTCAGTTTTACATTGATATGATGGGCAGGAATTTTATGGAGTCAATCATGGCAATGTATTTGCTTTGGAAAGCTGAGGGAAGTCCCCGGTGTCCCTGGTTCCAGCAGATTCTATGGAGATGCTTCCAGTTCAGGGAGTCTAGGAGCATGTGGATCATGTCAGCTTTACACAAATCTTAGAGATAAGACAATTCTGGAGATCAGAGAGGAGAGACAGGGAAATCACAGCCTCTAGAGGCCCTAACTGCAGGAGACAGAAGAAGAAAAGCGGTATATCAGAGAAGCCCACAGGGCAGGGTGCCCGTTGTCTGTGCTGGGGGCAAGGGAGGACAACGAACAGTCCTTCTAGGACTAAAAATAAAAGGTCTTTTTATAATTCAATTCAATTTAATTATATAGCACCAATTCACAACACATGTCATCTCAAGGTACTTTACAGTTCACCAGATCATGCAGTCAAATTGATTTAAAGTTTTCTCTCTAAGGAAAACCAGTTGATTGCATTGACTCGAAGACAATCCCTTACACTAAGCATGCTTGTAGCAATATTTAAGCCACCTACTAAACCTCTTAAGAGCATTCCCTTCCTTAACCTTTTTCAAAATTATTTTCCAGCCACAATAGAAGTCGTCATCTATTTATTACTATCTTGGATTCTTCATATCAGTAAAAATCACATTGTACTGTTTATCTTCTATTAGTTACACCACAGCAGTGTTTGGATCCAAAAATTAGACAGAAATATGTTATTGGTTTATGTTGACTTGTTATAATAAGTACATTTACAGTCATTCTGTGTATGTGTTTGGATCAAAAAAAATTAGACAGAAAAATGTTATTGGTTTATGTTGACTTGTTATAATAAGTACATTTACAGTCATTCTGTGTATAACTTTGTTAGTTCGAGAAAGACTCTTACAGTTTAATAGTGCAATAATATGCTATGATAAACTGCTCTTCTATCTAAGAGCTAAGAGCAAACACTTTTCCAAAAGGTAAACAAAAGCATTCAGTGTTGAAGCAAAACCATACTAGTTTTCAGTGAGGAGCAAATTTAATTAGCTTTCATTGAAAATTTGACCCTAGTCTGTGAGGTTCACTGGACAAATATTTAATGGCTTGTGTTGTGTGAATCAGGTGACCAAGTCTCTCTGCAGAAGTTTGTTCCCCTGTTTGATAATTGGACATAAAGTAAACTTTAGGAAAAAAAATAAAAAGTGTTGAATCCACATCTTTGGTCTTGAAGCTTATAAACAGTTTATCTGTAGAATGTTGATTTTTAATGATTGTTTTTTTACCTGATAAAGAGATGCGAGTAATCCATCAGCCTTTATTCTGTCTGCGTGGCTCAGAGCAGATTTACTTGGGATGTGTGTCAGTGAGGCCGATTAACATTTAGATATGAGATATGAAGAAAAGAAGACAAAGATAAATCTGTGGGGGAAAAATGTCACATTGAAATGGGGATTAACGCAAAGGGGAAACAAAATCTAAATTGTGTGGCCCATAAGTGTCACATTTTATTCAGCAAAGTGTGAACCTGCAGCTCATCCAGGCATCCCCCAACGACCGCCCTACCCACACGCTTTCCTGTTGACACTTAAAGGATAATAAGCTTAGATTTTTTCATGGTGTATTTTTGTACCTGTCTTTAGCAAAGATTGTAGTTTAAAGTTAATAATGCTTGTCTGATACTTTCACAAACATGGACTGCTGAAGAGAACTGACTTGACAAGCTAAAAAGCTTGCAGATGTCACATTAATTCTAGACAATGATCATAACTGTAAAGTACGATTAAGCACAGACCCTGAAACAGCTGAGGAAGCAGCAGATCATTTAGATCTGGTCTGTTGTTTTTGAGATGTTGAAAGTGCAAAGCTGTTTAAGATCTCTCTTTAATTATTAGGACTTATCCAGCTTGATGCATCTAGCAAATAGAAAATATTTTTAAACTGCCTACAAAGAAAAATACAATCGATGTCTATTTATTAGAGAATAAACAATATCTATAAGCATATACAGTATTAATACCTCCTAGAATGTCTTCACACTTTGTCATATTAGAAACACTTTATTTTATTTTATCAGGATTTTTTGTGATTAATATTCATAAAGAAGAACAAACATAAACTATAGAAGCATTTAGGTGTTAACACTATGTCAAACCACCTTTGCAAATACAATTGCATATGCAAATCTTTTAGGAGTAGATTTCTTTTTTTTTTTGTCCTGTCTGGCAAGGTGGCAATAAGAATAATTGTCTTGATGCCAAAAGGAGGCCAACAGATTTTACTTTCACAAGTGTAGCGGTATGGCTATTGCCATACCGCTCCACTTGTTTCATGCATATAAATTGCTTTATTATAATTATGCAGGGAGTTTTACAGTTTATATGGACACTGCCATGTAAGTAGAGCAGAAAAACAGAAGAAGAAAAAAAAGGACAAAAGATGAAAGAAAGAGGAGATAGGAAGGAGACAATGACAAAACATTTTCAGTCTGCTTCATCACCTGTAACGAGATGAAAAAAGAACAGCACAACCGAAAGACATGGTACGAGATATACAATAAAGCAACACCTTGAAACTATCGCTAAAGTAATATTATTAAGTCTGACATGTACTCTGTGTTACCTGAAGATATGAATGTTTCTGTTTGGAAGTGAATCTCTAAGTGCCTGAAGCCTAGCACCTGTAGTTGTTTGTGAGGGTGAACTTGTGCATGTAAAGTTTTAACCATAGAAAAAATGCTCAATAGTGGTTGTGGAGAGCAGGAGCGGCACACCCCCCAGAGCACTGAGTCCAGCGCCGGGAGACCCAAAGCCCCAGGCGCCCAAAGGGACCCCAAGAGCGAAGGCACCAAGGAGGGTCCAGCCCCGGAAATCAGACCCCCACCAAGGGAGGAGGAGAGACAGCCACGAAGAAGCCCCCCAGCCACCGCCATGCTCCGCCGGCAGCCGGCCACCCCGAAGTAGGGCCGGGCACCGAACACCGGCCCCCCCACGGCACCGACCGAAACGCCCCAGCCCCACAGAGCACCGAAACACGACCCGCCCCCCGGCACCAAGCCCCGGCGACCGGCCGCAACACCCAACGCGACCGCACCACCCAGGAAAAACACACAGCCGGAGCCCATGTGCATCCGCCGCGAACCGGCCGCGAGCGCCGCGGGACCCCCCCAAAACGCCCCCCTGGCCAAAAGCGCAGCCCCACCCCACCAAGACCGATGCCAACAGCGCGCAATGCAACACACCGCGCACAGAATCAAACCAAGAGCAGAAAAGCCGCCCGGCGCAAAACCGCAAGAAGAGCAGACCGCAGTCGGCGCAACCACCCCCCCCCAGCAGCCCGAGGGGCAGCACAAAGCCAGAGCGGAGCGAACCACGCCGCTCCCCCACCGGACGAAGCCAAAGCAGCACAGCCACGTCCGCCCCCCCCCCCCCCCCCCCCCCCCCCCGCCGCCCGCACCAGGCCCCGACACGCGGCCAGAGCAGCTCCACCGCCCCGGCCCCCCAACGCGCGCCGGCCAGAGCCACCCCAACCCCCACCCGCCCCGCAGCCACACCCGCCGCGATCAGCAGGAACAAAGCTCCACCATGCCTCCAAGAGGGAAAACCCACTCGAATACCCAATCAGCGCAGCCAGCCCGTCCACGCCGGGCCCCCAACACCACCCCCGCCGGAGGCGCCCGGACCCACACACACCAACGCCGTGCCGCCAGCAGGACCCCCACCCAGCAGGCCCGCCCGCCCCCCGAGAAAACAGACATGCCAATCCCCCCCCCCCAAAAAAAAAAAAAAAACAAGGAGCCCCCACAATGCGACAGTGGACACTCGACACCGACCCGCCCGCAACCGCTCCCCCCCACCGAGGAAGAAAAAGAAAAAAATAAATAAATACATAAGTAAATTAATTATTTAATTAATAAATTAATAATTACAATTAAAATAAATATGCAAGAGGAGAAATGCGAGCGGAAAAACCGGAGCCCAAAACAAGACCCAAGACTTGCACCTCACCATGCCGTGCAGCTCCCCTCCCCCCCGAACCGATACCACAGAATCGGCATAGGAAAAAGCACCGCCCAGGAACCGGCATCGTAGCGAAGGCACCGGCACTGACACTGAAAATTCCGAACAACACCCAGGAGTAGGAGTAGATTTCTACCATTTTTTGCAAAATTGAAAGATGTCCAGATGTAAGGTGCACTTCAATCTCAGTCCGAAGTCTTTTGTATCCTGTTATCAGGTTTCCTGCCAGGCTTCCCTTTTAATTACCTCTATCAACAAAATCAGGGATATGCTCATATATTCAAATAGATAGAGACAAGAACTGCCATGGCATTACAAGGCAATTATGTAGGTTCTCTGTGTATCTTTTCGAATCAGTCTCCTATTAATTTAAAGCTACTTTGACCCCTGAGCTGCGGTTACAAAGCAGCAAATTCTTTGGCAAAAATGTCCAAATTTGAAAGAAGAATGTTTGTTCTTTGCTTTTTTTTTGGAGTAATAGGGTTTTTATTTTATCTTTGTGTAATGCATAAGTGTTTGCTTTTGGATGGAAACCTTGTATGCCTAAAAACATTCCTTTATTTTAAATTTTGTTAGGTTGTCTGTTTGCTATTTTAACCAATATGGTGTGTTGAACTCGATCTGCTATTTTCACAACTTTATAATGTAGGGCATTAATTCATAAAAAAAGTTTATTTTAATTCTTATAATATGTTTCCTGCCCAAGCAATGACAAGCTGCACAAGAGCATTGCATCTACAGTAATCGTAGTATCAAGGCAAGAGCTGTCAGTCTGGTAAAGAATCTGGTTGTTATTAGAAATTGTAAAGTTTAACTTTTTTTTTAAGTTCAACAGAAAACTGACTAAAATTAGACAAAAAAAATGTTTTGAATTTTAGTCAACTACAACTGGACTAAAACTATCACATAAAGTAATGACTAAATTTTGACTAAAACTAATACGTTTTTGTACTGAAGACAAAAATTAAGACTTAACCTAAGGTGTCTGTCAGAAGGAAGGAAGGAAGGAAGGAAGGAAGGAAGGAAGGAAGGAAGGTTTCCCTTGTTTTTGCTCTTGCATATGACGTGCATACAAGCATAAATATGCTTCAACACAATGTTGGAAGTTGCCTGAAGGACATTTAAATATGGATTTTTATTTCTGAGTCAACATATTCTCCCAAACTCATAGCTTTGATAGAGTAAACCATTCCATATCCATTTTCATCAAATCTGAATTCATTCATTGACTTTACCTTTGGATGGAATTGAATATTCAGAGCATGTCAAAAAAGTTGCATCTACATGCACATTAATACAAATCAGAATGTTCTCCTGTGAAACAATTTCATGAAATGCAAATGATGGATGTGACCTTGCCTAGTGGGGAAATTAAAGAAAAAGAGCCCCCATATTATTATCAAGAAGAAGCTAAGCAACCTGAAAACATTCCCTTTAGCAAACTGGACCATCTTAATTCCACCTCCCTTTACCTTTCAGAACTGGCTAAAAAGCAGTTTAAAATGAGAGATTGCAAGCTGGTAAATATAATTGTTTGTTGGTAACCATAGATCTCTTAAATTCAAGTTGTATGACTGACAACATCATAGTAATATAGTTGGGCTATAAGAGTCCATAAAGTTCCTATAGCCTACAGTCAGGTGTTAGAGACATGTAGCTTGTAGCTGCTAACTAAAGTTTTATTGTCAGTTTTGGTCAGTTTTGGTTCTTGCATGAATTTGAAGCCTAGAAGTGTTGGGATCTGGAGATGTACCACCTTTCTCCAGCAGAGTGCGCTGTAGGTCTCCTGGGCTGGAGCCCTCCAGCACACCTGAGACGCATCTACTCATCAGGAGACCTTCCCTTCTTAAGCAGCTGCCAGACCTTTCTTCGACGCCGCAGTGTTGACCTTAGTTTGGTTAGCAACCTGAGCCTCTGTTACCTGAAAGAATCTAAGTTGTCTCTAAGTGAGAAAACTGGTTCTAACCTTCCTCTGTCTTTGCTCACAGGAAACCTGTCTCAAGCCTGAAGCTTTGGGTGAGCTTAACCTACCTTCCAGCCCTGGTGAGCCAAACCTGAAGATTCCTATTTTGGATTTCCCCTGCTGCTCTCTGTGAAGAGCTGGAAACTCTGATCAAGGTCTGCCATTCAAAGTCAGAAGTTAGACGCTGCAGCTGCTTGAGTACTCTGCTGAACCAACAGTCTCTGGACCCAACGGTTCCCTCTCTCACAAGAGAAGCCTGGACCCCGTCAAGGTAGAATCAGAATAATCTAAAAGGACTCTTTAATCATCTGCCTGCCCAGCTAATCAAACTATCATCTCTGCAGACTTCAGTGAACCCAACCTGGACCTGTTCCAGATCCAGTTCATGCCTTTTGTGTCAAACATCTTAATAAACTCTGTTAAACTTTTACCCAGCCTCCTTTGTGTTCTGCATGTGGGTTTGATATTAAACCAATCATGACAATAAGAGTCACATATGGTGCTCTAAAACCAATTAAAATAAAAGGATTCATAAATCAACAGCATGCACCTCCATATTTCACTAACATATGTCTCCTAATCTAGTCAAAAGACTAATAGGAGGTTCACATGGCAAGGACATCATGAACATTTCTGGTTTGGTCTTCCCCTTTCAAAAGGCCCTCAGCCGCAATTATCAAGGAGATCGTCCTGCAGTGTATGGTGGGTTAGGGGGTCATGGGCACCTTATATGCATATACAAAATGCATTTGACCATTTTAAATAAGGTTATACACACCAACTGTCATTCTTGAGAGTTTTTAAATGGAGCCTTTTAGAATATAAGCTCTAGGTTCGGTAGGCCGACATAAATACACCAGGTGCCATCTGCCAGCAGGTAGTCTTCTGGGGCCATATTTATCAAACTAAGGGTGCATTTTTACCCCTAGGTGCTGAGAATTTGGGGAATTTAGTCCAACTCTCAAACATAAGAATAAAAACTAATTATCATCTTTTTAAAGTCTAATAATCAATCCTACTCCTCCAAAAATTTATCAGACCTCCAGAGGGTTCTTAAATGGGAAGGAGTTCCCACTATAGGATGATACTGAGGTGAGAGATGCACACGGAAAAATTATTTTTGGCTTTGACGAAACACAGCCTTCAAAAGAGCAGGTATAATTTGTGTTAAGGACTAAAGAAGGGACATTATCACCAGTAATATCATGTTGGAATTAGAAGCTGTTACAATGCTCTAACAGAAAATTAAATATGAACAGCATTTCCATTACAATTTTTTTTACAAAATGGCCACAGGATTATCTTGTAACAATGCATTAATAGATATTGGACATGATATTACCAAGTCGTGGCCATGTGTCACAAATGCATAAAGAGACATAAATAACACATGGCCAGTCGGTACTAATGCATAAACTTACAGCATGTCTGCATGTTGTACACAGTTAAATCCTCCAAGACCGTTTTAACCATGGTTCAAAGAAGAGAAACAATGATGCCAAGCACCAGGCTCTTTTTAAAGAGTCCAGTGGTGTCATTCTTACTTAATCATGACAGATTGATCTCCAGCCCTGTCCTCGTCACCTACCACATGTGTGTTAATAGAGCAATCACTGAAACGATGTTAGCTGGTCCTTTTAAGGCAGGGCTGCAATGACATTCAAATGTGTTTTGTGGGATAAAGTTCATTTTCTAGGCAAATATTGACTTTGCAATTAATTGCTGTTACCCTGATCACTCTTTATAACATTCTGAATTATATGCAAATTGCAGTTATAAAAACTGAAGCAGTAGACTTTGTAAATATTAACATTTGAATCATTCTCAAAGCTTTTGGCCATGACTGTAAAGAGGAGTGATTGTTTTTTAAAGAACGTTATTTCCATCCCAGGTGACACATGAGAATGATTTTGGTTTATTTTACATTAAATCTATTACTTATTGCTCCTTTCAACAAGGAGGAAAGATGAGTTTCTCAAACCACAAGGACTCCCAGGGTGTTTTAGAAAATGTCAAAAGCATGTTCTTTTTAGCATCTCAGCTGGAGAAGGAGTTAAGGCAGCTTGAAGCGTGGGCCCAAAAATGGGGAAGCCTGTAGAGCACTGTCAAATGGAATAATTGGAACATCTTGAAGAATGCCATCTAGTTCAGCTTAATACATCAGAGGTCTTTATGTGTGCCATAGTGTCACTATTTCCAGACTCAGCACTATTGGTTTAATTGTGTTCATTCCTCGTCTCTGTTACTGTACCATGACCAAATCCGGTGTCTCTATGGTGCGCCTGTCATATCAGTTGACTCAAATGTACACACTCACATACAAACACAGCTAGTCGCCTCGTGGTATGCGTTTAAAACTGATGAGTATGCTTAATTCCCCAGCCAAAAGCAACTTAGCAGTTGAAAATATTTTCCTCTCTTCTTTTACAGTTGGGCAAACGTATTTCAAGGATATGTCAGCATAAATCTTTAGTATTTCCAACAGACTTTCTCACTGATATGTATGTAAAAAGTTAAACACAGATTTAAGAATCACGACTCTCTTCTAAGGAAACTTACTTCAAGGAGGTTTTCTCTGACTGGATAAAAACATAATTTCAATCTATATCCCCCATACATCTTTGCCTAATTCCATTGTGATTAATGATTGTTTTTAATGATGAAGTGATTGGGTTTGCGTTATTAATACTAACACTAACTCCTCTGCATGACTGCTCCCTTAGTATATCAACTTATAGAGTACATGAGCATATATTTATACAAAAAGAATGTAAGTTGTTTCCTTTGTTGTTGTTTTTTTTGTTTTTTTATCTAACTGGAGATGAACAAAATGAATGTAAATTTTATGTACCCTGGACAGTATAGATGGGAATTGTGTGGAATGAAAAATGAAGAGGGAGATCAAGTTGACACCTGAGTTTCCTACTTTTCTTGCAGTAGATTTCCAATAAAGTGCCACATACTGAGAAATGCTGCAGTCACCAAACACTTAAAATTAATTTTCTTCATTCATTCATATTTTTTTTTTTAAGCTGACTAATGATGCTGAAAGGAAAACTGAAGGAGCCTGCTTTGGAATGTAAAACATCTTTCACAGATGACTTAGAAAGATTTATTTTTTTCATTTTGTATACACAAGTGTAGACAAAATAGATTTTGTTTAGAACAGCTCTCTTGACTATTTCACTTTTTAAAGTGCATCCTTGATAAGGTAAGCAGCAGTTGTTGTTGAGCTGCTACAACTGCCTCCAGCTCCTGAAGGACTCGCTTCTCCTGGCTCAGGGAAGGAAGAGGGCAATGATGACAATGCTGTGAGGGTGGTAGCCCCCTGGGCTGAAGAGGCTGACGTGGTTGAAGCAGCAGTGGTGCAGGTTTAGAAGACGATGCCGGAGAAGGTATTGAAGCCGAAGGGGGCGGGAGGAGCCGGCTGGGGATGTTTCAGCCTTTGGCAGGGAAGCATCTGGAGTGCTCTCCTCACTTTCACCTGCAGAGGACTTTCCATTTATGCAGTGCTCTTTGTTCTCTATCGGCGTGGTACAGCATCAGCCCCCCCAGGCCAACATCACCGTCTGGTACTGCTGGATGCAGCCAAGACCCCTTAAGAATGATGACGCAGCAGTTACATATCTCCTTTTTTGAAGAGAGTTTGAGTCGGAAATTATCCATTTTATTTTCCAACGAGCGGATGTTGGAGAGCAAGACTTATGGAAGCAGTGGTCTGTGGGGATCTCTCTTTAGCTTTGCAGTTAGCCCCCCTCTGCAGCCTCGCTTTCTCCGTCTCGTGCATCTGTTCCTCCGTCAGTTATTTTCCTCTGTTGTTTTGTTGATATCTGTCTGTAGCACTCCGCAGCTCTTTAAACAATCAAAAATGTCAGTAATTAAAACATTTTCGGACCGTAGCTCCAGCAGCTGTTGGCGATCATAGATGCAGGTTTGATGTCTGGCTTGTATCGTCTTAAGTGGCATATTTTGTGAACTTCGTCAAGAGGAGCTGCTCTTGGATGTTGCCTTGGATTGCCGCCATGGTAACGCTTAATTTAATCTCTCTATCAAATACAGATACTGTATATTTGATAGGGGGACTAATTTGACTGAATTGGTTTTTGTCTCAGGGATGATAAAATTATATTTGCTAAGTGATTATTTTTTGCAACTTGTTAATCATGAAACTAACCTATACAGTAAGCCATGCAAAAAGAGTTATGATGATGCATTGTCTTGTCATTGGTATCAGTATTTTAAAAAAGTATTTTCAAAATCAGTGGATTCTTATAACACACTGTGCTAAAGTTCCTGTTAACTGATGACAGGAAACTGACTGGAATTTGTCCTGGCTCTAAGAGTGAAATGAGGTTGAACCTATCTGCCTGGTGCTGGTAGTGATCAGATTTGAAAAATGCTGCATTACTTTATTGTTTCCTAACAAAAGCCATGGTCACAGTCTGGAAACTTAAGTAGCGCTATTCATTACACTAAGGGGAAAAAAAAGTTTAACAATCTATTGCATATTTTGCGATGGCCTAAAAGGGTGGTTGTCCAGGGAAAGATCAACAGAACATGAGCACAGAAGTACATAAGCACCCTTATGATGAAATACAAATAATCCCCAAACTGCACCTTGAAAATGTTTTATATTATAAATATTTTTCTTCATCTGCAGGCAATATGGAGTTATTCTTCAAATATATTAAGAACAAATCCGAGCTTTACAGAATTGGTTTCCATTCATTGCTAGCCATGCAGCTCAATCCAAACCCTAAATAACAAAGAACAATGGAAAACAGGTATTGCAGTAGTGAAGCACAACAGGACTGGCCTCTTTACTCAAGATTAATAAGTAATAGAGATGGGTTCTCAGGAGTTTATATTTAGCAGTCCAGTAGATGATAACAGCTGTTACAGCTGTAAAAGGAGGGTAAAGATTAGACTATACTCCATGCATTATACATATAAAATTATGTATGGTGATTTATGTTTAAAGGCAGATGAGCAAATACTGTAATTTGCCCTAACAGTGCAGTGGTACATTTAAACAGTCTTAGTTTTATATTTTTTTTAGTATTAAAGTCAGCCTAAATGAAGGAGGGTTAGTTTCATATAATTCAATGTGTCCCTTCATACCAGGTTTAAAATCCAAAGCTATACTAACTAAAATAGCAGAAATGTTTGCAGGAAATTTAATGACTCGTGAACAAACCAGAAAACAATCAGTGGTCATGTTTTATTTCTAGGCTTATAAAGTGCTGGTTTCATCTGAATCTACGTCTGTGTAAAACGCCTCTATTCACTCCCCCAAATAGGCCAGACATCTGAAAATTACAGGTTTTGAGCTCTTCTGGACATGAATGACTGGTATTATGGTAATAGCAGTGAATAAACAGGGCAATGGGTTGAGAAATGGTGCATGGTAATGGTCTGAGGGGCAGGATTACTTCAAAGACATCTTTTTCCCTATTTTTACCACAATCAGGAGCTCGAATTGAGACACCTATAGAAAAGCCATTTGTACAATCAGTCCAGCACATTCCTAGTCTCTATCCCAACTGCATATAGGCAAAACCAAATTATGGATCAAGTCAATTCCTACCCTTAGCAGAATGACTGTTTTCTAGTCTGGTCTGCCAGGGATTAGTAAAAGCAAAGCAGCACTCATTCTACCTTAAGCTATTTCAAATAGTAAATTGTTAAGTTTCTCTGCATTCGTGTATCTAAAAGAAAGTAATATATTTAATTGTTTTTCGACTTCACAATCACAACCAGTTGGCAATCAGATTCAATCCGAACCAATAAAACCCATTGAAGTTTGTGGTTATACGATTGCCACAAAGTGAAAAGTTCCAGTTGGTGTTTGAGTTGAAATGACTGACTGGATGTGCTCTCTTCATCCTCTGACATGGGAGTTGGCTCAGAGCTTGTCTGCCTGGCTGTGTGTTTCCTGGACGGGGCCGCCTTTTACAGTTGCCTTTTGTATCTCTGCTTCTGTCTCCTTGAATCCCAGTTGGCTTTGGCAGATGGCCACAAACACTGAGCCTGGTTCTACTGGAGGTTTCTTCCTGTTAAAAAGGAGTTTTTCCTCTCCACTATTGCTACAAGCATGCTTAGTGTGAGGGATTGCATTCGAGTCAATGAGTCGATGCAATAACTGCTTTTCCTTTGATAGAGAATTTGACTCAATTTGAATGTATGATCTGGTGAACTGTAAAGTGCCTTGAGATGACATGTGTTGTGAATTGGCGCTATAGAAATGAACTGAATTGAATTGAATACCTTTGGACAACCCTTTGCAGGCTTTTTAATGTAGACTGTGGAAGTGGCAATTTTTCTCAATATTTTCTAATAAAACCCTCATGTTCTAGTGCACTGAGGCCAAATTTAAGGATTATTTAAACTAGGGACAAATATAAACAAGCCATAACTACAAAGATCTTTTATTAAAAAAAAATAAGGAAAGAAAGAAAAAACAATTGATAAATGATATAACAATGGTTGAGCAAATGGTTTCCTGAAAAATCAAAGAAAGAGGTTTCATCTGTTTGTTATTGCTTTGAGGTTCCACTTTTTGGCTGGAGTCAAGAGGTTTTGGCAGACTAAGGTTTTAGCCTTAGACATCCAAAGGCAGCTGAAGGGTCCAGCATAAGCCCCCCTGATGAGAAAAGAGTCCAGGTGAGGATTATACCTGGAGCAATAACTTGGAACACAGAGTTTAGCTGGACTCAGGTATTGGGGATAGCTGTGCTTTGTTTGTCAGAGCTGGATTAAAACTTTCTGTTTTGCTAGAGGGAAGAAGCTTTTACAATATCATGAAAGGGGCATAGTCATATCATGCCTATCTAAAAAGACCAAAAAAAAAATGATCATGATCAAATTAGGTAATTTACATTTCAGTCTGACAGTTTATAGATAGTCATATTTGAGCATAAATAGAATTTATGTGTAACTTGTTAAGCTGAATTTGTGGCTAACAGCAATAGATTCGGGCAGTTGTATTTCCTGATTTGTGGTTGTGTTAAGAAAAGAAAAACGCTACAAAACATTACAATACCACATAGTTACAATGCAAAATTATTTTAGCAACAACAGCTTTGGATCAGTTGAGCAAATCTAAAATATAAGATATTTTTGAATCACAGAAAACTTTGCACTTGCACTCAACTATTTTGGAGAAGTATAACTTTTTGTAATTCTAAAGCTAGAAAAAAAAATCCTTGGGTCTGGATTGTAGGAGCTGTGACAGAAAACTAATTCCCCATTCTGTTTATTTAAATCAATATATATATATTATGTTCTCTGTATTTTGACTGAAGAGACAAAGTGACTCGAAATTTCCCACAATGCATCTTGAAAAATAGTTATCATCCTTGGTCACTAGGCAAGCAAATATATCCCAGATTGCTTTGCAAGGAGAGCTCTCCTCACAAAACATCATGGGATTTGTTGTGGAGGTTCAGGAACCATGCGGTGAGGCAGAGTTATGTGACCAACATGACGCGGAAGGTATTGATCATCATCCGGAACGGTCAGTTAACTGAGTTCACTATAAAATCCACTATTTAGTCCCCACTGTATATGGTGATTGAGGGATTTTAGGGGTTAGGGTGGACGAATTATTATTCAAGTTTATTTTTTGTTTTCCTTTAAAGAGGCATTGCTGGGTTTTCCAATGATGCTGCTACCCATGATTAAAATACAGAACTGCAGCAATCTTCTCCTCATTGTAGTAGTTCGAGCTTGTATTTGACGAGGTTTTATTTTCATTTTTTTACCTAACCTAGAGCAACCATTGGTGTCTGAGTTGAGCTGAATACCGGTCACTTTGGAATCTCCACAAAATCCATTTTTTATGTATGCTTCAATTGTTTGTCATGTTTGACCAATTTACGCGGTTGATGTCATGCCTGCAGAACACCAAAAGAACTTCTCACCCGAAGTAAATTCAGGAAAATAAGCTAAAAGCTTATAGATGGATTTGTGCTGAACTACTGAGGTGTGAGTCTGTTTATTAAACAATGTTTTAGCCGTAAAGGGTCAAATTAAATTGGCTATTCAAAAATACATTTTTAGTAAAAATGTACATAAAATCATAATGAAGCAGAACTATTCTGGAGCAGTTTTTGAACTGTGTTTACCTCCAGAACCAATCATATGTGAGTTTCCATGGTTGCCCAAACAAACTGCAACATTTGTTATTCAATGTTGGCATACCAGAAATAGTCTAAACACTCAACAAGCCTTCAATGCTTCAAAGGCATTCAAACAACAAGTTTCTGTTGCTGAAATATCTTAACTTGTCATTTTAAATTTAGCCGCCCTGTGTCACCATATAGGAAGACGCTGTGCTGCATCATAACTGTACTACCTCAGAGTATATGAGGAGCTGAAGGTTGGAGTTGGAAGAGAGAAGCTGACCAGGTTAGAGCTTTATGTTTCTGTAGGTTACTGTATGTTACAAAATCAGTTGACCCAAAAGTAAAAAATTATATTTTTTAATCTGAGGATCCCAAACAGACAGTTTTGAACTCAAAAGCAGTACATCGGGAAAACAATGCCTTTAACTTGTAAACAGCCCTGTAAGATATCCATGTATTTTATACAGTTGGGTATTGAACTTTCATAAGAAATGTAACAGAAATATCAACTGTAAAACAACTTAATTGATTTAATTTAGCTAAAAGAGAAGTGTTTAAAAAGCTTAAAACTATTGGATTAGCAAATAAGCAATGTTGTTAGAAGACTCAAGTTTGTCTTGTAACTATGCACTCTGAGGTTATGGCTGAAGTATGTAAAAGTAATCTCCAAAACTCAATATTAGAACATTTAAATACAGGGTTATCAAGTTTCCATTACTAAAGCAAGTAGAGTAGTTAATAAATGCAAAAGATCCAATGACTGCAGCTGACATCAGACTCCAGATTAGCCTTAAAACACTTGTGTGTTTATAAAGTTGTCTTGTATGAATCTGTGCATTAAAATTGAAATGTATTAAAACAAATGTCAATGTTCAGATTCACAAACATGTTTTAGAACAATAAATGAAAGCAGTTGCATATATTTTTAGATAATATCAATACAATTATTTGATACATTCTACATTTTTTTTTTGTTTAACAAAATTAGACCAGGACCTGTCCAGGGTGTACCCCGCCTCTTGCCCATTGACTGCTGGAGATAGGCACCAGCACCCCTCGCGACCCCAATTGGGAGAAGCGTGTCAGATAATGGATGGATGGATGGAAAATTTGACCAGGGAGGGGTATTTTTGCTCCCTTTTACATCACAAGAAAAACTTTAACTAAGTCAAGATTGTTTACTAGGTTGAAAAAGGGCAAATAAGCAAACATCCCATGTAAATGTCAGTTAAGTAAGAATGTAACACAAATAGTATAGGTTACTGATACACACAACATAAAGAGATACATAAAAATATGCTGTCTCTATATATTTAAATACATATCTGGTCACAGGAGATTATGTGTATCAATGAATAAATCTACAAAGACAACGCAAAAAAAAGAAAAGAAATGGATGTTAAGACAGGGAAGAAAAAGAGTAAGACAAAAAAAGCACCTCTAGGCTCAGCTCTGTGTGTCACAACCAGTGACTGATTTGTATTCCACAAATCAGTCTGTCGCTTATTTAAATAAGCCCAAGAACCGGTGTTTCTTCAGCACACAAAAATACATTGCTCACTCTTTGCCCTTGGGTTTTCAGACTAAAGACAAGAATAACACAAAAGATGCTTAATGTCAAATTTCACACAACAGTAAGTTGCTCTCTAAGCAGCTCAATGAATCATGTATGACTGTGCTGCTTAAAAACTTCATCCCTCTGAAAGCAGCTGTGTTTCATGTTTTAGCTTTAAAGTTCTGTTTTATTTGGCATTTCAACTCGAAGGTTTTGTGAATAAGTTTACAAAGTCAAAGTTGCAGAAAAAAGTATTGTTTTGTTAAACATGTTATACATAATTTTTCTTTCTTCTTCATATCAACTGAATGGTAGCAAAACCTATCTAGGTGAACTAACATATAGACCGTATACAGCCACAGGCATAAGATCCCTTCCCTAGTTAAAGTTTTAATTATAAAAAATGCATTACACTGTTTCTTACTGTATCTTCACATTTGAAGCACACTTTGGCAAGAGCCTTAGTAGCTTAAAGTTAAAGACCCCAAAAAGTAGTCTTTAAGAATCTAATAATATTTATAACCCAATAGAGCAAAGGAAATACACATTCAGGGTAAAGGTGTCCAAAGATCATGCGTGTATCCCATTTCAGGGGCTGCATTCGTTGAAAACCGTATGTGTAGACCCATTATTTCTTAGTGCCGTGCCAATGGCTGTCTCAGTCCACAAATTCTCTTAAGTACTCTTCATGAGCTTGCCAACACTTTTTATCAAATCGTAGTGAATGGTAAATGTAGTTTGCGTTTAACTACCTTATAAGTTTGTCTAAAGTTCTTCCAAAACACTTTCTTTTTTTATTATTGATGCTAATGTGAACATTTGTTCTTTAATAAGTTAATGTGTGTCAAATATATATAAGACGCAGCATGGTAACGCCGAAAACATTCCACCACTAATATACACTCACCGGCCACTTTATTAGGTACACCTGTCCAACTGCTCGTTAACACTTAATTTCTAAGCAGCCAACCACATGGCGGCAACTCAGTGCATTTAGGCATGTAGACATGGTCAAAACAATCTCCTGCAGTTCAAACCGAGCATCAGTATAAGGAAGAAAGGTGATTTGAGTGACTTTGAACGTGGCATGATTGTTGGTGCCAGAAGGGCTGGTCTGAGTTTTTCAGAAACTGCTGATCTACTGGGATTTTCACGCACAACCATCTCTAGGGTTTACAGAGAATGGTCTGAAAAAGAAAAAACATCCAGTGAGCGGCAGTTCTGTGGGCGGAAATGCCTTGTTGATGCCAGAGGTCAGAGGAGAATGGCCAGACTGGTTCGAGCTGATAGAAGGGCAAAGGTGACTCAAATAACCACCCTTTACAACCAAGGTGGGCAGAAGAGCATCTCTGAATGCACAGTCAAACTTTGAGGCAGATGGGCTACAGCAGCAGAAGACCACACCGGGTGCCACTCCTTTCAGCTAAGAACAGGAAACTGAGGCTACAATTTGCACAAGCTCATCGAAATTGGACAATAGAAGATTGGAAAAACGTTGCCTGGTCTGATGAGTCTCGATTTCTGCTGCGACATTCGGATGGTAGGGTCAGAATTTGGTGTCTACAACATGAAAGCATGGATCCATCCTGCCTTGTATCAATGGTTCAGGCTGGTGGTGGTGGTGTCATGGTGTGGGGAATATTTTCTTGGCACTCTTTGGGCCCCTTGGTACCAATTGAGCATCGTTGCAACGCCACAGCCTACCTGAGTATTGTTGCTGACCATGTCCATCCCTTTATGACCACAATGTACCCTACTTCTGATGGCTACTTTCAGCAGGATAATGCGCCATGTCATAAAGCTGGAATCATCTCAGACTGGTTTCTTGAACATGACAATGAGTTCACTGTACTCAAATGGCCTCCACAGTCACCAGATCTCAATCCAATAGAGCATCTTTGGGATGTGGTGGAACGGGAGATTCGCATCATGGATGTGCAGCCGACAAATCTGCGGCAACTGTGTGATGCCATCATGTCAATATGGACCAAATTCCCTGAGGAATGCTTCCAGCACCTTTTTTAATCTATGCCACGAAGAATTGAGGCAGTTCTGAAGGCAAAAGGGGGTCCAACCCCTTACTAGCATGGGGTACCTAATAAAGTGGCAGGTGAGTGTATATCCTAATGATTAATATCAGATCAAGATTGTTATTTAAGACTTAGGTCTGTGCCTCATGTTGTCAGAGATGCAACTGAAGGTAAGCTGAGATGAGAGCACTGGACTACTGTTGGATCAGATACTGTCCTAATTCACAGCCTATCACTTGTGACAATGTTGTTTATGAGGACTTCAAAGGACCCAGCCTATGTGGGCCAGGTCCTTTTAAAGATATAGCCCCTGAATTGGGACACACTCCATGTTGATGTTGTAATTAATTTGATGTTCTAAGTGGAAAAAGCAGATATAATTGCTCTTGAAAATGGGAATAATTTTGCATCCCTGGTTTAAGAGTTATTTTGGCTTGTCCTTGAAACGACATCGGGGAAACTTTTTTCTTGAAGTAAGCTATTTCAGGGAAACTATTAAGTGACATGAATTTTAGGTGCGTATATACAGTATATGATATTGACAGATGTGTCAGTGGTATGGACGTTTGAGAATTTCCCGAAGTCATGTTCACACTTAGTTTGATGCAGGGCATGGTATTGGTGCCAAAATGAAGACTATTGCACACCCAGCTCTGCCTTCTTCCTTACTCAGGAGGCTAGATGTATTCTGATACCAGCTACTGATCTGATCAATGACAGTATGACACTGGGAACTGAGCGGACGTGATGTGAAATGAGATGCCAGAGCTAGTAACTGAAAGGGAACAAACTAACTTGAATCAGCACTGGAGAGGCTGTTAACTAGCATACCTAAGCTGGTCACTCGCTGGATTACCACATTCATCTGCTGTCCATTAACACAGATGGGATGGTGTTAGCTTTAGATAGGCTGGTGTTAGCACTCAGTGGCATGCTTTGGCTGGTCTTCCACAATAATGGATACACAGAGCTGAAGTTGACGACTGTTTCGGGCATGGGCATAGGTTTGCATAGGGACCATAGGGACATGTCCCTACCAAAATTTTGAACCGACCTAATTGTCCCTACCAATAATTGGATGTGAGTAACATGTTTATAATTTACAGCAGTAGTTTTTGCAGCAGTGGCTTCTTTTCCTCTCGCAACTCCTCTGTTTGGTCTCTCCTGTCCCTTTCACGTAGCAGCGCATGGAACTGTGCTGCGCAGTTTAACTCCACTCTCATTGGTTGTTCTGCCTTAAGTTCCGCCTTCTCTCTCTCTGATTGGCTGTTTTCTAGTCCGCGCGTGCTTGGAGCACAAAATTGAAAATTTATTCACACTAGAATGCCGCGGTAACTACAATTAATATTAGGCTACAAAACAAGTCCCAATTTTAAAAAAATGAATATCATGTACACTAAAAAAACAAAAAACCTTTTTTTTCTTTTATAAAACGAAATATTCTGAGTCAGCCAGGAGTTCTGAAGACTGCTGGAAAAATGGGCAAATAAAGGCTGTGAGCCATCAACATTTCTGATTCTTAGCCACAGCCAACTAAAAAAGGAAACGTGAGGGTTTCCTTTTTACCGATATTTAGTTGCTATTACTGTTTTAATTTTTTGATGACTCTTTGAGAAAGTTCAGGTATAATTATTAGCAGGTGTTATTTCTCTTATGGAGTATAACAACAAGAAATGGTGTCTGAACATCTGCTATTTTTCGTTTAAAAAGCATAATTAGGGTTCCACATAATAATAGTAATTTAATTGACTATTTATACTTTTAGAAATAGGATAAAGACAAGAACAAACAGAGGAAGAATATTAATATTGATTTTATCTTACATAGATTTCCACACAGTCTATAAGTAAATTAGTACAAACATTAATGTCTGGTAAAAATGCTTGAATCAGGCTGTTTATTTTGGATATTATTAAATTACAGATAAGGTAGTGTTATATTGTCTTTTATAATTGTTAAAAGTGATTTTATATTTGAATACACTTAGGCTCATTCTTAGTGTTGTGTTCGTTGATGATGCCACTAAAAAAGAAAATAGACATAATGAGCTGTTTAAACAGTCTGACAGTAAGCAATATAGGACAATGATAAAAGGTTGTGTTACATTTAATCCTTTACTATTAAAAATATACTTATACATTATATGATTATAGGAAACACAGATATCCAATAATAATGATACAGAGCAGCTTGTAGGTGAAGCAGCTGGCCCTTCAGTGCTTCAGGTGATGTCTAAATAAACCAGGTGAAACTAAAATTGTATTTTTACAATTTTGGTATAATTACTGATCTAAGTGGGTTGTTCTTAAGGGGAAAGGCACATTTTACATTTATATTATGTTTTAGAGTCTCTATTCTCCAGTTAATGATGAATCACTTTCTAAATTAGTTGACGATTATTGAAATAATCAATACAATTCATTTTTTCAGCCCCAGATAAAATACATGAAATGGGCTACACAGAGTAACTACAGCCCAGATGTTCAACTTTTATGGTGAAGTTAATATTTTAATGAATGTATAATGAATGTAATATTTTTGCTTGATACAGAGAGAGCATAGTAGGTAAAAATATAAGAGTGGGGTTTAACTCTGCACAATTCTATATCTTCAAAAGAAAATACTGTATTTACCTTCTCTCTTAGTCGTTCAAATGAAACCATTTTCAAAGTGGAGAACAGTCCTAATTCCACATTCATCAGAGCCGGTGATACTTCAAACATTGATAAACAGCATCTAATGAGTGTAGTGTTTATAAAATTTTTATTAATGTAGCAAAATTATGCTTTTCTCTTTTAACAATGAAGTATTGTTAAAAAGTATGGATGCTTGCATCAAGCATAAAAAAGGGCATGCATATTGCATAGCACCAATGACACCCGACCAATAGTGTCCCTACCAAAGTTCAAATCAAACCTACACCCTTGGTTTCGGGCAAATTTCAAAGTAACATTTTTATTGTGACTGCATAACCTGTTAACCCTAAGTGAGAACATTTAAAGGCTCAAAAATCTTTGCAGGTGTTATTTAAAAATTAGCAGACTGGTCTATGACACAATGAGATTCCAATAGAAATTTTCTCAGAGTTTTAATATTCTAAAATACTGAGTATTGGGTTTTCATTATCTGTAAGCCACAATCATCAAACCCAATTTATAAGTTTCACTATATGTGATAACTGGCAAAATATGCACTTAAATGTCCATATGTTTGTGAGATAAACCTGTATTTGTTGCAGACTTCCAGCACTCTTTGTCTCTCCACAACAGTTCAGAACTACTTAATCAAGAAATAACATACCATGAATCACTGCTGTAGATGACTGAGGATATATGCGTTTATTAACTGCCAGGAACCTTTTTTGGTTTCATGTCTTGTTTGCTTTGTTCGCTCATGCATTCTCTTGTCATATACGTCTTAGCACTTTGAGACAAAAATACCACAGAATATGACAGTTCTATTTCACTCTTCAGTTCCTGAAAAGCTAATGTGCTCCACTGCTAATAGCTTGTGACTGAATGAGTTGCTAATTAGTCAAACTTTTTCTTGAGCTCTGTGGAAATTTGGTGCAAAAATTTAGTAAATTGGGGAATAGGAGAAATGGGAAATACCAGCTGCTTCAGATGTTATCTCCCAATAAATTGCTGTTATAAGTTACTGTTATTAGCAGTTATCAGTCCTATGGAATGGCTCCAGATTGTGTCTCTTACCTATTAGTAGGCTCAGATTATGACTGAATGAATCCTAACCCTAGGGAAATTCCCCTTTTGCCTGGGCAATTAATTAATCTATCTATGTGTAAGCTCAAAATATTTTTGGTAATTCTTCATGTATTGTATAAAAAAAATCATCTGCATGTCACTCATATTAAACAAATCATAAACAAAAAATCTTATACCCTGTCAACTGAGTTGTTTTCAATGCTGACAATTAGTTTGTATAGATTGAAACATGTGGCATTCATTCAAAGTAGGTGAGTTGTAACTGAAGTAGATAAAAAGTTAAAGTATATTTTGCAGACGCACCATTGTTGTTTTGGAAGATAAACACTCCCGCCTGCGCCGCTGAAGTTTTCACGAGTTCTCGAATAGGCTCCCCCTTGTGTTTGATGGGGAACTGCTATGCGTCCTTAGAATTTCCAGACGGATGGTTCAGAAGCATGCCAGCAAAACTGGTTCATGACCAGACCCAAGCGACATTTGATGTGTGCAGTTGCAGAAGCGGAGATAAATGCAGATTCAAAGATGCAAAATAAAAGTTTAGCAAGGTGGTTAAAGAGGCTAAACGACTGTACTCTGAGAAGCTGCAAAACCATCTTTCTGCCAACGACTCTGCCTCTGTCTGGAAAGGTCTTAGGCAGATAACAAACTACAAGCCTAAAGCCCCCAACTCCATGAACGACCGACAGTTAGCCAACGACCTGAACAACTTCTACTGTTGTTTCGACAGACAAAGGGACAGTCATGCATCCACCCCCCACAACACCACCCAACAGATCACCTCCACCTCCTCCTCCTCAGTGACAACTCTTTCCATAAAAGAGAGAGATGTAAACAAAATCTTCAAAAAACAGAACCCTGCTGGACCAGATTCTATCACTCCATCCACTTTGAAGCTCTGTGCTGACCAGCTGTCTCCAGTGTTCACAGACATTTTTAACACCTCACTGGTGACATGTCCCTGTCCCCAAGAAGCCAAGGACCACAGGACTTAATGACTTTAGACCCGTCGCCCTGACCTCTGTGGTCATGAAGTCCTTTGAGCGTCTTGTGCTGTCACACCTGAAAGAAATCACGGATCCCCTCCTGGACCCCTTTCAGTTTGCCTACAGAACCAACAGGTCTATAGATGACGCTGTCAACCTTGCCCTTCACCACATTCTCCAGCACCTGGACTCCGCAGGAACCTACGCCAGGATCCTGTTTGTGGACTTCAGCTCGGCCTTCAACACAATCATCCCAGCTCTGCTCCAGGAGAAGCTCTCCCAGCTGAATGTGCCTGACTCCACCTGCAGGTGGATCACAGACTTCCTGTCGGACAGGAAGCAGCACGTAAAGCTGGGAACACAGTTCTCTGACTCACAGCTCATCAGCACTGGTTCCCCCCAGGGCTGTGTTCTTTCTCCTCTGCTCTTCTCCCTGCACACCAACAGCTGCACCTCCAGTCATTAGTCTGTCAAGCTCCTGAAGTTCGCGGACGACACCACTCTCATCGGACTGATCTCCGATGGTGACGAGTCCGCCTACAGGTGGGAGGCTGACCATCTGGTGACCTGGTGCAGGGAGAACAACCTGGAGCTCAACGCTCTAAAAACAGTGGAGTTGGTTGTGGACTTCAGAAAGAACGCAGCCCCAGCTACCCCCATCACCCTCTGTGACTCCACCATTGACACTGTGGAGTCTTTCCGCTTCCTGGGAACTATCATCTCCCAGGACCTAAAGTGGGAGCTGAACATCGACTCCCTCACCAAGAAAGCCCAGCAGAGGATGTACTTCCTGCGGCAGCTGAAGAAATTCAACCTGCCCAGGACAATGATGGTGCAGTTCTACTCCTCCATCATTGAGTCCATCCTCACTTCCTCCATCACCATCTGGTACGCTGGTGCCACCGCTAAGGACAAGAGTAGACTGCAGCGTGTCATCCGGTCTGCAGAGAAGGTGATTGGCTGCAATCTCCCATCTCTCCAGGAGCTGCACGCCTCCAGGACTCTGAGGCGTGCAGGGAAGATTGTGGCTGATCCCTCGCACCCCAGTCACAAACTATTTCAGTCACTACCCTCTGGCAGGAGGCTGCGGTCCAACAGGCACAGAACCTCCCGTCACAAAAACAGTTTTTTCCCATCTGCTATTGGCCTTATCAACAAGGCCAAGACCCGCCCGTGACACTGGACAATGTTTCTCTCCCCCATTCAGGATTTCTGCATTACATTAACGCACAGTCTACTGTTTGTATATAGCTTCTGTGTGTATATATATATATATATATATATATATATATATATATATATATATATATATATATATATATATATATATATATATATATATTCTATCTTATTTTGTTATTTTGTTTTGTTTTTTGTCTGCACCAACAACACCAAGTCAAATTCCTTGTAAGTGCAAACCTACTTGGCAATAAACTTGATTCTGATTCTGATAATCTGCTCTTTATACTCAAGTTGTTTTCTTTTCCCAGTTAAAAAAAATTGAGCAACGTTAGCTCCAGCTAGGTAGCCATTCTGCATAACTTAGCAGCTGACTCACTGGAGAAATCCCAGAACAGAATGTATATTCTATCCATCCAAAACAAACTAATCTCTTCTGTATCACAGCAGCACTCATACACACACAGTATGAGAAGTAACCTTTCTAATTCTGCTGAAAAATTGACGCTTTCACTCTTTTGTCAAAGAGCTTCTTGCTATGAAGAGCAGCTTTAGTGCTATGATCCATAGCAATCTTGTAACTCTCTGTCAGACTTTACTTGAGGTTTTTCACTTACTGTGCAAGTTCCCCCTCTTTTTCCACTTTCACAGGTTAATCCAAATGTGATGTTGATAGGCAGATGTGGTTGCCTCCCAAACATCAGTGGGTAGGGAGAATAGCCTGTAGTGTGAAGCTTGGTACAGTTATAAATGTGTACAAGTGGCTGTACAAACTCTTTCCACCTCACCTTATCTTGTTCTTGTAGTGTACCTAACATGGCCAGTAATGTTCTGTTAAATCTCTCCACAGGGTTTCTGCATGGATGGTATGGCGTTGTGCATGTTTTTCTTTATTCCAAGCATTATGAAAAGTTCTATTCAAAATCCCGGCCCTGGTTACTATGTAACCGCTCAGGGAACCTGTAATGGATAAGGTAATTGTTCCACAGAGTCTTGGCTACTGTTTTTGCCTTTTGGTCAGGTGTTGGGAATGCTACAGAATACTTGGTGAAATGGTCAGTTATAACTAGGATATTTTTGGTTCCCTTGCTATCGGGTTCTAACAATAAATAATCCATACAAACTAAGGTGGTCTGCTTGTCTGGATCTTTACCAGATGGGCACTCTGTTCAGGTTTTGCCTTTTGTCATATGCATCTTATGCATGTCTGTAACATGTCTGTAATTTGCTCTACCATGTGTGGCCAATAGAAACGGGCATGCACCAAGTCTGTGGTGCGGTCAACTCCCATGTGTCCAACGGCATCATGTAGAGCTTCCAGAGCAATTTCCCTGAAGCTTTTAGGTGGAATCAGTTGAAAAGATGGTTCTCCATTGATTACATGTTTTCTTTAGAGGACTTCTTCTCTCTTTATTAGTTGATCCCAGAGGCGCAACATCAGTTGTACCTCTCTGTTTTTTCTGCTGTCGCTGGTTGTACCCATTTACCCATTTAGCTCCCACATGTGATCGCTGGCTAGGCACAATGTAGGGCCCATCCAAGGCCCATCATAAACCCAACTGGGCAAACACACTTGGGGCCACCATGGAAACTGAGGACAAAATTAGTTGGGTGCCAGTTGGGGTTCCCAAATGGGCCCCTAATATTAGCCCTGCTATGCCCCATTTGGGCCCCAAATGTGTGTGTTTGCTGGGATATGTCTCCCACCTTTTAAGATGAAAATTACTCTGCCAATTGCTGGATCCCTCTGTTGTTCAAGAGACCAATCAGTAATGTGCATGAACCTGGTACAAGATCAACATGTGTGTACTCTGGGGGATAACATCCACATCATTAGCAATGCATTCAACCAGACATGGTTTCAATGCAGGTTCAGATGGTACAGGGTTTGCTTGTTCGGCCAGATGTTTCTGACTGATGCATTTACAACCTCTGATGAAACCTCTGCGTTACCAGTCTCTCTGGCAATGTGAGCTATGATTCGCTCTATGGTTTGTTCCTCTTCATGTGTGGAATCATCAGGTCCATTCTCAAAATACGGCCGTCTAGAGAGACCATGAGCATCTTTATTTTTCTTTCCTGCTCTGTACTGTATCTGAAAGTCAAATGTGGAGAGGGCAGCCAGCCACCAATGTCTAGCTGCGTCTAGTTTAGCAGTTGTTAGTACGTACGTTAGAGGGTTGTTATCTGTTACTACTCTATACTTGACTCTGTAACGATACTCAAAAAACTTATCGGTCACTGCCCACCAGAGATGGGAAGTAACGAAGTACAAATACTTCGTTACTGTACTCAAGTAGATTTTTCTGATATTTTTACTTTACTTTACTACTTATTTTTATGGCGACTTTTTACTTCTACTCCTTACATTTTTACACAAATATCTGTACTTTCTACTCCTTACATTTTAAAAAATTGGCTCGTTACTTTAGTTTTGAATCATTTAAATGGAGTTACCGTTATTATTTTTCACGTCATCAATACCAAATTCAATCTAATTGGATGGGAATCTACGTTGCATTTGACGCACCACTACAAGATGAATCGACAGATTCGGCGGTATTTATTCGCTGCACATCATTGCAGCTTGGTGGCGGTGGCGTTAGCATAGTAGTATGGACAACGAGATGATTGAAAATGAACACAACGGAGATCTAGTCCTATTGGCAGACATCCATTTAAAATATAGGCAACGGCATGAAAAAAGTGGTTTCTACTTTTACTTTTATACTTTAAGTAAATTTACAAGCCTGTACTTTATTACTTTTACTTGAGTAAAGAAGTTTAATCAGTACTTCCACTTTTACCAGAGTATCTTTTAACACAAGTATCTGTACTTTTACTCAAGTACGGAAAGTGAGTACTTTTGCCATCTCTGCTGCCCACTTAAGAGCAAGAACCTCAAGCTTATGAGTTGAACTCTTCTCACACTTTAAAAGAACCCTACTGGCAAAGGCAGTAACCCTAAGCTGGCCATCTTGCTCTGGATAAAGAGCTCTCCCCAACCCAAGCAAACTTGCATCAGTATAAAGAATATAACGCTTTGTTGCATCTGCGAATCCTAAAACTGGTGCAGTGGTGAGTTTCTAGATCAGAGTATTGAAAGCATCATCACATTCTGATTTTTAGGTCAAGTACTGAGGTATTTTGGAAGTGCTGTTTAGCAGCCTTCCTCTGTTGAAAATACCCTATGCTAAGGTCATTTAGGGGTCTTGCAATTTCAGCAAAATCTCGGATAAATCTCCTATAGTACCCTGCGTTACGGTTAAGTTAAAATTTTATTCAGGTCTAATTGAAAGAATTATAGGAACCATCAGGATATGGGAAATAGTTTACATTGTTAATTTTGTATATGACCCTTCAAACAGAGGACTCTAATCTCTCAAAAAGCAGCCAATCGCCCAGGGACCGTTTTTATAGCGTTTACAACTAATAACTTAGAATGCATGAAAATTACAACGGTAAAGCTTCTAACAATATAGACATGTTAGACATCTTTGAAACGCTTAGATTCTCCACAATTCAACCACCAATTTAATTTTATGGACACAAACAGCAAAGCACAATTACGAAGATATAGCAGCATGTCAAAATGAAACATTGCAAAGCAGCCACATCAACATACATTTGAAGCCATCAAGAAGCCGTTTTATAAATCCAGTCTTCAATTGTTTATACTCATTTCATCCATAAGGGTCCACAGATTAAAAGTAATCCAGAATATTCATATTAAAAATTTTCCATGATGAGAAAATTGCCAGATAACGTCCCGTTGTTGACATCCGAAAAGTTAGCTGGTCATAGCTAATGCTTAGCATCTTGCTGATAAGACTTATTTTCTCAAAAATGTGTCTGAGATTTTTGGAATTTTTCTTATATTGTTTTATTACCTACAAAACAAAAGTGTTTACATCTTTGTATGATTTAATTTTATTCAGGGACTGCTGATGAAGTCTCACAAGCGTTCCTTCCTTTCAGCCAGTGATGCACCGAGTACAGTGATACTACGCCTCATAGAGTCCTGCTGTTTTTGGTTAAGAACATGGTGGCTGTTTGGCATTGTAGCCAATGAAACAAGGTTTCAAACAAGGGTAGACATGGCTGAGTTGCATAAAGCAGAGTTGTGTTACCGGCTTGAGTGAAATACTGAAACTGGAACAGCATGTGCCGTTCAAAGCAGATTACACACAACGCTACGATATTTTAGAAGTTTAGAAGCTGTTTTTTTTTTATTTATTTTTTTACAATGTCTAAGATAGAAAAAGAAAAACAAAATACAGCTCAGAAAAGGTATTTGGGCTTATTTTAGCTTGAAAAGCAGCAGGTTTGGAGATGCTGGTGACACCAAGAGTTCAAAGCCCCAAAGCTCTGGAAATGTTGTAGCAAGAGGTCTGAAATGTTCATGCATTTGTGGTTGACATGATGTAAAAATAGTGTAATACAGTGAGGCATTCCTATTCTCAAGCATCTCTTTATTACTGCTGTTCAAAATATACCTATTATTATCGAGAAAAACAACTTTGAACATATTTGAACTGATGCAGATTAGGCTGTGTTTTACTCACCCAATCATTTGAGAGCTAAACTAGAAGGTGTTAGCTTTAAAATTATGTATCCCACATGTAATTTGGGTTTACAGTTCCTCAGTTATTTCCTTTTCAATGTGGGTATGCAAAATAGGCAAGGATTACTTCAAATTGGGTGGGTGTTCTAGACAGATTAGTGAGCATGTGATGAACTGCCTTTGTTTCTGTCTAATACACTGGATGGCATCAAGTCTCCAATCTGTAGAGTATAGCGGAGAGGCATTAACATATGATTAAAAGTTCACCTTAATATGACAAAGTTCTGAATAATGTAATATCTGTAATATCGTTAAAATCCCTGCCCCACCATTGCTGGTTGTTTTTCCATATCCGAATAATTTTCATTTTGAAATCTCCTTAAAGTGCCACAATAAAGAGTTTTACTCTATGTTTATTCATGTATTCACACACAGCACCTGGTAACACAATAAATGGCTTCTAGCCTGCACTTAAAATATAACACCTATTTCTCCAGGTTTTTTGTTATGCTGTGTGTAATGCTGAATTGTTTTTATGTGCATGCAGGTGAGTTTGGAAGCACCGTACACTAGGCTGTGCAACATCATGGTTATCTTAATTACTGAGAATCATTCCACATTCTACATGACTTCTCTGAATTTCACTGTCCACGTACTTTGTTCTTTGTCCTTCAGGATCAAAATATGGAGCAAATCTATTTTTGCTACCTTGCGGTCCATTGAAATGTGTCCAGGTCAAGTCCTGCAATGGCAATCATATCAAACAAAAAAAAAGAGCATTAATAACCTTAATAGCGCTGGAAGTATATAGTAACCATTATATGTCAAAATAAAATAAGGCAAAGTCAGATCAGTATCCACAAATTAAAGCATGATTTTTAAATTCTTGTCATGATTTCGGCGCTGATGGTTTGGATTTTTTCCTTTGCTCCTTGCTTTCCTGTCTAATTGGTTCTGCAGCTGATTATCGCCGATCATTTCCACCTGGTTCCTCTACTATTTAAGTTGTGTGTTTGCCTCCCATCAGCGCCAGGTTATTCTTGTGTTTTGTGATCGGACTGAACTTTGAATCAGGTCAGTGACTTTGCTCCAAGTCGTGCTAAGCTCCATATCCAGTCACTGACCTGTATTCTCCCTTTTCTGCAGAGATCCGCCCTGCAGCAGACGAGCAGTCCCGCATACCTGTCCTGTTAAATAAACCCTTTGAACTTTCCCACTGCCTGTCTCGCCTCGAATTCTGGGTCCTACATTCTGAGATCATTATAATTCTCCCAAAAAAAGAATACCATTGCATTTAATTATTGGACGCAAATTACTGCTACTTCAACATATAAGGAAGCAGATTTTTCTTCTCAATCAAAATATTTATTTTGTTCTGAAAGGCTTCATTTTTTTAAAAATCTAGTTGTAACAACTGCTAAAAGGTCACAACTTCAAGACGAAGGGAAAGTGATTTTGGAATTTATTACCAAATAATTTTGTAAGAACCTAGGCATCATTAATACAAATACACACAATGAAAACACAACATTTGGGGAGAAACAGTCTATATGTGGGATTTTGAAAATATGTTTTAATGATTTCATACAAAAGTAAGCCTCCATTAGCTCCTGTTTTGCTCCATTAACAGCTAGTAATATAATACTAATCTAGATTTAGTGAGCACAGCTGAAAACTTGTTTTAGACCAAGTGCCTCACAAACATGGCTTGATTATGCCAGTTCTATCAAGAGGAATGCAACAAAACTCAAGAAAATTATTCTGAGAATCTTATAGAAGGATATCAAATACTGTTATGCTGAGAAAAGACAAAGAAAAATTGTATGAGTTTCATACTATGTGTTTACATACTTGCCTTATTTTCATGAGGTCATTGGTCAATTTTAAGCCACTGAGTAAAATGTTGTTTGATTTGTTCTCATACTGTAAACACTTCACTTCACTGACTACATCAAAACAGACTTTCAGTGCAGCACTTTATGTTAAAACAAATTAAATAACTCCTACTTGATAAATAATACAAAGGATTTTGCATGTGACTTTTTTTTAAGAAGTCAGCTACAATCTTTATACCTTAATAAAACCAGCCCTGCTTATTTCTAACTGCAGCTTTAATTGGCTGTGACAGCTTCAAATCTCTTCACAGCAAGCTGGAGAGTAAATGCTCATATTTGCACTTTTAAACATGAATATGAATGCTGAGCTGCAGCAGGACGTTTCTAGGCCACACACGCATACAATATGTTAACCAGCAAAGCGAAAAAGTACACACAAACAAAGCTTATCTGTTTCTCTCTGAGGCCTCGCACATTGTAATGGGTCTATCTGCCCCCACCCCACCCCCCATCATGAGCAAATCCACCATGCACACACACACTCACAATACACTAAGGTATCCAGAGTAATTATCAGGCTGTTAATGATTGCTGTGCATCAGCAGAGCTCCAACCATTCATTACAAGAGCTTCTGCAGGCCCCTACTGGGCCCACGAGACTCCTTATCATGCAGCACACCACTTGATGGGCTTAATGCCACCTATCAACCAACAACAGTCTAGATCTGAAGTTTGTCAAACCCCTCCCATCAGTAATACACTTTGATTTATGTTTTTGTATCAGTCTTGAGTTAAGCACTGGATTGGGATGAGAATGATTGAAATTTTTTTAATCTTCCTAAAGAGAGGATGGTACTTTTAAAAACTGTAATTACTCTTGTAAGCACTGAGGGAAGCACAGTCACAACTTATCTTTGGTATGTTTTTAGTTGTGTCTAAACTACAGAGGTGCTTGTGTAGCATATATGATAAGGGTCTATGCAGCTATTGCAGTGTTATAGCTGCACACATGATCACATCTTGACAACTTATGAAGTGGTTCTTCTTATCCTTCAGTCATGTCCATTCCTTTTCTGTATTCATGCCTTCTTCGGTCACTGACCCCTGTCAATGTCCTGCAGAGGGGTTTTTAGAATGAGATACAGAAGGTCGATACTGTCTCTGTGCTTGACAGTACAGAGTTGTCACTCCTGCCTTAATGAGCTCTTTCCCTGGTGTGTGGGCTTGTGATGCACATATGCATGTATTTCATATTGGGGCCTCAATATCATTAGGGGCCACTGATGACAATGCAAGCAGACCAGGAAGCAAAGTCGTAGTTTAACACACCTCTCTGCAGCTTCTCTACTATTACCCAGTCATTGCTCCCTCTAGACAGTGTTGTGCCCACAACCAAAATCTAAGAAATAAGAAACGGTTCACAAAGGAGCAAACCATGATAATTCATTTAGATTAAAATAACTCCAGTTGGGGAAAAAGTAAAAAAAAAAAAAAATTAAATGTGTTTTATTTAACATAAGATCTATTGTCTTAAAAAGTCTGCTAGTTAATGACTTGATTTGTGATGACCACATTGATATATGTTGCCCTACCGAAACTTGGCTGCAGCAAGAGGATTATGTGAGCATAAATGAGGCTACTCCTTGTAGCTATTTAAATTTTCACATACCCAGAAATTCTGGACGAGGAGGAGGAGTAGCAACAATCTTTCAGTCTAACTTACTGATTACTCCGAAGGCAGTTATTAATTACAACTCTTTTGAACATTTAACCCTTAGTTTGCCTCATTAAAATTGCAAAGGAAGAAAACCTCTTCTTTTTGTAACTTTTTATCATCCACCAGGTTCCTTACTCTGAATTTTTAGATCAGTTTTCAGTGTTCCTATCTGATCTGGTGTTAAATACTGACAGGTTCCTCATAGTTGGGGATTTTAACATCCATGGTGACATTGAAGGTGATAGCCTTTAATGCTATCTTAGACACCATTGGCTTTGTTGAAAATGTGAATAGTCCCTCACATTCCCATCTTCATATGTTGGACGTTGTGCTGACATATGGCATAGAATGTGAAAAAATAACAGAATTTCCTCACAACCCTGTCCTCTCTGACAACTTTTTAATAACCTTCAGGATTAATTTATCCTTCCCTAAAAGAAGGTTTTACTTTAGCAGATAATTATTAGATTAGATCAGATCAATTATACATTTTTAAGAATCGGTTTCACTTTCTCTCTCCTCTGTGTCGTTGAGCAATGCTGCAGAGGGAAAAAAATTTGTTTATTCCCCTTTACAGGTTGATGATTTTGTTGATGGGGTTGCTAGTTATCTGCGTGCTGCCTTAGATAATGCAGCCCCTTTGAAAAAGAAAAACTTTGAAAATAGACTACCTGGTTTAATGCAGACCTGCACACTCTGAAGCAAAATGCTTGGAAACTGGAGAGCAAATCTCTACAGGCCTACAGGAAAACTACCTAGTCTGGAAAAAATGTTCACTGCTATATAAGAGGACCCTTTGTAAAGCAAAAGCAGCATCTTTCATTTATAGAGGAGAATAAGAATAATCTTGGATATCTTTTTAATACAGTTGCCAAACTCACCTAGAGCCGTAGCTCTGTTGCATCGTCCATCCCACCTGCTATTCGTAATGTAATGATTTTATGGGATTCTTTATAAATACAATTGATGTTATTAAAAATAAGATCATTAGCACAAGTCTAACAACCATTGTTTTAACTCTGGAAGGTGAGGCAGCATCTGAGGTAGCCATAGAATCTGAACCGGCTTTAGACGGCTTTGATCCAGTTGCACTTTCAGAGTTAGCTAAACTATTGTCTTCATCTAAGCCTTCAACTTGTATGTTAGATCCAGTTCCAACCAGACTGTTTAAGGAGGTATTCCCTTTGATCACGTCCTCCATTTTAGATGTGATTAATCTATTCCTGTTACAGGGATATGAACCAAAGGCTTTTAAAGTTGCTGTAAGAAACCGTCTCTTGACCCAGATTACTTGCTCGATTATAGACCTATATCTAATCTTCCTGTCTTATCTACAGCAGCAGAAGACCACACCGGGTGCCACTCCTTTCAGCTAAGAACAGGAAACTGAGGCTACAATGTGCACAAGCTCATCGAAATTGGACAATAGAAGGTTGGAAAAACGTTGCCTGGTCTGATGAGTCTCGATTTCTGCTGCGACATTCGGATGGTAGGGTCAGAATTTGGCGTCTACAACATGAAAGCATGGATCCATCCTGCCTTGTATCAACGGTTCAGGCTGGTGCTGGTGGTGTCATGGTGTGGGGAATATTTTCTTGGCACTCTTTGGGCCCCTTGGTACCAATTGAGCATCGTTGCAACGCCACAGCCTACCTGAGTATTGTTGCTGACCATGTCCATCCCTTTATGACCACAATGTACCCAACTTCTGATGGCTACTTTCAGCAGGATAATGCGCCATGTCATAAAGCTGGAATCATCTCAGACTGGTTTCTTGAACATGACAATGAGTTCACTGTACTCAAATGGCCTCCACAGTCACCAGATCTCAATCCAATAGAGCATCTTTGGGATGTGTTGGAACGGGAGATTCACATCATGGATGTGCAGCCGACAAATCTGCGGCAACTGTGTGATGCCATCATGTCAATATGGACCAAACTCCCTGAGGAATGCTTCCAGCACCTTGTTGAATCTATGCCACGAAGAATTGAGGCAGTTCTGAAGGCAAAAGGGGGTCCAACCCGTTACTAGCATGGGGTACCTAATAAAGTGGCCGGTGAGTGTAGTTTTTACATTTCAAATTAAAATTAGAGCTTTGTATTTTTTCTGTCATCCCTGAAGTTACTGTAGGCTGCTGTCCAGAAAGGTGTTTCAGTGATGGAGAACCCACACAGTCCTGGACTGGCTACTTTAGTTTTGTTGGTAGTTGGGTAATTGAATAGCAAAAGGCTGTTAAAGTGTAGGACTGGAGGAATGCTGAGCTGTGGGGAATATGGAGAAGGTTTCAGCCAGCAGCAATTAAACAGAGAAATGATGCATGAAATAGAAGGGGGGAGGGGGGAGTTGGCAAAGAGAAAATAAAACTGCAGAAACTGGGTAAAGGTGGAATAAGAAACAAAAAAAGAAAAAAAAGAAAACAGAAGTGCAGAGATGAAGCTATATTATTAAAAGAAGAAAATGTGAGGAAATTTGTGACTTAGGCCATTTCATCAGTGTTCAATCTGAAATGCTTCTGTTTAGAATCCAAGGAATTTCTTTTGTATATTTTGATGAACAAAACAATATTAAATTCTCAAAAAAGGCTTCTGTATTTTTGTCATCAGTGGATATTTTTATAAAATATCTAAAATTTCTTTTTAATTTAATTTTTCAATGTATAGACAGAGATTGTAGCCATTTTCTTCTGATCTTTGTTTAAAGGTGCTTTCACACTGTGAGCTTTGTGAAAATTGCGCTAGGTTTGTCTGCTTTTCCTCACCTTGAAATTCCCCTGGCCAGCAAATTCCTTTTGCACGGCCAGCGAAAGGCTCCTACATTATGGAGTCTGCTGGTTTTTGGTTTCTCGTCATGGTGGATATGGATTTAGAAAGGAATTGGAAGAGTCTTTTTAACTTTAGAAAGCTGAAAAAAGCTAGGCTTCCCAGGTTACCCAGATTCCCAGTATGGAGAATACCACCACCTCCTCTTTAGGGGTGGTCTGGATGACGGTTGGTTTTAGCTATCCATGACCAGTAGTGGACGCAGTCGCACTTCATCCTTGTTTTATAATATTTTCCTTATCTTCCATTTTTTATTTAAAAAAAAGCCCATATCCGCTGTGCTCCTTCAGCTCACAGGTCCATCTTGTCGGAGTGGATATTGCAAAACAAATTTAAACAAAAGATTTATCAACTTCTTTTGCAGGCAAAGCGGCAATCAAATGTTGCCAACTTCACCAAAATCTCGCCATTGTCCACTCTAAATTCACCATCTTCTCCTCCGTTTGCTCCAGATCCTCCCTTTACAAAGAGATAACAAGGGAATCCTTTGCTCCAGATATTAAATTTGTGTTTTGTGTGAACGTACCTTAAGGCAGTGTATGCTAGTGACTGGACAAGCTATTCTTCATTGGACCAAATCAACAGAACCAGCTCATTGAAATTCAAAAAACTCTTTCACAAGCTTTTCACAAGCTCTTTGACAAGCTTCTCAAGAAAACAGCGGTAAAGAAGAATGTGGCGGTAAATTATCACAGATCATAGAATTACATTCAACTTTGAATAACTTGGTCATCCACAGAGTAGAAATGTTTTTATTCAGATATTTGGGCGAAGATGGACACATATGGATACAGTTGGAAAGGTTAGGTGAATTGATCTTGTGATTCTCTCAATCTGTCAACCACTTATTGGGGCTATCGTTGTAATCAGCTTCAGACAAGCTGGAGATCGCACCATCAGTGTTTGAGCCAAAGTGGACTTAATTGGAGATGACCAAGGAGGCCACAATTGTTGAAAACAATTCAGAAAAGACAGATTGGACTTATACTTCAAGCATTTTAACAAAGTCTTGGTTCCTAATAAGTGCCATTACGGGATTAAATGAGTAAATGTACATGAGCTCTGCAAGCAGGCCTGCGTTCCTAATGTCTGTGGATAAGTAATTTTTTTTGTTTGTTTTGGGGGTGGGGTGTTTTTTAAGGAAATACATGGATATCACATGTCCACTGCTTGACCACCTGCAGTTTGCTTGTTGGGTAAGGAATCAACAGTTGAAGCATTCAGCTTATTCATCCTAAGATGTAAATCAATATCCTGTCTGGACTTGAGCCAAACTACCTGGACCTTAACCATTTTAGGACTTTATGTATGATGGTGGATTTCTGCAACTACCCACAAAAATGCATTTAGAGCCAGGTAAGTCACTATTTCTGTACATTATGCTAACAAAAACTGATAGATGATTCTAACATTGAGCAAGTTTTGTTACGAATGAGACACTGGTCACGTAGCTGTTTTCTGTGCTCTCCATTACACTACAAAGTTACTGGGAGCAACATTCAAAGCTAATGTACTGCCATCAATAACCGACCATGTGTAAGACTTCAAATGAAGTACAAAGTCCACTCTTTCTCATCGTCCTCTCCTTCTTCACCCCCCGGCTTTCCACAGGTTTGTCTTCTGTCTCTAAAAGTAGCTAGCAGCAGCAACTGAGACTGAAGCATCGAGTGTCACTCTCATTAAGTCAAACTTGCAGCTGTAGAGGGTGCTACGATTAAAGATGGAGAGTATAAATGAGAGTAAGCAGTTGTTTCTATGCTAAAACAGAGAAAAAATAGATTTTTATTTGTATTTGCTATTCAGTTGGGTTTTCCCAAATTGAGAAATATTTATGTTCAGGACTTGTGTTTGTGGAGAAAACTTTCTTCCCGGAATCCAGTCTGTGTGGGCTGATCTAGTGAAGAGGGGACTTGTTGGAGAGAGGACAGGCAGGCCTTCGTTAGACCCAGAGGAGTATGAGAGCACTGTCACTTGGAAATCCAGGAGAACTTGAACGGAACTTGTGGAGGTTAATCCCTGCTCAGTGTGAGACTCAAATAATCCTTCCAGGGGAAGAAGGCCAAAAATCCAGCTTGCAGGAAGACTTCCCAAAACTGGAAAACACTCTGGCACAGAGGTCGTGACAGTCCAGTGCTTAAGTACTCCTCCCGATAATGATCCAATGAGACGCAGGTGTGCAGGGAGGACCAACGAGGACAGGACGCCACCTGGTGGTGGAGGGAGAGACAAACACAAACAACAGACCACACAAACTTGATTCCTGACAGGTTGCAGAGATCCACAGGTGTTTATTCACCAAACTTTTAACCTCTTCTCTAGTCATGTCAAGATGAAGTATGGACAATGGTTTCCAATGTCCAAAAACATGATCATGGTCTATGGCACAACATATGTAATACGTAACATATTCAAAAGTTTTTTTTGCTAATACCTGCCACTTGACATGATCATTGCTCTGATAGCTGACCTAATTGCTCATTTCACTCATCTACCTAACTGTTAGGTTACCATTTATCACTCAACTTATCCACCTGCATATGTTTTTGAAACAATAAACTATAAAGGGCTGTTTTTCTTTAACAAATGATTGTGTAACATGTACTTTATAGGTGGCACTGTGTCAACAGAAAAGTTTCCCAAAATGTAAGTACTTTGTGAGAATACGAGTCCGTATTCGCGTTCTTGTGAATTGAGAAACGGCCTCTGTGTTTACAGTATGAAAGCCGCTTTGCTATTTTCTCCCTGCTGGTTAGGTTACCATTCAAACTTGTTTCCATGAAAAATTATGTCCATTTCACATCTGCATACCATGCAATCAAAGGCATAGAATTCAGTGTTATAGCGTTTTTTTTTTTTTTTAGAAAGAAGCAGCTGTAGAGATCCCTGAATTCCAGTTGAGTGTCAGTGATCAGAGCAAAGTTAAGGTCTTAGATGATTTTTGTCTGGAGTACGGCTGATCTGTGTGGCTTAATAAGAGATAATCTGGGAGTTGGCAGTGTGGAGAGTCCTTCCAAAATTGGTCCTCAACTTTCAAAGTGTGACATGAGTGAGATGCAGCTTAAACTTCCTCACAAAAAATCACTGTATAACTCTTCATTTAATGTTTAAAAGACAGAAGTCAACTATAATCTCACATGAAATTCATGGTAGTTTTTGGCCATTTTAATATTATTTGTGAACTCTATGGTTAGGCTTGGTGAAGCCAATGCATTAGGAGGGGAAGGGTGAGGCATGCACAGGCAATAAAGTAAAATAACATTTGAAATGGTGAGGTACTGACTAACAATGGATCCATGACCTCTGCAAGCAGGAGATCTGTAGCCACACCATATTCTTATTCAGCTACCCTTTTTCCCCTCACTTCCCCCTCTATCTAATGCTGGCAGAGGAGTTGAATTTACTGCCCAGAGTTCCCTCACACAATTCTTCTAAAAGTACATTTTATGAGAATGCAATTCCATTTCATAGGGGGGCCCTGTACAGTAAATCCTATTTGCAGTGTGTCATGTGCAGATGCATTAACATAACAAAAAGTTCTCGTCTGCAGCAATGTGCTTTGCTCTCACCCCATATTATCACCAAAGCGTTTTTACAGGGTACAAGAGCGTCAATTCAAGTCTGTCTGGGGAAGCTGGACTGGCCACTGCTGAAGCACTAGGAAGTTTTGATTAAATGGGAGATGAAAGTGGCTACACAAATAGGAGGCAGATATAGGAATGTGAATAGATGTTACAGTTCTGTCCTTTTAAATTCATGTGCAGATTAAATGTTGCTAAGCGGGATCAAAGCATCAAAAAGCAGTTATGACTGGTGAGAGAGCACATTTTTACAAACACTTTAAGGTAGAAATGAAAAATATATATGTATAAAAAAATATATTTTTCTTTTACGCAATATCACCATTTGTAGGTATACTCTCATGTTGAATTTCTCCTGTCAGTTAAGCTAGTTTTCCAAACTTATTCAACAGAAATTCTATGGCTGGAGGCAACTGATCTGCTGTTCCTTTAGCCACTTGTTCAGTTTTTTCATGTTGAGGTACAGAAAGACATCCAGTCACTGTCAAAGTTATTGCTAACCTACTTTTGAAAATCTTTTGATGAGCTTTATAACCATATGGCTATCAAACAGAATCCAGGTGTGGTAAGTTTTTTGAAGACAGTGACTGGTGGCAACTCTGTCAGAAGCATGATTTCTAAACTTTACCATTTAAACAGATACATAGAAAGAAACAAATTGTAGTACAAAAATAACAACAATATGAATTAAGAAGTTAATAAAATTATTGTTGTTTTTGTTGTATATAGGTTTGTGTAAAGAAATAGCCCAGTCCAGTCCAGTGCAGGAGGCTGCAAGTTCCCTGCCTGAGCCATATGATCGTGATTCAGGAGCTGTTTCTTACCACTAATGAGCTGTGATTGATCAGACTGTGAGCTCTGCTATGCATGGCATATGTACTGAACAAAAGCTCAAGAGAGGTTGCTGCAACTGTGAAACTTCCCAGTCAACTTTTTTTTTAAATACACTACCACTCCCAGTTATTAAAGCTTATGTGAACCATGTAAACCATTCATATTCCATATAATTGAGTCCGTCTATGAATCATAATCAGTTTGCCATGTTTGTGCACAAAAAACAAAGAATTATACTTTTGTTCTTAGACTTTGAGAACTATTTTTATTTTGCATACACATAGTGATTACAAAATCAGCATAGATACTGTGCAGAGCTCCCAGGCCTCTGGTAGAGCACCTGAGCTTGGAGGAAAAAAGGATCACCGCCTGTGGTGGGTGAGGAAAATCTTTATTTTTACGTAAATATATATGTGTGCTGGTGTGTGTGTTTAGGGGTGGGTGTGTGCATTCTGTCACATGGTCTGTATTAATTGTGTAGAACTTAAGTTAACGTGTTCAATAACAGCCATCATAAATGTAATAACATTGTCTTGCTAATGTTCCATACAAAGATACAAAGACGCTGAAGTGTGACAAAAACAGTGACTTTTTAAAATAATTTTTCTTAATACGTGTCACTGATAATTAAACTATATCTAAACAGGATGTATGATATCCTGATTATTTTTTAATCAGGTGAAAAACAACTTTCCTTGTTTAGGATCTCTCAGACATTAGATGATGAACATGATGTGCATAGGCTGTATACACGAATGCTGAAACTTAACTAACCCTATGACATCTTTCAGTAATGCTTTTGCCCTTGCGCTTCACTGCCTCACGAGTTGGAGAAAAAAAGATGGCAAAGACAAACATGAGCCTCTAAGCTTGCAATCAAAAGTTCACAAAGTGCTGCCTATGCAAGTTAACAATGGTAACCTTCCAATGTGTGACAGTATTTACATAAAGGATTCAGCCTAGGTGGGAATGTTAATTATTGATGTTGAGTGTAATGAATGATTTATAACCACACCCAATCAGAGGCTGCTGTCTCCCACTTCCACCTGACGGATGTTATAAATTAATAACTCAAGGACATTCTGTCATTGTTTAGGTCTACCTACTTACTCCCAGGTTGGAACAATGCAAAGCCTTTGTTTCCCTTTTCCATTGTACTTTGCCTTCAAAGACATTGGCTATTGGCTGCTCAGCAGAAAATGTACTCTGGAGGAAATTTGTGGCATTCTACTTAAAGTGTGCTTTCGTGAGATGCACACATACAAACTCACTGTCCAGACATCAAGGGCTGACCCCTGTTTCTGCATTTTTCTAGACTGGGAGGAATTGTGATGTAAATTCTACACTGACTTTTACTTGCAAGAGACGTAAACAATTTTAAAATTTTTTTTACTGTCCTCCACTTGGATGTGGGATTAGATAAAAAAAATAATGTTCTATCTCATAGAAAGGTCTGTCAGGAATATGCTATTTAGTAGGTAAACTGGTGGAGGATAATTCATCATGCCGAAGTCTGATCACATCAAAGATGACGTGTCACCTTGAGGAGCACAACATTTTACCTAACAAAAAGTCAAAAAATAAATTAAGATAAATTCCACTGGTGTTAATCTAATAGTTTGGAAGCTGCTTGAGAATGCATTTAGAAAAGAATCATTAGTGCTCTATTTAGAAGCACAGCAATATGCAAAGTGGTTTTGATGAATGTGTTCTATTAACAGAGACAGTAGCACGAGGTAACATGTTGATGCGGGAAGGCTGGAAATACATTTGTGTTAAAGTGACTTAGTCACCCATGGAAAGGTGGCAGAAATGATTTGGTCATATTTATCATCAGCTGATTGAGTCGTTTTTAAATGGAGGTCAGAAAGGTGACTGCAATACATGACTTGCAACTGATAATTAGTTAACTTTCCTATATAGAGAATAAATAAATTTCCAATGAATGAGATCATATAATTTGTATATCCATAAGTTAACTTATTTAGTGTGAAGCCCATTTAGTTGCCTTATTTTCTAAATAGAACTATTTTCCAACCTCTCCAACTTAAATTGCATTATGTCCTCACTTTTAGAAGAAGTCAATTTTAATGTTAAAAAAAAAATTACCTGGAACATAACAGAATTTTCAAATTTCATCTTTTTAACATTGAAAACCAACTCTCATGCAAGCACAGAAAAATACTCTGATTTATTAGGAAATTAGCATTATCTATTATGAGCATCTATGTAAATTTAGATCATTAAAACTTAACCTGAGGAGTTTTGCGGATAATTTTTATCCAGGCTAATATGCCATTTCCACTGGTATTTTGCACAAAGAAAAATACAATATTACCTGCATTAGATGCTTCGAAGTCTCTATCCTGAGGGCAATAAGGAGAACAGTCCATGTTTAGGGTGTGAGAGGTCATTTATGATGTTACGGGCTCGGGACACGCAGCATTGGGATGAAATGTCTTTAATGGAGGGAAGAGAAGCCCTGATGATCTTCTCTGCTGTTCTCACCACTCTCCCTCACTTTCTTCCAGTCGGCCGCGCTGCAGCCTCCACACCACACAGTGAGACAGCTGGTCAGAACGCTCTCTATGGTGCTTCTGTAGAAGCTGGTGAGGATGGGTGATGGCAGGTGGGCTCTCCTCATCCTCCGCAACAAGTACATTCGCTTTTGCGCCCTTTTGATCAGTGAGGTGGTGTTAACATTGCAGTTGAGGTTGTCTTGGATGTGCACGCCATGGAATTTGTTGCTGTTGACCACCTCTACAGCTGAGCTGTTGATGATGACCAGTGGAGCGTGGTTAGGCCGGTTCTTCCTGAAGTCCAAGATCATCTCCTTCGTGTTCTCCACGTTCAGGATCATGCTGTTACTTTTGCACCAGTCCACCAGCTGCTCCACCTCCTCTCTGTAGTTCTGGTCATTGTCATCACTGATGAGTCCCGCCACCGTGGTGTCGTCTGCAAACTTCACGTTGTGATTGGTGGTGAACCTGGGGACGCAGTCATGTGTCATTAGAGTGAACAGCAGGGGGCTCAGGACGCAGCCCTGAGGGGAGCCTGTGCTTACCCGGAGTGACTGAGGTCTGTTGGTGAGAAAGTCTTGCAGTCAATAGCAGAGGGGTGTATTGAATCCCTGCTGTTCCAGTTTGCCCATCAGATGCTGTGGGTTGATGGTGTTAAAAGCTGAACTGAAGTCCAGGAACAGCCTCTACACGTGGGTGTTGTTCTCCTCCAGGTGTGCCAGGCTTAGGTAGAGAGCAGCAGAGATGGCGTCCTCAGTGGAGCGGTTTTGTCGGTAGGCAAACTGGAATGGGTCGAACATTGGCGGCAGACTGGAGACGATTCTTTAACCAGCCTTTCGAAGCACTTCATCATGATTGCAGTGAGTACGACATGCCTGAGGGTTCTTTGGGACCGGAATGATGGTTGCAGACTTGAAGCATGCTGGCACTGTTGGTCCAGCGAGCTGTTAAAAATGCCTGTGAAGACACTATATTTATATATATATATACATATATATATATATATATACTTATTTATATATATATATATATATATATATATATTTATATACCTGTGTGTGCATGTGTGTGTATATGCCCTTGTAGAAAAATAAGCAACATATAAATCTTCCATTTGCAAATCTGCAAAGACAAAAACAAATACAGAAACAAAAACAGGCGAACGCTGCAGTTTTTAGCACTGTTGCCTTGCAGAAAGAAAATCTGGGTTCAGTTCCTCAACTGGTTTCTCTAATTTACACCACAGGTGTGAGTGTGTATGTCTATTTTTTGCCCTGCTGATCACACAAACACTGCTGTATTTGTCATGCAACCTCCAAGTCCAAATAGAGTGCACTACAAAACCATATCACTTTGACACACATCACTTTTCTTCATCAAATGTCGGAATTGCAGGCATAAAAAGTGCTGGTTGATAGTGTTTCAGGTGAGTAGGTTATTACTTATTCATCAGTAAAGGGTATTAGGTAGTTAGATGTTAGCCATATCAACTAATCTGTTACTTTTCCTTGTACTGTCTACACCCATGCTTAACCACTTGCTCATCCCCACTCTTATCTCTTGGCACTACCCAATTTGCAGATTTTAAAAATTTGCCATGATGAAAAACTTATTCTTTACATCAGGTTTAGTTAGGCTTTAAATCTTTTTTTTTTTTAGGTATTTAAAAACAAACATACAAAGAGACATCAAGAAGTATATTGTATATTAGTAAATTTATTGTACTCGTAATGCTACAAATGTTTTTACATCATACTGGGTATTTGCACAAAAGTATAAACATTATACTCCAAATGCCTCACTCTCACACAGAAAGTAGCATGAAATTCAACAACTTATGCTTTTATATTCCTTTCTTCAGGGTTCACTGCAAAAAAACAAACAAAAAATATCAAAGATGAGTGTAAATATTTCTAAAACACACAATATTGTTTTCTTTTGGATTTTTATTTACTTATCAATTATGCATTCGTTAATCTACTGCATTTCTGAACAAATATATACTTGCAGCTTTAAGACCAATAATATGCACAATAGTTATTCTTACCTGCAAATGAGAGGTAGGCATAAGAACATGGCTGGAGCAGTAAGACATTAAAAAATCCAGTTTGAAGTGGGGACCATTTAAAGTTGCTTAGGCATCCACTAGAAAAGCCAGGTACCCACTTGTGAGGGAGAGGCAGTCCCATTGTGGGAAAAGTTGGCCAACGGTTCCTGCTCCATTTGGTTGGACATGCAGTAGATAGGATTTTGCATTGCAGTCTTATTCAGCAAGCAACCAACATTTGTTCTCCAGGTAAATAAAAAGCTATGTATGTGGAAGTGACAAGAAGCTGGGTGAAGCACATACAAGTAATTTGGTTGAAAAAATAATTAATCAGAAAATGTGTTTTCTTCCTGTTCTTTTTTGTAAACAGTAGATTTTTGACATGACTTTAACTGACTCAAATTATTGTCAAAAGCAGGCAGGAGTCAAATATTGGTCAAACACATCAACATTTAAAAGAAAATACTTCACATTCTTTAATGGTTCCTATGCCGTATGGAGTATTCGAGAAAAGTTAAGGGTATTTTTCAAGTTGTGAGAACCTGCAACAAGAAAACACAAATATGCTAAAATGCTTGTTTTTTCAAGCTTTATTCGTTACCCTGTAGTTTATATCCATCCATCCAATAAATTCCAACAGTTTTATTTTTTTTTAATCTTACCTTAATATGTCTTAGCCAAAGCTACATAAAGCTGGGTAAAGCTAAATTTCTGTCGCTAAACCATTTTTAAAACACTTTGAAAGACAAGACCACGTCAGCAAACCTGCAAAAGATGTGTCCTTTCTCCACAGAGGATGGTGACAAGCTTCACCAAAAAATAGCTTGCATTACTGTAAATTAAATGACTGCTATGGAAGTGATACAAGCTTGCCAGTATCGACCCTGCCGGTGTCTCAAAACACAGAAAACCCCACTAGAGGTTTTAAAATAACAACACAATGAAGTACACTGACTCTGACCAAGCCGAAGAACAAACACTTTAACCCAGATCTGTGAAGATGTGAGAATGTATTTTATAAATGATAAAACTTGGTAGAGACCTCAGAGAAACATGTATTATACTCCAAGTAGAGACATGTACAAGAAAAGAAGTTTGCAAAAGACAGGGTAAGAAAGGATTAACTAAGAATATTCGGGATTCCACCAAAACATCAGGTTTACCACTCTACACTATGCTGACCCTCAGGGGAGAAGGTTATGGGGCGGATTAGGTCACAATAATCAATGCTTTGGAGCACAGCTGCCTGTCCTTCCATAACTCCCGCACAGCACAACACCATCTCCTGTATCCAGCCCAATACTACCGTTTCCACCTTACGCTGTGTCTTGTTGATGATATGGTTAATGTGCAATTACCCAAAGCAAGGATATCAACTCATTTGAAAGGTTTTAGCTAAATGCATACAAATATTAAAATTGTTAAAGGTAGACTCGGTGTATGCACCCTGATGCTCTATCTCTCCGTTTCTTTTCCCTGAAAAGAGATCACTCAGGATCACTCAGGACAATTTAAATGACATTTCATAACTTAGATGTATTAAATAACCACGAGACATGACAACAGATTTTGATAGAAATTGTAATGTTACTCAAATCAGAGAAATTGCTTAGAGTTACAGAATGGCAGCTACTCACCTGTGGGCTCACCCCTCAGGAAGTGGCCCCGATAAACAGTTAAAAAGGCATTTTATACATCTCCAGTCTGCCACATCATCATATTTTACATCATACACATTAGCAGATGATTAGGCATCCATGGCTCCAGCCTTATCAAAATAGGACAGCACTTCTTATTCCATTTCAGAATCTTTGCTACGTACAAAATTAAGATTATAACTGTATATCAAGACAGAGGAATTGTCCTAATTAGATTAAAATGTCAGTTCTGACGCGCAACAGGCAGCCCATACCAGGTTGTGATAAACTCACACATCTTCAATGATAATTATGCTAACAAAATGCAGTGCTGTAAATGAACTTTTACATAATAATATAGTGCTGTAAGTTCAATACCACACCAGTCCTTTGTCTTCAAGCTTCTGTTGAAAAATGTGCGGGAGTTTGTGAATTTGGGGGAGTTATTGTATTGTGGTTTTAGAAAGGTTTTAAAATTCACAGTTTTTATTTCTGCACTGGTAGCTTCCAGGGTGATCCTAACAAAACTTAGAAGGGTGTTTTCTTCTTAAAGAGCTGTGAAGATTTCTGAAGATTAAAAAGGTCACAGCTTCTTAAATTCCCTTTCTATTTCTACTGGTTTTAAATAAGGACCCATAAATAAATTAAAGGGAGATTGTCTAAGATTTACCTTCATGTAGTGGTATATTCAATACTACAAAAGACAAACAGGTGTCTTCCTGTAAAGTATGTGAGACCTACAACAGAAGAGACCTTCTACTCTTGCTAAATGGAGGGGACATATGTATAAAGTGCATCAGCATTTTCAAATCCACTAAAGTAAATGATGAAACACATGGAACATTTGTCTGAAAACATGGCTGAAAGAAGCCTATTCTCACAAATTGGTAAGACTTCAATGAAAAATAACTGTAGCTGATAAGTGTTGCATCAGACCTTGTCCGGCGTAGTCTAACAAATAAACTAGCAGTCTCTACCAAGACAACAGAGCCGGCTGAATAAACCGTCATATCAGCTAAAATAAATTATGAAACACATTAAAAGTCTCACTCAAAACAGCTAAAAGAAGCTCACGGTTGCCTGCTTGTATCAATTCTGTGAAAAATAACAGCAGCTGATAACTGTTGTATCATAAACCTCTCCGATGTAGGCTAATAAACTGGCAGTCTCCAACGACAGCACACAGTAAAAATCACCCTTGACATAAATTATGAAACACATGGAAAATCAGCAGCTGATAACTATTGCAACGGAGCTCTTGTAGGGTATTATAACTGTGTCTGCTGGGGATAAAAGACTAGTAGCTGGAACTATACAGTCCTGTGACAAAATAAACTTTACAGTTAAATGGAATTACCTTACTTGTCCAGCAGAAAGTCTGCAAACTCCACGTCCATTTTGAAACTCTGTTCCCTCATAACTTGTCTTTACGTAACAAAAGTTGCAATATTGTTGTTTTTTCCTCATACAACTTTTTTTTTTTTTTGGGGTTTGTTTCTCCTGCCTAGTCATTCGGGTTCTCATATTTCGGGTTCTTTGTTAGCCTGCAATACCTGAAATCCAGAGACATAGACCGATATCGGGTATTGCAGGCTAACAAAGAACCCGAATGACCCCCATTTCAAAGGGGAATGGGGGTCATGATCATCGCTTTCAATTAGCATGTTTCCTAAGCCAAAACAAGGCTTTGTTTTTGGTCCACTCTTAAAAGCCTCAAACTCAATGCTATTTGTGACATTTTGAAAACCTTCCTGGATGGGAAGCAAAACGTCTCCAAACTTGGAAACAAGTCCAGTGGATCATTTTTTTTTTGTTTTGTTTTTTTCTTTACTTTTTTTTGGAATAAACAGCTAGTGATTGGCTACATTTCAAGAAATCACGCCTCATGAAAATGGCAATCACCGAACATGCAGGTTGTGGCATTCTCCTCTTTATGAAATTTAAAAAAGAATCAGCTTTTAACGGCCTCACCGAATTAAAAACAAAGCCAGTATTTTTAAAGACTGCATTTTGTTTGTATGTAGTTATGTATACTTATATTGTAGTTAGTATATGTTTTTACATTTTTTAAAATCCCTTTCCTGTTCTGTTTTAATCATTAAATGGTCTTTAAAACAAAATAAGTACAATGAAGTTACCATATGAAACTGACATAAGTCCTTACAGAGGAATAAGGCTTGAGAAAATCCCCTCCTTTATTTGATATATAATTCCAGTTCACATTTGCACATTTGTTTGATACAGAGAAAGTAACAACTTAGAACAGACAATTTTTAGCAAGGGATAGTAGTATAAATAATAAAAATGTAATTATTAGTAGCCTATTCTAGCATATTATGGTAGACCAGGTCATTACCAAAAACTACCCTTTTCATTTAGAATAGTCAGGATTAGTAAAGTATTAGGGCACCATCTTCTAAATGTTGGACTGTCTTTATTTACATAATAAAATGAGAAACAGATTAGTTTAATACTGTCAGTGTTTGTCTAACTGGTTTCCTTCCTTTTAACTTCAGCCTTCCACCAACTTCTTTTCTGTGGCTTATCAATAAATCTTTTTTGTGCAAGTCAAAGTTCCAAATGTTATTCATGTAGTTTTTACAACAATTCTTTTATATTCCCTAGAATAGAGATGTAACTTTTGATACCTTACCATACGTGAAAACCACATCAAATTCTTTATTACTGAGCAGAGAAAAGCTCTGAGGAAAACAAACCATTAGCTCTCGGAGAAGTTCATATAAAAGCTTCTTTAACAGCCCCAAGCAATGTGATTGTAAAGTTGAAGCAATCTAAAGGCAAAAACTGCGCTTTTGATTTAACTATGAAATGTTTTTTGTCCTCTGTGGCACATTAGAAACTCTGATGATTGGACTAATCTGAGGGCGTTTACTCGGGAAGTCAGTGCTCTGCTGTTTTAATGATTAAAGAGTTTAAAGCAGATTTCTCTGTCAGAGTGGAAGAAAAGAAGGATTTGTAATTTTGTCTGTTTTGGTCCCCAGGGTGTGTATGTGATTGGAATAAATGTGATAGAAAAGGTGCCAGGGTTTATCTCTAGACTTTTTGCTTTCGTCTTCACTTTGTAGTTCAGTGAGAGCCTTTGTAGCCTGGACACATGATATTCTAGTGTCCTTAGCCAAAGCTTTAGGTGAAGAGATGAATGGAAACGTGATGGACACTGAAGCTAGAGAGAGATTGAAAAGGATCCCATGCTGAAATGTGTTTGTGAGGACAGACAATGAAATTGTAAGCATATGCCTAAGGAAAATGAAAATCCTGATAATCTGATGTGACCAAACTGTTGATGATGATATTCTCTCATCTGTAAATGCGAAGTTTTATAATAAAAGTGTCTGTGGTTTTTTTTTTCTATATTTATTTAAAAATCTGCTTGTTAAGATTCCCAGTCATCCAGGTCATAGTCATTCCAAAAAAGTAAAAAAAAAAAAAACAAACCACTGGACTTTGCTTTCCAGGTTTGAAGACCTTTCACTTTCCATCCAAGAAGCTTTTTCAATTCAAAATGTCTGGATTAGTGTTGAGTTCCAGGTTGTCTAATTGGGAGTTGTTGAGGTTGTTGTTGGCCCGCAATACCCGATACTGGCCATTGCCTCTGAAAAGAGTCATTAGGGTGATTGTTGGCCGGGCTGACCAGGCGAGATGCTTTGGCGATGATAGCGAAAAAGAATCAAAACTATTGCTGTGTTGTAGGTGTTTGAGACCTGGAACCTGAGAACACCCCCTCTTTTCAAGGCTGGTTTTTCTTTCTTAACATAAATTACATCATTTTCAAACCACCTGTCTTCTTTGTCCAAAATGTGAACATTCTGGTCCTCAAACGAATGTCATTTAGTCCTTAAGGTGTAGGTGGACAGCAGAATATTGTATGGAGGAAGTAGCCCGTCTATGTTGAGCCATGTGTCTGTGGCAGTGTTAATTTCGTCAGCTTTTTTTATTTAGTCTTAGTCTTAGTCACAATAACAAAAATCAATTTTAGTCTTACTCATATTTAGTCATTCTTGCCATTTTAATCAACGTTGTAAATATTTGAACTTCTCCACAAACTGCTTTATTTAACATATATATCACACTATACAGAATAAAAAAATTCTTCACACACAGCTTCTCTTTTTCTCTATTTTATACATTGTGCGGAATAGAACTTCACACACTGATTCTCTTTTTAAATATATCACACTGTACACATTGAACCTTTTGTCGACTTGTTTCATCATATCCCCAAGTCAAACGAGCCACAGGTGTGGGTGAAAAACCAGAAGAGGCCCTCCAGGCCAACAGGGGAAAAGGGCACAGTCTAGTTGATGGGTGGAGACAGTAAAAGAAAAAACACAAAAACATCTCCCACAAACAGAAACCCTAACAAAATCATCATATATGGAATAAAAAGAAACAAATAATTGTATTTTTGGGTCTTTTAGTTGCCCTGGTGCAGTTTTGTTTTTGACAGCCATCTTAGATTTAGCCTTAGTTTGTGTCTTCGGAAAGAAGACTATTGTCAGTTTTAGTTTACCATAGGTGACAGTTTTAGTCCAGTTTTATTCAACTAAAAATCAAAAAGGTTTTAGTCTACTTTTAGTCAAGTTTAAGTTACAATTACAGTTACAACAGCTAACCTTTACAATTTTGATAACCAACCATTCCTTACCAGACTGACAGCTCTTGCCTTGATACAACAATTGCTGGAGATACAAAGATGGAAAGCAGTTCATCATCGCTGTTGGGCAGAAAACTTTGATTTATAGAATTAAATTTTTGTTTTTAATTAATCGATGCTCTACGTTACACAAGTGGTTCACAAAAGTTGTAAAAAATAGCAGATCTAGTCCAATACAACATATTGGTTGAAATAGCAGACAGACAAGCTAAAGAAAATTCACTATAAAGGAGTGGTTTTAGACATACAATGTTTCCAAAAATCAAACCCTCTCTTATCTACTTTAAATTATGCATTACACACAGATCAATCAAACTCCTTTACTGCAAATTGTAGTTGACAATAAAGAACTTGATTGATAACTACCCAAAAAAAGCACAGAACAAATAAAATGTTAAAATATTCAAAGTAAGCAGAGAAAATGTTTTAGTTACAATACAAGCAAACATTTAGATCACATTTGAATAGATAGAAACAAGGCTGTTGAGAGAGAAATATTCAAAGATCTATGTACATTTTCATCTGGGTCTTAATAAACAGAATCCAATTAAATATTTGCTTAAATATAATTTAGGGATTTCTCTTGGTAAAAAATTAAAGAAGGTTTTGCATCACCTCTTGTGAGATGGAAAAAATAAAATCTTGATGGTTACATAAGATAATTTTTTATGGTCTGCAGAGGATGATCAGCCACATATAGTTTATTAAGTAGCGAAGGCAGGAAGTGCCACACTGCTTAGAGCGAACCATCAGCGTGGAGCCAAAGTGCAGACCCAGAGGGCACCTTTTACTCATTACCTAATCATTCTGGAGCTTAAGATGAAGCAGACTGCCAGCACCTCATTGGCTGAGTGATTGCCAGTTATGCTACTCTGAGCCCCATAGGGATACCCTCTGTGTTCTTTTCCTGGAGACAATAACTGTTTTTTAATAACTGCTGCCCCTCTCTCAGGTGTTTCCTCGTGATACCATGGATCCTCCTTGTGAGGACCTTGCTCTGTTTTTCTATATTCTCTCTCCTCGTGACGCCGTGGATTGTTACCCATTGGTTGTTCGAGTCTCTCCAGGACTCCTCAGTTTGATCACAACTAGTTTCTGGATTCTGAGTAAACCTTTTCACCCTCCACCGCAGTCTCCAAATTATCAACCTGAACTCGGTCTGTCCAAACCTCTCTCTTGAACCTGGACACCCAGAAAAGGAACCAATACCACAACCCACATCCCCTCTACCTCCTGGGTGAAGAAAAACTTCAAGTCAAGTACCATCAGTGTGTTGAATTTCTCTCAAAGGTCCGACTGCTGACAAACTCAAACTCCTCCTCTCCCTTTTTTTGCTCAGCAGTGTGCAAACGATTCCGTTAGACCTCCGTCCAAGGAACTGTTCCATTTACTGAAATACTTCAACTGTTTAAAACTTTGTTCATCTGATTACCTGGGAATCTGCATGTGAGTTAACAAACTGGAAACTTACATGACAGCAACTAAAACTTTACTGTTAAGCCTGAGAACTTAAATAAAGATTTATTTTTTTTTTTTGTTAAGTGTAACCATTGTTCAAAACTCAGCATTTTCCTCACATTGAACTCAGTTAAATACCTAACAATAAATCACAAAACCTTTACTCCTTTGTAGATAAAGTTCAGTAAGAATATGTTATGGCAAGAATACTTTTAACTAGGTTTTTCAACATCTTTCCATTTGACAATTTTGAATTATTTAGTTTGCCTTTTACTATATTCAATTTAAAGTATGAGACTTTATAAATAGGCAGACACAGCTGCTTGCCAACTGAAGCTGATTCTGCCTTTAAATTATTAAGAGTCATGCATTTCTTTACCATAGAAGAGATGCAAAGCTCTGTATTTTCACACATTCTAAATGTGTTGTGTACAAAGCTCGCTGGAAAACATGTTCTGTAAATGTATAAAGCACATTTTTTTACAGGGATCAAATCATTTTTATACTTAAAGTGCATAAAAGAAGAGTAACTAAAAATAAAACAAAACAGTAATAAAACCTATCTATTTAAATCTGGAACTATCTTATCTGCAAGGAGTACATTTATGGGTTAGAAAACAAAAAACAGAACAAAGATTTTTAAAAGAAACATAATACAAGCAGTGGCACAGTTCCCTCTTAGACAGTGACAATATAGAAAAGAGAATGATGGATCTATATTTTTAAGGGTAAAAAAATGTGGTGATACTACATTGTCTGGCTAACACATGATGCACGGTTCAAAATATTTCAAACTTACTGGAGTTACTGAAAGAATGTGTCATTTATTTATATTTAACCCTGTTCACCCCTTTAAACTCACATCTTTAAGTTGAATCCAGCCGGATTCATCTCAGAAGCCACTCGATTTAGAAACTATTTCATGTAGGTACTTCCAGTGTTGTGTGCTTTGGCCTCATAGAACATGGGTTTAGATAGTATCATGAAGCCCAAGGAACACGGCAGACATGTTCGGGAGAAAGTGGTGAAGTTCAAAGTTTGAACCTCTCACCTTTTAGTCCATTACCTGAAGATCTGAAGAGTTTAGTACCACTGCAGACCTAGACATAGATATCGACTTTGGGTTAACCAACAAATTTAATGCACATTAACTCTAATTAAGATCAAGCTTGTTTGCAAAGAGGAATTGAAAATATATTTGATAGGATAATCCAACAGAGAAAAAATAAATACTTCTTTTAGGACAAGGAATTAGACTTTTAATGTAGCAAATTCAAAAAAATATGATGAATATTTATTTTTGTTAATTGTTTATATGGTCTGTTTCATAACATTATGTTGTATATATGGGAGATTTTTTCTGACTATACAGAAAACAGAAAAGCTCCATAATGAGGTGTCCTGGTGGATCTGTCAGCTGTAAGGAGATACCACAATGAGATTTTCATTTCTGGGTCTCTTACTTTCCCTCTCAAGACACACTTCACTATGTTGTATAAAAGTTTTTTTAGTGACACCTGAGCTGAGAAAAAAAATGACCAGTTTGCTTTGTAAGAAATTTTTACATTTTCAGCTGTATAAATGTAGATTTTTAAAAGTTTTTAAAACCAATATGTGCCTTCCATTTTTGCTTTCACTCCAGTAATATCTTTGTCTCTTCTTGTTTCAAGGTAACCAACGGCACTCAAGGCACAACACGTGCAGGTTTACTATTGGTCCCTTAAAAGTTCTGTCAGAATATTCCTGATATCTCTCTTCATTATGACTGCAACTATCAATCCATTTATTTGGAGACAATGAACAAGTTGCCGAAATAACAGGACTTACATTTGCAGGCCAGAGCCATTAAAACATTTTCTCCCTTTCCCTCAGCTGGTGCAGCTGCCAAGCGAGGTGACACTCCAAAATGGCCAGCTGTTATCAGCACACTCCATACCAGTTGGTCTCAATGCTTTGGAGAATTTGTTTAATAAGAATCCCCCACACCAACACCACTCCCCAAAAGCCAATGTTTCCTTCCCATGTATTCGAGCCAAAATCCCAGACATGCGAGACCAGGAAAGCCTGGCATTTGAGTGCTGTTACTAGAAACTACTCAGAATCCTTCTTTTTAATGAGTTGTCATTTACAGCAATATAAAGAGTTGTTGTTAATAGTTTTTACGTTTTAGGATGGATGGCTATTTCCAAGTGTCAATTAAAGTGTGCTTGGAGAGGAAAATAATGAATTATTTTACCACCAAACATAATCAAGGGACATTCTTTTTGAACTTAAAATCATAGATGAGAGAGACTGATCTTCAAAATTAATCTGGCTAAAAAGACTTTGAGGTCACATTGAATCATATTAAAATATAGAATTACATCCCTTTTTTCTGTGTCTTCAGGCTGTCATGCATGTTATTTTTTACACTTTTGCTGTTGTTTTTTATGATTCTAAAACATGCAAACTAAATAAAATTTGGAAGATTTAGAGCAGTGGTGAGATAGACTTGCCCAACTCAGCAGCTGCTTAGAATGTATGAAATTATAGAAATTTGTCTTTGTCTGAGGATTTGTGAATTAGAGATATCCATGGGGGGGGGGGGGGGGGGGGGGGGGGGGGGGGGGGGGGGGGGGGGGATTGGGGGTTCCAGCTCACCTCTCATTGCTGTTTTATTTTTTGGTGTTTAGGTTGTTCTAGGTGTATCTATTTTCAAAATCAACATGGTTACCGTTAATCCTCTAATATTGGCCGGGCTCACTGTCTTTTTTTTTTTTTTTCATATTGCCGTGCAGAAAAATTGCAGCTGCTGGAAGATGTCTAAATAATGTTCTGCATACCGTTATGGTAACTGTACTTTTTCAGTAAATGAACCTAGTATTTTATAGGTTCAAAGAGACACAAAATCTAATTTTTATTCATTCCACTGGTAGTCTGTTTTGATCAAATAGAAATAGAGGCCTGCCTTTAATTCTGCCCTCCTTCCAAGAATGGCCTGGATCAAGATGCACCTGAGTGAAATAAATGCCCCGTCCTATATTAGAGGATTTACGGTATGCAGAAATTTAGCAATTTAAATACTTTTTTTTAACAGTTGATTAACCGTATTTCAAAAGGAATGTGATTTAAGGAACAATGCATGACTAAATGTAACAGCACTTTACAAGAAAGTAAAAATTTGGTTTTCTTAGCCTCTGATTGATGGTGTGTAATTAATGAACACTTCCAACAGGGTCTATTTCTGTTTTTCTTTTGCTGCACATTTTCTATAATGTTCTTTCTTTTTTATTTAACTTTTGTCAATCTATTTTCATTTTGTTATGTCATCAACACCTAAGGCCAAACAAACTGCTTGCTGGCTTGGCTCTTCAAGCCCTGGTTCAATTTCTTTTGAATGTATAGGCTCAGGTCAGAGGCTCCATGGACTGATCACCACAATCAAGTGCCAGTCTGTGAGCAAACACAAAACAGCACTTGTTGCTTTACCCTAATGGTGTGTCAGTTCAGATGCCAAACTGGATCAGGTATGCTTTAGCTTTCAAGTTCGCAGAGGCAAGTGATGCCCACAGTGTTTAAACGTTGTCCTGGGTTTTTCTGTGACTTTCTGTGACTTCCTGGATAAGGCATCATTCCTCTCTTAGAGTGACTCTGACTACCCAGTTGCTCTTTGTTGGTCTCTTCTTATATGATTGCCTGAAATCAAGTAAGGTATTTTTAACCCAAAATTGTGGTTGTATTGGTAACTGTTAATTTACAAATTAGGCTATTTTTCCAGTTAGGCTGCATGGTTGTACAGTTTTTTGTACAGTGGCCACACCAAAAAGGTCTGTGGTTCAAATCAAGTGAAGAGGCAGTGGAACAGACTAAATTGGAATAAGCCACCGTATCCAGATGGTATCAGCTCAAGATTCCTTAGGACCTGTGCAGAGCAGCTTTGGGGGATTTAACAGAACCTCTTAAAACCTTAGCCTGACCCAGAAGACAGTTGCTGTGTTTTGGAAGACCTCCTGCGTTTTTCCGATTAGGGTACAAAGAGAACTCAGACATCAGTTATCATTGGCTATTGACCTGCTGCCCTGATGTCACACATAATGAAGGTCATGGAGAGACTTCTGTGGGTCCAGCTGAAAAAGCAAAAAAGTCGCACCTGCAATCATACAGCTTATTCAAGAAACCCACTGTCATTTAGACAAGGCAAATACCACTTTAAAGAACATGGTCTTTGATGTGTCCAGTGTATTTAACACAATTCAGCCTGACTGCTTTGTCAGAAAGTCCAGAAGACTTTCTGATCAATATTCGCCTGGATCAAAGACTACAGTACTTGACAAACAGACCACAGTTTGTAAGACTGAAGGTCGATTGAAGTGACAGCATCTGCTAGTGCTCACCTAGTCTACATGGAAATGCAATGGGGTGTGAGCAAAACTTAGATAAACTCGTATAGTTTTAACAGTGACATAGTGACGCTACATATTATGAGGCATACAGAGAGGCATTTTGTTCTGGTTCACTAAACCATAAAGGTATAGTGGAGGATAATCACAAATTTTGGGAAAAAAAATGCACATGCACAACCCTGTACCCGCTCCTGAGAGGGAACTGCTATTAAAAATGTGAAAGAGCATCTTTGAGCCAATTTCTCCCCATTCAAGCTCTGTTTAAAAGTTGCTGTTTGCATCGCTCATACAAGCTTACTTTCCAAAAGAAGATCTGCAATATTCCTATAATCTGAGACTCACAACAAGTAAGTGAAAATGGGGATGAGCGTGTAGGATGGCCTTACATAAACATATCACCAGAATGATTGAAAATTAGAAGGACCACTTATTTTGATGATTAACCCAGAAAAAGAACATCTGCCTCTATACCTTTGAGGCAAAGACAACAAACTGCATGTTTTTTTAGTTTTTTTTGTACATGAAGTCGCAAAAGTTTTTTTTTTTTTTAAGTAGTAATGTAATCTACATTAAAGCCCATGCTTTACACAGACAGAAGAAAAAATAACAGACGTGAAGTTGAGTAAAGTTGCATCTTTTAAATTTTTAAAAAATACTAAGTAAAAGAATATTTTACAATAACTAGAGGGTGAACAACTGAGACATGCTTTTTTTTACATGAGTGATCACCCTCTGGATAATTATTTGCAGCCCATGCTAGAGGATTGCCCTGAAAACATTTTTTTTTTGTCTGTAATTAATTAAGCAATGCAATTTTTTTTTTCAAACTGAATATAAGGGAAAAAAACACTGTAATAAAAAAAACTGCTTCTAACTATTCATACCAACAGGTAGCTCCAATTAACTACTGACAAGTTCAGCTGCTTGCTTTTTTGGGAATCCACAATCATTTTTCTATAATATATTTAACAATACCGTAAATACTTTGAGGTGAGTGTCTGAATTACATGTTCCCCACTAACAACATTGATCATTTTATTGGATGTCTTTTTTAAACAAAATTTCCATGTCTGCTATGCTTTCCTATGAAAAAATCCTCAGAAAGTAGATTGAGAGAAATATGCAGTTACTCTTGCAGCGGAGGGCCATTTCACTTTGGAACAAATGTTGATCACTGATTGGTCAGTTGCTGGCCAGCCATCTGGGTTAATTAACAGGAAGCCAACTGTCTAACCAGATAATCAGGGGAAACATAGGGGACGGTACTCTCACCATTCCTTTTTACTCTGTATACCTCAGAATTTCAGTACAACTCCTGTCATCTACACTAATACTCAAATGACTCTTCCGTCATTGGGAGCATCAGAGATCTATAAAAGAAGCAAATTACAGGGAGTTTGTCAAGGTTTGTGTGGAGGTTTTAGAGGACCCAAATGCAGAGATGGGGAGGCAGAGATGAGTTTTGCTTTAATTTAGTGATGTTATGGAATGAGCCGAGACTTCGAGAAGTGTTTCAGAGCGTTTCCCCGAAACAAGTGTCGAGGCATGATTCATCTAGGGGAGGGCCCAAAATGGATTTTGTCCGAAGCCTTCCTACCGCCATGCCAAGTGACCGCTTAAGTAAGTTGTTCAGACGCGCAAGAACTTCGACAGGCATTTAAACCGCCTCAATATTCAGCAAGATGTGGGAGTTTACAGGAGAGTTGCTGTCAGTTTGATAAAGTTTGGATGTATTCTAAAAATTGATTGGTAATCTAGTTGGCTAAAACTCTTTTGTTTAGATTAGCATCAGCTCTAAGAAATGGACTTCCAATCCTGTGATAGTTGGTTCGAGACCCACCTTAGACTTTTGAAAGCCTCTTAACAAGCCTTTTGGCTTATGTGACTAATTTGTAATGGTTTGCCCTAGTGCAAATATAGATTGGCTAAAAACACTGCTGAATTAGATTGGTTGGTTTAGCCAAAAGATTGGTTGAACACATAACTTCCAACCAGACTGAAACCAAAAACTGTGGAAAAAACTATTATGTTTGAATAAAAATGACTGACACCTTTCATTTTGCTCAGCGTTGCCTTTTTTGCACAAACACTTTGTTTGCTTGGGCTTATTTAATTAAATTGGCAGAAAAAAATGTTCCTTAAATAATTTTTCTCTTCTAAGACATTTTCCACAAAAAAAAAAATACATAAGATTTTATCATACAGACCAATCATTAACCATTTTAAAGCAATTTAAATGGGGAAAAGACAAAGACAAATTGCAAATCACAGATTATACACTGCCTGGCCAAAAAAAAAGTGGCCACCAAAAAAAAAGGTAATTCACTTGATTACGGCACGCATTTGCTGTGGCATTGTTTCGATAAGCTTCTGCAATGTCAAAAGATTTTTTTCCATCCAGTGTTGCATTAATTTTTCACCAAGATCTTGCATTGATGATGGTAGTGTTGGGATCTGGAGGCTTGTCCACTTTCTCCACCAGAGGGTGCCTGAGATCTCCTCCTGAGGGCATGAGCTCACCTACACACCTGTTTCCTGTCTCCTTGTCAGAGGACCTACTTAAGGAGGAGGAGACTGACACTTCCCTGCCAAAGTGTTTGCCAGTAATGGTTAGCAAAACCTGAGCCAGCCTGCCTGATCTGTAACCCTGATTTTGAGAACCTGTCTGATCCTGTTTCTCTCTGCTTCACAGATCCTGACTTTCCTGAAACCTGAAATCCTGGAGAGAGAAATCTTTGTCTGGAATCTGCCTGCCTGCACTTAGTCTCAGTCTCTGCCTCTGCCCTCAGCCCTCTGCCTGCCGACTAGCCTCTGGACTCATAAGGTTCCCCCCCTGCTGATCAGATCCATCTCTGAGCAGGTATTTTACCTCGTCATCTGTAAACTGCTAGTTTTCCCTGGATCAACTCTAACTGCTCTGTCCTCCTCAGTGGTGTTCCTCCCGTGACCAGTACGAAGAACCCAGAACCAGTGCATCATTTTATCTGTGAACCTTGTTCAATAAATCATTTAACTTTTTCCCTGTTTACGAGTGTTTTTCTGCATGTGGGTTAGACGCCTTGAACCCAACATGACAGGTAGAGTCTGACTCCTGCGCAAAGCCCTCTCTAGCACATCCCAAAGATTCTCAATGGGGTTGAGGTCTGGACTCTGTGGTGGCCAATCCATGTGTGAAAATGATGTGTCATGCTCCCTGAACCAGTCTTTCACAATTTGAGCCCGATGAATCCTGGCATTGTCATCTTGGAATATGCCTGTGCCATCAGGGAAGAAAAAGTCCATTGATGAAATAACCTGGTCATTCAGTATATTCAGGTAGTCAGTTGACCTCATTCTTTGAGCACATACTGTTGCTTAACCTAGACCTGACCAACTGCAGCAACCCCAGATCATAACACTGCCCCCAAAGGCTTATACAGTAGGCACTAGGCATAGTGGGTGCATCACTTCACCTGCCACTCTTCTTACCCTGATTCGCCCATCACTCTGGAACAGGGTAAATCTGGAATCATCAGACCACATGACCTTCTTCCATTGCTCCACAGTCCAATTTTTATGCTGCCTAGCAAATTGAAGCCTTTTTTCCGGTTAGCCTCACTGATTAGTGGTTTTCTTACGGCTACACAGCTGTTCAGTCCCAATCCCTTGAGTTCCCTTCGCATTGTGTGTGTGGAAATGCTCTTACTTTCAGTATTAAGCATAGCCCTGAGTTCTACTGTTGTTTTTCTTCGATTTGATCTCACCACATGTTTAAGAGATCGCCGATCACAATCATTCAGGATTTTTTTTCCGGCCACATTTCTTCCTTGAAGTTGATGGGTCCCCACTATCCTTCCAGTTTTTAATAATGCATTGGACAGTTCTTAACCCAATTTTAGTAGTTTCTGCAATCTCTTTAGATGTTTTCTCTGCTTGATGCATGCCAATGATTTGACCCTTCTCAAACAGACTAACATCTTTTCCACGACCACGGGATGTGTCTTTCGACATGGTTGATTAGGAAATGAGAAGCAAGTCATTGCACCAGTTGGGGTTAAATAACTTGTTGCCAGCTGGAAGATAATCGCCCATGCAGTAATTATCCAATAGGAGGCCTACCTATTTGCTTAGTTGAATCCAGGTTGGCGACTTTTTTTTTTAGCCTGGCAGTGTATTACTAACTCTAGTTATGTTCTCCACTAGTAAGTGGTGAGATGTTCACATGAAGCTTCTTGAACTGTGGGGATCGTTGAACCAATTAGACAAAACCATCACTACTTTTATTGAATTCCCAAAGGCAGCAGAAGCAGAGTCCAAAAAACAAAAATACTGAAAATCAAAAAAATGTAGGAAATTCCAATGAGAAATACATGCAGGGAGCCAATTAACAACCAATCAGCTAAACAAAAAGAAACTAGCAATGAGGAACTGCAGATGTGGTGTATATATGGGGAACAGAACAAAGGATTAGCTCATGGGCTGATATGGAGCAGTTGTGAATAGAACTAAACAAAAGGGAGCCTAGGGGAAAGGAAACAAGCAAAAGGGGGCAAGAGAGACCAATTCAAGAACACAACACTGCTAGAAAACAATTACAAAGAAACTTGATCACAAATAAACAAAAAAGAACCCTGAACAAAGGGCAGGACCCTGACAGAGTTAGTGGACCACTATTTGACTTAGTGTGGGAACAGTCATCTGGTCCTAAATAAGAATAAAACAAGTGAGATAGTTGTAGATTTCAGAAGAAGCAGGAACAAGTGGAATGCTACTATAGGAGTATAAATACCTTGGTGTACATGAGGACAACAGATTTGAATGGAGACACAACTGTGAAGCCATCTACAAAAAGGAACAGAACAAACTACTTCTTATTGTTCTTATTCAGCTTGTTTAGAGAAGTTTGATCTCTTCTGACATCATGTGTTCTGGTAGCAGCATCAGAGCAAATTAATTCAAAAAGCTGATTAAAGAAGGATAGCTCTGATTTGGGAAATTCCCTGAAACATAATCAATTTACATAGAAGAATTCTTCATACATTGAAAAATATTTTTGACAATCATTGACATCTTGGGATCAATACAGTATTTTTAAACCAAATGAAATTTAACAGTAATGTAATCTCTGTACAGCTCTGTGATGAAGTGGTGACCTGTAGTTGTTTTTCATCACCTTTTTCTAGTGGGTGCTAAAGATCGTCTACCAAATTTACAAAAGGATGGATGGATATATTAATATATGCCTCATTCCATGTGGTTTGTCTGTTTAGTTTTAGAAGATCTGTAAAAAAATAGAGCTTAAGACAGGATCACTAACTCAAACTCTGCAGGTAAAACTTTTATTCCTGTTGGCTTGACACAAGGCTCATAACCCATCTGCTTAGCTGTTTCTTTCTAATGCAAAGCCATCTATGGAGCTAGTTTACCATAACCTTTATCAATGTAGGTAATTTTTATGGACTGGAGCTTCTATTTTTATTTCAATATGTTATGCTTGAACATCCAGTCAGTTTCAACAAAAGGTCATTCATGCTGAGCCTGGTGCTGGAAGTTTCTTTCGGTTAAAAGGGAGTTTTTCCTCTCCATTGTACAGTAACCGAATGCCTGCTTGTGAGGGATTGCTTCAGAGTTAACAACAAAATGCAAGCAAATGATGTCACCCCATGCTCATTAAGCAAATACTGGGAAGTCAATAAATCAATACCATAAGCTTTGTTTTCTCTGATAGAGAGTTTAAACCTATCTAACTTTATGACTCAAATGACTTGTTTCTGTAAAGGGCCTTGAGGTGAATAGTGTTTTGAGTTGGCACTATATAAATAAACTGAACAGAACTGAATTAAAAACAATTCATTGTTTTGCAGAAAATCAAGAGATAGGCATCTTCTATTATAGGACTGACAAATAAAATTGTTAATAAAATAGGAAATTGTCTTCACATTTGCTTAATACAAGTATAACAAAAAGCTTAACAACTTGATATTTTACTTTAATTGTTAAAATATAGTGGCAAGAAAAGTTTAAAAAACTTGAGTTATTGAGTGTGTATTCAGTAAATTATTCTTTAAATAGTCATTCCAAAGGATTGCTCTCTCCTGGGGTTGCAATAAAAAAATGCAAATGCAAGTAAACTCCCATCCTAATGTGATTTAACTGTACTGAGAGAACCGGGTAATGAGTAAAATCCGTTGCACACTTTTCCACATCCTGCATATGCTGTTTTAGACACATGACATAAAACACGGTTTATGCTAACTAGAATTAATAGTTTTTAGCACATGGCTCACAGTCTAATTATCCAAGGGGATATGCTGATTGCTATGATGGTGCGTCATAAAGGGTCAGGGGTGGTATAAGTGAGTGCTTTAAATGCATGAAAATCTGGAAAAAGATTTATTTTTTCTCTATCTATTGCATCCAATCCTTTTTTTTTTTTTTTTTTTTACAGTTATTACATCCCACCCACTTCTCTTGCTCTTTATAATGAGTACTGGCATAATCAAACACTTAGTTGTGCATATTTGTCAAACAATTAAAAAGAAAAACATAAAGATGGTTGTTTGGATCACATGAAATGTGTAGTATTATAGTGTGTGTGCTATGAATAGGCAAATATAATTTGAAGGACATAAATCACCACAGACATTTTATGTCGTGCAAGATTCTTATAGAGATAATTTGAAATATTTATTTTACAATTATTATACTGACTCAGAATGCACAAGGTTTAAGGTACTCCGACAACCATTTATGCTGCAGTATTTCTGTACTTGAAGACAAAGGTGACACTCATTTGAATAACTCACACTTGAATAACTCCCTGGTCAGCATTTAAAGCCACATTAATGCTTTCCTCCAGCTTAAATCACAAGACATCTGGCTCTGCTCTTTGCCAAGCTGAGCAGAAAACTTGCTCTTCAATAGCTTTACTGTAAGAAAAGTCATTAATTTAAACCCAGATGGAATCCTGTTTTAGAATATGGAGTAAAGAAATTTGATCAAAAACTACATATAAATTGAATTCTGCTGTTTTATATTGTACAGATAACAAATATTTTGTAAATATCTAAAAATACTTGATTCTGTTATGTTGTACTTTGCTCCATGTTTTCTAGTTTTATTGGTTTAATTCCTATTTTGTCATATTTTCTGGATATATTTGAGTTCTAAGGTTTTTATTTGTTTCCCTTTGTTGCCGCCTAGTGTTAGCCTCCTTTTTGCCTAGCTCCTTCCTTTGCTGCTCTCTTCATACCTTCTCCCAATTTGCTTGTTTGTTCTCTCTTTGTTCAGTCTACCATAAATACTCCCCTTGTGCAGTTCCTCAGTGCTGGTTCCTGGTCTTACATTGTCTTACTCATCTTACTTCGTCCTTCCTGGTCTTACCCTGGCTCCTCGTGATTGTTTCCCCCTGATGTCTCCATGGTTCTGGTTTGTTTTACTTTTTTAAGTTGGATTTTTTTGGATTCCTGCCTCTGTTACCTGTGTTTAAACGACTGCAAGAACTCACCCCTGCCTCTCAGCCTCTGCATTGGGGTTCAAAACCACACCTTGACAATACTGTTAAATTGGACTTGTTAGATGACATTTCAAGATCTTTCCATCCATCTCTGTTCATTCCCATTTGTCGTTGTAGGGTGGGAGGGAACCTTGGGCCAATTATGTAGCAAAAGACAGCAGTCTCACTAGGGATGCCCAGACTTCTCGATAGACATCCCTCCAGCCCTGCTGGGGGAAGCCCGAGACACTCTCAGGCCAGCCGAAATAAATACGCCCTCCAGCATGTCCTAGGTGCTTGGAACAATTTCCAAGGGAGACATTCAAGATGTCCAAACCACCTTAGCTGACTCCTTTCGATGGGGAGAAGCGGCTCTACTCTGAGCTCCTCACCGTATTTCTAAAGGACCTATATCCAGGATCTTGTTCTCTCTGTCAAGATCTGGATTTCATGATCATAGTTGAGGGTAGGAACGTAGACTAACGGGTAAAAAGAGAGCTTGGCCTTTTTGCCCAGCTCTCTCCTCACCATGACCGACCGGTGCAGCATCCGCATTATAGCAGCACCGGAACAAATCTGTCTATCGATTTCCAATCTCCCCTCACTCGTGACCAGGATCCCAAGATACTTGAACTTCACCACTTGAGGCAGAAACAGACCACATTTTTCCAGTTGAGACCTATGACCTGCTTCTTGCAATTTAACGAAAGATATTAATCTCTTAAAGCGGTAATGAAACGGTAAACCAAACTTACTTAATTCACAAGATTGTATCTTATTCTTATCAATAATTATATTACAAACGTTAAAAATATAAATGTAAAAGAAAAAACTAATAACTGCATGGTAAGGGCGCCGCCATGTTGCATTACTCCAAACGGTGACGTCACGGGATTGGTCGATACTTTGGCTAGCAATTGATTAAATTGGATGTACTGGCGATAGTTACATTACAACTATAAACTATAAAACACTAAAACCAAATAATGATGGAAGACATAGAAGAAAGGACACCCAAGCATCTAAATCACATTGCCTATACCTGAGTCCATTCACGGTTTGACTCGAGCCTTGCAACATCTAGTTAATTAATATGTCATTCAAATCAAGGGTAAGACCATGTAATTATCTTAAGTTAAATGATTATAACCAGTACTCGAGTTAAAACAATCTTAAAAATCATCCCCCTTCTTAAATTACCATCCCCCCATACCATCCCTGTGACATTTTATCACTGAATATGTACATTTGTATTATATATTAACAGTAATGGCAATAATATTGCCCTTTCAACATTTGGCAGGCTGTGTGCTTACGAGTAGCCTGACAAAATTACTGTGGCCCAGAGGGCACATGTGATTTCATTTTCAACCTCAGTGGCACAACCAGGTAACAGTAAATAATGTGTTTACAATTAGACAAGCTTCTCCACATAATCATACCTGTTCTCTGTGATTGTGGTATGAAAGTCACAAGTCTGGGACAATAAAGGTGAAAATAAGGAGGGGTGGGAATCTTCGGCAGGTTCCAGGTTCTAAGTTTAACAAATAAAGTGTCAGAAATGATCCATCCACTGATGGCAATTCCCGAGAATTTATGAAGAGAATTTATTCATCGCACACTGGCTGTAGCTCATCAACTGAAACGTGTCTCCATACAAGTGAAATCCTATTAATTCAAATTTATCTGTCCACCAAAACTATCAATTTTAAGGCATCCATGCATAAGAAAAATGAAAACATTAAAAATATGTTTTAAATTTCCCTTTTCATTAATTTTTCAATCCGTTTTCTAATCAGTGGGTGCGAGTTTAGGGTGATGCGGGGGAGGTAATTCTCAGCATGCGGGTAATTCTGGGTAGCCTCGTGAGACCATCCTGATTTCGCTAGATTTCAAGATTTCACTCGCTAATCAGTCTGGACACTCTCGGTTGAAGAAAATTTGGAGCCGTTCACCAAACTAACGTCCAATCAGCGTTGGCTTTGAGGCGGGTTGAGGTTTGACGCAACGAGAAGCGCAACAGTTCTGTCTAAAGAACATGGCGGCTTGAGCCGATGAAACTAGCGTTAGCGTGGCTATCGAGCAAGTTTTATCGGAATTACACTGTATTTCTTCACTGAAAGAAGAGCAAAACACTGCTCTGGAGGCTTTTCTCAGAGGAAAAGATGTGTTTGCTCTTCTCCCGACTGGTTTCGGCAAGAGTTTGATCTATCAATTGGCTCCTCTTCGTCGTCGCTCTGTTACGTCATATGCTTTGTTGATCTGATTGGTTTATTTGGCCCGTCTATCACCAACATAGGGTTAAATTCTGGGTACAACAAATGAAACCCGGAGGAGAGAATTGAAGTTTTGAAAAATGCATTTTAATTAAGCAATTTAAGAGACATGTTAAGATTATTATCTTGAAAGAACTGCCAAATGTGATGTTAATGTCTGGCCAATGGCTATAATTGAATTGAATGTTGACATCTGAATGCAAGCTCACTCGTGTGACTTGCAGAATGCCTCTTGTCCGATCAATGGTAAATAGCTTAGTTCAACACACTTGTTAAAGAGCTTTAACTCCTTCTTGCCAGCATGTAGCCTAGCTTACTTTAAATTAGCCAATATCAGCAATACTGATTTGCTGATAAACAGTCTATTTTATAAAATAAATACAATAAATGAATATTTGAAAGGTCAGTAAAATTATTAGATTTTATATAGGCTTATTACATTTTCAGGCTAATTAAATATATTTAGAATTGTAAGCAGTTTTTCCGGATTTTGAAAATTATTTCAGCGGTTTTAATTTAATTGATTGACTTTGAATTTAAAAAAAAATACTTGAATTGAAAGGATTTAGATATTAATTTGCAATGTTTTGTGAGGTTTTGTTCCAAATCTTAATAGATTTATTGCCAAAGTAAAATCAAAGAAGTTTCCGACCATGACTATGAAGCTGATCCCGGTGGGAAATTAGTCCTCTGCAATTGTCCCTAACTATGTATAGGCAGTGATAGCCATTCCAGTCCATGGATTCACTGCAGTTCTACTGTAAAGTGCCTTGGCCAAGATCAATGACCGGCGTACCTGACATGTAACAAGTGTTGGGAAAGTTCTCTTTCTACGTGAACTACAGTGGGCACTGGTTGGAAATGGACGGTTTCCTGCGTTATTCCTGTGTGATTCCTGCGTGAATCACGATGTATTTCCTGAGGCCATTTTTTTTTATTTCAAAAAGAACTGCAATGTACCCGGACAACCACCAGGCGGCACTTGGGAGCTCTGCCGTGCTAAAGGTGACATTTGTGAGCCTGCAGTCAACTGAAAAGTTTATTGAGACCATTTGAATAACCAACGAAAATCTTATGATGATATGATGTTTTTGATTAAAATAAAGTTAATGAATTAATTGAACATAGTGACTGCATTATCTTATTTCATACACCTCCGATCTTATCTGAGAACTGTTTATTTCTATTTATCTCCATCTCTATTATTTAATGAAAAATGATTTTAATTAATCTTTTTGGCAAAACAAATAATTGAATCAACAAAGGTCCGTGGATCATCCGTCCATTCGATCGGTCGCGTGCTCATGGATCATTTCTAGGTTATAAAAACGTCCTCAGCGACTCTGAATGAATCGGTCTCATCAGGCCTCTTTTCTTTCATCCATGGGTTTTAATTTCGTCACCATCGTTTCAGTCATTAATGCAAAATTGGTCCATGGTGAAGTTTAAAAATGCAGATGAAAAGAAGAAATCCACACCCGTGAGTATCTATTTTTTTTTAATGCCGTGACGTTTCGGGCGTTCTTCTTTGAACCTTCATTGAAATTCAGTGTATTAATTAATAGTAGATTATTATAGGCTACTTATAGCTACAGGATATTTGATGCCATGTTATGCAGAAATAGTGCTTCTTATATCTTGATCTAAATTCACCAATCTGTGGTAAACTAAAACGCTCGGATCTTTCTGTCATTTTGTGTGCGTGTGTGGCATCTGCAATCCATTGGGAATCCCAGAGGGAGGGAGGGGGGTTCATGCACCGTCATTCCATCACCGTTTCCGGAAGGGGTTCCCCAAACTCGGTATCCAATCAGCGCCGTCATAGATCCTGCGCTGTAACTAACGCTTGGATCTTTCTGTCATTTCATTATAACTTTTTGTTAAATATTCAAATAAATAAGTTGGACTTTAAACTAGTGTTAATTTCGTTATCGAAAACTAAACGAAAATATTTTCGTCAATGCACATTTTTCACCGAACGAAAACTAGACGAGACGAGACGAAAATCCCCACTGGGAGTAAATCAGGAATCATTTTCGTGGACTAATAAAGACGAGACGAAAATGCAGTTCGGTAAATAAAGACTGGGCTAAAATCTTTGGACGTTCACGAACAAAGACGAGACGAAAATTACATATTATTTAATGTTTTTTTTTTCAAATCCTTTCTCCTCTGCCACACACCCACTTTCAAACCTGGAGCGGGCGGCGGACACAGAGGCGAGCCTGAAGAGACACGTCGCAGTTCTCCAGAAAGACATTACGGTAAGTTAACAGAAATATTGGTGGTGATTGTTTATAATGTAACATTAAATCAACGGCTATAATGTCCCAATAATAAACTAACTAATGTTGGCTAACTTTCATAGCATTTAGTATCCAGGCTGGCTACGTTACGTTAGCTTGTTAGCACATAGCCACTTGTTGATAGAACTGAATGTGAAGTTAAATTTATGCTAACTTAGATATGTTATACTGGCCGGGCAACTATACTTTCAGTTAAATTGCAAGTTTGATTAAAGCAGACAGACGTTTTAGGTAATCTAGAAGCTGCAAGTGAACTATAGCTAACACAAAACACCTCGGCAGCTACACATGTATGCTAAATGCTAAAACTAACTGAAACTATTTATCAGGATAAGACAAAATAAAAATAATATGACATACATAATTCAGAACAACTTTAACCTAGATTTTCATACACAACATTGCTAGGGGAACCACTGCAGGGATGCAAACTCCCAATGTCTTTATTTGGTGACATAAAATACTGCTCTGTTTATCTGCACATTAGGACATTTGATTTGAATTGGCATCAATATTAATACAACCAAAATGCATGCACACATAAAAATGTCTGCAATTTATTCCTGCATTAAATGATAGTTAAATGATAAACGCTTGTCAGAAGATTGATGAATATGTGTAAATATCATTTTATATTTATTTATTACATATGCTGTCCTACACAACATCTGCCTGGGAGCCGGTGACATCACGGCCCCAGAGGATGACATGCCAGAGGATGAGGAGGGGAGAAGGTGTTGGAGGCAGTCAGTGGTGCTCCATGGCGGCACCAGTTGTCTGCCGAGGTGTCTGCCCTGGAGGAGGGTCTACCCAACCACCATTACATTTAGATGGCAAGTAGAATCACATTTTAGCTGTTCTCATTTCAGGGTTATGAAAACAGTTTTAGTAAAGTCATTATTTTCTGCGTCTTTTAAAACTTTTTTAGTAACATGGCAGCCGTCGATTGGGTCAGCCCTTCAAACCCTGATGGACGATGTGGTGAACAGTGGAGAGAGGCACCCCGACCCCCCAGATGATGTCCCACTCGCAGTCAGAAGACTCCAAGCTCATTTGTGTTCTGCTCTGACTCTGCAGCATCTAGCCCTGGTGTGTCCTCAGGGATGGAGGCAATTAGGACAGGTGGGGCAAAAGACGGCCTCTGTCCTAATACCTCATCTATGAGGACAAACCAGGGCCAGGTGGCAGCAGTGGGCTTCCCACTGACCCCCTGCCCTGTCCCTGGATCTTTGCATTCCTAAAGTAGAGGAAAACATATTGTATCAACAAATGATATTTTCTGTAGTGTTTCTTTAAAGCTAGAAAAAAGGAATGTTTGATGATTTGGATGGATTGATGAAATTCTACAGAAAAAGACTTTGGAATGGTAACCTGGAGATTACTTTTTCAAGCTTACTCAAAGTGTAAATTAACATGAAAATAATAAACGAAAGATGTTATTTCCCTACACACACACACACCTATACTTACACTTACACACATATATATACACTCACCGGCCACTTTATAAGGTACACCTGTCCAACTGCTCGTTAACACTTAAATTCTAAGCAGCCAACCACATGGCGGCAACTCAGTGCATTTAGGCATGTAGACATGGTCAAGACAACCTCCTGCAGTTCAAACCGAGCATCAGTATGGGGAAGAAAGGTGATTTGAGTGACTTTGAACATGGCATGATTGTTGGTGCCAGAAGGGCTGGTCTGAGTATTTCAGAAACTGCTGATCTACTGTTACTGGGCAACAGTGACTCAAATAACCACCCGTTACAACCAAGGTGGGCAGAAGAGCATCTCTGAACGCACAGTACGTCGAACTTTGAGGCAGATGGGCTACAGCAGCAGAAGACCACACCGGGTGCCACTCCTTTCAGCTAAGAACAGGAAACTGAGGCTACAATTTGCATAAGCTCATCGAAATTGGACAATAGAAGATTGGAAAAACGTTGCCTGGTCTGATGAGTCTTGATTTCTGCTGCAACATTCGGATGGTAGGGTCAGAATTTGGCATCTACAACATGAAAGCATGGATCCATCCTGCCTTGTATCAACGGTTCAGGCTGGTGCTGGTGGTGTCATGGTGTGGGGAATATTTTCTTGCCACTCTTTGGGCCCCTTGGTACCAATTGAGCATCATTGTAACGCCACAGCCTACCTGAGTATTGTTGCTGACCATGTCCATCCCTTTATGACCACAATGTACCCAACTTCTGATGGCTACTTGCAGCAGGATAATGCGCCATGTCATAAAGCTGGAATCATCTCAGACTGGTTTCTTGAACATGACAATGAGTTCACTGTACTCAAATGGCCTCCACAGTCACCAGATCTCAATCCAATAGAGCATCTTTGGGATGTGGTGGAACGGGAGATTTGCATCATGGATGTGCAGCCGACAAATCTGCGGCAACTGTGTGATGCCATCATGTCAATATGGACCAAACTCCCTGAGGAATGCTTCCAGCACCTTGTTGAATCTATGCCACGAAGAACTGAGGCAGTTCTGAAGGCAAAAGGGGGTCCAACCCGTTACTAGCATGGGGTACCTAATAAAGTGGCCGGTGAGTGAGTGTATATATATATATATATATATATATATATATATATATATATATATATATATATATATAATATATATATATATATATATATATATATATATATATATATATACATACATACATACACTCCGAAGTAGGCAGCCTGCGAATTGAGACGCAGCCATTGTAACCATCATTGACATTCATAATGATGCCTTATTAGACATTGTAGAATTTGTAAATATTTTCTTAATATTAATATTTAATGCAGTAAGCATGGTGAGGCTTGTGAAAACCACTTTTCTCAGTATACAATGTCGGAGAAAGAGCAAGGCAGTTATTGTTGGATCTTCTGTATTGACAAACCTGCTTGTAATTTAGTTTTATAATGCTGTACATAATTAGGATAATAAATATAGAGTATATGCAACATATTTGTTTTTATTTTGTTCATAATCTAAACTTGACATGTTATCAATATGACAAATTATATCCCGCTGTGTACTTGTTTAAATAGCACTGTGTTGGAATCAAAGCTGCTGTAGATTTTTAAATAAAGATTTCTTCACAACAATTGCTCATATCCTCATAATCTTTCACATTGGACATATGTGGGAATGTTTGTATCGATTGTGAAAATTGAAGTGTTTAGCTTTATTGAGATAATTGAAGTTAAAGATGCTAGTATTGGAGGCCAAAAATTTCAGGAATTTTACAAATAAGTTTGAACCACTGCTCCAATCCGGCCAATATTTTAGGGAAGAATATTTTTAGGACCCTCCATAGATCTACCAAGTTTGAAGTGTTTGGCTTTATTACTTTTAGAGATAATTGGAATCAAAGATACTATTAGAGGCCAGAAATGCAAACATTTCAGGAATTTTCCAAATAAGTTTCCTCTAGAACCACTGCTCCAATCCGGCTGATATGGGAAACGGAACCACACAGGAGGTCTTCCACAGGGTGGGGACCACCCCCAGGCTGAGGCTCAGGTTGTACATGTAGCTGAGGATCTGACAGAGCTCATCTGCACAGGTCCTCAGCAGCCTGGGGGGGAGGCCGTCTGGTCCTGAGGCTTCCTCTGTTTCAGCCTCTTCAGCTGCCTTCTCACCTGCATTGGTGTTACTGTGAGGGGGGAGGAAGGCATGACTGGAGGTGTGGATGGGTCGGAGGTTGGTGGGAGTGGCGGCGGTGGGAGTAAAGGTCTCTGGGGGGCTGGTGGTTGGAGGTGTGTGGAGAGTTGAGGGCAGGGAGGGGACCAGTGTGAGGGGAGTCAAACTGGGTGAAGAAGCTGTTTAACTCATCTGCAAACTTGGTGTAGGCACAATGCTCTCCACACAGAAGGTCATGTAGTCAGTGATGCATTCAGTCAGGCTGTTGATGTCCTCACCATGAGAGCTTTGGAACATGCTCCAGTCTTTGGTGCTGAAACAATCCCTCAGCTCCTCAGTGGCGTCATCCGACCAAACTTTCACTGACTGTGCAATTGTCCTTCTCACCAGTGGAATGTAATGGGGGGGCAGGTAGACAAGGTTTTGATCTGAACGACCCAGCAGGGGGAGGGGGGCGGAGGTGTATGCATCCTTAACATTTGCATAAAAAAGGTCCAGCCTTTAATGGTTCCTGGTTGCATGTGACATATTGTGTGAGCGTGGGGAGAATGGAGCAGAGTGAAGAAGTCTGTTCTAACAAATCCCTATGAAAAGGGTGGATTAAACTTTATCGATTTCTGTACTCTAAATAATACCTTTAAAATAAATTGGCTGAAACACTTCTTTAAAAACCCTAACTCTATTTGGAACGTCATACCATGTCACTTGCTGTCAAAACTGGGTGGTTTGAGCTTTTACTTAACCTGTAACTATGATATTGATAAAGTCCCAATAAAAATGTCAGCCTTTCACCGCCAGGCTTTCCTTTCACGGTCCCTTTTTTTAAAACACAACTTTCCACCCAACAAATATTTCATCTGGAACAATAAAGACATATTGTTTAAACATAAATTCTTATTTATTGATTATTGGTTTAATAATAACATTATTTTGGTTGACCAATTATTTAACAAATAGGGTCTTCTTTACTCTTATAAAGAGTTTCTAGAAGAATACAAAATTCCTGTGTCTCCTATAGATTATGCCAAAGTCTAATAAGTTTTACCCGTCTAATGATCATATTGTCAAAAAATTTTTAAAAGACATTGAAGTATTGTGGGATGGGAGTCGGTATTAGTAACGATCACGTGATTGGGACGGTACAGGATTAAACATTAACGGGAGCAAACGGGAGCGGGAGCAAACCAATAATAACAAAAAAAAACTAGGATCGATGCCAAAAAATAAAATAAAATAGAAATAAAAAAAATCCAGTACTGGCGCGGCGCCGCCATTTTTTAGTTTTTTTTCCTTGAAGCCTACACTATAATGCGAGTCAAAAAAACTACACGACCCAAAAACCATCAGTGCTTCCGCTCTGAGTTTTTCTCCCGAGCCCAAAAAAAAACAAAACAAGAATGGGAGTGGTGGAGCAGCGGGAGTCCACTCCCGTCTCAGACTCTAGTCTGAAACTTGTTTACCACGCTTTGGAAACGCACAGCACGATCACGTGACCAAACTCCCGCGGCAGATAATAAAGTCTTAAACTCACTGCGAGTAATTCCACATCTGGGCTGCATATCTGCTGCTTCACGTGAACATGAGCCGAGCCGCACCATCTCTCATTCACAAACACCGCCAGACCATGTAAATAGGGTAAATAGAATTATAAAAATATCTAAACACTGTGGCTATAAGGCATGCAATATAATAGACCTATATATACAGTAAGATAAAAATGTAGAATGATAATCCCTATGGTTTATTGTAATAAAAAAGTGATTAAAAAATAGAAAAATATTCAGCCACAGCTGGGACCGAACCCTCAACCTTCAGAACTACAGACCACTCACTCTACCCTCTACGCTAACTGCTCGCAATGTGTCATGCCCCTCCCAGTTTACTAATTGATCTATCTAATCCTGACTCATGGGACGCCGAAATGGACCCAGACTGCCACCTAGTGGCTATAGTAGTCACATGTTTTTCAGGCAATTCGTGAAACACGGGGAGCGTGAGTGAAGTGTCCATTTCCAACCAGCACCCACTGTAGTTCAAAGTTCAGTTCACACATTTTAAAATGAACTAGTTCAGTTCATAGTTCATTATTCAAAATTTTGAACTAAGTTCACAGTTCCAAAAAATGAACTAGTTCATAGTTCTTTTTTTTTTCATATATTGCTCGTTACACCATAGCCTACTGTAGAACCACAGACAGCAATTATTTTATCAGTTTTAACACTGAAACTGTGCGTCAGATTTCATCTTTATATCTAGTTTTGAATCCTTATCCAACCAGGATTGACATTAGCATTGAGGGGACAGCATTTCCCCATTGTTGCTTTAATGCTTTGTTGCTGTCCATTCACTTCACACTAGTAGCAGCTGCAGCTTTCACCCCTACAGTATATTCTCAAAAACATCAGGAAAAATGTGCTGCTGGAATGGTCTTTTTTTATGAGGAATTATTAAAAGAAAAACAGGAAAGTAGTCTTTAAGGTGCAAATGTTTTTTTTTTATTTTCATATTTTTTTTCCATTTGAAAATCCATTTCAGTACATATGCCGTTTCAGATTTGCTTTGGATGTTACTGAAGTGCGGATTTTTTTACTGAAAGCCGGCGGGCAAAGTTTGCAGAGAAATTTAAGATTGTTGCCATCATCCTCACCGACCACCTGGTCATAAACCTGTTTTAAGTGATCATACTGCTGCTTTGTCGCCTCCGCGGTCGCCTCCATGCTGCTGTGGCTTTCACGCTGCATTTTGTTTTGATGACGCACGCGGCTGTAGGCTACGACACTGGTAGCTGGTGTTGCCATATTGGGTGTTTTTCCCGCTACATATTAAGGCCTGTTTACGGTGTGATTTAGCCGGGGTTTCGCCTGGAGGGCTCTATAGAAATTTGGCAACCTATTGAACAGAGTTGAACTGAGAGAGCGTGCTGTTCACAGACACCAGACTGAACGAGTTCACAATAACGTTTATCAGGCAGTAATGCAGTACGTTCAGTTCACGTTCGCCCAAAATATGAACGAGTTCATGAACTTACGTTCAATGAACGCGTTCAGGCACAACACTGGTAACAACCATATCATGCATTTTGCTCTAGGTTAAGAGACTGTATTGATTAGGCTATGTACACTTCCAAAAATAAAAATAAAACCCACTTTATTTGTAGTAATCCTCACCTATTTAGCACACCGAAATGGAAAAGCAAATAACTGAGGAACTGTGAGGCCAAATTACATGTGTGATACATCATTTGAAAGCTAACACCTTCTAGTATAACCCTATTTTATTAACATTACAATAGGGTTTTTGCTAAAATACAATGTGAAAATTAACACCAGTGTGGTGTGAATTTTTTTTTTTTGTTTTAGGTTTTTATAGTACTAAGGGCTTATATTTTGTAATGTGGGCTGACAGTAATGGGAGTATGAGAGAGTGGGAGAGACATGCGGCGAAGGACCACAAGTTGGATTGGAACCTGGGTCAGCCACATCAGGGATTGAGTACTCCATACATGGGTCTCTTTAGATAATAAATTCTTACTTTCTTTTCACTTAGTGAGGAAATGATCATTAAGACAGTCAAATATACTGGAATCAAATGAATCACCATCAGAGCCAGCGGTACTTCACACATGGCTATGTCGAGAGTGGGCTGCTACAGACCGACTAACGTTAGCCCTGGCTGCGGTAAGCCTCGGAGGTCCCCTGGTTGCCACATTCCTCTCAACATCTGAACTTAAACTGAGCACTAAATCAGTAACTGGGCCATATAGTCAAGCTTAAAGGTATGATGTTCGAGCCTCAAATGATCTTAAAATGTACTTTTATAGAACAACGGCAAGAGAAAAGTTAACTTTTAACTTAATACTCTGAGCTGCGTTACATAGTTTGTAGCCATTACATGAGGGTATGGCTTAAACTAAACAGCAAACAGTTAACAATCCAATCTAAAAATGTAAACATGTCACAAGTTACACTGGCAGTGTTATTTTACTGCTGTGTATTATTAACACAACACCCACACTATTTAATTAATGCTACACCTTAGATTTTCATACTGGCATTTTTCCTGTGTAACAGTTCATTCACTAGCTGAGACAACAGCCAGACCAACAAGAGTAACCATATGTGCTGTTAATCAGCTTAGAAAATGATTTCTTTGAAAGTGTTGTTTTTGTGTGTTTGTGTCATTCTGGAGTACAAAACATCGGCTGGCATGTATTTTTTTTTCAACACAAATAGATAAAGCTCCCTCGAGTAAGTCATTTTTGATACCTATAATAATGTGTAAAAGTAATATCCTTCCCTACAGCTGTCATCTTTGTATTTTAAACTTCCTTTAACCAACGCATGTATCATTAGGATGGCATGACTTTAGTGCAAAAAATAGGGTATGGGGAATACATACAAACTCAGAGATAAGTAGTATGAGAGATTGTATCTCTAGAATAAACTTTTGACAGCTATTTTACTGTAGTAAAATCCCCCCACACAGAATATTCACAGGTTGCACAGAGTAATGGGAAACTTGTAAATTTACTGAATGGCTCAATATGAAGTAGGCTGGCCTGGTGAGACATTTTACCTCACAACTCAATTGACAGCTAAGGCTAATTTTAGAGATGCCAGTAAACTTTGCATGAGTGTTTTAGGCAGAAAGAATCATCAGAAGCACCTTTTTGTTATTCTTGCATGAATGTAAGAAGTGTATCACAGAAAAAAAGTTTCTCAGCTCTAGAAGTAAATAATAATGGTATATACACTCACCGGCCACTTTATTAGGTACACCTGTCCAACTGCTCGTTAACACTTAATTTCTAAGCAGCCAATCACATGGCGGCAACTCAGTGCATTTAGGCATGTAGACATGGTCAAGACAATCTCCTGCAGTTCAAACCGAGCATCAGTATGGGGAAGAAAGGTGATTTGAGTGACTTTAAACGTGGCATGATTGTTGGTGCCAGAAGGGCTGGTCTGAGTATTTCAGAAACTGCTGATCTACTGGGATTTTCACGCACAACCATCTCTAGGGTTTACAGAGAATGGTCCGAAAAAGAAAAAACATCCAGTGAGCGGCAGTTCTGTAGGCGGAAATGCCTTGTTGATGCCAGAGGTCAGAGGAGAATGGCCAGACTGGTTTGAGCTGATAGAAGGGCAACAGTGACTCAAATAACTCAAATAACCACCCGTTACAACCAAGGTGGGCAGAAGAGCATCTCTGAACGCAGATGGGCTACAGCAGCAGAAGACCACACCGGGTGCCACTCCTTTCAGCTAAGAACAGGAAACTGAGGCTACAATTTGCATAAGCTCAATAAACGTTGCCTGGTCTGATGAGTCTCGATTTCTGCTGCGACATTCAGATGGTAGGGTCAGAATTTGGCGTCTACAACATGAAAGCATGGATCCATCCTGCCTTTTATTAACGGTTTAGGCTGATGGTGGTGGTGTCATGGTGTGGGGAATATTTTCTTGGCACACTTTGGGCCCCTTGGTACCAATTGAGCATCGTTGCAACACCACAGCCTACCTGAGTATTGTTGCTGACCATGTCCATCCCTTTATGACCACAATGTACCCAACTTCTGATGGCTACTTTCAGCAGGATAATGCGCCATGTCATAAAGCTGGAATCATCTCAGATCTCAATCCAATAGAGCATCTTTGGGATGTGGTGAAACAGGAGATTCGCATCATGGATGTGCAGCCGACAAATCTGCGGCAACTGTGTGATGCCATCATGTCAATATGGACCAAACTCCCTGAGGAATGCTTCCAGCACCTTGTTGACTCTATGCCACAAAGAATTGAGGCAGTTCTGAAGGCAAAAGGGGTCCAACCCGTTACTAGCATGGGGTACCTAATAAAGTGGCCGGTGAGTGTATTTTGGACCTGAAAATATTGATAAAGCAGTTATTTGTATATGTTACATACACATGTATTTCTATAGAATGTATACTTTTATTCTGTTTTACTGAAGTTGGTTGTCTAAAAAGGCAGAGTACACTAAATGCGCTCCGCAACTGCTGTGTGCAGGTGTCAGTAGAGGCTGACTGAAGCCAAAATAAGATGGATGGAGGGAGGGGCCGAGCTGATCCTGCAGGTGATAGAGATGGACAATGGGGAAATTTGCTCTCTGCATTTTGAGCCATCTCTTTGGGGAGCAGTGGGCTGCCATTGTGTGGTGCCCAGGGAGCAATCAGGAACCCAAAGTGGAGGCTGGGGGGATCGAGCTGGGTACTTGCAACCTTCTCAGAGCACAAGCGCATTGCTCTAACCCACTAGGCCAACACCCTCCTGACCAAGTTAGACGTGTTCTCGTTGCATGTTGGACTTGTTGTGGGAAAATTTATATCTTTCTCTAATTATATATTAATATTCATATTTACTCACTATAAAAGTTTTCACTCAGTCTGTTTCTCTCTCAAGGCCACACCATTCCCTGCAGAATGTTGTTTGTAGACCAGACATAGCTTCTTCCCATAACAATCCAGATTCTTTCTCAAGGTTTATTCATAACATGTTACTGTTAAGCAAAGTGTGTGTAATTTGTTATGACTCTGACTGCTTTCCATTGTTGTAACTAGGGGGGGACGAACCCTGCCCAGATCAGAACAGAGCAGAATGCTATGCCATGAAGGCTGTATGATGAACTGTTCTCTCTTTGCAAAGATTATTAATAAATGTGCCGACTGAGTGAAATCCATCGATCTCCGTTTATTTAACTAGGATGAATAGTTGCATACTTCTTTCCCACGACAGACTCCTACAGGTCTGCCCTGTGTCACCCTTCCTATTCATAACCTTTATGGACACTATTGCTAGAGGTAATCAAGGGCTGGTTACCAATGGAGCTTGTCCCTACTTTTTGCTGATAACATGGTTCTGCTGACTTCCTCCGCTCAAGACCTACAACAGCTGCTGAGCAACTGTGTGTGGAGCAGCCATGATGAAAATCAGCTCCTACAGAAGATGTTCCATTTGTCCTCCTCCCTTAATAACATAGACCTTTTGTCCTCAGAACTTGGGAGCTCAGTCTGTCTTAGAACGAAGTACTGTCCTTCAAGAGTTAGAATGATTTTTTTCTACTTTTGGCTACTTAAGATTGCAAATGAAAGGAAAAATAACAGTAGATATTGGTTATAGGCTAATACTGTATGTTGAGACTCCTTGGGAGATTTGAGGAGGCAAATAGTTGTTGTAATTTCTAACTACTACCTTTATGGTCCTCAATATCAGAAGGAAAAGGTACATGACTGTAGATTTTAGAAAAGACAGTAACAAGTGGAATACTATTACCATCATGGGAAATAAAGTGGAAGTGGTGGAGAAGTATAAAATACCTTGGTGTTTATACTCCAGGTATAAACACCTGGAGTTTGTTATCCAGGTGTTTAACTGTAAAGCCTGAAACACCTGTAAAGCCATCTACAAGAATAGAAATTACCTCTTAAGGATACGTAGGTATTTAAGTGTTCGCAGCAAGTTGCTGCAAATTTTATATACTGGCATTTCTCCTTGGCTCTACTTTGGCCCTATTGTGGCTCTACCTTTCTAATGCCATATTAAAAATAGTTAGGTTTTCCTGAACTATTTGCTGTATTTGTGCTGCTGGCTCACATAGGGACCAATTTTACTTATTCTGCTTCAGTCTGTCTCTGTTCTCCCACTGTGCAGTATATGTCAAATTTCCTCATCTCAAATGTTGAGGTTCGTCTGTGACTCTGTCCTGGATAAAAATATTAGCTGTGCTGCTGCCATTGACATCTTTGTTTGTTGATATTGGAGGTTGGTTTGTTTTCAGGTTAGTCCTGTTTTTTTACTGTGACTAGCAGAATTGGTTTGGAGCTTGTCTGGGTGTGTCTTTTCTATATGGGGCCACCTGTTGAGCTAGTTAACAGTTTTGTATATCTGCTTATTTTTATATACTTGCTTCTGTCTCCTTGAACCCCAGTCAGCCTCCACAGATGAGCCTGGTTTTGCTGGAAGTTTATTTCTTTTAAGAGGGAGTTTTCTTCTCCACTGTCGCTTCATGCATGTTTGGTGTGACGGATCGCTAAAGAGTCATTGACGAAATGCATGAAACGGTTGTCAGTGCATGTGCAAGTCAATGACTGGATGCAGTCAACTGGTTTTCCTGACCGGTTTGACAGTATTATCTCTGAAACAATGACGTAAATAGAGACAGCATTTGCTTAGGGGCCCACAACCTCTTAGGGGCCCCATCACTGACACCTGGTAGGCCCCCTACGCAATTGTAGACTAGGATGCATCTTTGTAGATGTAATGGTAGGAAAACTTCCTCTTAAACTCACCATATGGTGAAATGACTGTCCGCAACGGACGTATTTATACTGCAACACATGCCAGATTTCAACATGATGGTGAGCTGTTTAGGCACCACAACAATAGCAAAGCAGACAGTGGTACTTTTAATTACTATGTTAATATCTGTGTATAGTTGAGTAGACGGTTGGTAAAAAAATACACTCATATAAAATGTTTCAAACTAAAATAAAGATCTTAAAAAAAACTATTTATTTGAGTATTTAAAATTTTACACTACGACTTTGAATTCTGGGTAATCCAGCGCGTAGATTAACACCATAACTTTTACGGACAATCTGTTAGTGACGATGGATACTAAACAAGAGGTACTTAAGTGAATTCCAGAAAAGAAGAAGGAAAGAATATCTGCTGGAAGAATGGAAAAAACCTACCAAAATAAAAATGTTCTTTCAAAGAACCGAAGAAGGAGATTGGACGTTGTTGCTACAGTGAGTAAAGACTGCGACCAGGAGATGAATGGAGAGAGCGTGGGTGAGGAGGGGGGCTGTGAAGACTATGCAAGGTGGTGTTATTTTAATGCAAGTGAGAGCATGCAATTTATGGAACTTTCGCTTTATCCTGAACCTTTATCACGTGTTGTACTTCATATGGGGCCCACCCAAGATAATGTTGCTTATGGGCCTATTGTTGTGTCGTTACGCCATTGCTCTGTAAAGTACCTTGAGATGAAATGTTTTGGGAGTTGGTGCTATACAAATAAACTGAACTGAAATTGAAATATAACACTGGTATGATCTCTTTTCTCTCCCATCACCTGCTAGACATAAGAGCAAATGACTTAGATTAGATGAATGAGCTGATAAAGAAGGCTCTTTTTCTATCAAATCCTCTCAAAACTCCAGAGATTATTTGACAAAGAAGAATTATTCTGGGAAACGTTATGGACAACTGTGATAATTCTCTTTAGAAGACTGTTTAACAAGACCAAAGTGTCTTCAAAGGCTTCTTCAAACACCCTGCAACACAGACCTCTGTATAAGATCCTTCCTGCTTACACATACAAAAACATGTTAAAAACAAAAACCCTATGAGTTACTGCAAATTTTAAGTCTCACTTTGAAACAAAACAGTATTTTTGAATCTATTTTAATCACAGCCATCATCTGGTAAAACCTATAATAAAAAAAAATAAATAAAAAAAAGCATTTTAATGTTTTTAATTATCATTAGGTCTATCATTAATTGAGCTTGAAGGGGGGGAAAAAATCAATATATTCTTAGACCAAGAAGTTTTACCGCTTTAAAAGTGTTCTCAAAAAAGACTCAACTAACTTGGGAAAAACTTCTTCAAATTATATTTTATATCTTTAAATACCTAAAGAAGAATAGACATAGAAGTGAACACACACAAGAGATATCAACACCTGGGAATGTTATACTTGAGTTACTGGGATTGATAAACAAGGCCAATACAGTGATAAGGTCCATTTAACACTTTACACGGTCTTATCAAGGCTAGATCTGAGCCACGGGGCTGAGTAGATATGCACAAGTGTGGATCTTTCTCCCAGTGTGTGTAAGTGTTTGATAGAACCAGTCAGGTGTTTTCCCCCAGGCCACCCAGATATCATCAGTCATTATCCTCGTCATTCATCAAACACTGCAGGTGCACATGAGCATGTGTGCTTCAACGGCACTCCCCTCCCTCATCTCTGCTTTCTCTATGCTGCTGCTCCTTCACTCACTTCCTCCACAGAGCCCCTCCAAACCAATCTCCCCAGAGGCCACAGGAGATGCAAATTTGTATATTTTGGTGGAAAATGCTGATGGTGGAAGTTCTGAAACAAGTAAACTTATAAATAGGGGGAAGTTGGCAAAATTTCAATTTTCACATTTGTGGTGCTATCCACTGTGCTTACATCTTGTTAAAAAAATAACATTATCTGGTCAGATCAGCTATATACAGTATATCCAAACTTACAAAGCATACATACATAATATCCAGCATGAAACACAATGTTGGGTGCATTGTGGGAAGGATATGCTTTTTTTCATTATAGACAGGAAATCTGATCATTAAGTTGCTGAATCTGACTGACTCACTGACTTTTAGTTATTTTCTAAAGAGGAAATCTCTCAAATATATTGCCCCAAAAGTGTAAATCTAAGTTAGTGACTATTTTCTCTTTGGCAAATTTATACTTTTAGAAGTAGCTTCACTACTCCTAACATTTTACTCTAGAAATATCTTACGGCGGACATACACTATACAATATTTTCAATCTTGTACTCAGCTACAGCTCAAATTGTACAACAAAAAACCTCATGGTTTAAAAATTCACAGCTCACGACCAGAGATGGGAAGTAACAAAGTACAAATACTTCGTTACTGTACCCAAGTAGATTTTTCTGATATTTTTACTTTACTTTACTACTTATTTTTATGGCGACTTTTTACTTCTACTCCTTACATTTTTACACAAATATCTGAACTTTCTACTCCTTACATTTTAAATAATTGGCTTGTTACTTTAGTTTTGAATCATTTCAATGGAGTTACCGTTATTATTTTTCATGTCATCAATACCAAATTCAATCTAATTGGATGGGAATCTACATTGCATTTGACGCACCACTACAAGATGAATCGACAGATTCGGCGGTATTCATTTGCGGCAAATCATTGCAGCTTGGTGGCGGTGGCGTTAGCATAGTAGTATGGACGACGAGATGATTGAAAATGAACACAATGGAGATCTAGTCCTACTGGCAGACATCCATTTAAAATGTAGGCAACGGCATGAAAAAAGTGGTTTCTACTTTCACTTTTATACTTTAAGTTAATTTACAAGCCTGTACTTTGTTACTTTTACTTGAGTAAAGAATTTTAATCAGTACTTCCACTTTTACCAGAGTATTTTTTAACACAAGTATCTGTACTTTTACTCAAGTACAGAAAGTGAGTACTTTTGCCATCTCTGCTCACGACATATGTTCTTACCCTGTTCGGCCTGACACTTGGATGTGATCTAATTGCTCACATTGTACATTCAAAAACATCACGTCGGACTCAGCGCTGAGAAATTGAGCTGTTTAGACTTGTCAATATTGCAGCCAAACATAGACTGTAGAAAAAGAATAATTCCCTTGTTTGCACATGTGCAGTGCTGGGTTAAGGAAAATCGGCTTGTAGTTGCTTGAAGTTTTGCTTCAACAGCAGGATTCAGTCACAAACAACTTACAAGGGCTAATTCCATTTTGAGCATGTTTGATTTTCTTCTGTCTTTACCATTCCCTATTGGGAGGTGGTCGTGAGAGGCTAATTGCACCTAGTTAACCCCCTTATAGTACATGACGCAGAACGCGCAATGAGGTTAAAACTCAGCCCGATCTGAAAAATTATCACATGGTTAGGGTTTAGGGTTAGAGAATCGGCCCAAAAATGGCAAAAACTCATAAAGTGTATGCCCTTAGTTTAAATGTTTGGCTTCTTCATTAATTCAAGTTTAACTTGACCTAATAAGAAACTAGGTTGTTGAAAAAAAGAGAGACAGAGAGACACAATAAATGTTTATATTGATATTAATATTCTTTTTTGTACACAAGCGTACTTGAACCCATATACAGGTGCTGGTCATAAAATTAGAATATCATGAAAAAGTAGATTGATTTCAGTAATTCCATTTAAAAAGTGAAACTTGTATATTATATTCATACATTACATACAAACTCATATATTTCAGATGTTTATTTTGTTTAATTTTGATGATTACAAATGACAACAAATGAAAATCTCAAATTCATCATATCAGAAAATTAGAATATTGTGAAAAGGTTCAAAATTGATGGCCCCTGGTGCCACACTCTAATCAGCTAATTAACTCAAACCACCTGCAAAAGCCTTTAAATGGTCTTTCAGTCTAGTTCTATAGGCTACACAATCATGGGGAAGACTGCTGACTTGACAGTTGTCCAAAAGACGACCATCGACACCTTGCACAAGGAGGGCAAGACACAAAAGGTCATCGCTAAAGAGGCTGGCTGTTCACAGAGCTCAGTGTCCAAGCACATTAATAGAGAGGCGAAGGGAAGGAAAAGATGTGGTCGAAAAAAGTGTACAAGCAAGAGAGATAACCGCACCCTGGAGAGGATTGTGAAACAAAACCCATTCAAAAATGTGGGGGAGATTCACAAAGAGTGGACTGCAGCTAGAGTGAGTGCTTCAAGAACCACCACACACAGACGTATGAAAGACATGGGTTTCTGCTGTCGCATTCCTTGTGTCAAGCCACTCTTGAACCACAGACAGCGTCAGAAGCGTCTTGCCTGGGCTAAAGAGAAACAGGACTGGACTGCTGGTGAGTGGTCCAAAGTCATGTTCTCTGATGAAAGTAAATTTTGCATTTCCTTTGGAAATCAAGGTCCCAGAGTCTGGAGGAAAAGAAGAGAGGCACTTCATCCACGTTGCTTGAAGTCCAGTGTAAAGTTTCCACAGTCAGTGATGGTTTGGGGTGCCATGTCATCTGCTGGTGTTGGTCCATTGTGTTTTCTGAGGTCCAGGGTCAACGCAGCCACATACCAGGAAGTTTTAGAGCACTTCATGCTTCCTGCAGCTGACCAACTTTTTGGAGATGCAGATTTCATTTTCCAACAGGACTTGGCACCTGCACACAGTGCCAAAGCTACCAGTACCTGGTTGAAGGACCATGGTATCCCTGTTCTTAATTGGCCAGCAAACTCTCCTGACCTTAACCCCATAGAAAATCTATGGGGTATTGTGAAGAAGAAGATGCAATACACCAGACCCAACAATTCAGAAGAGCTAAAAGCCACTATTAGAGCAACCTGGGCTATCATAACACCTGAGCAGTGCCACAGACTGATCGACTCCATGCCACGCCGCATTGCTGCAGTAATACAGGCCAAAGGAGGCCCAACTAAATACTGAGTGCTGTACATGCTCATACTTTTCATGTTCATACTTTTCAGTTGGCCAACATTTCTATAAATCCTTTGTTTTTATTGGTCTTCAGTAATATTCTAATTTTCTGATATGATGAATTTGAGATTTTCATTTGTTGTCATTTGTAATCATCAAAATTAAACAAAATAAACATCTGAAATATATGAGTTTGTATGTAATGTATGAATATAATATACAAGTTTCACTTTTTAAATGGAATTACTGAAATCAATCTACTTTTTCATGATATTCTAATTTTATGACCAGCACCTGTATTGTTATTAGAGTCACAGGGCTGCCAACTTTTCACCAAACCTTAGACTGAGATTTTGAAAGAATTTGGACAAGCTGCCCTTGTCACGGTTTGATTGAAAGGCTATGAGGATAGGTGCTGCAAAAGGTTGTAGTTTTTCATAGGATTTAACTGAAACAAAAGAACAAAATGAGGAATTTCTTTGACACAGTAAATGTTACTGAAAAACAATAAGCGTTCCGTAGTTATATCAACCATTTTTCATACAATATACATTATTGTCTATATTCTGGTGATTTTCAGAGAACTGAAGTAAAGATGAATCAGCCTACTAAAACAAATATGTCTTAAATATACTGTAAGCTAAAAATTTCACAACTGTGTTTATTGATTCTTATATGCAGTTCAAGTAAATAAAAAAATGGGGAACTAATGGTTACTGGTTAACTGGCAGTAATGCAGGAACCAGTGCAATCGAATCCCATGCAAACTACACTGTGTATGAATATTATGTAATAGGCTAATGATTACAAAGCTTAACTCATTATCTTATTAGATTTTTTAACAATTGACAAAAAAGCTAAACAATTCTGACCTTCCTATGAGGCTGTAGATTCTATAAAAACTTACCATGACAAGAGACAGCACTTCCATGGATTTTTCATTTGGGAAAATGTGATGAATATTACCATATTCAATAGCCCAAAGTAAAAAAAATAATTAAATAATACTTAAATAAAGTAAAATGAGAACATCGCTGGGGTTCCTCCGCTATCAATCCTGGATAACTGAGTTGTTCTGCACATCCTCTCCATGGCCTTTCTGGACCTCCTATGGGTTTGTAAGGCATACCTGAAAGCTTCTACAATTTAGAGATTTGTGTTGGTTTAATTAGTCCAATGACATATCTTGAAATAACTGCTCAGAAGCCCTGTCTTTTTTCAATATCTAGCCCAGCTCCTGTTATCCACAGTGAAACTTTTAAGTGTAGGCTTAAGACTTAAGCTTATAGTTAGAGTGGCTCATGTTATCCTGAGCTATCTCTATAGCTATGCCGCTACAGGCTTAAGACTGCTGGAAAACATAGGGACTCCTTTTTCATCATCCTGCTTCATTCTACCTCCTACTCTGCAGAATTTGTTAGTTCAACCTCTAATGCTATGATCACTCTGCTTTTTCTCATAGTAGCTTTATCTGGTCTGTTCCTGTTTGGCTGTGACACTATCCTGGAGAGAAACATCAGCTGTGCTGCTGCCATTAATACCTTTGTTTATAGATGTTCGAGATTGGCTTGTTTTATAGTGTTGTCCTGTTTCTCTGACTATGACTGGCTCAATGTGCTCTCTTCATCCTCTGACGTAGCAAGGAGCTGTCTGCCTGGCTGTATGTTTTCTGGACAGGGTCACCTGTGGAGCTGGTTGACAGTAACCTTTTGTATATCTGCTTCTTTCTGTGTGTCTCCTTCTGTTTCCTTGAACACCAGTTGGCCTCGGCAGATGGCCCCTAACACTGAGTTCTGCTCTGGTTCTGCTGGAGGTTTCTTCCTGTTAAAAGCGGGTTTTTGAACTCCACTGTCGCTACAAGCATCCTTAGTGTGAGGGAATGCCTTCGAGTCAATGAGCCGATGCAATCAACTGGTTCAATAGAAAACTTTGAAACAATTTGACTTTTTTGTTCTGGTAGAATAGTAAAGTGCGTTGAGAAAACATGTGTTGTGAATTGGCGCTATATAAATAAATGGAATTGAATTGAATAGGTGGGCTGAAGCAGTGAACCAAATCAGATTTTATTGCCCACATGCCACCTGGATCTGGTCTTTTCACGGCAGTCTGAACAACACAGATCCGATTTTTTCCAATGCGACCCAGGCCGCTTGGCTATGTGGTCCTGAATCTGATACGAATCTGATCTTTTCAAATGCAACCTGTGTCTGAAAGTCAGGTTGCATTCATCCGACCTGAATGCCATTCTTAACCGAAATAAGTCACTATTCTGCTTCTTGCTACACATAAGTGGCAAAAAGCAAACACTATGGCGGACAATGATGCAGAGAGCAGTATTTTTTTTAACTATATTGAAAAGATTGAGGTTTTAAGGTTTAGAAAGATTGCTAGATACGCTCCAGCACTACATCCATGTTTACTTTCGTAAACACGAAGCACGCTGGCTTGTGACGTCATAGCGTCCTCTACTGTACATGCGGGACACTTAAGCTGTATGAATGCAGTTTACACAGGATATCATATACAAGTCACATATATTTGGAAATGTGAACAGCAACGCAAAAAAAAAAAAATCGTATTTCACAACTGAATTTTTATTTATAAATAAGTGGCATGGAGTTCAGTTTTGATGTCAGTCATTTTTAGCATGAAAATTTTAGGGATATGGAGTGTGAGCGTGTGAAGACACTGAGATATGGGAGTCTCACGCCTAATGGGTGAGAGTTGACAGCCCTGGAGTTAATGGTTTCACAATGTTAAAAATAAAATAGGTTTGGAAAAGTCGTTCTACAACCTAAAATTCTGATGTTTTAACCAGACTATTTGTTTGTCCAGTTATTTTAAAATAATCTTTAAAATACCAGAAATTAGAAAATGACTTTATATTTTGGTCTGTCTTAATCACATAATTGCAAATATAACATGCTATGACGAATTAGTACTCAAGTGGTACTAGTTTTATCAAATGCTTTTTACTCATATTTAAGTTATTTCTTGAATTGTTTCTTTTTAGTCTTACTTCAGTAAAAATATGATGAAGTAATGTTACTCTTACGTACGTAAGATAAACTCTGCCTTTACTTTTATAGTATTGTGCTATAAAAGTGATCTTTTACATATAAAAATAGTGCTCTCACTTAATGCCAGTGAATGGGGGATGTGTTGGGAAACGTGTGTTATTTTAAATCAACAGCTTTTCAATGTTTTTTCAAATTAGCAGCTGTTGTTACCGCCCAGTTGGATTCCACAGCAAATGTGATACCTTTTCCTAGCACATTTTTCTTTTCAATGCTCTTTGCAGAACTGCAACATTTAAAGGGTAGCAGTTCTTGAATTATTTTTCAATTTTCACAAGTTTTACATTATTTTAAAGCTTAGTGTACAATTTTGCAGGATCTATGAATGGCTCAAACCAGCCCTAGGTAGACTTGTTACTGGTTTTTCCAGGGCCTATCATATAAACTCTCAAGAGGAAATGTTCTTCAGGTACGTAAACAACAAAAGTCATGATCTTCAGTAGGTTTGTGTGTTGTAGAACAGGTGCAAACATATTTTTAGAAGTATGAAGCAGTTTTATCAAATTCAAGGTCAAATCCTTGATACTGATTGATCTAGCCTGAGGTTTGACATTCTGAGCTTTCAGTTAGACAGTTTCTGGTGGGAGTTAGTTTAATCAACTCTTACTCGGTTCACTCAGAGTCAAGCGCGTACATAACAATTTTACCAATCCATCACCAATGTGAATAACATCACTAGATGCAGGCAAATGGGAAGTTAGAGAGTTTTTAAAGGGAAGCTCAATAGCACTACAGCAGCAAAGGAGATGGAGATTATGTAGAAGAAGATTGCTGCTTGAGAAACCATAATGGTGAAAAACAGTTTACTGCTTCAATGCTAGTGTATCAATGTATTGTAAAGGGGGAGAAGCACACCTGGCACCTTGTGATGGTAAAGTTTGCAAATATTTTTCAAACAGGTAAGACCTGTTCATCACCTCATGGGATTCCTCCTCATTTTGATTCTGTCTTGCATTACACAATAAATACTTATTGGCTGTTTGTGCAAGCACTTTTCTATAATGTTGCTATCATATACATTAGTGTGCTCTCAACAATATCAAGTTCACTAAAATAATATAACTTATTTAAAGTAACAAATTCTGCACACACAGATAATGCGTGTTGGTCAACAGATCATTATCTTTGTGATGGATTATTAGGTCAAACAGTATTCAGTTTCTGAATATGAAAGGAAAACTTTACACGGTCTGTGAGCCTTCTCATGACAATTACTAATACTCTGCAAATTATTAGCACTATTGATTAGCTTCTTGTCTTAAGGACAAGGCAATGTTTATTTTTCTTTATAATACCTAAAGTGTCTTACAGACCTACTGACAATCACACTACAACAGGAAATGCAACACTATGACTGGCTTTTAGGACAGCTGAGAAAGGGGACACTAAGTTTATTGAGAAAAAAATGCTTCAGGTTCAAGGGAGAATGTTAATACAGTAGCAGACACATGATATGAAAAATGTACTGATTTCCTGACTTAGAATTGTCATTAACATTGTAAAGGACCTATGATCTTCAAAGGTGTATACGTATTTATGTTTGCAATTCATCAGAAAGTGAGTGAAAACTTTTTTTTTTTGGCGCATGTGCCTTTATCAGTATTTTGATCATATAAGACAAATGTGCAAACTCATGGGTGGAGGATAAGTAAATCTAAATGTGAACCATTTGCAAAGCGATTATCCAGATCTAAAACAGCATCAGTAGTGGCACCCTTTTTTTTAGCGCTATGAAAGTAATGGGAAAACTGCAAAAGTATCTTCATTATTGCCACAGGCATTGGTACAGTAGAAGAGGACGGAGAGATATTCTGTGTTTATTTAAACATATTTGGACAGTCAAAAACACCCGAATACTAATATAAAAAAGATACAACTGTTTCAGATTATGCAGTGTTGGTTTTCATCACAAGGTCACTGTAATTACCTGCAACATGCCCACTTATTGCACATACTAAATAAAATATTGCTTAATTAAGTACCTCTTATCTGGACCCTATGAAGATCAGGCCCATAGTACTAAATAAAACACAAGTGTGAGCTTGGTAAGGAGACAATCACAGAAAGAGAAGGAAAAACTTCCATCTTTAACAGTTAAAGTTGCTTAAAAAGGTGATTTTTTTTGGGAGTTTGCTACAATAAAAATAGATAAATTCCACTAACTTTTTCTTATTAGCATAAGTTATGTTGCACTGGTATCGTCATCCATTGAGATGAATACAGATTTTAAAAAGAAAAAATGGTGTATTCCTCATAAAAGAACATAAAAGAATAAATGTAAATCTCACTAAATAGGATCCAGTATTGAGGAGGACAAACAGTTAAATTTCTCAAAATGTTTATTTGAAACAGAACCAAACAAGCAGCATCAGCAGGCAGGGACCTCAGGCAGGGACCTCAGCAGGCGGAGACAACAGGCAGCAATTCCAGTTTCAGTACACAGGCAGACAGAGATCCAGCAGGAGTCAGAAGACAGGTCAGAGAAAGAGATCAGACCGGGACAGGCAGAACAAATCTGGATCAGGCAATCAGAAATACAGGAATGCTAGAGAACTTCTCACCACTGGCTCACCATATTCTGGCACTAATGACTGGTAGGAGGCTGGTTAAATAGAGACTTAAGGAGTTGGAACAGATGAGCGGTAATGAGAACTGGGCGGAAATAAGCAGGTTAGTGAAATGAGAAATCAGATCAGGCATCAGTGCCCAGATCATGACAATAAACCTTCATTCAGTATATCCTCCTAAAATCCACCCGGTCGCCAGCGACTCTGCCTATTCTCAAGAATGTTCTCCATTACTGCTGTTCAAAAATACATTATTTTCAAGAAGAAAAAAAAACACAACTTTGAGTCATGTTTGAACTGATGCAGTTTAGGCTGTGTTTTAGTTAGTGTTGCGCCGATGCCATTTTTTGGCCCCGATAACGATACCCGAAACCTTGCTGTGCAGTATCGGCCGATACCGATACTATAATAATGTAAAATAATTGCCATCATGACTTTGTCAAGCTGCTGCCTACCTTTGTGAAGCAGGAACAAATCTAATAAAAAGTGAATCCAGTAGAACTTTTTATCAAAAAGTTCTACTGTATAATAAAAATAAAAAGTTTTTATTGCCTACCAGGAGTGGGTGACAATAGTTGAAACAACTTATGGCTCTCAAAATGGTATCGGTGCCCTATTTGTTGGTACTCGCCGAAACCAATACCACCATTTTAGGGCAGTATCGGGGCCCCGTCCGATACTGGTATCGGTATCGGTGCAATACTAGTTTTAGTCACACTATTTTAATTTTATATTTTCAGAAACTAGAAGGGAGCTTTGTGAGCTTTCAAATGATGTAACAGATGTAATTTGCGCTTAAAGTTCCTCAGATATTTACTTTTTCATTTGGGTATGCAAAATAGACAAGGGTTACCCAAAATTCTATATTATCATAGTAAAGACTCAAAATGAATCAAAATTCAAAGTTTCAGTCCTAAGACAAATCATCACTGGTGAAGAAAGCCCAGCAGCGCCTCTAATTGAAGAAGGCAAGTGCCACGCCTCCCGTCATGACCACATTCTACAGAGAGACCATCAAGAACATTGTGTCCAGCTGAATTATAGTGTGCGTTGGAAGTGGCACAGATTAGAACAGGAAGACCCTCCAGCGCATTGTTAACACAGCTAAGAGGATCATTGGAGCACCACTCCCTTCCCTGCAGGTCATTTACACCACCTGCCTCACGCAAAACACTAATGATTGTCAAGGACACAACCCACCCTGCACACGAACTGTTCAGCCTCCTGCCCTCTGGAAAGAGGTACAGGAGCCTCCACTCCCGCAGCACCAGGCTTGCAAGTAGCTTCATCCACCAAGAAATCAGGATACTGAACATTCTACCCACTCTCCTATCACTGACAGCCCCCCCACCCAATAGTCAACCAGGAACCCAGGATTTTTTATTTATTTTTTTTGTTATATGTTCTATATTTCAGTCTCGCACTTTAATGTCTGTATGTGGTATGTCTGTACATACATATATATATATATATATAACTGTTTTTCTCACCCCTCGTGGGGTGGTATGTGTCATCCTCAAGCTCGGGTCCTCTACCAGAGGCCTGGGAGTTTGAGGGTTCCGCGCAGTATCTTAGCTGTTCCTAGGACTGCGCTCTTCTGGACAGAGACCTCTGATGTTTTACCTGGGATCTGCTGTAGCCACTCTCCCAGTTTGGGGGTCACAGCCCCCAGTGCTCCAATTACCACTGGCACCACTGCTGCTCTTACTTTCCACATCTTTTCTAGTTGCTCTTTCAGCCCTTGGTATTTCTCAAGCTTCTCGTGTTCTTTCTTCTTGATGTTGCTGTCGCTTGGGATTGCCACATCTATCACTACTGCCTTCTTCTGCTGTTTGTCGATCAACACGATGTCTGGTTGGTTAGCCATCACCTGTTTGTCAGTCTGGATCTTGAAGTCCCATAGGATCTTAGCTCGGTCATTCTCAACTACCTTAGGAGGTGTCTTCCATTTTGACCTTGGGACTTCCAGCCCATACTCATGGCAGATGTTCCTGTACACTATGACAGCTACCTGGTTGTGGCGTTCCATGTATGCACTTCCTGCCTGCATTTTACACCCTGCTGTTATGTGCTGTATTGTTTCAGAGGCATCTTTGCACAGTCTGCATCGGGGGTCCTGCCTGGTGTGGTAGACCCTGGCCTCTATTGATCTTGTACTGAGTGCCTGTTCTTGTGCTGCCATGATTAGTGCCTCTGTGCTGTCCTTCAGTCCAGCCTTTTCCAGCCACTGGTAGGATTTTTTTAATATCAGCCACTTCTTCTATTTGTCTGTGGTATACGCCGTGCAGCGGCTTGTCCCTCCATGATGGTTCTCCTTCCTCTTTCTTGTCCTCACTTTCGGTTTTCTCCTGCCTGAGGTATTTACCAAGCCATTTGTCTTTGGGGGCCATCTTTCTGATGTACTCCTGGGTCTTAGTTGTTTCATCCTGGACAGTGGTCTTGACACTCACTAGCCCTCGGCCTCCCTCACTACGCTTGGTGTACAGTCTCAGGGTGCTGGATTTGGGGTGGAACCCTCCATGTATTGTGAGGAGCTTTCTTGTCTTGATGTCAGTGGCCTCTATCTCCTCCTTTGGCCAGTTTATTATACCAGCGGGGTATCTGATGACTGGTAGGGCATATGTGTTGATGGCTTGGATCTTGTTTTTCCCATTCAGCTGACTTTTCAGGACCTGCCTTACTCTTTGTAGGTATTTAGCTGTGGCAGTCTTTCTTGCCATCTCCTCGTGGTTTCCGTTAGCCTGTGGCACCCCAAGGTATTTGTAGCTGTCCTGCACATCTGTAATGTGGCCTTCTGGTAGTTCAACCCCCTCGGTTCTGATCATCTTCCCTCTCTTTGAGACCATGCGACCGCACTTGTCCAGTCCGAATGACATCCCAATGTCGTTGCTGTAGATCCTGGTAGTGTGGATCAGTGAGTCGATGTCTCGCTCACTCCTGGCATACAGCTTGATGTCATCCATGTAGAGGAGGTGACTGATGATTGTTCCGCTTCGGAATTGGTATCCGTAGCCAGTCTTTGTGATGATCTGGCTGAGGGGGTTCAGGCCTATGCAGAACAGCAGCGGGGATAGTGCATCACCCTGGTATATGCTGCACTTGATGGTGACTTGTGCTATTGGCTTTGCATTGGCTTCCAGACTTGTTTTCCACAGCTTCATTGAGTTCTTGATGAAGGCTATTAGAGTCCTGTTGATCTTGTACATTTCCAAGCATTCCAGTAGCCATGTATGTGGCATTGTGTCATAGGCTTTCTTATAGTCAATCCAGGCAGTGCACAGATTTGTCTGCCTGGTCTTACAGTCTCGAGTGACTGCTCTATCCACTAGTAGCTGGTGCTTGGCTCCTCTGGTGTTACTGCCTATTCCCTTCTGGGAAGGGTGCATGTATTGAGCCATGTGCCTATTCATCTTAGCCGCTATGATGCCTGACAGGAGCTTCCATGTTGTACATAGGCAAGTTATTGGCTGGTAGTTGGATGGGGTTGTTCCCTTCTGGGGATCCTTCATGATCAGGATTGTCCGTCCTTGGGTTAACCATTCTGGGTGGGTCCCATCCATCAGCAGTTGGTTCATTTGTGCTGCGAGGCGTGCATGAAGTGCGGTTAGTTTTTTCAGCCAGTAGGTGTGGATCATGTCAGGGCCTGGTGCTGTCCAGCTCTTCATACCTGCCGCTCTTTCTTGGACATCTGCCGTTGTAACGGTTACTGGTTCTTGTTCTGGGAGATTGCTTTGATCTGTTCTAAGATCTTCTAGCCACTGAGCATTGGTGTTGTGGGATGCCTCCTTCTCCCATATGTTTCTCCAGTACTGTTCAGTCTCAGCCCTTATTTTTGAAAACCTGCCCGCCTGTTATTGATCCTGTTCTGTCCTCTCATTTTTGAACCTGCCTGTCCCCTTTTGGATTTGTCCGCCTGCCTGAGACCAGCTCTGTCAGCCTCTGGATTCCGGAATGATTACCTGTGCTTAAGACCCATTTCTGTCTGAAAGTTAATGAGCCTGTCTGCCCCCTCCATGTCCTGTGATACTGGAGATCATAACTGGATCTGAAACAAAACAAACCTGCTGAAATCCCCTCTGCTTATCAGCTGGACGTCAGAAACAATATCTGGACACACTACCTGTTCCTGGCTGGTCCTCAGAGCCTGAACCCTGTGTGAAATCAGGTTAGTCCGTCAGACAGTTTCTACTCAAACCTGCCAGTGCCGCCTCTAACCTGTCCCTCTGTCTCCAGGTCATATCAGTCTGCACACGGAAGCTGAATGCCCGAGAGTCGGCGTCTCAATCACCTGTGTCCTCAAAAAACTTCTTAAATTGTCACTGACCTGTTGTGATGAATCTTGGGTCCGCATCCGGTTCATTACAAACTTATCATTTTATTAGTGTTAGGAAAGTTTTACTGATGACATATTGTTATTTGAAGGTTATATATTAAATACTGGATAATCAAGTTTAGATTTAACAAAGTATTCAGGACGTATAACTCGTAGAGAGGTCAAAGAAACACGGAAATGTCCATCTTGTTGCTGAATCAGAAGCAAGTTTAAGTATGTGCTGCTATTGAACCACAGTTGCTATGTGCTGTATAATTATGTTTCTATAACATTTTACAAAAAAATCTATTACAGAATCTGGAAAGACTGAATTAATGAAAAAAAAAAAACTGACTAAGTGAAAGCCATACATTCTTTGAAAAATGTTACCAATAATAGACTGGTTTCTTTTTAATCCTTGTGCCTTTTCATGTAATAACTTGTATAATCTAAAGTCACATCTTTGCATCGGTTATTGATATGCAGACTCTTTTGTTGGCCAGTCTTTGATCTCTGAAACCATGTTCCCCAGACTGACTTGGCTTCACCTCAGCTCCAATGCTGCCCAGTGGCTGACTGGAGGCTCTAATTGGATAGCTTGCATGATACATGGCAAAGCTATGTGCAGCTGCGCTGTGCCTCAGTTATACTTTCAGTCCCACTATTCCGTTCTCTTCCAAAACTTTCCCCGCCAGTTTTTAAATAGCTGGACAACAGAGGATGTTTTCATTTTTACATGGCTGGCAGAACAAATTGTTAAATGCCTGTATTCAGCTAAATGGATCCACTGGTGGAGGCATCGACTGTGATGACTTCTAATGTGGTTGCAGTGCAACACTTGTTAGCAGCCTTCTCTATTACCTACTAAAACTGATATTATGTGGTCCATCTGTTTTTGCTTCTTTCCCCTCCTGATTTGAGATATTTTATGTTAATAGGAAATTTCCTCACATCGTTGTTTTTATTTTTGTTTTATTTGGCATCTGCTTTTTTTTTGTGAAAGTATATTTTTATCATGCTTTTTGTTAATGTTTCTCTATTTTCTATCAAACAAATTGCATATGACATTGTCATTAAGTTAACACATTGTAATAGTTTTTCCTCCCAATCACCCAGATGGTGACCAGTAAAATTATTCCTTCAAACCAAATTAAGGATGAAAGCAAATGTACAGATGGATGGTAGAAATTAATTTCTTGTAAAGTATGCCTGGTATGTAGATTGCCATCACATTAAAGGTCTGGTTAATGCCTCTGCAAACTGTGAATATGTGCAAAGAGAGCTCAAGAGAAAATTTCCCTCCCTCCTTATCTCTCTCAATATATATATATATATATCAGAATTAGAAAAAGCTTTATTGCAAAGTTGTGTTCTAAATGTAGGAACAATTTGCAAGGTGCTACACATAGACATAAAAAAACCCCTGCAAGTTGTATTGAAATATTATGAAATATTATGAAAATAAAAAAAATCTATTGAAATCCTTGTGATGCCGCCTGTCTACGACAGCCTTGCTTCTGTCAGTGTGCTCCAGGGTCGCTGTGGCTACAAGGTGGCTTACCACCATCTGTGTGTACATTTCTGCGTGAATGACTGAATGTAGTGACAACCAAACTGACTAATGCCATATGTATTCAATACACAGCTTGTCAGCTTGAGGAGGTTGAGACTTTCCAGTCCAAGTCTGAGCAGAACAATCATATCAAGGGAGGCGGGAGTTCTGTTGTGCCCTACTGCCACCCATCTCCCACGGTCTTCTGTAACTGGTATGTCAATAGTAGCCTACTACTACCATAAGTCAGGATGAACATATTGCAAAAAAATGAAGAGAGTATGAGCAGAACTGAAAAAAGGACCTGACTAATAGATGCAAACAGACTGTTGCTTTAAAATGTGCATGAAGGCTTAACGATTACTGTGCAGTCAGTAAAGCCAGCTATAGGACCCAGGGTAGATTCAGTCTGTCAAGGGACCAGAAAGAGGGAAACACCAAGGTTACACCATGTTCTGGGACTCATCATATATTGTGACACAACTGGGCACTACATGTATTTCACTATAAGTTTCGTCAAGACATTGTTTGAATGATCGGTTGATTGACTTTATTGATCTCAGAGTGGAGAGATTTGCTCGTTGCATTGGCTCAATAGTCATGTTGTCAGCTCATTGGTCCAATGAGCTGAAAACATATATATAACGATCCACAATACCCTTATCCCTTTGGTCGAGCCAAGTGTTGCTCACGGAGAAGATAGCGGGAGACAACAGAGCAGCAGCACTCAAAGACAAACAACTCCTCACTGCTGCAACAGCTCAGAGGAAATACAAGTGGAAAAAATAGACTATCACTACATAATGTGGCATTGAGCTAATGATTTCTTTTTTTTTCTGCTTTACAACTATAGCCTACAGTCATTGAATTTAAGGCACAAATATGCTCAAGTTTGCTGTTGCACCTAAAATATTCACTATTTTTGTATATATTTATTGTTACAGTTTGAAGTTAAGCAGGACAGGCCTATGTTTAAAAGATACTTATTTTATTCAGCAAAATGTGTTATTTTGTATTAAAGTGAATTGCTGGATAATAAATGGTTTTCCGTGTGTTCATGTTGCTCACAAATATAAATCTAAATTAATGCAGAGTTGAGTCAAATAGTTAAAATAAAATTATTTCACACACAAAGAGGGGCTAAAAAAAGGGGTAAAGGCAATTGGGTCAGCTGGCATGCACATGAGGTGTGCCTTTCTTTTTTTTTCCAGGGAGTTGGTAACCCTAGCCAGTACTGATACAGTGGATGTTTTGGTACCAGCAATGCAGGGTCGATTCATCCATCTACCTCATTCGGCTTACCCATCAGGGTTGTGCTGAGGCTTGTGACTATCTCTAGCAGTCCATGAGTAACACGTGTACGGCACCCTGGCAACTAGTGTATTGCAGGGCAGAGACATACTGTACAACACACACTCACGCTAAAGAGCAATTTAGAGCCAACAATTAATCTAAAAGTCATGTTTCTCTACTGTGAAAAGAAGTCAGAGAACCCACACATGCAAATGGTAACCTTAGGCTTGAAATCAAACCCAAGACTTTCTTGGTGCAAGGGAAAACTGCTACAAACTTTACTACAGTGGAGTGCCTCTGTCAAAATTAAACAATATAAACCACAAAGGAAAACAATATAAAGGTCCTACATTGGGCTACATTTGAAAATAATAATAAAAAAAAAAATATTAACAGTGTTGCCCCCAGAACACTTTCTTGCCTTTTGTGTATGAAAATTAATCTCAGATTGGCAGACAGCATGCACAAAAGCCTCCTTATTCAGTCTTCTTCATGACGAGCAGTTTTCCCTTTCCACACCCCTCCCCTCCCTGAGGCTGTGCCCCCGCAACCCGCAACTATTCTGATTTTGTAAAGATGGCAGCTAGGCCTGATAATTACATAAGATAAAGGTCCAAGCTTTTTTCGATGGGCTCCTACAAACAGTTTTGAGAAGCTTATCTGTGACAACAGCACACAAAAGAAGCAGGTTGACCAGATAACCACTCATTGCCATTTATTAATGCTGTCAACAACTATAATATATGTTATTGCATCTGAAATATAGACAAATCTTACTCTAATCATCTCAATACAGAGTAGGGAACATTTGTTCTAAATAGGGAACAACGCCGTTTTTTTCAAAGCAACAGCTAGGAACACTTGACTGTAATTACATTTCAACAAAAAGACCAACAAGTATTGCTTTTAAACACTGCCATAGAACACCGTCAGTGAAAGGCGACCCGTGGGAGCACTGCAAAGAGCTTCAGAAAACATCTGCTCGTCCAAGTAGAAAACTCTGTTCGCGCGCAGGATTTACCTGCTGCTAGCTTTCAGTTTGCGCTGCTGTCCGGATTTTGTTGAGACCATGTCATATATTTACAATCGGACCGTGCTTCCACCCATTGTAATTAGGTGCAGGCCCCTACCCCTCCCGATCCATGATGAACGTCCTGACACAACCTGCGTGAAGAACTGTTGGCCAATGTTGTTATTGTCCATTTGTCTCTTTGTACTTTTGCGCTTGTGGTGAAATCACTTGTCTTATTTCCTTTAATTTCCTGAGAGTTCCTTTTGTAGTTATTTGTTTCAGTAGTGAAGTGCATTAATGAAAGTGGCAGGGTTGCAGGTGACTTCATCTCCTAATGAAAGGACAGAGGTGAAATTACAGAAAATTCTGCATGCTCCATTAAAGTTTTTGCAACCGGGGTTTGGAAATAGTGTGCACCACCCATATGTGTAAGGTTTTAGTCCTCGATGGTGACCTTTGTCTGTTTGCTTGAGTCATACCAAGCATACACGCATTTACAGAGTCTGCAAAGGTCCTTAGTTCATCAGCTTTTCTAGACCACACCTATATATTTTTAAATATTACATTTTATCTGCTGCTGAGATGCTGTTTTGTTCAATTGGTACTATAAAGCTTATGAAATTTATGAAGGCATTTCTAAACAATATTAGCTTCGGTATGGGAAGTTTCTTCGTTTTTATGCTCTCTTGTACTGCTTGTGCAAGGTGAGTGACACCAGGCAGAACTGTTTGCATTGGAATGAAGAATAGAGCTGGTGTGGGTTCTTTAGGTGTGAGGTTTGCACATACTTGTTTGCTTTTTATTGTCTGCACCCACCTGTGATAACTCTCTGTTATTTGCTTCAAACCTTGCTCAAGCTGCTTTCAGATTCTTCTGTGCTCTCAACCGTTCCAACTCTGAATTTCTTTGGCTGTCATTTGTTTCTTGTGCACTTGCTCTAGAACTAATCTTTTCTCTGTGTTTTTTTCTCTAGTACAACCTTATATTCAGCCTCTTATGCTGCATCTTCCCCTTTTGTTTTAAGCTGTGAAGCTGAGGATTATTGGGTGTCTTTAGAAGCTGTGGTTGAGCCATGTGTAGTCATGTTCAAAGAGTCCACAGAGATGGGTTCTTTTACACTTCCCCTTTAAAATCTCCATTATCAGTAATTATTCAATATCGTAAGTCAATTATTGAATCTGACAGAGTTTAAATAGAAAATCTCTCTTTGGTTCAATCATATCTGCAAGCTCCGATGTCTCCGTGTCTGTGATAAGTATCTTTAAACTTTCTCTCGTTTTGCATACCTGTGTATGTTTCTAAAAGTCAACCAAGAAGATTTCCACGCTATATTCATCTTCTTTTGTTTAGCTTCCCTAATCATATACATTTGCCATGCGAAAGCAGAGATCCCCAGTGAGGTAAAGGCTGGCATACACTGTAGGATATTTTCAATTGTTGCAATCAGCTACATCTCAAACTGTATGACAAAACCACAGGGTTTAAAAGTTCACAGCTCACAATGCATGTTCTCACACTGTACAGCCTTTGCTGCAATCTAACTGCTGACACGTCGGACTCAATGCAGAGAGATTGCACATGTTCGACTCGTCAATATAAAGAAGAAGAATAATTTCCATGTTTCCACTTGTGTAGTGCGCAAGGTTCAGGTAAATCAAAAAAAATAGAAGCTTGTAATTCCGCTTCAACAGCAGGATTTGCTCATGAACACCTCATGAGGGCTGACTCTCCCGACCTTACAATTCCTCATCAGAAAGGAGGTTGTGAGAGGTCAATCGCCCCTCATTACCCCCTGTATACTACATGATGCAGGTCACATGATGATGGTAAAACTTGGCCCGATCCAAAAAATTCCCACACGACTGGAGAATTGGCCCGAAAAGAGCAAAAAACTCATACAGTGTAAGCCCGCCCTAATATTAGCTGTGTTGACAAGGACATGAGTGATATGAATACAATATATTATGATTGAAATCGGCAGAATCGTAATGAAACGTTAATTGGATTGAGAGGGGTGGTTTATGTCAATTGACAATCCAGTGGGCATGCAAGTAGATGCCTGTCAGGATCAACTTATTCTGAATGAGGCAAGCTGACTTGCCTCATTCAGAATAAGTTGAGTGTGCTTATGCACCCCTAAGTCAACATGACGTATTTCCGCTTTGAGTAGCTAGGGGATATGGCTAACTGTTATAAGAATATTCCAATATACATGTATACATGACACACTTTTGGTCCAATCAGCTGTTACATTCTGACTACTTTTGTCCGAAAAAATTACTGTCCTTTGTATTTGCTTGTTGTTGTGTGTTTATCTGACTATATTTCTACACAGTTCGTCTGGTGACATGGACAAAATTTTTTTTACAAGATAATGGGCTCTGTATGTTTCAATCTTGTGTTGAAAATTCTAAGCTTGTAAACACAGGTAGTGCCATACAAAGGAGGATGAGGGTAGAATGAGTAACATTTGTGTCTGTATGTCTAAGGGTCAGGAAAGCATGCTAACAAAGCTGTTGTATCATGGGGAGCAGCTTTACTCTGTCAGGATGTCTTCTGCTTGTTCCTTCCCTCAGTCTCTCACACACACAAAAGCCCCAAGTCAAGCACATCTACCACTCGACCTAATCACCATTCATTGCTCACATTCAGTGTTCCAAACCTGAGGAGAATTATTTGTCCCTGACCAAGAATTCCAGATTTATTGTAGCTATGTGTCATGCTCCAGGCCTGGGTTCAGGGATGGGTTGTCTTGGGTGGCTAATTCATCTTTTAATTTTTCGGTGAGTCCATTAAGAAACGCCGCTTTAAGAGCTAGGGCGTTCCAACCTGTCTGAGAAGCCAGGGTCCGGAACTCGACCGCAAAGTCGGCTACCGAGCGGGCTCCCTGTTTCAGAGACCACAGTCTCTTAGCAGCCTCCTCCTCGCTTAACGAGGAGGAGAACGTTCTTTTGAACCGAGCGAGGAAGTCAGCATAACTAAGACTGAGGATGCTTGTTTCATCAATAAATGACTCCGCCCAACTCAAGGCTCTATCTCTGAGGAGACCGACAACATAGGAAATCCTCCCAGCGTCATCTGGAAAAGACTGGGGGGAACGACAGAAGACTAAGGAGCACTGCAATAAGAAACCCCTGGACTTACTCAGCTCGCCAAAGAAAGGTTCTGGAGTAGGCGCGGACACCCCGACACCAGAGGTCGAAGGCGGCGCGATATCAGCGGGAGGTTGGACAGCTGGGGGAGAAGGAGAGGTAGGTTGATTCATGCTTAATTGTCCTCTTAGGTCCTGAATCTCGTGAGTCAGTAAACTCATGGCTTGACAAAGTTGTGCCTGCTGTTGGCTCATAGATTGTAATAGAGCCTCATGCTGTCCTAGCAATAACCCCTGGTGGGAAACTGCGCTCCGAAGTTGCGCCCCTGAGTCAGGCTGGTCAGTTCTTTCTCGCTTCCAGCGTGGTACTTGACCCAACAAACTTTCCGAGTTTCATCCGAACCAGACCTGACATTTTGTCTCTGTCTTTTCCTCCTTAGAACCTGAAATCCAAGCCAGAGAAATCACAAGCCAGGGAGCTGGACTCCTCTGATCGCCTGCCTATCCACCCTCAAAAACCATCTGCACAAGAGAGACTGAGGGAACCGCTGGATTGCACCGGACCACAGACTTCACCCCCCCTGGCTCCGGGCAAGCCCCCCACTCTGTGAGTTTTGAGCTCTCCACATTCTTACTGCCACAGGCTGTTTCTGACCACCTCCTTCGCCCTCCAAGCAGACCAGAAGATACCAAACCAGTCATCACCTGTCTACCAGCACTTTACAATAAACCATTTAGAATTAACTGTCTGTCTCCGTGGTTGCTCTGATCCTGAGTCGTTCTTTTCTATCATGACACTATGAGTTTTCTACATAGCAGATGCTTATCTAAGATATAACAAACGTTTAGTAGCCCTAAGCACTACTTGTACATTCATTTAAAGCTTAGTGAGAAAAAGTCTTTTCAGAGTTTGGTTGATAAAATCAAGATTTGTTGCACATTACAGTAGCTGCCATTCAAAATGGCCCTTCCCAGTCAATTGCCAATCGAATGGCAGCCTACTCCCTGAGACTCCCAACAAAATCCCCTCCAACTTCCAGCCATAGGCCTTCTCCTGGGTGTGCATTTTTTTTTTACTCTGACTCCACCCTTTCACTGAAGTACAGGGTCTGACATGATGCTTCTCTTTAGATCTTAATGTCCAAAAATCATGACAAAAAGAATATTTTAGTACTGGCTTAGTTGGATCCTGGGTCAGATTTTAATAATCCAAGGAGCCTTTCCATCTATATTTAGCACTAACTCTTTCTGAATCATGGACAGCTCATATGGTTGATTTAAGTTTAATTAATGTTCTTTTGAGCCTTGTTAAACCTCAGACCTATTTGCGGAGATTTTCTTTTGTAAATTGTTTTTTTTTTTTTTTTGCACCTTATTTTGGATGTAAATAAATTACCTGCTACACTGGACATCTATGGAAGAAAAACAGTCTCATTGGAATCTGCCTTTTTTTTAACACTGAATTTTTTTAACAACGAATTTTAAACACTGAATTTTTTTAACAACAAATTTTAAACACTGAATTTTTTTAGACATTGAATTCCTTACACTCAATTTTTATCTGGGAAAAATTCACCAGAAAAAAACTCAGCTGCAAAAAAATTCAGCTGCAAAACTGTTGACCTTTTGGTGAACTCAAGCCAAAGCAATCTACACTCGATAGAGTCGAGCAGCTTCTAGCCAATGAAATTAGCTCCTCCCTGTCGGTTTGCTGCTGCCATGTTGCCTCTGGCCAAAATGAGGAAGAAAAAAAGTTTGCCGCTTCTTCCGGATCAAACCAAGAGCCTTGGCAGACAATGGTGCCGTACTAGCCTCGTGAGACCATCCTGATCTCGCAAGCTTTCAAGATTTCACTCGCTAATCAGTCTGGAGACTCTCGGTTGAAGAAAATTTAGAGCCGTTCACCAAACGAACGTCCAATCAGCGTTGGCTTTGAGGCGGGTTGAGGTGTGACGCAACAAGAAGCGCGACAGTTCTGTCTAAAGAACATGGCGGCTTCAGCCGATGAAACTAGCGTTAGCGTGGCTATCGAGCAAGTTTTATCGGAATTACACTGTATTTCTTCACTGAAAGAAGAGCAAAACACTGCTCTGGAGGCTTTTCTCAGAGGAAAAGATGTTTTTGCTCTTCTCCCGACTGGTTTCGGCAAGAGTAGCCTGGCTGTTAGTACGTCATATGCTTTGTTGATCTGATTGGTTTATTTGGCCCGTCTATCACCAACATAGGCCAATCAGCTAACCAGTATTTTCGCCCCTTCCCAAAATTACTTCAACCAAAGGTTTCCAGATGGATATGCGGAGCAAATCCATCTGGCGGAGTCAGGTTAGTGCCGTACTAGCTGTGGTCGGCTCAATTGTTTCACCAAGTCTGATAAGAGGAAAAACTCTAATAGCTGTCTGTTAGTAGCTAACTGACGTTTTGTAATTCTGTTTAACAAAAAAAAATTCCTCATTCAGCCGGGAACATTGCTGAGCGCAGCCGTTGTGTCACGTGACCAAATGAGATAATTTCATTGGCTAGAAGCTGCTCGACTCTACTGAGTGTAGATTGCTTTGGCTTGAGTTCAACAAAAGGTCAACACTTTTGCGGCTGAATTTTTGCAGCTTAATTTTTTGCAGCTGAATTTTTTTCCAGCTGAATTTTTACCAGATGTAAATTGAGTATAAGGAATTCAATGTCTAAAAAATCCAGTGTTTAAAATTTGGTGTTAAAAAAGGCAGATTCCAATGACACTGTTTTTCTTCCATAGACATCTGCTTACTTCAACTGTCTTCTTCAACCACTTTGGTTAGTCTGTCTCACACAATTAATTACCAATGTACCATTAATGAATTAACTCTTTTATATTTCTTAACAACATGTGTGAAATTAAATATTATGTAAACCTAACTAATTACACAAAGATACAGTTTCATTCAAAATAAAACACAGATATACCAATACAGACTGTATATGCTCTCTTTCACTCGCTGACATGGGAGCTGAATCAGAGATTGCCTGTGGACCTGGTTGACAGTTGCCCTTTTTATTTATTTCTGTATGTCTGTATTTGTCTTCTTGAATCCCAGTCAGCCTTGGCAGATGGCCACTCACACTCAGCCTGGTTCAGCTAGATGTTTCTTCCTGCTAAAAGGGAGTTTTCCTCTCTACTGTTGCTACATACATGCTCAGTGTGAGGGAGTACCTTCAAGTCATAGAGTTGATGCAATCGGCTGCTTTTTCTTTGATAAAACGGTTTGAACTGATCTGACTGTATGATCTGGTTGAATTGTTTCTGTATAGTGCCTTGAGATGATGTGTTGTATGTTGAGTTTAAACAACTAAATTACCAATATTAATAATAGGACAAAAATTTATGATCTAAGAACGGTTGAGGATTATGCTTTACATCATATTGCCCCCATTTGTATATTACAGTTCATTTATATGCGTGTATACGAGCATAGACACAAAAAACTGGCAATATTGCCTTGAGAGCCCCACTTTTTGTGCTGTTGAGCACAATCTGTTGAACTTTAGTATATGTTTTTACCTTGAAATTTTACAAAGAAATACAATCTTTCTATCTGACATGGTATTGTTTGTTTTTAGATTTGTTCTTGGAGTATTTGGCTGAAAAAAGGATCCTCTTGGTCTTAATGAAAAGTTCTCATTTCCCTTCTATTGCAATTCAGCCTATTCTAACAGCTATTGGAGATTTTGCTCTACGGTCAAAAGATCAAGAACAAGTGGTAATTGGAGCTTCCTCTAAGACTATTGTCCCTAAAGATTGCTTCTTAACTTCAAGTACAAGTGATTGCAATTAGACTTAGAGAGCAATACCATGCCAAATAGAGTCGCTTTACAGACAAACAATAGACAAACAATTCGATGCAAATGTTTCTCTTATACAATTGTATTAACAATAGAAGAGAAAGTGTCTTTAGTTTCTTTGTTAGAAAACAACCAATTGTAATGATCCTTTTCACAGAGGTTGCTCACAAACAACAGCTTTACTTAAGAGGATATCTGAGATCTTCATAAATCTATTATTATTATGTCACTTTTCAAAGAATTTTTGAGCGAGGGAGTCATTTGAAAAGTTCAACATATAAAGAGCTGATGGAGCCGTGCCTTAGACAACTAAAAGTGCTGCCATATATTTATATTTAAGATGATGTGTTATCTTAACCAAACAGTGCATTTACCTACATTGTTTTCTATAACTACTGAAATAAGACATTGCAGCTTCAAGTACTGACAAATAGACGTTAACTCGAAATGATTTCTGTACGAAATATACTCTTTTTTTTATAATACCAGTACGAATATGACTTACAGTGTGCTGTAGTGTGGAATCTTTGAAAAAGCTTGAGCAATTAATATTATTTTATCAGAGAACAGTTAAAGAATAAGAATAAGTACGAAAACAACTGAAATATTTATTAATAACCAATAGGTTATATAAACTTTGAACAGATGCAGAGAGTTTGAATCAGCATACTAATATTGAGGATTTAAGATAAATGCTGATATATTTTCGAAGACTCAAAAAAAGTGGTGATAAATTGCATGTGCAATTTCTTTAGCAAGTGTGATAAGTGGGAGTGTTGCGGTTGATCTACATAGGCAAGCGCAGTTTCAGATGTTTATTTAACTAACAGCATGGCAAACAAACACAGGACGCTGAGGCTCGGCAGAGCAAACGGTAACCTGTGGACCCGGGACTAGATCGATCTTCGGTGAGAACAAAGAGTTAGACACGTCTAGGAGATCGGGAGAACGAGAGAGAGAGAACGTTAATAAAACTTAACTCCACCGGACGACGGAACCCGGCCAGGTGGAGTGACGGACTCAGTGGGGGACCTCCCGAGATGTTGGCTGGTGAATGAGTGACTGGTGGGCTGGTTGATGGAACCAGAGGGACTTGACAGAATCTCCAGCCTGGCTTGGTACCACCAAGTGAGCTGGAGGGCTTGTTCAGACCAGAATTCGGAACAGTCAGAACCTGAGGTCTTCAACTAAAGACGTCTTAGCACGAGGGATAGCTGGAGAGGTTTTCCACAACGAGAAGAAACCTGGGAAACAGGAGACAAGGGTAAGCGCTGGAGAAGGTTAAGCTATCACGGATAGAGGCCTCTAAGCGTACCAACAAGGTTAACAATCTGGGGTCCATCGCTTATATAGCGGGCCTGCACAATGCTGAATGAGCAACAGGTGTGTACCACGCCCACCCGTCAGCTCCAGCCACCTGCAAAGAAGGGAGATAGAGTGATGAAGGTTCTCAGTCATCCAGGTCATAGTCTTTCCGTAAAAATTCAAAAAATATTCACTGGACTTGGTTTTCAAGATTTGAAGACGTTTCGCCACCTCGGTCGTTGGCAATCCCCCCTTTAACGACCGACCCTAGAATCATAGACAGGTTCAGATATTACAGGCCAACGATGGAACTAAACGACCCATTCATCGGTTACCATTGCATGTTTCCAAGCAATACAAGGCCTTGTCCATATAAGACTCAAACTCACTGCAGATCCAGACATTTGAGTTGAGAAAGCTTCCTGGATAGGTGGCGAAACGTCTTCAAATCTTGAAAACCAAGTCCAGTGGATATTTTTTGAATTTTTACGGAAAGGGAGATAGAGGAAAAAAGGCAGAGCCGGCAGAGTCCTGACACCAGCAGAGGTAAAACAAACAAACAAAAAAAACATATCTTTGCCTCGTGCAAGGTTAAATCAAGTAATAAAACTATCCCTGCGATTTCTTACTCATTCATCAGTAAGAGGTGCGCACTTTTACGTGTCAATTTGCATCTGACTTTCATATTACTAAAAAAGGTGCTAAAACTAGTCAGTCTAAACTAAACAGTCACTGTTTAGCTCCCAAGATGGGAAATTGCTTTGGTAAACATTTAAATTAGCATACACTTCATCCATCAATTTGTGTGCTTTGTTCATTAAAATATGATCTGCAAATTGATAAAGACAAACATATACATATGTATGACAAGGTCTGTACCTGCTGTCTGATTAATTGTAAATGCAAATCTTTTTGAACTTTCTTTGCAGGTCTGCTCTGTGCAAAAAAATATGTTTGAAACTGTTGGGAGACATGAAGACTTTTGAAAGATCAGGCTCTTAAGCATTTACATAACTTCAGGTCAATTTGTTCGATTAGCATTATGATAAATCAAATAATAATGTATTGAATTAATATTTAAAAAAATGAATGATTTTAAGTGATTTGTTGAGTCAATGTTTTGTGAGGAGTATTTCTTGGCAGTCAAAAATGGCAACCAGTCCAGGGTCTACACCAGCTTTTACCCAAAAACTGCTGGAGTTAGGCACCAGCCCATCATGTAGGGGAAGATGAAAAGGATGGATGGATGGAAATGTTTTTTCTTCTATTCTTTCTGTTCATTACTTTTTTCATTCTCCTTAATAGGCTTTCTTGTCAGCTAAGACTGCTTTTTTGATTATTACCTTCTTTAGAAGTATCCTAAAACTGCACTGCATAAAATGGGGTACTATGATTCACCAGTGAGTTCCTCTGAGTTTATCTTCATCTCTGCATATACTAGCGTTTTTTACATCATTGCTCTATTTTTTTTTCAGTTTCTGAGACCACTAACAGAAAATAGCCTTTTTTAGCCTTTTGAGGGCATACACGATTGAGAGGGACCTCCATTAGAGAGGCAGATAATTACACTGCACTCAAGCTGTTGTGCAGCTTGTGGTCTTGGACAAGCACATATAAAATCTTTAACTAGATTGCATGTTGAAGTAAACTCAGAGATGAAAAAAAAAACTAATACATGTTCTTTCAATGTTCTTCATATTAACTTTAATATTTAGCAGTAAAGCAGGTTAAAATTAAAGTTGATAGGCTGTAATTTAAGCATGCAGTAGCATGCAGACTGAGATTGCTTAAGTTTGCTGTTAAAACATTAATGGCCACAATCAAGCATACATTTTCATGAAGTAAAAAAAAAAAAAGAGGGGATGCTCTGTGGCAAAGTGGGTAGCACTGCCACCTTGCAGTAAGAAGATCCGGGTTTGATTCCTAGCCCGGCTCTTTCTACATGGAGTTTGCATGTTCTCCCTGAGCATGTGTGGATTCTCTTCGGGTATTCCAGCATCCTCCCAAATTCCAAAAACATGACTATTAGGTTAATTGGTTTCTCTAAATTCTCCTTAGGCGTGAGTGTGTGCGTGAATAGAGTGAATGCGTGAATGTGCCATCTCAACGTACTTTAATGAGACAATACAATCAGATTATACAGACAGATTGGTTAAAAGTGTTCTGTTTAAGAAAACTTTGCTGATCACATCAAGTTATTAACTTTTCAGGAATCATTCCTACTAAATGAGCATGTTGTGAGAGTAGACACCCACTTGCAGTGTATTGTTGACCCTACTCAAATCTCTCACCAAGCCTGCATGTAGGAGGAGTGGAGAGGAAAATCTCCCTTTTTAAGAGGGAGACTAGGGTTTCAAGAAGACAGAAGCAGACAAACAAAAGAAACATAGAATCACTGATTCAGTAATGCTTTCTGTATAACATGTAAATGTATGTGTATATTATCATTAACATAGGTCTCAAAACATAACGACTGGACATTAAATGCCCAATAAAAGCAACTATGTAGTGTCTCTGCAATAAGTGTACTTCCGCATTGTAGAATATAACTCCTGAAAATATCTGGATGTACAAAAATCAAGAGTGAAGCAGTTTCAGCCATTAAACTTCAGGGGAGGAGTTGAGGTCTGACTTCAGCCTTGCTCAGAGAGTCTTGATGTTCAATCTTCGCAGCTCCTGTACAGTGGAGCAGACAATATATCAATAAATAGGGGGAGAATTTATTAGCGGAGCAAAGTGGAGCTGGACAAAGTGTTAACTTTGAGTTAGTAAGTCCCGCTGGCAAGGTTACTTGAATGTCAGATTGTAAACTTAAGCTTTTCAGAGTATTTCACATTTTGAAGACATGATTTCGGTTATCATCTGCACAATTAGCATCATCAAAATAATCATCCTTTATAGAAAATTCTTCATTGTGGCCATTTTTTAAACTAAACAACATCATCATGATTCTCTGCCTTGCATTGTTAGAACCCCAACCAACTGAGTCCACAGAGCAAAGCTACTCCTCGAGTCTTATTTTTAAGTCAGTGTTTCTACAGAGGTCCAAGGATGACTCCTCTCTCCAAGTCTGAAATTTTGAACATCCAGGAGGGAAACATGAAGAGAGGTGTCAAATAGGACTTTTTGTAAAACCTGCATTCTCCATGGTAACTGTTGGCCAATTAAGCACAGCTATAGCATGTTCAATAGATTAAGTGTTGGAACTCTGGCAGTGTGTGCCATGTAATTTTTTGCTGAAATATTCAATAAGGATCTCCTTAAAGCTTAATACCACTTAAAGCACTTCCAAATTACTTGTTCGAAAACTTTGCTGAATTCAGAATTGATAAAGCACAAGGGATCACCAGATGAGATTGCTTCACATATATCCGTTGACAGTGGAAACAATTCCCTTGACCTGAAACAAATTTTAATTTTTATTCTATTCTTTTCTTTATCTCATTTGAATTAGCTTTGCTTCACATACCTATTTATTGCTGAGCCATTTGGTCAGACATTTTTTGAAAACACTTGAACAAACTCCTAAACAACCAGTGGTTTTAGTCATAGGTTTTTGCCCATTATTCGCATTGCAGAAGGTGACAATCGCACTGTCCGCACTGTATAAGGCAATAGACTTATATAAAATCCTGTATTCATTTTTTTCTCTATTTAATATATTTTTTCAAAAGCTGAAAACTATAATCATCACTGTTAAAATAAATGAATACGTTCACTTTTTTATGGGTTTATAATTTTTTATTATTTTCTAGTTCATTCAGATAAAATATTCATATTTGTATAATTTTATTAACGATGTTTTTACAAACTTTAGAAGCTATTACTCTAAATGGCAGGTTATATCTGCTTTACAAAATTAAAGTACGTTACAGTGAGAGGGCTATCTGAGAGGTCCATGGGTAAAAGAGGAACTCTGCTCTGTATCAAGGCAATGATCAAAGCAATGCCTTATTGATGAGTAAAAATAACAGTTTAAACTAAATCCCATATATAGCTGTTAAAAAAATCTTTAATGTAAAATCCTCGTGTCAGCTATGAATTTGAAAACCATAAAAAAAAAGCTTCTTCCACTTTTTACCACCTTATCTGCCACATGTTGCAGCTACATATTTTTTCTTGGGCTAATATGCAGTACTTAACATTACGTTTATTGTGAACCAAAAATCAATGTAAATAGAAGGAACAGCAGTCGGCTGTGGATGTGATATGATAGCTAGACCAATTACTAGCAGTTTTTGCTGATGCCCTTGGTCATACGGACATTTTTGAATTGGGCTATTTGAAGATGAAGGATTCCCCTCCTTCAAATGTAACCTACCTCACTATAAAGAGAGAAAGATAGAAAACAGCTCTAGCAGTATGTTCAGCGTCATTATGGGACATTTTTATTTCCCAACCTTTATTTCAAGGTCCTCATCTACCAAGTTCAGAATGAAATGTTAATCGACACTTAGCAGTAAGAGTGAAAAGAGCTGTGAAGTTTATTAATAGTACATCAGTTCATTTTTGCTCTTTTTTATTTGATCAAGGACTCAATAATGTTTTTTTTATTCTTAGAGATGTCATGTCAATTACAGCTTACAAATATTTGAGCTGACATTCTGAAGAAAAGGAAGATACATAGTAACTGATGTTTTGAAAGAGTAGTAGTTCTGGGAGCTTCACAAAAGCTCAACTTTCCAACTATGAAAGCATCTGATTTGCAAGCAAACTCAATGGTTGGCGACAACAAGCAGAGTTGAGAGGTCCTGCGGCACATTGGGAGTGTGTGAGCATTGGGGTATCTGAATATCTGATGATGGAGTTCAGAAATATGAACTTTTGGAACTTGACGCGGATCGTCAACCAATCAGAAAAGCAAATCCAGGAGTTTTCTAGGAGACAGAAACTACATGGAATCCATTATTACTGCTGCAGAGCTGTCAGGGTATGGAAAAATAATAAATATCATAGGATTAAAATTCACATGTTTAAAACAAAAACCCAGGAGAATGGATTTTTTATGCACAAGGAAAATAGAGCTAATAGTGATCATTAATACCTCACTAAAACATTTATTTTTACTAAACTATGGCGAACCAGCATATAAATAACTATGTTAACTAAAAATCTTAAAACCTGCCAGTGAAAAATAATAAGTTCTATATTCTGGTATTTTTTACCAAAAATCTACTAAATGTTCTATGTTCACTTCCAGCCTCTGCAAATGGCAGAGTGAAATCCCCGACAGCCTGGCCAGCTCTAGATTGTTTTCACTGGGGACTCTCAACAAGAACAGAAAATTTTAGTGGGAAGACAATCCTGATGACGTTTTGAGATATACTTGTTTAAGTGGGGGAATGATGGCCTAGTGGTTAGAGCACTGTGCTTGTGCTCAGAGAAGCCTGCACTCTGGATCCTTGAGCAACATCCTTAACCCCACACTGCTCCGCAGGCACTGCACAGTGGCAGCCTACTGCTCCCAAAAGGGATGGGTCAAATGCTGAGGTGAATTTCTTTCTGAATTATTATTATTATAAAAACATGTTAGAATTACTTTTTACAACTTACCAAATCAAAACCAAGCTGGGGATAAGCATGACAGCCAAGCTGCTCTCTAACTTACAACAACAGAACAGAGCAGCTCAGCAACCAGAGCAGGGGCATTGCTAGGCACAAAGCTTTACTGGGGCACTGGCCCCCTACCGCATATGCCCCTCCTCCATACACAAATACAGACAAGCACACTGCCCCACCCTGATAAATTCCTACCAAAATTACCAGTTGAGATATTAATGAGTGTAAGAGCATATTTGTTTTAACAAACATGAACATTTTCAACATTGCAGCTATAAAAAATAAAACATTACCAACTTTAAAAATAAAAAGTTTCCTTATACACATTCTGAAGTAATCATTAATTCCTAGGTTTCAGAGTTTTAGTTCAGGGGAAAGTTTAACTCAACCCGAACTAAGTTTTTCTTTCATGTTTTGAGCATTAAATTTTAGCTCCTATTTTTCATTTTTGCAAAGCGGTCAATCACTTGACTGTGACTCAGCTTAGAAAGTTCTTCCTTTTCAACTGATAAAATAGCAGGATGATGGAGCCTGTCTTGTCCCATTGTGCACCTCCGCCAAGTGTGGAGCTTTCTCAACACACTGAATGACCTTTCACAACTCCAGCTGTTGATTGTGATTGTGAGGGAGATCTGGATGACCTGCTTTAGTGTTGGGAACATGATGTTATCAAGCAAGTTGAAAACACACTGCATATCCTTGATGACAAGGCTTTCTTTTTCAACCATAAAAAGGTTTCAAACCATTTTGAATTAAATGAACGTTTTTTGTACTCCAAATTTGTCCTGGGGATAGTGGGACAACTTCACTTGTCTAGGACCATCATGCTTTCCCCATAAGTCACTAATGCCCCCTTCTTGTTTATGGACGCTGGTTGTTGCATCCTCATAACCTTCATGGTCCTGTCTCTCCTGTCTTTCACCTGTCTCTTGCCTGTCAGTCTTGCCTCCTCCTCCCTTTCCTACTCCAGCACCTTCATTCTCATTCTCTACAGCAAACATTAAAAAACGTAAATTTATGATTATGTAAATATCTATCATATTGCTAATAACGTTCCTAATGTAACTAGTTAGCTTAAATGACTATTCATTACGGGACCTTACCTCTCTCTCTCTCATCTTGTTTTACTGCTTCCCTGTCTCTGCTTCGTGTGAGGAATTTCCTGATATCCATCTACACATCAATGCAGTAGTTTTCAGTTAGTAGCCTATAATTCATGTGGTTTCACTGGGAAAATAATAAAATTGACAGGTAAGAAACGTTACCAGAACTAAAAACGCGTCGCGGCCGCACAGTGTCCCATCCAACTTGAGAGCAGCGGGTTAGTTTACCTGCAGTTCATGCAGTGACATGCGCTGACGTGGGGGCGCTAATACATCCTCAATTTGGAGTTAACAACACACTTGCTACGCATTTGAGTAGAAATATACGTCTCTTCCGGTTGGAATTATCTAAATTGATGCATTAAAAAATGTATCACTGTTGCAAATATTCATGAGATTTATACTGGGGCACAGCTAATTTATACTGGGGCACGTGCCCCAGTAAATGGGGTCTGGTGATGCCGATGAACCAGAGGATTCCGCTCGCACTTCTCCTCTTGCATATTTATTTTAATTGTAATTATTAATTTATTAATTAATTAATTTATTTACATATTTATTTATTTATTTATTTTTTCTTTCTTTTCTTTTTCTTCCTCGGTGGGGGGGAGTGGTTGCGGGCGGGTCGGTGTCTGGTGTCCACTGTCGCATTGGGGGGGCTCTTTTTTTTTTCTTTGGGGGGTATGGCATGTCTGTTTTCTCGGGGGGCGGGCGGGCCTGCTGGGTGGGGGTCCTGCTGGCGGCGTGCCGCGGGTGTGTGGGGGTCCGGGCGGCTCCAGCGGGGGTGGTGTTGGGGGGCCGGTGTGGGCGGGCTGGCTGCGCTGACTGGGTATTCGGGTGGGTTTTCCCTCTTGGAGGCATGGCGGAGCTGCTCTGTTCCCGCTGATCGTGGCGGGTGGGGGGTTGGAGTGGCTCTGGCCGGCGCGCGTTGGGGGGCCGGGGCGGCGGAGCTGCTCTGGCCGCGTGTCAGGGCCTGGTGCGGGCGGCGGCGGACGTGGCTGTGCTGCTTTGGCTTCGTCCGGTGGTGGAGCGGCGTGGTTCGCTCCGCTCTGGCTTTGTGCTGCCCCTCGGGCTGCTGGGGGGGGGGGGTGGTTGCGCCGGCTGCGGTCTGCTCTTCTTGCGGTTTTGCGCCGGGCGGCTTTTCTGCCTTTGGGTTGATTCTGTGCGCGGTGTGTTGCGTTGCGCGCTGTTGGCGTCGGTCTTGGTGGGGTGGGGCTGCGCTTTTGGCCGGGGGGGGGGGGGGGCGTTTTGGGGGGGTCCCGCTGCGCTCGCGGCCGGTTCGCCTGTGTGTTTTTCCTGGGTGGTGCGGTCGCGGTGGGTGTTGCGGCCGGTCGCCGGGGCTTGGTGCCGGGGGGCGGGGCGTGTTTTGGTGCTCTGTGGGGCTGGGGCGTTTCGGTCGGTGCCGTGGGGGGGCTGGTGTTCGGTGCCCGGCCCTACTTCAGGGTGGCCGGCTGCCGGCGGGGCCCGCGGCTCCCCAGGGCGCCGGCATGGCGGTGGCTGGGGAGCTTCTTCGTGGCTGTCTCTCCTCCTCCCTTGGTGGGGGTCTGATTTCCGGGGCTGGCTCCGCCTTGGTGCCTTCGCTTCTGGGGTCCCTTTGGGCGCCTGGGGCTTTGGGTCTCCCGGCGCTGGACTCAGTGCTCTGGGGGGGTGCCTCTCCGGCTCTCCACAACCACTATAGATCATTTTTTTCTATGGTTAAAACATTACGTGCACAAGTTCACCCTCACAAACAACTACTGGTGCTATGCTTCAGGTACTTAGAGATTCACTTCCAAACAGAAACCCCACATTCATATCTTCAGGTAACACAGAGTACATGTCAGACTTAATAATATTACTTTAGCGATAGTTTCAAGGTGTTGCTTTATTGTATATCTCGTACCGTGTCTTTTGGTTGTGCTGTTCTTTTTTCATCTCGTTACAGGTGATGAAGCAGACTGAAAATGTTTTGTCATTGTCTCCTTCCTATCTCCTCTTTCTTTCATCTTTTGTCCTTTTTTTTTTTTTCTTTTTCTTTTCCCTTTTTCTTCTTCTGTTTTTCTGCTCTACTTACATTGCAGTGTCCATATGAACTGTAAAACTAGTGGATGCTTCTATACCGGCATTCCTTTGATAAGGTTAGGACAGGGGTCGGCAACCCAAACTGCTCAAACAGCCATATTGGACAAAGAAAAAAAAATAGATCTGTTTGGAGCCGCAAAAAAGTTAAAGTCTTATGTAAGCCTTGTTTGGCAACACGGGCTCTAAGTGTATAGTCCCACTATAGAAAAGGATTAAATGTTCGTTCATTCATGATTCAATCATTCATGATTAAATGTTTATCTTGGAGCCCATGTCACATAGCAGCATGAGGTGAGGGAGGAGCAGTGAAAGCTCTCCCCGCTTCACCGCCCTTCCCCGCGTGGTTTAAGTTTTGTTGCATTCATGAAATTATAGAAACACAATAAAGGAATCTATTTATGGTGGGCGTGTTTCTGTTGGGAGGAGTTAATTGAGTCATGAGGAACCAAGCAGGAACTGACATCCATCAGAGCAGAGCTCTCTAACCCTGAAATCGCACATCCTCCGTCACCAGCGTTCCTTGGTGACATTTATAGTTTTAGGATTTGGGGAAAGAATAGAAGTTCACATACCTGTATCAGAGCGCTACCTGTTTGATCTGTGGACGGTTTTCCATCCTTGCAACAAAACTAGATGCAATCCGCTATTTAAATCTATCTTTGTGCTCCTCTAATTTATCCAGAAATTTTGAAATCGCACTTTTTTTCCTCACTCCTAACTCGGTGGTTATCTGCATATTTAGCGTGCCTTCCCTGGAAATGCCTTTTCCAAATTTTTCATTTTGTTTTTTGACAACCTCTCATTCCAAAGCAAAAATGCAGGCAATCTTTCCAAATTGATAATGAAAGCAAATGCTTCGGTCCACTCTTTGGACCCTCTTTTCTCATTAGCTATCTTCCTTTTTTTGCCCTTTGGAATCCATGGTCCGAGACAGGCCTGCAGCTTTGTTTGCCTGGCACTGCGTTAGGGTACCAGTTGAGGTGTGGGCAGTGCTATCCAAACCTTGAACAAAAGTTTCACTAGTGTCTGATGGGTCACTGATCTGTCTGCATTTTACCAGGGATGGGCAATCCTCCTAAGACGCGCTGTCAGAATCTGAGCCGCTTCTTACCCAGTCCTTCTCATCAGTCTCTCCCTCTCCACCTGAATCACTACCATCAATATTTTAAAGCAGCGGTCCCCAACCACCGGGCCGCGGACCGGTACCGGTCCGTGGGTCATTTGTTACAGGGCCGCACAGAAAAAAATAAAATAAATTTATATATATATATATATATATATATATATATATATCGACGATCAGAGTCTGAGTAATGTTTTATTTTGAAAAATAAAAAAAATTCTGGTATTCTCTTTTACATCAGTCGGTGCATCAGTGCCTCTTGACACAGGTTAATTCATTTCAAGACTCATCCTATCTATAACATCCTATCTTTGTTCAGCGGGATTTTCTGCAGTTACAGCGACCGAAACAAAGCAATGGAGCAGACAGGACATCAGGAGCACAGTTCATTGTCATCCGATGACGCCTAGATGGGAGCAGCTTGTTGTTTTATTTTTATGCTGTTTGTATTTGATTCTATGCCAGTCGTATCATTTTACTTGATCGTATTGATCGGGTTGGGGTTGCGTAAATACAATGAAGTAAAAAACGGTCCGCTGACCCCCCCCCCCCAAATAAAAATAAGCCCCCCCCGGTCCGTGAAAATATTGTCTGACACATAGCGGTTTTAAAGCATTTCCAAAGCCTGTTTCGTGGTTAGATTTCTTATGAAAGCCGTTTTTCCTTATCAGCCAAAGTGTTTTGGGTAGAATCAATCAACCTCAGGAACAATTTACAATGCAAAGAATGGAGCCGTCAATTGACGGCTTTAGGATATCGAGTTGAAATTAACCATTTTTTTAAGATATAGAATATATATATATATATATTAAAAAAAATGTTTTCTCACCCCTCGTGGGGTGGTATGTGTCATCCTCAAGCTCGGGTCCTCTACCAGAGGCCTGGGAGTTTGAGGGTTCTGCGCAGTATCTTAGCTGTTCCTAGGACTGCGCTCTTCTGGACAGAGACCTCTGATGTTTTACCTGGAATCTGCTGTAGCCACTCTCCCAATTTGGGGGTCACAGCCCCCAGTGCTCCAATTACCACTGGCACCACTGCTGCTCTTAATTTCCACATCTTTTCTAGCTCCTCTTTCAGCCCTTGGTATTTCTCAAGCTTCTCGTGTTCTTTCTTCTTGATGTTGCTGTCGCTTGGGATTGCCACATCTATCACTACTGCCTTCTTCTGCTGTTTGTCGATCAACACGATGTCTGGTTGGTTAGCCATCACCTGTTTGTCAGTGTGGATCTTGAAGTCCCATAGGATCTTAGCTCGGTCATTCTCAACTACCTTAGGAGGTGTCTTCCATTTTGACCTTGGGACTTCCAGTCCATACTCATGGCAGATGTTCCTGTACACTATGACAGCTACCTGGTTGTGGCGTTCCGTGTATGCACTTCCTGCCTGCATTTTACACCCTGCTGTTATTTGCTGTATTGTTTCAGAGGCATCTTTGCACAGTCTGCATCGGGGGTCCTGCCTGGTGTGGTAGACCCTGGCCTCTATTGATCTTGTACTGAGTGCCTGTTCTTGTGCTGCCGTGATTAGTGCCTCTGTGCTGTCCTTCAGTCCAGCCTTTTCCAGCCACTGGTAGGATTTTTTGATATCAGCCACTTCTTCTATTTGTCTGTGGTATATGCCGTGCAGTGGCTTGTCCCTCCATGATGGTTCTCCTTCCTCTTTCTTGTCCTCGCTTTCGGTTTTCTCCTGCCTGAGGTATTCACCAAGCCATTTGTCTTTGGGGGCCATCTTTCTGATGTACTCCTGGGTCTTAGTTGTTTCATCCTGGACAGTGGTCTTGACACTCACTAGCCCTCGGCCTCCCTCGCTACGCTTGGTATACAGTCTCAGGGTGCTGGATTTGGGGTGGAACCCTCCATGCATTGTGAGGAATTTTCTTGTCTTGATGTCAGTGGCCTCTATCTCCTCCTTTGGCCAGTTTATTATACCAGTGGGGTATCTGATGACTGGTAGGGCATATGTGTTGATGGCTTAGATCTTGTTTTTCCCATTCAGCTGACTTTTCAGGACCTGCCTTACTCTTTGTAGGTATTTAGCTGTGGCAGTCTTTCTTGCCATCTCCTCATGGTTTCAGTTAGCCTGTGGCACCCCAAGGTATTTGTAGCTGTCCTGCACATCTGTAATGTGGCCTTCTGGTAGTTCAACCCCCTCGGTTCTGATCGTCTTCCCTCTCTTTGAGACCATGCGACCGCACTTGTCCAGTCCAAATGACATCCCAATGTCGTTTCTGTAGATCCTGGTAGTGTGGATCAGTGAGTCGATGTCTCGCTCACTCCTGGCATACAGCTTGATGTCATCCATGTAGAGGAGGTGACTGATGATTGTTCCGCTTCGGAATTGGTATCCATAGCCAGTCTTTGTGATGATCTGGCTGAGGGGGTTCAGGCCTATGCAGAACAGCAGTGGGGATAGTGCATCACCCTGGTATATGCCGCACTTGATGGTGACTTGTGCTATTGGCTTTGCATTGGCTGCCAGACTTGTTTTCCACAGCTTCATTGAGTTCTTGATGAAGGCTATTAGAGTCCTGTTGATCTTGTACATTTCCAAGCATTCCAGTATCCATGTATGTGGCATTGAGTCATAGGCTTTCTTATAGTCAATCCAGGCAGTGCACAGATTTGTCTGCCTGGTCTTACAGTCTCGAGTGACTGCTCTATCCACTAGTAGCTGGTGCTTGGCTCCTCTGGTGTTACTGCCTTTTCCCTTCTGGGAAGGGTGCATGTATTGAGCCATGTGCCTATTCATCTTAGCCGCTATGATGCCTGACAGGAGCTTCCATGTTGTACATAGGCAAGTTATTGGCCGGTAGTTGGATGGGGTTGTTCCCTTCTGGGGATCCTTCATGATCAGGATTATCCGTCCTTGGGTTAACCATTCTGGGTGGGTCCCATCCATCAGCAGTTGGTTCATTTGTGCTGCGAGGCGTGCATGAACTGCGGTTAGTTTTTTCAGCCAGTAGGTGTGGATCATGTCAGGGCCTGGTGCTGTCCAGCTCTTCATACCTGCCGCTCTTTCTTGAACATCTGCCGTTGTAACGGTTACTGGTTCTTGTTCTGGGAGATTGCTGTGATCTGTTCTAAGATCTTCTAGCCACTGAGCATTGGTGTTGTGGGATGCCTCCTTCTCCCATATGTTTCTCCAGTACTGTTCAGTGTCAGCCCTGGGTGGATCTGATCGTGAATTACCCTGCCACTGTGAGTACACTTTGGATGGGTTGGTGGAGAACACCTGGTTTATTCTCCCTTGTATCTCTTTAGGCGGGTGGCCAGGGCGGCGAGTCTTTGTTTGGCAGTTTCTAGAGCCTCAGGATTGGACAGCTTGTTGTACTTAGGTAACCTTTTCCCTACACCTTTCTGCAGGTCTGAGAGCTGACTAACCTGTCTTCATGTTGCCTTGATCTTGGCTTCCAGCCTTCTCCTCCATGGGGGCTCTGCTATGTGGCCTGTGGTGTTTATCTTATAGCCAAGCATCTCTAGGATCACTGTAGCTGTGGCGTAGGTCAGCTCGTTGGTCTCAGTTATGTCTTTAGTAGGGATAGTATGTAGTGCTGCATTTACATCTTCTAGAAGATGTTCAGATGTTCACTGAGCCTTGGCAGTCGTGGACGTCGTACTAGGGGATCCAGTTAGGTCATGATCAGCCGTCGTAAGTCAGCCGCCCTTACGTTTAGTGGGCTTGTTGTTGTTGGGGCTGGGGACCCAATCTCTGTGTGTCGGGATGATGATATTTCCCTACTGACCTGTTGTCCTGACTCCTCCTTACTCCTCATGTCAGGTGTACCTCATCAATGTCTAGTTGTGATAGGAGCTGCCGTTTGCGGATGTTAGAACACTGAGTTAGTGTTTCTTTGTCAGTGTGGATGATGGTTGTTGGAGCTGCCATAATTCCCATAGTCTCTGCATGTAACCTCTCTCACTGGGGACGCTTGTATAGTAGCATTTCATCAGTACCAAGTTTTCTGCTCTAGTCCATCTATGTCTTGTTTTTGTTCCAGTAGCCAATTTGTCATCATTTGTCATCCTAGCAACTGACGCGGACCTTGTTAACCCGGACGACATCCGAGCCGGTATGGCTCTTGTATTTGCGGTATCACTCATGCCTGAGGTAGGCCACTAAGCACCTTGCCTAAGGGTCCACCTGGATGTCCATGCCTGGATGTCCATGCCGGGAATCGAACCCCGGTCACCTGTGCCGGAGTCGTCGGTGTTACCTACATATATATATATATATATATATATATATATATATATATATATATATATATATATATATATATATATATATATATATATATATATATACAAACATATATATACAGTATATATATATATATATATATATATATATATACAGTATATACATATAGAAACAGGAATATTCAGTTAACATGACCAAGATATGAATAATGGATTAATGTAAATAAAGTTGATTCCCTTAAAAAATCTTAGAAACGTCAAAATGACAGCCTGGGTAGTTCTAGTGCTAAAGTGCAGCAGTAATGTAAACATTGTGGGACAACAAATATTGTGCAAAAAAACGCATTGTTATGGTAAGTTTGATGCAGTCTGTGACATGATTTAGACATTTTTCAACATTCAGCACTCTGATGTCAGTGGGGAAGAAGCTGTTTCGGAATCTGCTAGACCTGCATTGAATGCTGTGAAGACTCTTCCCAGGGAGCAGCAGGGTGAACAGTCCATGGTGGGGAATACGAGGGGCCATTGCTGATCTTAATTGGGAAACTCTGGAAACGCAGCGCTGAGATAAAATGTTTTTTTTTTATGGAGGGAAGACATGCCCCGAAGATCTGAGAACACTCTCTATTGTGCTTCTGTAAATGGTCGTGAGGATGGGTGGGGCACGTGGGCTCTCCTCATCCTCCGCAATAAGTGCAAGTGCTTCTGCGCCCTTTTGAACAGCGAGGTGGTGTTTACAGTGCAGGTGAGGTTGCAGGTGATCTGCACCCCCAGAAATATTGTGTTGCTGACCGCTTCTTCAATTTCAAAATGCTTCACAGCAGCTATTTCCAACCTTGCAGTAAATTGTTTTGTGTTTTTCACAATTTGTGATGTTTGGATTTAATTAACACCTATGGGCCTGTAATGTTTCTGGGAACAGCAGCCACCACTGGTATCAAAATAGGGTAATTATGGTATGTATACGTGATAAGTTGGAGACTTGTAGAGGCTGTTAGTCTCATAGACTGTTTCAGCTTTCTGGTATGAAAGACTGAGTGTATGAATGAATGAATAGCAGCATTTGGCCTACAGTGGAGTCCCTCAGGACCAATTTTCCCCTTGTCTGTGCCATGTCATCTGTTTTTGAACCTCTGCATCTGACCCTGGTGCACCTCTGAAAGCCTGTTTAAGTCAGTGAGTCTTCACTTTATCTCTTTAGGGAATTCCTGTCAAACATCACATCTGTTTTCTCACTCATACACCCCCTTCACACACGGTCGCACACTGATATGCACATTCTGGACAGGGAATGTGAAGAGAACCCACAGCTAGACTTGTACCCAGGATTCTTTGCCATTTCAGGTAAGCTATCTTGGCCTTTGAAGTGAAAACAGACAGCTGGATGCTCCAAGAAGCCAATGTTAGAGATGCATGAGTATTTTGAGATGTTGCATACTGTACACAAAATGCATATTGCATACTGTACATGCAATAGCATGATTACTACTCCTTGCTTTGTTACGGAAACTATTAAAGGTACCATAAAGGAAGGACAATCTCAAAGGGTAAACAAAGAAAACGAAAGCCACAGACACTGACCATAAAGTCACTGACCTTATCAGGCAAGGAAAACCCAAATAATAAAAACAATAAAAAGGTGATTTCCATTAGCAGCAGACAGCTTGTTGCTAACAAGGTAGCTAGGTAGAAAAAAGGAGCTTGAAAACTGAAGTGAGTAACAGAGGTTGAGTTTTTTTTTTCCTAGGTGACTGATAGAGCATTGGAGTGGTTGGTCTGTGATGGATGAAGGAGCAGAAGAGGGAAGAGAAGGATAAAGACTTTGAGAAAAGGGAGAGAGCATGTAACTCTGAGACAGAGCTGTCACAATGGGGGATGGCTTTGGGATCAGGAGCTTGTGAAGGTGAATCTCAGAGTAAAACAGTATCTTCAGCCTGCACGTAAGATGGCTTGGTGAAAACGGTTGCTGACCAAAGCCATCATCTAAGAAAAAAAAAATTATGAGGTTTTGTTCCCCTTGCTTTTTTTTGGTTCTGCTTAAAAGTTTAATATAATGTTATTTCAAAGCACATAAAATGCTTTGTATTCACAGCTAAATGTCTGGCTACATGTGATCCTGATAACAATGTTAACATTAAAGCTGGCAAATTCTAGCCAAATTAAGCCCAAAGAGATGTTTGCAAGTCATTTATTCAATTTATTCCAGTGAGGTTATAAGTTTATCAATTTAAATGCTTATCCCAATGCCTATTTTACCACATGGACATTGAGGTTTTTTTTTTTTTTAGATTGATTATTTATTTAGATTGATTATTGATTATTAGATTATTATCGATTATTCAGTTCAAAATATATTTTAAAACTTAAACTGCTGTAAATTAATTTTGAAATTGACTCAGTAATGAGATAATTCCAAACTACAACATGCATTTATTTGAGAAAACAGATTAACAGCAACTAAGATATCCAATGGTTATTAATGTCCCCAATAATATTTGCATATAACAATGTATTGCAATATTTATCTGAAATAATGGCACAAAAATATTTGTTATTGTTGTTTGCCACTTAAAGTGCGCTTTATTCAAATCAGGAAAGCAACAATTCATATAAAATGTAGCCCCACCTACTTGAATGAGTGTTTTGTCTTACATTTTAAAGTGTTTTGTAAAACATGTAAAGGTTTTTCTCGAACTTCTAAAAGTATCTCAGATAAATGTAATATATTTGCACTTCCTGGCCACCATATTCATGTGACCCTTTGCCGAACATCACAACCTGTTGGTAGCATTAAGGAACTAATTAGAAAAGGTGGGGATTCTGGGAAAAATGTGGATAATATCTTTTAACAGCCCATATTAATGTTGTCCATTCAAATCCTTTCTTTCCTTGGGTCTGTCTTCCTAGTATCCTACATTCTCAACTTCTCTTTGTGTCTCTTTGTGCTTACTCGTGCCTTTCATGCATTTCCTACTCAGTCACCTTTCTCCCATGTTTCCGTCACTTTTGAGTGATTGCAATAAACAGGCAAACATTTATGTACACACCTGGACTCTATGTAATGAAGGCAAGTATATTACTAGATTTATTAACTTTATTTTTTTTTCCTGGCCCAGATTTTGTTTATTCTGTATAATTCTTCCTGTTGGGATTCTGAGGCTTGCTCACCAGAGGGCGCTGAGGATCCTCTTCTGTTTTTTGTGTTCTTTTAGGGACTGGGTTACTGTTGGGATCTGGGGATGTACCACCTTCCACCAGCAGAGTGCGCCGTGGGTCTCCTGGGCTGGAGCCCTCCTGCACACCTGGAGCTCGTCTACTCATCAGGAGACCTGCTCTACATAAGCAGCTGCCAGACCTTCCTTCAATGCCGCAGTGTTGACCTTAGTTTGGTTAGCTAACCTGAGCCTTTTTTACCTGAAAGAATCTTTGTTGTCTCAAGAGAGAAACCTGATTCTATCTGCCTCTGTCTTTGCTCACAAACCTGTCCCAAGTCTGAAGCTCTGGATGAGCTTAACCTGCCTGCCAGCCCTGGTGAGCAAAACCTGAAGATTCCAGTCTGGATATCTCCTGCTGCTCTCAGAGAAGAGCTGGAAACTCTGATCAAGGTCTGCTATTCAAAGTCAGAAGCTAGACGCTGCTTCTGCTTGTGCACTCTGCTGAACCAACAGTCTCTGGACCCAACGGTTCCCTCTCTCACAAGTAAAGCCTGGACTTCTTCAAGGTAGACTCTGAATTACCTAAGGCTCAATTAATCATCTGACTGCCTGACTAATCAAACTGTCCGTCTCTGCAGACATCAGTGAACCCAACCCGGACCAGTACCTGAACCTGTTCATGTCCCTGTGTGAAATCTTATGTCAATAAATTCTGTTAAACTTTTACTCAGCCTCCGTTTGTGTTCTGCATGTGGGTTTAACATTTAACCAATCATGACAGAACACTGCGGCCATTAACAAGACCCAGCAGATCACCTCCGGAGGGAGCTTTAAGAACAAGCCACCTGATCCAAGGACAGACACAAACCCTCCGTGAGTTAAAATCCCAGTTTTGATTTAAAGAAAACACACGTTTCAAGATCCCACAGGCTTCGTGGAAATCACAAGATGACGCCAGTTCAACTTCCGGTTCCGGAGCCCGTTTCGTCACGTCCAGAATTCCGTCCGTCACTTCCGGTTTCAGGTCCGCTTCTAAGGTCAGAATCTGCTCCGTCATTTCCTGATTTCCGTCCTTCACTATTTTCTGGCGAATCTAGTGAATGTAAAAGTTTTCTTTGGCAGTGTAAATTGTTTTTCGAGCTCAATCCGTCCAGTTTTCCCGACGACGAGAGAAAAATAGTTTTTGTTCTCTCACTTTTATCCGGTAGAGCCTGTAAATGGAAAAGGACCCGTTTTCCTTCTGAATCAACTATCACCTGTACATTCGAAGAATTTTTTAACAAATTCACTCTAGTTTTTTCTAGTAAATCTGTCGAGTCTCATGGGTTGTCAAACATTAAACAAGGAAATAGATCCGTCAAAGAATATTCTGAAGACTTCCGGGTCAGAGCCTCTGCTTCCGGCTGGAGTGACGCTATGCTAAGAAACATCTACCTGAACGCATTAAATAAGGAGATTAGAAAAGAACTAGCAACAATAGATCAACCTACAACCCTGGAAGAGCTTATTTGCATAGCAACCTATTTGGATTACAGACTACAAGCAAGAGTCAAGCCCAGGTCTAGAAAACCAGCTCAGCCCGGTCCAGTTCAGATCTGTCCAGTCCAGTCCAGTCCTGTCCAGTCCAGCTCAGTCCTTCCCAGTACAACTCTGTACAGCCCTGTTCACTCCACTTCCGCACAGTTTAGTCCAGTTCAGCCATCACCTACATGACCGCCAGTTAGCACCATCCGTTAAAAAGATAAAAATCAAACCACAACTCACAACCCAAGCAGTCAGAGCCCCCGTAATCCAGGAGTCAGATCTCTGGCACTTCTATTACGGGGATAGAGATGATCTGTTCCCCTTCTTGTCACCTTATCATGAACCAATTAGCCCTACTCCTGAGCCCGTTAGCAATTCAGCTAAACCTGCACCTGAACCCACTTACACACCAGTTAGCCTTTTGCCACAGTCAGCCTGTGAACCCGTTAGCCCAGCTTCTAACGAACCCCGACGTAAGAGACGGCAGCGCCGTAAGCCAGCTCTGAGCCATCTAGAGACCCCTGAACCAGCTCTGAGCCGTCTAAAGACCCCTGAGCCAGCCGTGAGCCGTCTTGAGTCAGCTCCATGCCATCGGCAGGCTCCCCTGTTCCTAAGGTGGAGCCGCAATCGGCGGGCTCCCCTGTTCCTGAGGTGGAGCCGCAATCGGCGGGCTCCCCTGTTCCTGAGGTGGAGCTGGCCCACCAGAGGGTGCCGAGGATCCTCTTCTGTTTTTTGTGGTCTTTTAGGGACTGGGTTACTGTTGGGATCTGGGGATGTACCACCTTCAACCAGCAGAGTGCGCCGTGGGTCTCCTGGGCTGGAGCCCTCCTGCACACCTGGAGCTCGTCTACTCATCAGGAGACCTGCTCTACATAAGCAGCTGCCAGACCTTCCTTCAACGCCGCAGTGTTGACCTTAGTTTGGTTAGCTAACCTGAGCCTTTTTTACCTGAAAGAATCTTTGTTGTCTCAAGAGAGAAACCTGATTCTATCTGCCTCTGTCTTTGCTCACAGGAAACCTGTCCCAAGTCTGAAGCTCTGCATGAGCTTAACCTGCCTGCCAGCCCTGGTGAGCAAACCTGAAGATTCCAGTCTGGATATCTCCTGCTGCTCTCAGAGAAGAGCTGGAAACTCTGATCAAGGTCTGCTATTCAAAGTCAGAAGCTAGACGCTGCTGCTGCTTGTGCACTCTGCTGAACCAACAGTCTCTGGACCCAACGGTTCCCTCTCTCACAAGTAAAGCCTGGACTTCTTCAAGGTAGACTCTGAATTACCTAAGGCTCAATTAATCATCTGACTGCCTGACTAATCAAACTGTCTGTCTCTGCAGACATCAGTGAACCCAACCCGGACGAGTACTTGAACCTGTTCATGTCCCTGTGTGAAATCTTATGTCAATAAATTCTGTTAAACTTTTACTCAGCCTCCGTTTGTGTTCTGCATGTGGGTTTAACATTTAACCAATCATGACACTTCCTGCTAGTTCAGTTAAGTCATCAGTAATTTCATTTACATAATATCTAGCATATGACATTTGTTCGCTGTAAGATCGTTTTGGTTTTGGGATGCAAACTTAATGATCAATGAAAAATGACCAAAAAAGTTAATCAGTTGATATGTATTCAAGATTAAAATAGGGCTTTTGTCAAAATGTTATGTATTTTCCTCCATTTACCACCAGTGGTGCTTTCTGGTCACTTCTCTCTTTTCGCCTGGATGTTGCTCTCAAGCCAATGTATGAAAACTGTCCTTCATAGTTGTACTATCAAGGGGAAGAATGTTATTGATTTAGGTGACCCTGAGACCTTTTCTTAAGTTGCATCAGACCAAACTTTGACCTCTCATCTCCTGACCCCTTATCCATTGCCTTGAAACTTTTGCTGAGACTTGGCAAACAAACTGTTGATTTCAAAGACCCTCTGACCTTTGTTTACCAGGGTGAATTACATTTTGCTTTGTGTGTATTCTTTGTGCATAATCTCTGCAATAAGCTGCTATGTATTGATAGTAGGTATTTTGATTTATGATCAGAGCCATTAAAATCCAGGGGCACGATTATTAAATGCAATAAGCATTTTATAAAATTATCAATGAAGTTGCGTATTTATATTTCTTTTGTAAAATGAATGTAGTCTTTTGTTCATTAGCAAAAGTCCGGAGTAAGTCAAATATTTTCCTTTCTTTGGGAGCATTGTATAAGGGCTCTAAGAAAAAAGAGGGTCTGTGAGATCACTGCTCTAACTTTTTGTCATGGCAACAGATTAACCTACAGCTTCATTTCTGTTTAAAGGGTTTAAGGAAATTAGCAAACAACACAAACAGACATTAGATTTACAAGACTAGCACACACTAGTGATATTTTCAGAAACTTCAGTTGTTAATGATAGGAACCTATACTAGAAATTCAGGAAAGTAAAGTGATATTTATGCAAATAAACCCCTAAAATATAACACAAAATCACTTTTCACCTTCTTACCTCCCACTTGAAGCAACAGCTATATGGTGGATTTCTAGGTTATCTTCCTCCCAGCATCTATTTTTCATAAGCCAATAGCTCTTAACAAGTGCATTAAATACTCACGCAACTAAAGTTTTCTCTGAAATGTTTTTTTTTTTTGTTAATAGCCACTTCAATTCTCTTTCTAAAAATAAGATTGATCTGCATGTAAGTGCCTCTGTTTGTAAGCTATCAGATACAGGCAAAAGACAACAGTAGATGTTTTCACACATACAGTTAGCATAGGGCTGGAAACAGCATTCTATCGAGAATATAAAGGAACTGAGTGTTTGCATTCAATTAAATCCTGTGAAATCTGTTTTTGTAAATAAATCTGGAAGTGATGTATTCCTTAATCATTTCACAGATTTAGTGAGGGAATTATATACTTGTTAGAGAAGATAATATAACCCCAGGAGAACGTTAATATTTTTGATACAATACCTTCTATATTTTTCTCTGTTACATTCATATAACCATGAGGTAATTTAACCATGTTTCTTCCTTCACAGTCCCTAGTAGGCAAATATTTCCCTCCCTCCATCACACTCCATATCGGATATCTAGCCTTTTCATGTTTTTTTTCAAAGACAATGTCCTGCAATAAATGTCAGGTTTCAACTTCAAAGGATTTTAAAAGCCAGAAAGGAAAGGCATGGATCTTTTATCTGGCTTTTAGTTTAGTTACAAAGAAATAAAAAGGTGCAAGGGAGCATACACCAGTATGGACTGTGATAGTGTAGATGCCACTAAACTCAAAATGGAGATCTGTAGAACCTTCAAGCTTAGACATCCTTATGAATGCAGTAGGGTGCTATTAATAATAGCACATGTTTAGTAACACATGACTAAATAGAGCTCTTTTTACAGACTCGTTTGTTGGCTGATCTCATACATTCCAAAAATACCTACATTAAAGAATAATATATTCAATACATTGCTCAAAATAGTAATTGAAATAAAATGTGCTGTACTGAAAACTGAACTTTTTATTTCATTTCGGTCAAATTCAGGTTAGTTCAATTTATTAATTTCACGATGCATCATGTTTTTTTTTCAAGGTTCAGACCAGAGGACACAATATACAAGGCAAGACAAACAATGAAAAGCATTTATTAGAAAATGACAGAGTGGCTATGGCAGCTAAGACAGGAACCTCTGCCATGTTACTCTGACGGATGATTATGAACATGTGAGTCACTAACCTGGTCTTAAAGTTCAGTCTCTGCCCAGAGGAAAAGGTGGATGCCAACTTGACGTGATGAACGCTGCCCAGAGTTCCAGATCCTGAAGTCTTGAAGACAGCAGAACTGACAGGAGATCAGATCCAAGCAGGCCAATGAAGGCAGGACTATCCAAAGGAAGGAGTGAGAGACCTGGTGTTGAAGAGGTTCACAGGCGTCCAGGCCATAAGATCAGAGATCTGAAGATGTACCGAAGGAAAATCCAGTTTGGTGTCAGGAAGCAGATCCAGGATCGTCAACAGGCAGAATCCAGAGTCCGAAGACAGGTCAAGCAAACAGATCAGAACAGGAAAGGGCACACTCAGTGGTCTAAAGGCAGAACAGGTCAGAATCATGAAATCAGACGCAACAACTTTCACTAAAGTCTCAAGAATAATTTGGCACCGATAACTGGTTAGAGAGCAAGTTAAATAGAGACAGGAACAGGTGAATCAGATGAAAGGTAATGAGAACTGGGCAGATCTAGGCAGGTGAATGAAATGAGTAATCAAGCCAGTCATCAGTGCCAAGATCAAGAGAGTTTTAGAGAGCCCTTGTCAAAACAACAACAAGAACAACAAAATTCCTGAATACTTTTATCATAGCACATAACAGCAGTAATTTCTCCATAGGGCATTTATCTGAAATGCAAAAATAAAAAAATATTCTTATCATCTATCAATGTTATGTAAATATTTTTTCCTGTTTTTACTTCCAAATACATACTCATTTGCTCATCTTAACATTTGCAGAACAATCTTTTTAGATCGCCTACAACATGCAGACTTCTTGGGTGCACACAAATTAAAAATAAAACTTTGCATAAGCAATTATTTGCCCCTTATTTACACTCTTTGAACATCTGGCACTCAAGCTTGCACACCTAGAACATATTCACATTAGGATTGGCTTTGTTTCAATGAAACGTTAGATAAAGACAGGACACTGAAACTGATATTGCTGTCTTTATGCACAGAGTTTTAGATATCTGATAACAGAAATTTGCATATTTGGCAATAAAATGATGAAGGCCGGAAAAATTCTAGAATATATTATGTTTAAGTCTGAGTGTGTAAATAAAAATGTTGTTAAAACAGTGAACAACTGTTGGATGGCAGCACAAACAATGGCCGCTGTACCTACAAGTAAACTCATTTAGAAGTCCACTAATTGCATTGTAATTGGACACATTGCACACACAGCATGAGAGGACAAAATAGAATGCTTTGTCTCTGCGTTGCATGGCAACAGCTGAGCCCAGGTAGCAGGTGTGAGCATTATTTTATTCAGGAAGCGTGTATAGCCCCGTGCTGGCATCCATAATGGAGCCAATCCTTCAGGGCTGCATGCGCAGCTCCAAGCAGCTTGAGCTCTGAACAGCAAGGTGTGTTCACTAACACGGGGGTTTCATTAACCCCCGTGTTAGCAAACAGTTATAATGCTGGCAGCTGCCAGATGGGAGCCAGGATGGTAGAATGGTTCACATCATCACATAATGTGGCAGGTGTTGAACAGGGAAAATCCTGAGTGCTTAATGTTATTGTTTTATGTGGGGAGCAGACAGAAAAGTGCAAAATGGGGCAAAAACAATCAGCACCTTTTGGGAAATGATTTAAGAAACAATTTCCCAAATTTTATAAAGCTTATGGACGAATACTTTATTAGTTATCATGTTTTTATGTTATGGTTCATCATGGCTAAATAAGATCTGAAATCCAATTTAGCTTGATGTAACCCAATAGTTCAAGATAGGTAAATTTTTTTAATGTCTAAGAAGATTCATGAAGCTTTAAATACTGCAAATCTTTCCACTTTTATCTTTAATTACTGGTACCTGTAAAGCTGACAGCATAGATCAGAGCAGTGTAGCAGAAAAGCATTGACATTTCAGAAAAACAGAAAGCCAGTCAAAGAGAAAAACTCTGTGAGAAGGTAGCATACTAATGTAACTGAACAACATTTTAACAATTTGTATGTAAAAAAAAAAATAAAATAAAAATAAAAACAATTATTTTGACCCAAGAATTACAACAAAATATAAAAGCATTTATTCTCAACATGTCTCAGACTATCTGGTCCTTTAAGGACTTGGTGTTTTTCACTGTAAAGCACTTTGTTATTCCTGTCCTTTCATCTACCACTGCTGCACAGAGTGTAAGGGCCTCACTTACATAATGGCAACACGTTTGGCTGTTCACAGCCGCTCCTTGGCACACCTTGGGATTTAAAGGTACCCCTAGGTAGTTCTAGTGTTAAATGATTACAATCAATCTGATGATTATCAGTAAAAAATATTTATATTCTCAGTTAATATTTCTTAGCCAGCTGCAGCCCTAGTTTAAACTATTTTGATGTTTCTTGTTGATAATATGGTTTCAGTTGAAAATGCATGGATAATAAGAAATATAATGACATCAATTTCCTCCCCTTCATAAACTCAGTGCTCTAATTTGAATGCCATAAAGCTATTGTGACAAGCACTAAACAGCTACCCCCCACAGGGACAGTTGTCATGACAGAGGAGGGGAATCAGAAGAGCCAAAAAAGCCTGTATTATTTTGTAGATGACATTACCAGTGGTGAAAAGGCATTTGGAGTATTTTGGAAATAAATAAATAACTGTTCAATCAAAAAAAATAAAAATAATTCCCTACATTGATGTTTACCAAATATTTACATAGCAGAGATGGGAAATGTGGAGTCAACAAGTCATCTCCATGTCATGTCTTTGTTCTACCCACCTACTGAAGCAGGTGAGTCCAATCTTTACCGTCAACAACCTGTGCAGATTGGACTCACCTGGTTAATTGGCTGGGTAGATTCAATACAAGACATGGAGATGACTTGTTGACTCCACCTTTTCCATCTCTGTTACATGGAATAGCTTTCATTTTAAGCAATCGGTTATGCAAAAATAAATCGTGTAATCCATTGGAAAAAAAACACATGTACATTGAAAATCAGGATATGACCAAATTGCAAATCTCCATTTCACTAAGTAGTATAATTTGATTATAAAAACATTTTGAGATTTATTAATTTTGTTTTAAGGGTTTTTTTTCCCCAGAACTACCAGCAAGAGAAACTGCACCTGAAAATATCTGAAAATCAGCGCAGTTGGTTTTTACAATAAATAATAATAAAAAAAACAAAACAAAACAACTATTAAAAAGTAAAATTGAATCCACAAATATATCCTTCAAAACTACAGTGTTTCTTTATTCCCCCTGTCAAATCTTGAATTAGACTCTTGATTTAGACCAGCATATGCCTGACTTACAGAAAATCTGGCAAAAACGCTGGCTTACTTTGGATATTCTTTCTTGAGAACTTATCAGTTCTGGCAAATGTCAACAAGTAGCATTTGTATATTATATGCCTGAAATGCACACGACATTGCAAAAGATGTAACCAATTTACATACAGTAGCCAGTGTCATTCATTAAAAAAAAATGGACTGATTAATAAAAAAGCTCCATAAGGTTTGGTATCAAACTCCCTTCATGCTCACATTGGATGAAATGAATCTGCATAGTTGCTAAAGCCCTTGTTGATAGGTAAGGACTAAAGCAGTGTGTAGCTGTCAATTTATGCAAATGTGATTCTTTGTTAATGGAAAGACAGTGGCTTTCTACCAGTGGCTGTCAATGTGTCAATGTGAGCAGGACCTCCCCTGTGACAGTGCTGATTCTTTCTTTTACAACTAGAGGGCATATGGAACACACTGACTCGCCAGCTACCTTCCTCATTTGACCCTGGAAAATTAAAAGAAGAATAACAAGCTTTTAAATACACAAAATGGAGTCCTTATTGCAGGTGACAGAAAGCGTGGATGGATTCTGAGCACATATTTTTTATAGGCCCCAATATATAAAACATTTTTACTACTAAATTAAAATAAAACCATATGTTTCTTCTGTTTGTTTGTTTCTTGCATACTGTCATGATGGGTCTCTGTGTTTAAACCCACACGCAGAACACCACAGGAAACGGAGTAAAAGTTTAACAGTTTATTTTAGAGAAGCACACAGAGTTATGGATGAACAGGTTCTGATACTGGCCCGGGACTGGAATCACAGAGTTATCTGCAGAGATGAATAGTTTGGTTAGCCAGGCAGCGGTGATGACTTGTCAGGGGTTAGATTCTGGTTTGTACCTTAAGAGGTTCAGACTGATCGATGGGGAGCGGGAACCGGTTGGGGCCAGAGACTGTGAATTCAGTAGAGAGCTCAGCAGCGGCAGCGTTCAGCTTCAGGCTAACGAGGTTCAGACCTGAGTAGTCCTCCTAGTCCTCCCTTGAGGACTAGCTGGAATTCAGACTGATAGTCTTCAGTTTTGGCTTCCTTGGGCAGGCAGGCAGATTCCCAAGCATGAGCTCCTCCAGAGCTACAGACTTCAGTCGGGTTTTCCTGTGAGCAGAGAAGACAGAGGCTGGTTAGAATCAAGTTGCTCTCTAGAGCAGACAGAGGTTCTCAAAGTAACTGAGGCTCAGGTTCCGCTAACCAAAACTGGTCAACACTCCGGCGCCGAAGACAGGTCTGGCTGCTGCTTATGTAGGAGGTCTCCTGATGGGCTGATGATCCACAGGTGTGCTGGAGGCTCCAGCCCAGGAGACCCACAGCGCTCTCTGCTGGAGACAGGTGGCAGATCTCCAGATCCCAACAGTAACCCAGATCCCGACAGAAAAAACATACAAACAGGGAGGGATCCTCGGCGCCCTCTGGAGGGCAAGCCTCTGGATCCCAACACATACTAATGCAACAAACAACATAATCAAGTCTTATTTTGTGCTAGTTCTTGTTTGCCTACTTGTTCTATTTATCATTCTATCTATCTATTATTGGTAGAACCAATATCCATTTATAGCTTAATCAAGTAATGACTTTGGTGATTCAGAATTAAATCAATGGCTTGCAACTTCACTTGGACCAAAGTATAGGTATCCTAACTTCCTCTTTGTAATTTTACTGAGTAGATCAAGAGATATTAGCAGTTGGAGATGGTTATTTCTGAGTCTAAACTGACACCTGGGCCTGCCCATTGTTCTTCCAATCACTTTGCCAACAAGACAAGGAATGTAAGCCTTGAAAGCAAGTTTTGCCATATTTTGTCTGTTTTGCCAGTCAAATACTTATCTGTTGATATTTTTTTTTTTTTTTTTTTGTCATTCTCACAATTAAGAGATTTCTTCATACCAAATCTTTAATCAGGTGTCCTTTTAATGGACACCTGAATTTTACATGGGATTTTCATATTTTCTTCTTAGTTCTTAGTCCTTTTTTAGCATCCTTTAAAAGGTGACAAAAAAAAAATAAAACTCTTTATGATTCTATCATCAGAATCTAATGTGAACATTTTTAAAGTTAAGCCTAAACTAAAATCAATTTGCACAGTGACAGGGTGAGAAAAAAAAGTATAAAGTCGAAGAGCTCTGTTTATTTGAAAAAGAATTCTTCACTGCATAGTAGGGATTTCTAAAGGTGATGCTAATCTCTATTATTTTAACCCTTGTGCATAAATCTAATCTAAAATGAATAGCTAAATACCGAGTTCTGGCTTTGGCTGATTAAAACATTCATTTTTTTCCCTTTTCTGTTCCTTTCTCCCCTTTGAGGACAAATGGGCCCCTTTTAATCTACCCAAAAGCAAAAAACCTTTAATCATAAGGCAAGGTGACTCGCTATTTGAGCTTGTGTTAACATTCTGTTAGATATGAAGAGAACAGTGCAGCAATTATTTTATAGACCACTATATAAAAAAGTTTGTAAAATGTACAAAAGTAAATTTGGTTTAGAATATTAAGAGATTCTTTGCTATATTCTGCTTTTCTATATATATAAATATGTTTTTAATATTTGTAACAATTATTGAAAATAGTAAAACACAATCTCGTGAATTAAGTTAGTTTGGTAAACAGTTCCATTTTAAGTATTAATGTCACTTTTTGCTGATACATTAATGAAGAAAAATGATTCAATACAATTCTTGATAAATCTATGAACTTATCATTAAATACGGTATTTTTCAATTACTTAACTTAACATTCTTTTTCTCCAATGCTTTGTCATTTCCAGGCTTTTCAAGGAAACATGATACTAAGAGATGCAAAAAACCTTCACATGGTCTAATATAATATATATATACATATATATATATATATATATATATATATATATATATATATATATATATATATATATACACATACACATATATTATATATATATAATATATGTATTTTATGCATTTAATACTTACAACTTAACTTTTGTAAGAAATTTAAAAAAATCAGACCTACTCATCTACTACTACAACAAAGTCCAAATATGCACAAACTGAAACATTTGCATTTGAGTTAATCACAAATGTGTAATCAAGGCAGAAATACTTGCCATCAGCATTACAGAATTACACTGCAGCACATGTAGCATAGCTATGAGAGTCCTGCAAACCCAAACAGGAATAAAAATCTTATTAAGTAAGACTGGGGAAGGTCAATACCAGTTATTGACGAGTCCATGAAGCGTGTACTTCAAAGGCTATTCCGCTTTCTCCTGTTTGGTTTTACTAACCTATTGGGGAAACAAGTCCACCCAACAAGCACTAAACTGGTATCCTTGAATAGTAATGATGTTTCTTATGGAGGTAGCTTTGTTTCTTTCTGAACATAGTAACTTTGACATCAAGCAAATTAGCCCATAGAGGCATTTTATGCAATATAGGACCTTGTGCATTTTGGCAAAACAAAGACACGTGCTCAAGCAAAAAGTTAAAGTTTAAAGTTGGATAATTAGATTTTTACCTACTTTATATCCCGATTTTCAGTACACATTCAATTAAGACAATATATTTTTAATGTGTTTAAAAAAAATGTAGGAGTTTATAATTGTTATAATTTTTCATTCATAGACCTACCAAGGAAACTTGCACAGCTGTTTATTAAAGGCCTTTGTGTGGCTTATTTATCTTTAGTAATTTTAATTCTAAAATATTAGAATTGCATCTCACATCCAAATTTTGGCCTAGTTTGGTTTGGATGAAAGATCTAGCATTCTACTTTAGAAAATAAGTGGGTGGTTGTTTAGAGTTGTAGATTATTAAATAAAAACAAACCTTGACAAAACAGAGCCAAGTTTGAATACAAGGAGAACAAGGTGTTATCCTATAAGCATGCAATGCACATCTATACTGTATCTACAGTGTGACAGGAAAATGTTTACACTCTCATTTGTTTTCTTGAATCCTATCATGTACTTCGTGTCTTTAAATATTTATTTATTATTTTTCTGGTTAAATAAATTTCTGTAATGTAAAGTTTGTAAAGGATAATGCCACCTAGATGTGGCATTACCGTTTTTGACTAAATAATTACATGTTGTCCCAATAATTTCTTTTTAGGAGTAGGGGCTACTTCAAAGCATGATTGAAAACGTAATTCGTGTTTTGTTTGATATTGAATACCATTTACTTTCAGTGAATAATCCCTAAACGTACATACAAAGTTTAAGAGAAACAAAGTCAGGAAAAGTGAGGTCAGCATTAAAACAAATGATCGTAGTTCCATAATTGTGGTTTTTGGTACAGATTCAATTGTGAACTAAAAATCAGTTGGAAAAGAATTTTTCAGATTACTCTAATAAAACAATTCAGAATTGCAATGCAGACAAAAACAATGCTTTTATCATGCCACTATCAAGTAGAGTTTAAATTCAAAATGACACCATTAAAGTCCAGTAAATTTCACCATTGTTCTGTCATTGCTAAGTTTATCAAGGTGACGGATACAAGCACTAGTCTTAGCTCTTTCCCCAGCAGTGTAATATAAAAAAGTTCACAGCCAGCATCAACCTATCCTATCTGTTACACTAATCTTTGAAGGATTTAAAAATTTTGCATTTGGAATTTCTCTCAATGGAAGGGCCAGAATAAAATTTTTAGAACACAAAACCCATATTTTTATCTGTATTAAAACTTGAGTTGTCTGCAGTTGCATGTAAGTCATTTTCATGATTAAGAAATTTTAATTTTCAAACAGCAGCCCTACATCTAAGGTAACAAAACTGAATGAATATTAAAATAATGATAATATTAAACATGAGGCCTTCACATACATGAAATAGCATTGCTTAAGGTGGCTCCACGTTGGATTAGCTCTGCTAGATTGACTCTGATATTATTTTTTACAAGAACTTTAGATTCTCAGTTTGTTGGTCAGAGTTTCTTTGTTCTTCTGGTCTTGAATGCTGTGAAACAGGAAGGTTACCAGGGACGGCTGGCCAATAGAGGGTGCTAGGGCACCGCCCAACCCACCCAATGACCCAGATAAAGACATTTATAAAACATAAAAAAATGTTTTGTAATAATTTCATTTTGAATTACAATTTAAAATATTTCAAAATATATTAATATATATTTTTTACATGTGCAAGATATATATTTAAACTTTAATGACAAGTAAAGCGTCATTGTGTTTTTCGTCGGATTGGTGACGTATTTCAGCCCCAGTGTGCAAAAATCTTTGCTGACTCTTGTTAAATGTTATTCCTGTGCAGTAGCTCCTCTGCAATACAAGGTAAAGGAGAGCTTGGGGTAAAGAGCTCTATCCCATCAAAAACGTGTTATCTAAGTGGGCTAATCCTTTATTTCTCCCACAATGTGGACATTTATAGAATTAAAGCAACAAACAAATGCACACAATACAAAAAATTACATAAGTATTGAAAAATATAATATGAGCTACACTATGAACAGAACAATAGAAATTCTTTATCAAATAGTATCAATATCGGCGATACTGACCCTGTATTTACTTGGTATCATATCGATTAAAAATTCATGGTATCACCCACTTCTATCTGCCACAGACGTTTTGCGTGTGATTGACAGGTAGAGTCGCGGGAGTAAGAGGACCTGGTTTAACAAGAAGGCTTGGCTAACTGCATGTACTGTAGCAAGGCTAATGCTTCCCTTGCCTTCTTTTTCAAATATCAGGATCTGACCCAGCATGGATAAAGACAGGTAGGACTGACTGAAAGCACCTTTTAGAAAAGGCAAAGAAGCATGAACAATCTGGGATTCACATTAAGAATAATATAATATAGTGTAATTTTTCTAGATGTTTTTTAATTTGCGTAGTTGCTCTTAAAACTGCAGTCTGTAACATTGAGAAGAGAGCAGACTTCGACTGAAAATTTGAAGAAAAACAGGTTTCACGCCACTCCCCCACCCTCTCTGCTTCACTCATGCCCCACCTCCAAGCTCCACCCCTCTCACGGCATCTGCGCGGCTACCGCATGCGACCAGAAGCGTCCAAGCAGCGTACGCGGCATGGAGTGTGAACCGGTAAGAGCGATAACACTCAGCTCCAAGCAGCTAGATATAAGATGCTGGTTATACCGAAGTTTGCCATGTAAGCAGTTGTTGGCAGGGGCAGTAAGGGCAGTTTCTGTTTCGCTGGTGGCTGTCGCTCCGCCATGACTCCCACGCGCGTCCTCCTGACTGCGGCAGGTTAAGCGGTGAGGGGGGGATTCAGCGTGTGTGAGCTGTGATTGACACTCCATCTGACTCTCCTCTGGCTGTGATTGGTTGTTTTGACTCGTCCCGAATTATTCTTTCCAGATTGAAATACAGGCAGTATGCGGGACCAATTGAAGCAGTTTTTTTCACAGGTTAAGTGTCACATGTACTGCTGTCTGGGCATAGGGACAGTTTTAGCCAATATGACAAAAAAGTGATTTTTAAAAACTTACAGACTTCAGCTTTAAATAAACACATTGCAGAAAATAAATATTTTTTATATATTAAAAAATATAAAGCTAATAGCTTCTCCATTATTAAACTGGTACATACATATTTTAGGTTTGTGACAATATTGGAAAACACAGATTTGCCTTAACAAAGTAAAAGTAAACATGTACACGAAATAATGTTTTGTTGTTTATAATGTTTTTATAATGCATTTATATAAATATACTGGTGTGATAACTTAGTATACGTTTGATTGGTTTTGGTATATGTCTATTTTGAATTTATAGCCCCCCTGGGAAAAATCCACCAGCCTCCACTGAAGGTTACAGATTTTTTTTTTCCTGTTTGGATACTTCTTTCTTCACATAGCAAGTTTATGTTTTGCCCCCTAAAGCAGCTAATTAGCGTCTGTTGAGCTGAAATAAGACATCAACTACTTCCAAAGTATCAGCTGAATTGAAAAAAAGACGCTTGGGATACAGAGCTGGAGCTAGTTATAAGTCATGCGGTCCTGATGGTGTCAGCCCAAGTCTTGAAAGTCTGTTCAGAGCATCTCTGTGGAATTCTACAGCACCTGTTCAAACTTAGTCTGACCCTAGATACAGTTCCAGTAATGTGGAAGACCTCCTGCCTTGCTCTAGTGCCAAAGAAGACTCAGCCAATGGTCCTTTGTGATTATAGACCTCTTGCCCTGATATTCCATATCATGACGGTCCTGGAGAGATTTCTGTTGGTTCACCTCAGCAAAGAACCAAACAGCTATCAGGACCCCCTCCAGTTTGCTTATCGCCATGGAGCCACTGTCATTTAGAGAGGGCAGATGGTTTTGTGAGGATAATTTTGTTTGATTTCTCCAGTGCATTAAATGCAATCCAGCCTGACTGACTTTGTGAGAAATTCCAGATGATGCAGGTGGAGGCATCAACAATTGCCCGGATCAAAGACTAACTGACAGATAGATCACAGTTTGTTCGTCTTAAGGGTCAGCTGTCTAATCAAGTATTCAGCAGGAGCACTTCAGGGAACAGTACTCTCACCATTCCTTAGTACTCTGTACACCCCTGACTCCCAGTACCAGACACAGTCCTATAATCTGTATGGCTTTTGGAACGCTTTGTGGCGTGGTGTGGAAAAAAATCATCTGATCCTGAATTTAGATGAAACACAGGAGATTACTGTAAATTTTAGAAGGAACAGGAACAAGTGGACTCCAACCCAGTTGGTGAAGGATTATAAATACCTTGGTGCTCACCTGGACAACAAACTCATCTGTAGGTACAACTGTGAAGCCTACAGGAAAGTGTACAAGAATGGACAAAACAGTCTTTACTTCCTAAGGAACCTTAGGTCCTTTTAGGCATTTAGCAACAACATTCTACATATCTTCTATAAGTCTGTTGTGGAAAGTGTCATCTGTTTTGCCATCAGCTGCTGGGGTAACAGCATTAGAGCAAATTACTTAGAAAAAACTTAAGTAACCCTGTGTTTATTAACATTAAAAAATAAGTTTGAGGATCTGATTCATATCAAAATTATACTAATCTTATACAGAGTAAAAAACAAACAAGGACATTAAGTATAGCTTTTCCAATAAAAAGAGAGAATGATATGTGGAAAATAACAAGACCTACTGAAAACCATGTATATTTTAACTCATTATTATTTTTAAGTATTATACTTATTGATTAGAAAGGTATAATTATTATTTAGGATTATATGAATTATTATTTAGGATTATATAAAATCCAATCAAGTCCAGTCGGATTTAAGGGACGCATGCATAGCGGACACTGGAAATGCATGTGTCTGCCTTAATTCAGCTGGCCATATTTTGCGGGGAGTGAAACACTGTCGACTTATTTGCTCTGAGTGTTGCGGTGTGTTCCAGTTGTTTGTATCACAACATACATACATATATATATATATATATATATATATATATATATATATATATATATATATATATATATATATATATATATTATATATCCAGAATTTAAAATAACAGGTTTTCTCTGTTTTTGGTGGACAGATAAAAGCAGAGAATTATCTCCACTGTCGCGGGAGCACATATCGCCCTAAACTTTTGCACATTAATGAGATAACAGGTTCAAATGTGAATGAAAAACTTTTAAACTTATTCTTAATGTTTTGTGAGAAATTATATAGAATGGCGTTGTTAGCAAATGCTGGAAATGCCATCCACTGAGCAGAGAATATATTTATCACACATTGATTCAGCTTGTTCATATTTCAATCCGTTTTCTTTTCAGAGTTCTCAGCATAACACCGGCGTTGTTGTAGCTGGATCAATTTTAGCACATTACATTCAATGTGGTAATTTCACAGTGCGCCTATACAGGTTGGAAAACTGATTTGTCCCCGCCCTCAGATACACATCTGTGCTAACTTATCAAGGTGAAAGTCATCATTAGTATTGAGCAAGTTCCCAACCCTATGTGAGAATAGATTGACGCTGATATTTTATATATGGCCCGACAAGAGTTTGGTGTTAACGCAGCCATTAATGCTGATAACGGCTCACCAGTAGTATATATATGTTATATATATATATATATATATATATATAGCTTTTTTTTCTTGTCCGTCTTCTATGAAAAGTTCCTCAATACTTTTGCCTTTTTTTCTCAATAAAGAGGTGCACAAGTTTTTTTTTTCTTTTTGTGGCTTAACTCAACATTTTGGCAGACTTTGCTGCTTTCAGCATTTTTATGGTCTGGTGAAGCTGCAGGGAGTAGAGGGGCTGAACCTCTTTAAATGCAGCACTGCAGCTGAAAGAATCAAAACAAGTTGGGGAAAAGGGAATTGATTGGTTTATAATTGAATTTGACTTTAGCAAGTATCCTTGAATAATTCATTTTTCAGAATCAAATACATTAAGCTGTTGAATATCTTGACAACCCTGCTGTTACTCTCTGTCCAAGGTATTTCATAAGACAAAAGTGGAGTTTAGTAGTTCCTCAAAATCCAGTTATGAATGTACCACGTATGTACCATGTTTTTTGTGTTTTATTTTTTTACTGTTAGCATTAATATAAACTATAATAAAATGTGTTATTTCGTATGGTGATAATTTAATACATGATCAAAGGTGAAGATCAGCCTTTTATTTAGTAATTGTATCTCAGTGAAAGGTAAGAAATATAGAATCTCTTCGATTAGTATCTTAAGTTATGGAAAAACAATTCATAACTCTTTGAACTGACATTGAAAATCCATGCCAATTCAATTTTGTTGGATGTGCTCAGATTTTCTATACTGAATTCTCTAAGAAATTAAATCAATAAAGTTACTCAATCCAGAGGCCTGTTGATTCAAAGGAATGTTTGCATGTAAATTGAGATATCCCCTGTTCCCCCTTAAGATAACTTTGTTAAACAGCATGTAAAAATGTAGAAGTTACAAACAAAGTATAACCTCCATCAATGGGATAAAAAAAAAAAAAAAAAAAACATTTCAGTTTGAAAGCCTTCTGTCAGAAGCAGCAATTAAGGACAATTTCCTAGTGACAGTTAACAAAAGAAAATATCGATCTAATATATCTGTCTTTCCATCCACTGAACCAACAGTTTAATTTGTTTTGTTATTTTTCTTGAGCCAATCCCATCAATTATTTTATGTCATAGTTGTTTTTGAACTACAAAAACTTAGGAGTTGAAAGATTTCAAACAATCTGGAAACCACAATGGATTCTTTTTATGCAAATGTGGCCATTTAACTAAACTTTTACTTAAATCATTATCAGCTTTGGTGGGTTTTGTTAGGACATTCAACGGTGGCTATGTAACCCTACTGTATTTTGTGTTATTTGATTTTCACTTTATGGGCCATGTCCCTTTAAGAGAACTGAAGGAAACTACTTTATGGCAGCATTCCAACTGCAGTTGCTAGGGGAATTCCCGGGCTTTGGAGTTTCAGAGCTGCTGCTGAGCAGAGAGATGCTAGTCTCAACCTAGCTTCTGCATATCGCCTGATGTATGCCTATATTGATGTTTTCCTGCTAGGATACATTTTGTGAGAGGAACTCTGGGAGGGTGTTCGTGTGCCTACGGAGGAGGAAGGAGAGGCTGCTGAGTTTTTCAGTGCTTTTGGACACCGGCTGCCATCATCATTCTGTGTCCCTATTCCAGTCAAGACAGCCTTTCATTCGTATGCACCGGACACACACAAGTACAAATATAGAGCTCTATATGACATTTTTTTTGCTGGCCAGCTTTCTGTTTTTTTTGACCAAGGACCCTGTTACACTCAGGTTTGGACTGAATATTTTTGTTGTTGTTGTTTTCAGGGATACTCTCTGATCGAGTTGAGATGATGTTGAATGTATTTCAGTCCAGTCATTTGTAATAAACAAACTGGTTGATAGTAAACTGCTATCTGAACCCGACTAAGTTCTATTCTTTGGTTACAGCTACAATACTTACAGCATACAAATGGTTGCACAAATATATGAAAAGTTGTCTGTACACGTATTAGTTTTCTGTAATCTGTAAAGAAAAAGAAACAAAAAAGATGGTTGAGAAAGAGCAGTATGCTTAGTGCTCTAGGTATACCTTAGTGCTCAGACTCTAAGGTGTCCATTGTGTTCATCTAAGTGACAACCTGGGGAAGAAAACTGTCATGGGACAACTGGTTTTTGTAAATAGTGTTATATAGCACAAATCTGAAAGTGAAAATCTAAACGGTTTCTGTGGAGGATGTGTTTGGGCAACAGAGATGTTACATGGCTTTTCCTGATCCTAGACTTGGAAATGTTCAGCCCTGTGGTCCGTTTCAATTAGCAGATTTTCTGAAAACTCTGAAGGAATCTGATTTTGCTTTGCGTCTGATCGGACAGAAAATCTTGTCCGACGAGGTTGTGGCTTTTAGAGCTCATTGAAAGCCAAATGGGGATGATCACACCTGACACGATTTTCCACAAAGGGGCTTGCGTAGCTCCGACTGAGATACTGTAGACCCCAGGACTATTTTAGTCAGACTTTGCAGCAATTCAACTAAAATTTCATGGGTCTTACAGGAAGAGAGACGTGGTTACAAAGTAAAACAGATCCGTTTTTCGGGAAAATACAAAATAAAATCTGTTAATTGCACGGGAAAAGAGATCATGCAATTGGATCAGAGATAAAAGGTCATATGCAGCCGCTGTGTTCAGGCCTTAACTTTATTTAACAAACCAAAAACAAATAATACTCATATCCTGTCAACTGAGTATAAGAATCATCCCCATATAAATATCAAATTTTCTGTCAAATAATGCAGATTATTCTTTTAATAAGATCCTCATCAAATGGACATGCAATGTTTGTTTTTAAAACCTAATGTATCTAATGGACCTAGTCAATGTTTTTTTGTTTGTTTGTTTATTAAGTATTAAACTATGACAGTAGTCTCAGGATAAAAAAATCAGGAAATAAAACAACCTGATTGGCTCTAAGGAGAGCGGAGACAGAGTACACTCTGAGTTCACTGAACAAACCTGCTCCCGACCAGGTTAGCTCTGGGGAGTATGTTACTACAATGACAGACGTAGAGGTTGAGTAAACTTTCTTTGTGAAACAGAGTTTCCCATATTACATATTAGAACAGTGGTGGAAAAATGCAAAGAGGCTACCGGGCCACAGGCGCTGTTAAACGGGATTCCCAGTGACAGAACACCACCGGTGTACAGTGGTCTGAGCGGCTCCAACAGCGAAAAAATATTTGAAGGCAGGATCGTAATCTTGATGAACTGACTGCACAAGTTATCAGGTGGACTTTCTCATTTAAAAACATGATCACAGCAAATATAGCTGCCATTGTTACAGGCAAAGAAAGGATAGGGTAGCTCCGCCCAACGCTCATCAGACCCACTTTTTGACCGAGCTGCTAGAACAGCAAAGATGCTTCAGCCACACGTCAAAACTAAACTTGCATCAAAAAGGAAGTAGCACACGCGTTTTTGCTGCTCCTGCTGGTTGCAATGTGGACATAACCTGCTTCCTTCTTAGTCAGTGCTAAGCAAGCCCCCCCTGCAGAAAATCATGTCGGGTGTGATCATCCTCATTGACTTTAAGCGAGCGCTAAACACCACAACCTCTGTGACAGGATTTTCAGTCGGATGTGATGCAAAATCGGATTCGATGTGCTCTGGGCATTTGGTTTGCACCTTAAACCTCTAAAAATTGACGGCATCTTGCTTTCACACTGTTGCCCCGATGACCCCCCTCGCACTAAGGCCCAAGGTAAGAGTTCACATATCAAGAAACCTGATGTGAGCCATATAAATCCAAATCAAGCCTTACATTACAACCTAATGTTTACATTTAAACAACTGACAACAAACAGCACTGGTTGTAACGTAGTTTAATTTCGGTTTTAAAAATGTAAATAGAATTTAGTATTTCCACTCCTTGTAATAGTCAATAAATGGCAAAGGAAAAAAAACCCACACCCAGTCAACAAACACAACAGTAAAAAAATCATCAGATGCTTTAATAACCATATTTGTATAGAGGGACATAGTGCAGGTAATGGTAAATTTAAAAATAAAAAAGAATTGTTTATGCTGAAGCACAGGTGTAAGTTGTAAATATGAGTAAAGTGGTAGAAAAAACCCTGAGTAAAGTGGGAGAAAACACGATGAGTAAAGTGGGAGAAAACACGATCGTTAAAAAGCAAACTATACAGCATTTATTTGTCATATCATGAATATAAGATACAAATGAAATTAAAAAGTATGAAGTTTGTAAATAAAGTTGTCACACAGTTGTGTAAGTAAACCTGTAAATGTTAGAAAGTCATTGAAAACTAAATTTTTCTGTTATTATTCAGGTATTAAGTAATAAAATCAATAATCCTTACAGACCTAAAGATGAAAAAAATGTATTCAGATTTTGTAACTTACTGTAAGGAAGGAGAGTGTTTATGTCTGTTTATGCATGTGGTGTAAACTTCTGATCCCAACTTTAAATTAGCATTTCAAATAAGCGGACTTATGCAGTAACTCTACTGCACTAGTATTTAACCTTTATTTATATTATTTGCAGCAACAAAAATATGATGGAGGGGCTTGATGTTGGGTTTAAATCCAGAGAAATATGAGTTTAAAAGATTAAGAGGAAATGATCAAACACAGACACAGGGATTTGACGTCAGCCTCTGCAGAAGCGGATAAAAGCTGCTGGCTCAGAAACCAGCACCTTCTCACACAGATCCCTTCATAGCAAAGGCTTTTATTAACAATTTACAACATCATAGGGCAGGCCTTAAACAGAAGACCCAGTAATGATTATCTGGGAGGATGCAGGTCATAAGATGACCATCTGGCTGGATGGAAGTCACACAACCGTGTGATTCTGCCTCATGACTTACTGAAAGGAGGTCATAAAAGTTTATGACCCTTCTGGTTGAATCACAGGATAGAAATGTAGCATCTTCTTTCTTTCAATGTTTCATATGTCCACACAATAATTTTATAATTATCACTCTAACATTTCCCTCCTCTTATACATAAAAACATTAGCATCTTTCAATTCATATTGTATCCATAGGAGTAGGAATATGAGTACAAACATAACAGTCTGTTTTGTTCAAATCTTCAGCAACAAGCTTGGAATGCTGCCACCACATTTTGGAACTGTAGGATGACTTGCTGTGGATCCATCAAAAATCATCCTGCTCTTCCTTTGTTTCAGACAGTCAGTTTGAGTTCCTAGGAACACCGGTCCAACAGTCATCACCGGGCAGTAAAACCACTTTGGTTTTTCAGATCTTCGCCAGTCCGTCCAAGGAAACACCCACTAACCGGACTCTAAAAGACTGGGTTAGGTTGGTTTCTTCACCAGCCTTGAGACGATTGGTCCTAAGAAACCAAACCCCTTTGAAGCTGGATTTCACCACAGATCTATACCTTAGTCGTGGGGTCCCTGTGAAAGTAACTGGGCTTTTTTTGCTGAGGAAACATTTTTTAATCAGTTTACAATGACTCTGGTGGATCCAAGTGTTTCTCTCCTGGATCTTCACAGCAGTGGGGGCTGTTAGTTGCACTATGTAGGGTCCTTCCCACCTCGGAGCTTCCCAATTCTTCCCTTTGATGATTTTAATCAGCTCTCGGTCTCCAGGCTTCAGGTCTTCCTGTGGGGAAACAAAAAGGAGCTCTGGGCAGATTACATGTTCTTTGAACAGTTCCGTATTTGAACAGTTTCAGAATTCACTTAGTTAATGGGTCAATGTTCTTTTTCTTTTTCAGCCCATGGCTGTCCCTCTCATAAAGGTAGAACAAAAGGTCTCCCATTCACTATTTCAAAAGAGGCCAAACCATCAGATGTTGGAACAATTTTCATGAGTAATTTTAGTAAATGCAAACACTCTGGCCATGGCTTTCCTGTTTCTGCCATGAATTTTCTCAATCTGTTCTTAACCTCTCCATTAGCTCATTCCAACAATCTTGCACTCTCTGGATGGTAGGAACAGTGATGTTTTAAAGTTATGTTTAAATGTTTAGACATTAGTGATACCACTTCATTCACAAAATCTGTTCCATTATCACTTTGTAAGATTTTTTGGATACCATGCTCAGGTATGATATGTTTACACAACGCTTTTGCTACTGTCAGTGCATTGGCATGTTTTGTGGAAACAATTTCTACCATTTAGAAAAATTGTTCACTAGGACTAGGCAGTACTTGTACTGTCTACTTGGGCTCAGCTCAATGTAGTCCATGCAAATTATTTCAACTGGAGCTGTACCTCTTGGCACCTGTCCTCACTTAGTTTTCTGATTTGCTTGTGAATTGTATTCACAACATGTGAGACATGCAAAAATTTTAAAAGCAGTAGTAGTTACACACCTGTGTGTGTACCTATACTATATTCATCATAACTCCCCCCTGTTTGAGACATGATAATTTCATGGATCAAAATAGCTGCTGGTTTTTGTCAGAAACAGAATCAGAAATAGTTTAATAATCCCAGAGGGAAATTAATTTTGTTACACGCTCAAGTTACAGTTTTCTCTTTATACACACACATCCAACTACACAATATAATAAAAACAAAACAAAAAAAAAGAATATGGGGGAACTGTTGTTTACACGGGTCCTCTTTAACCCTTAAAAGTAAGATACTACAGGTATGAGCGTATCACCATGAGAATGTAACAACACAAAGGTCATATAACTTGCTTAACCGCCAACTGTTTGGATGCACGGTTTTTGCTAAGTTTACAAAGCTAAGACAGTTGCTGAGAAAAGCTCAAAATTCTGCAATGCGAACCGCTGTCTGCTTCTCTGACATAGCTATTAGTGTGTCATAAAAAAAAAACGTAAGAAAAGCTGAGTTTTTTTTTTTTTTTTTATAATGTGGAATCTAAGCCCTGCAGTCATTGCACAACTCCAAAAAGACACCCTTGTAGCTTTTCACCCTCCTCCGAAATAACATGGCCCAAACAACAAACTTATTTCTGCACCCACTAAAATTTGTATAACTAGTTTATACTTTCCTTTGCTTCACATTCTAGCAGATATTGTTTTATCCTTGGCCTGTATTAGGAACTATTTCAACTAAATCTATAGTTGTCAACAGTCTTGCATCAATTCTTCTTGTATACCACAATGCATTTGGAATATCTTTGAAATCATTTTCATCAAATTGTGATAGCAAAGAATGCTGAGTTCTTTTATCTCATGCTAAATCTTGGACCCAAGCTTCTGTATTAAACAGAATTTTATAAGGCTGCTTCCATAGTTCTGTGTTAGGGCTATAAAACCAGCCTTGTTTGTGTGGTGCAGTAACTGCTGCTAAGAACCCCCATCTATGTACATAATTTGTGTAGCCATTATAGTAATGTCTTGTTCAGAAACTGTTTTGCACAAATTCAAAGTGTTCTACTGTTCAACTAACAGACTTTCATCCAGTGGATCTGACAATGTGCTTCTAGCATAGTGTATATAGACACAAGTAGATTTTGTTGAAACGCTATTTATATGTTCCACACATTCGGCCTTCATGCCCCCCTGTTTAGGAAAAATTGCTTAATTTTCCCATGAATGCCCATCCTAACAAATTAATGTGGTAAGTTGGTGATACCACAACAAAAACATAGAACCTTGCAATCTTGTTCCTGTTTGAAGGTTTTCTATTTTTAAAGGTATTCCATTTGACCATTTGCTGATTGTACAAAAACTAGCATTTTAGATGGTTTTAGTCCTACATTATCACTCTAACACTTGAGTAAGTCTATAACGAATTTTCTGCAGAAAAAAATCAAGCTGAGGAATCTCAAATCTCAAAACTGCGGTGAGATTTAATGTTTTCTATTGAAGTATTTCTCAGTCCCAATTCTAAAAAACCCCTGCCCTACATTTTTTTTTTCTCCTTGCCACACACCTGACTTGTATAAATGCATGATTAACAGATCTCTGCAGCAATTGATGGCTGCTGAGGATGTCATTCAATTATTTGAATCAGGTGTCCTGCGACAGTGACACATCTAAAACATGCAGAGCAGTGGTACTTGAGGGGGTGGTTTGAGAACTACTTGTTTACACTATAAAAAAATGCTTTAAATAAACAAAATTTAAAAAAATTAAAACTTTTTAAATTTCTTTTTATGAAATACAAAGAAGACAATCAATGAATCAATCAATTAAAAAAAATTAAAGAATCGATTTGGTATGATTAAATCAGATATTTTCTTTTTAAGCCATATATTCCAGCTCTGATCTAAGCTTTGTTTCTTGAAACTTCTATCTTGTCATTTTATAGACTGCTCAGGCACAAGCTGAACTTCTGTGTAATTATGTACATGAACTTTTGTCTGTGCATTATGTTATATTTTAGACTGAGTGTCTATAATAAAGGTTGATCTGGGTTTACAATGATGTGGTTAGCCCACCCTGGACCCGCTGCAGTCTGCCTATCTGCCCATCGGAGTAGAGAACACCATCATCTACCTGCTGCGACAGGCGCTCATCCACCTGGAGACCACGGAGAGGACCACTGGCACTCTGCGAGTCATGTTCTTTGACTGCTCCAGCTCTTTTAACACCATCACAGCGGTGCTCCTGAGTGCGAAGGTGGGCAACCCTGGAGTGGACAGACATCTTGCTGCCTGAACCATCAACTACCTCACTGACCACCCTCAGTACGTACGACTGCAAGGCTAGTAGTCAGAGGTGGCATTCTGCTGCACTAGGGCCCTCCAGGGCACCTTTCTGGCCCCATTTCTCTTCACCCTCTACACCTCAGACTTCAGCTACAACCTGGACAGCTGCCACCTCCAGAAATTGTCTGGTGACTCAAACATTGTGAGCTGTGTGTCTTGGGAGAAGAACCTGAAGTACTGTTTGGTCATCATGGACTTTGCGGACTGGTGTGAGAACAACCCCCTGCTTTTAAACACCAGTAAGACCAAGGAGATGGTGATCGACTTCAGGAGAAGACCCCCACTTCCATCTCCTGTGAACATCCAGGGGCTGAACATAGCTAGTTTCAAATACTTGGGTGTTCACGTCAACAATAAAGTGGACTGGACTCATAACACCGACGCCCTGTACAAGACGACCCAGAGCCACCTCCAGCTCCTGAGGAGGCTGATGTCCTTTAGAGTGAGCCAAACTAAAAACTTTCTATGACTCTATTGTGGCCTCAGCCCTCCTCTATGCTGTTGTCCGCTAGGCCCCAGGCAGTGCATGATGGGACAGAAAGAGACTGAACAAGCTGGTGAGGAGGGCCACTTCTGTCCTGGGCTGCACTCTGGACACAGTGGAGAAAGTGGCTGACAGGAGGTTGTTGTCCAAGCTTACATTCATCATGGAAAACACCTTTCACCCCTGCACCAGACTGTAGAGGATCTGTGCAGCTCCATTAGTGACAGGCTTGTACACACTGTAAAAAGGAGCACTATTGCAGGTCATTCAGTCCTTGCTGCCATCAGACTTTACAATGATACAGAACTGGTGTAATAACTTTAATAACTGCAATAACATTTTATAGCCTCTGCAATAACCCCGTAATATAGGAGCCTTCACCTATTTCAGTTACCCCACTTATTTTATGTGTCATGATTTTGTCTAAAGCTCGGACCCACATGCAGTGAAACCAGTTCAGAAAGACACAGAAGAAAAGTTTAACAGGTTTATTGAAAAGTTTAGGCTCAGTGCAGAGTTGCTCAGAACTCGACCGTACCTGGAAGGTGAAGGGAAGACAAACGATTAGTTCAGGCTCAGTGGGAAATTTCATTCGTGGATATGGAGAAGAGGATCTGGTGGTTGAGTCACTTTTCCAGAGAAGTTGTAGGATCTCTGACTCCAATCTGTGTGCTGTTTTCCAGTGTTATTCTGATTCGGTGGAGCGCGAAACAGGGTTTACCCAGAACTCAGATGGTTTTTGGTGAACGGAGAAACTGGCTGCCACTTAAATTTTCTGCGCATCTTGAATGGGTCGTAATGGAGATGATTCCCTTGCTCAGAGAGTTAACTCAACGTCCTCTTCAAGGAACAAGGATCCAAACCTCCTGTTTAAATCCCTAGCTCGGTTTGAGGCTCAGTTGATTCCTTCAGGGAGAGAAGGACTGGAAAGATCCAGTTTGCAGGAAGACTTCCTGCCGAGAGGCATAGACAAAAACAAAGTTTAAACTCAGGTAGAACAAGAACTCAGTCTTACTCAGCAAAAAACTCAGCTTGGCTAGAGTACCCAAAACTGGCAAACACTCTGGCGTTGAGGTAGTGGAAATCAGCAGCTTAAAAGCACTCCTCTAACAAGGCAACCATCATCAGGTGTGTGAGGAGGCGGACCAGAACCAGGCGCCTCCTGCTGGTGGAAGGGAGAACAACACAAAAAGACAAACACAGAGACTGGAGTCGTGACATTATGTATTTATTTATTTAACAAACCAGAAACCAGACTTTTTTTTTAGCCTGCCACCACTTTACAGTCACCATAAATCTTTTTTTTTTTTTTTTTATCATCCTACGTACATAACTGGATGCACATATATCCTTCATGTACCATTTCCTCTTTTGTGCACCTTATGTTGTTTATTAGAGTTGATGCCACAGGTGAATTTCTCCATTGTGAGATCAATAAAGTTCTATCTAATCTAATCTGTAGCGATTGAAGGCTGCTAAGAAGGTCATGCAATTAGACAGATGACGTACCCCATGGGTAACCACATGGGGTACACTCCTTTGCTCCTGACCATTGGAGTACCGATTCATATGTTAATTAGATTGTTTACAGCTCCCGCAAGGTACACCTTCCTGACATTGGCTGTGATAACTTTATTATTGACAAACCTGCCATGAAGAGTAGCCTAATTATTTTTCCTCAAATCATGCAAAACCTTGAGAATTTGAACATCAATAATGACAAAGCAGAACTACTCCTTTTTCTTTTTAAAAACAAAAGTTCAGCCCGAGAGCTCTTATCATGATCTCAAATTCTGCATGGCTTGTCCTGTAGGGTTTCATTTTGTTCTCTTTTGTCCATCTATTAAGTGCTCTGGAAAATGTAACTCTACCCTCAAAGTAAATTTTTTTGGCACCAATCCGCTGCACAATGACTGTCTTTCAAAACTGCCACTGCTCCTGTGCCACGGCAGGTCATAAAAATTGACACATCCTCCGGTGCTATGGCAGGTGCCGCTGCCTTGATTTGTACCTGCTGTCTCTTGGTGAGAGTCGAGAAGAGCTAGCAGGCTGGCCACAGACTGGTTCAAATAGATGGGCTTTGTGGGGCACAGCACATTAGGCTATCGAGTCACAGAGGAGCCTCTGGATTCTTTTTTAGGTGAAGCCATTACCTGGGACACCCAAGCTTAGTGCTATTACGCTACTTCTTTCTGGACAAAGTTCTTTTTTCAGCTTGGTAGATTCAAGCTCCCTGACCAGCGCTTAATCTCTGTGGCTACACAGACCTCCTGGATCTCATTGATCTCATCCTAGCTGAATCACTTCTTTCTCCCTGTAAGTAACCTATCATAATCAAAACTCAGAGAGTTCCTCAACTATTCTAACCTGCCATATCACATCAGAACTACTGCTGCAGAGACGATCTGAGATTTTATTTCTGGATTCCTTGAATCTTCATAGATCCTCTCTATATTTTCTTTAAAAACATTTGTTTAATTGTAGTTTCTGTCCCCTAATAGTGTTCTGCACATCAATAAGATTTGTCCCTGAAACCGTGACATATAACGAATGATTCTTTTGCATTTAAATCTTTAAATCTCCTCAAATGTCTTATATCTTTTTATGTACTTTGCAGAAACTTGTCTGAAACTCTGAGAAAGATTGCAGACAATAGGTTGCAGTTGTCTATCAATGCTTAGCCCTGCTGCCTGGTGCAGAACTGTACACAAGAAAGCATTTGGACTCTGCCTGGACTGACAATTACCACAAAATGGGGCTAATTAAAGTTTGATTAGATTCTAAGTGTTCTTGTGGATATGAAGAGAGGGGGATTGCTAAAGGGTTACACCTAAGATCACAGAGTGTCTGTCAGAAGCATGCACTGTGAAATTGGATTGCTGGCTGTTACAAACCTTTGACCCTGAAGTACCACTATGTTTGAATTTAGCAGCTAAATAAAATTAGTGCTAAGATGTGCAGAAGCACAATCAGTTTTTGTTTTGTTTTTTAATTAAAGAAAATAAGTATGGCAAAGAAAAATATAAAGTCAACAATTTTCTTCTTTTTATAAGTTATATTTCTGAGTGTTTCTTAGCCACTAAAAACAATGTACTGTGTGGCAAACTGTGTACCTTTAGGAGGTGATTTGCTTTTTTGAAACCTGGAAATGTTGACCCCTAAAAAACAACAGCATTCCTAGCACTTTGGACCTATCCTTCGAATGACTGATTTGTGTAAGGTCCATTATGAAACTTAATTTTCACCACATGTGAAAGTGGGGGCAAGGCAGGGTGGCAGGGTATTACAAATTGATAACATACACTTGTGTATTAATGGAACACCTTTTTGCAGCGATTGATTAAATGCTGGAGGGGGCTCTCCAAGCTGTATTTTTGTAAAGAGCAAGTAAACCAGAAAATAAGACAATGGATGATGATTAGACCATAAAAACCTCTCTAATGGCTGTAGAAGTGAATTTAGGGATGACTACAGTGTGCTGAGCTGCAACTTGTGTAAATTTCAAACCATGGCAGGGGCTTCTTAGAGTTAGCAAAGGTAATTATAATAATGGCCATTAATGGTTTTATAAGTAAGCACTAATAGCTGGGGAGATGGAGCATGTAAATTGCACAACACCTGACCTTCATATTCCTTGGTGAGCTGAGGCTGAATTGGATTTGAAACTCTTCATTGCTTTGCACAGGACTTTCTGTTGAGATCTAACAACTTGAATCTTTTAATCTCTACCCTACAAGAAAGAAGAACACATAGTTTGGCTTTTGTGTTTTTCTCCCGCTTTCACCTTTTTCCCTGTTTAAGAAGATTAGTTCTTTTGCTTTATGCTTACTTTAGAACTTATCCCTGTTCTTCTATCTGTGGTCTTTACCTCATTGAAAAGTAAAAAGAAAATCAGTCTCAGCACTTCTAAAGCTGATTTCTTCACTTTCTCCTCTCTTCTTACTGCTCTGCTCTTAACTGAGGGGGTTAAGGGATGAAGGGCTGTCTGATTGGGTGTCTTCACGTCAACCTGAGTGCTACACCTTTTTTCTCCAAAGGCTTGGATCCTCGACTTTTATTTCCTTTATTTTTTTGCCATGTAAAATTTTGGACAACTTGTGGTTTTTATTCCTTACTTTAATGATTCCCCCTTCAGATCTGACCCTCTGCACCTTTTGTGTCTATAGGCTCAACTTTTTAAGGTGTATAACTCGCACCTCTCATTTATCACTGTCAATTTCCTATTTCAAAGCTCAGCAAGGAGACTAACATTGATTAGCACTAAATGGAGAACAGAGGATGATGTAAATTTCAAATTGAGGTCAGTAATGGAATAATAAGTGTTAACCACAACCTCTTAATAAGTGTGGTAAAATGCTCTCTCCACCCTTTACTTTATGAGGATGAGTGGGTTGACTAATTATGACCTTTTCCCTCGTATTTAACACCTCAAACACCACAGATTACCTTTTAGAATATAAATAAAACTATACAAGTTTGAAGAGAAATACCTTAAGATAATAGAGTTATTTAAATTTAATGCTCCAAACGTTATAAAGAAAAGCTGAAGAAAAGTTCAAAGTTTAAATGCTTATGTGAGTGGCAGACTTGAAGGCAGAAGTCAGGTACCATTTTCTTGCACTGACTTTTGGACTTATAATTACTAAACTTAATTCTGACTTTCATGGGCATTTCAGCTAAACTTTTACAGCTTGGTAGTGGGAAAATTCGTTTACTAAAGACAAATAAAATGCATTATTAATCCTTGATGCTGCTTTAACTGTATCTGGCCTGTTGTCCCTTGAAGCACATCTTCCCCCTTTCTTAATTGATATACATACTGCCAATAAATAATATAACTATAACTTTCTAGTCTATAACCTGACTTCACAAGCTAAAAACAGGTTTACTAATACATGTGCATCTAATTGTGTAAAGAAAAATTGAAATTAAAATTTTCTTGTCTTAACAATAATTATAAATTATAACATTAATTAAGTAGTAGGGTTACTGCATATCCTTGTCAATTTTTGGTTGAGGTTTTAGGACCCAAATGCAGAGGCAGAGAGGCTGAGAAGACTTCTTACAGTTTAATGGGGAAAAAACAGTAAACAAAGGCAGGAATCCAAATAAAACAAAAAACTAATAATGTAAACCCAACCAGAACCATGGAGACATCAGGGGAAAATAATCACGAGGAGCCAGGGAGAGACGAGGTAGAAAGAAAACAGTATTGAGATCCAGCAACGACAAGGAACCAACAAAGAGTGACAGCAGAGGGAGAGTATATGTAGCTGACTGAGACAAAGGCAGGGTTAACGAGCCGATAAGGAGCAGGTGTGAGTGGAGACAACGAGGAAGCCAAGGGGAAAGGAATTAAACCAATAAAACTAGAAAAACAAGGAGCAAAGTAAAGCACAACAGAACCAAGACCATGACAATCCTAGGGTTGATTAAACAACCTGCCTCAAAATAAATGCTAAGCTTACTTTGGAGGCTGATTTAACAGTAAAATAAATTTAGAATTGACCTGGTAGTTATTCTTTATCTTCTTCAGCATTACAGGGAGGATAGCTGTTATACAGAAAATTACTGCATCTACAATTTCATGCATAAGTTCCTAAGATCAGATAGATAAAATTATTATTAAAGTTATTTTTGCTAATATTCTTTTTATAGATTATGCAATATGTATTTAGTGTCAGTATGAGTTGCATTTGCTTTACTCTTCCTATGTGTAACTCCCAGGTTTGTCCTCCTACATCTACTGGCTGTTAATTTAATGTACAACAAACAAAATAGTTTCTACTTTTAAAACATTTTTAGAAATTTTCCATTTGAGAGTTTAATATGATCTGAGACAGAGTTTAATGACAACAGAGCAAACTTAAATTTAGTCTGGCTGGTTTTACTATGTGAGTTGTTTTGATTTGACAAAATTTCCACTTGACTCAGATTTATCTGGACTGACATGGCACTGGACTTCACCTAGCCCCGCCAGACTTCTTCAACCATTTGCCACTTGACAGTTGTGAATTACCGGACTTCGGATTCAGTCTCATCGGAGTTGACAGGTGACAACTGCTCAGCCCTAAAATGTAGCTTTGATTTTCTCATGCCCAATTTGTGGGTTATTTCTATAGGCTGTCCAGCCTTGGTGCTGCTTGTGTCATGACAGTATAACTGCTTGTATGGCTGTCAGCGACAGTGTTGTCACTGACAGCCATATAATGCGACAGTGCATTTTTTTATTGGCTGTATGCATCTGATTCCTTGGGCACACACTGCTGTTGTTAAAGGCTGGGATGTTTTGTGGTGTATGTTTCTGATCTGTCTGCCTAGTAGGAGCAATGAGCAAGAAATTGGTTGTCTAGTACTTCTGTAGTTAAGAAGAGTTAGAGCACTGTTGAGCAGAATGCCGCTTGACAAAATCTTGTGTAGCTGATCAAAAGACCTTTATTTTATATGTAATACATTTTTTTTTATCTTTTTTTTTGCAGTTTTCCTCCTGTCAGTGAGTGGTGGGCTGTTTAATTGCTTTATGCCTCTGGTGCTTTTTTCTTTACATGAGTGAACATCTTTGTTTTTGATTCATCCTTAACTTATTGCTGTACCTCAATGGGTTTTTTTTTTCTGAACAGGCCATGAAAAATAAATTCAACAAAAAGAGGACACTGATGTCTTTTTTACAGTGATCATGTTGCACACAGAAAAAGTAGTTTTAAGTAGATACAGATTTGGGTAAAAGAGGACCACGGCATAAAATAAGATAACATCATCATTTTTTCAAACAGTCATATATAAAACCAGGTAAGGATGTATAAAGAGGTAGAACGAGACAGAGTTCGCCCCAGCTGGCACAATCTGCTGGGAGCACAGTGTGTATTTGGGTCAGCACAGTGCATCATCAGCAATTCTCTCAACTTGCCTGAGCTAAACAGAGAAGGGGGCAACCTTCAAGAAGAACTGCATTATTAAGATTTTCTGCCTCTGCATGGAAGTTGTCTGGTGTACACAGGCAAACACAGAAGATATATTCTCAAAAAGTCCTGGCTTACCAATGATAGCCTAATTTTAAAATAGTCTTTTTATTATATGAAAATTGTGTCATTTCTTGGGACTCCATTGCTGCTTGAACAAGCCGGCACTATAAAAATCTAAATAAAGCAAACATGAATTTTCTGCTTTACTTTGGGACAGTTATTTCTTCAGTGATACTTATAGGCAGATTAATAAATTATTGATACCCCTGGCAGATTTTAAGTAATCTTGTTTTATTTTTTTTTATTCAAGGGTTTTATGCAGAATTAATAACAATTTGCAGCGGCTCTTCCAGAAACCTGATATAATGCAAACTCAGTGTCATAAAACAGGACAGATGGACACAGTTCTCAAGGTGAGACAGTCAGTAGGAAAGTACAAAATGTTTGTTAAAACAAACAGACAGAAACAGAACAGAAGCGGGCTGCTGTGGAGGGGGGTGGGGCACCGCCCAATCACTGACATTCTGGAGGGAGAAAGACAGGTAAGTCACCACAATCATCTGACAGGAGATGATTATCCTTTCATGATTTCCGTACCATAGGCTGGGTTTTACTCCTCCTCCACTCATCTGGTTTGCTCCACCCCAGCCTAATTGTCTCTTATCTAATTCACCTGTTTCTTTGTTTATTTATTCCACTGGTTCCCAGCCCATGGGGCCAGATTATTCAAGTGTTTCGGTGTAAATAACTCTAGCTCTCTGGTCTTTGTTCTGATTATCTGATTGTGACCTAATTCTGCCCTGTCAATCCCGAGTTTTGCTTTGCCCCTATCTGCTCTGTTAATCTGCTCTATTCTGGACTGATTTCTGAATTTTTACTGGTTTACCGACCCTGGACTGTGCTATTGACCTCGGCTTGGATTCTCCTTCAGTACCTCAATGGCTCTCTAAACTTCTGGTCCATGAACTTGGCCCTGCTATGACTTCAGCTTTGGATATTCCCTTCTGGACACTGTTGCTCCTTGGCGTCAGTTGGCATCAGCACGGCTCATCACCCAGAGCTTGAGGGCGCCTGACACAAGTGGAGGACTGTCTCCTTCTCGGATTCATTACATTGCTCTGTGATCGGACTGAACTCTGAACCAGGTCAGTGACTATTGCTTTAGTAGTTATCAGCCCTTTATTCTTCGTCACTGATCTGAGCTTCTTTTTCTACAGAAGATCCGGTTTATCCGCTCCAGCTGACGAGCAGCCGAACGCCATTGGTAAAATAAAGACTTTTTAAAACTCATTCAGATCTGGTTTTGGAATATTGGATTCAAGGTTTCGAGCCTCTGACATATCCAAGTGAGTCAATTACCTGGTTTAACAGTTCAGGCCATCCTTTCAATCATAGGCAGGATCAGCTGATGCACTGCCAATGAGATGCAACCCTGAGCTGCCCAGAGTGTCCTCGATGTTCCGGCCCCAGTTGTCTTAATTGTCTTGAAGGGAAAATTTATTTTGTGAAAATGAGAATCATATCAGAACTTCAGAAAGATTCTTCCTTAAGAATCCGCTGAAGGAGTTTGACCTGAAACCAGAGGGTTGTTGGTTGAAGCCCCGGCTCCAGCTTTCTGTGTCTTTGTGTCCTTCTGCAAGACACTTTACTCACATTGCCTACTGATGGTGGTCAAAGCACCCGGTGGTGCAAGTGTAGCGGAGCCTCGAATCTGTCAGTGATTACCAAGGCAGCTGTGGCTACAATGTAGCTTGCACCCATCAGTGTGTGAATAAGTGTGTGAATGGCTGAATGTAACTGTAAAGAGCTTTGGTCAAGTCTCCTGACTTGAAAAAGAACTATATAGGTACAGGCGATTTACCATTTTGATTATCAAAAATAAAGTTCTCTGTTGAATAGAATAATAATAAAAAAAAATTCTGAGGAGAACATTTAAAAGATGGATACTTTTCTCACAGAGATAATTTGATCAACATAGCGTTTTGGCCACAAGTTTAAACTCACTCATTTTAAGTAAACCAAGACTAAACTCCTTATTAAGTGTGGTATATATTACAGATGAAATAAAGACCATTTAAAAATTTGTTTTAATGAATGCTCCCATTTGTATTTGACTGTGTCTATTTTAACACTCTGAAGGTTCCAGTTGTTTTTACAAATGGCTAAATAACACTAATTATGTTGCATAATTTACCTGTTAATTTTCCACAATAAAATAGCAGAATATAAAAGGGAGTAGAAAATCCCTTTATTGTCCCACAATGCGGAAATTGTCGTGTTTACAGCAGTAAAGGTTATAATAGAAGTGGTCAAACAATGTGCACCTTTGAAAAGTGTATAAAAGTAATATATAGGAAACTAAAACAAATAGAGTAATGTATTGTAGTGCTTTACAATATAATACTCTGCATCTGAAAAATAAAAATCCCTAAAATCCTTGTTTGAAGAGGTTTTAAGGTTTGTTAATAAGGTCAAGCTTTCACAGCACCAGAAAAAAAAAGAAAAGGCAAGAAAAAGTTATATTCAAGAAATTACAACAGAAAGCAGCGTTTTAAACAAGACACTACCATACCACAAGAGGGGGCCACCAACATCGATGTCCAGGAAAAGTGGGTTAAAAACCAATCTAGCAGATTACTGACAACACCAGAGACAGATGTACTGAGTAAAGGCCTGGATTTTGCCATTTCTCCACAAGAAATACCTATTGTGGAACTGATCACTGCCACTGAATCTGCCATCAGGAACAACAACCTGGCTGAAACAGAGGCAGAGCATCTCAGGATGAAAGTAACTGCTTCCCCGTCCAGCTCCAAACCACCTCCTTCTAATCACACAGCACGGAAAAGGGAAACCTTTACATTGGCCCCTTGATTTTACGTTATTACATCACGTTCTACTTACCCATATTCGTTTTTTTGTCATTTGGAGCTGTTCCGAAGATATTCGGTTTTGTAATCCAAATAACGTCTTCCAATGGGCAATGAGTTGAAGGCACGAACTAAACTGATCATAAATTATTCTTTATGGTACGCCAGCATTCATAACATGTAGTCGAATTACTGTCCCCCAGACATCCACGGTTATATTTTTTATTTTTATATTTTTTTGAAACAAAGCAGAGTGTGTATGACGTCATCCGTGTGCCGGACTGGAGTTGTGACAGGCAGCCTGACCCACAGGCGCCTACGCTCTACCCCTTATATTCATTCGGCTAGCTAATCTGAATCGTTCCATTTCGAGAGCGAAATCCTCTGTGGTAGTAGCACTAGACATCTTCCAGGCATGTGAGTAAAACTAGCAGCAGTTCAGCGGACAGGATTAATGAATGGTAGCCGGAGCGCGTGGATGATGTTACCAACATAGACATAACCCAAACCCTAACCTAAACCTAACCCTGACCGTGGCCCTAAACCTAACTCTGACCCTTGCCCTGACCCTAAACCTAGCCCTGACCCTAAACCTAGCCCTGACCCTAACTCTAGACCTAACCCTAATTCTCCAATTCTCCTGAGAGATACCAGCAAACGTGCCCGTGCAATGCCTTTGATCCTATAATCAACTGCCCTAGTCGTCGGACTGGGTGGGGGGGTCATCGAGAGAGTGTCTATTGCCTAACCCTAACCCCAACTCGAAGAAGAAAACTTTACCATTTGGGGACAGGTTGAATGTCAACGTTAACTTTGGCCCTGCAGCTCCCTACAATGGGGGATATTTGACTATACAGTTGTAGCTCAAAAAAACCCAGACACACACTCACACATTTTGTATCACACTATCCTTGTGGAGACATTCCATTGACTTCAAATCATTGTGCATTTATTTCCATGGCTTAATCCAGACCCTTACCCTAACCATTACCAATGCATACTCAACCTTAAGCCTTACTTAAACTCAATTCACCGCTTTATTCCTAAACCTAACCCCCACCCAAGAGAAGTACTTCTCCTCATCGGGACCAGGCGTTAATTCCAAACAAAACCTAGAAATTGTCCCCACGAAGTAACACAAAATAGACTTTTCCATATCAGCACTGTCGTCTATTTCTCTACGACAACCTTTCAGGCAGAGCAAGAAAGCCAAAAACTGACCTATTTCTAATGCACTATATTGATGATTTCGCAGGACTGTGGGTAACGCCTGCATTTTAATTGCATTTTTGTGGCATCAGGGAATAGATGCAATTAACTCAATGTGGGTGGACTTCAATCACAAAGATGCACTGTAGTGAGAAAAAGGTTGTTAGAAGGTAATTATGACTTTGTGATTATTCATTATGCTGATGTGGTGTGTCGATGGTGTGTGTACACAGTTGTGTGTTAGTCCATTTGCACCATAATCAGGATTTTATACAACCTTATTAGGAAAGACGTATGCTTAAAGGTGCATCTTTTGCTGCAAACAAGGTTGTTTAACAGTTGGTAATTCATTTTCTTTTTACTTCTTTTTTCAAATTTAATGTAACATTTCAAGCTGCCATAAAAAATGTTTGATGTTTGTGGCAAAAAGCCATTAAAAAGAAAGTTGAAAGATTAACAAACATAAAATGATAAGAGTGTTATCAATGTAGAGAAATACCAGGCAAACACAGATGACTTTTTCATTATCCAAATTTTAATTCATAAGTGTCTCTGCTCCTTTTAAGGAAATGTAGCCCTCAAAAACCTCCAGTATACATAGGAAAATGCCCCTTTGCATCTTCAACTTCTCCTTTACAAAAACTGAGGAAGGCCAGTGTAAAGCTAGAGGCTGGATCTGTTGGCCTTCGAATGCAAGTTGAAGAATGAGAAGTCGTGCATCACGCAAATAGCTGCAGCCATCAGGGGTTGGGTGTCTTCCCCTGCTGCCCAGGGTAAGCGCTTAGTAAAGTAATGGAAAACCATTATGAGCACATGCATGACATGGTTAATGCTCTACTCACACCAGAGACCAGCAATCACTGTGTATCTGACTGACAGATGGGGAGAGATATGATAAAGAGTCATCACATCAAATTCAGAGTTGCATCACTCTTGCTGCCTATATAATTTTCAAGATGATTAAGAAGAGGGTTTGAAGCATTGTTGTAAGGGTGTCTTTACAGTTACACTTATCCTATATATATATATATATATATATATATATATATATATATATATATATATATATATACACACAGGTAAAAGCCAGTAAATTAGAATATTTTGAAAAACTTGATTTATTTCAGTAATTGCATTCAAAAGGTGTAACTTGTACATTATATTTATTCCTTGCACACAGACTGATGCATTCAAATGTTTATTTCATTTAATTTTGATGATTTGAAGTGACAACAAATGAAAATCCAAAATTCTGTGTGTCACAAAATTAGAATATTACTTAAGGCTAATACAAAAAAGGGATTTTTTTAGAAATGTTGGCCAACTGAAAAGTATGAAAATGAAAAATATGAGCATGTACAATACTCAATACTTGGTTGGAGCTCCTTTTGCCTCAATTACTGCATTAATGCGGCGTGGCATGGAGTCGATGAGTTTCTGGCACTGCTCAGGTGTTATGAGAGCCCAGGTTGCTCTGATAGTGGCCTTCAACTCTTCTGCGTTTTTGGGTGTGGCATTCTGCATCTTCCTTTTCACAATACCCCACAGATTTTCTATGGGGCTAAGGTCAGGGGAGTTGGCTGGCCAATTTAGAACAGAAATACCATGGTCCGTAAACCAGGCACAGGTAGATTTTGCGCTGTGTGCAGGCGCCAAGTCCTGTTGGAACCTGAAATCTCCATCTCCATAGAGCAGGTCAGCAGCAGGAAGCATGAAGTGCTCTAAAACTTGCTGGTAGACGGCTGCGTTGACCCTGGATCTCAGGAAACAGAGTGGACCGACACCAGCAAATGACATGGCACCCCAAACCATCACTGATGGTGGAAACCTTACACTAGACTTCAGGCAACGTGGATCCTGTGCCTCTCCTGTCTTCCTCCAGACTCTGGGACCTCGATTTCCAAAGGAAATGCAAAATTTGCTTTCGTCAGAAAACATGACTTTGGACCACTCAGCAGCAGTCCAGCTTTCTTTTTCCTTAGCCCAGGTGAGACGCTTTTCGCGCTGTTTCTTGGTCAACAGTGGCTTGACACGAGGTATGCGGCAGTTGAAACCCATGTCTTTCGAGCGTCTCTTGATGGTGGATCTTGAAGCACTGACTCCAGCAGCTGTCCACTCCTTGTGAATCTTCCCCACATTTTTGAATGGGTTTTTTTTAACAATCTTGACTAGGGCGCGGTGATCCCTATCGCTTGTACACTTTTTCTGAACACAGTTTTTCCTTCCCTTTGCCTCTCTATTAATGTGTTTGGACACAGAGCTCTGAGAACAGCCAGCCTCTTCAGCAATAACCTTTTGTGTCTTTCCCTCCTTGTGCAATGTGTCGATGGTCGCCTTTTGGACAGCTGTCAAATCTGAAGTCTTCCCCATGTTTGTGTAGGCTTCAGAACCGGACTGAGAGACCATTTAAAGCCCTTTGCAGGTGTTTTGAGTTAATCAGCTGATTAGTTTGTGGCACCAGGTGTCTTCAAAATTTAACCCTTACACAATATTCAAATTTTGTGACACACGGAATTTTGGATTTTCATTTGTTGCCACTTCAAATCATCAAAATTAAATGAAATAAACATTTGAATGCATCAGTCTGTGTGCAATGAATAAATATAATGTACAAGTTACACCTTTTGAATGCAATTACTGAAATAAATCAAGTTTTTCAAAATATTCAAATTTACTGGCTTTTACCTGTATATATATATATATATGTATATATTTCTTCCGTAAAAATTCAAAAAATATCCACTGGACTTGGTTTTCAAGATTTGAAGACGTTTCGCCACCTCTCCAGGAAGCTTTCTCAATTCAAATGTCTGGATCCGCAGTGAGTTTGAGTCTTATATGGACAAGGCCTTGTATTGCTTGGAAACATGCAATATATATATATATATATATACACACTCACCGGCCACTTTATTAGGTACCCCATGCTAGTAACGGGTTGGACCCACTTTTGCCTTCAGAACTGCCTCAATTCTTCGTGGCATAGATTCAACAACGTGCTGGAAGCATTCCTCAGGGAGCTTGGTCCATATTGACATGATGGCATCACACAGTTGCCGCAGATTTGTCGACTGCACATCCATGATGCGAATCTCCCGTTCCACCACATCCCAAAGATGCTCTGTTGGATTGAGATCTGGTGACTGTGGAGGCCATTTGAGTACAGTGAACTCATTGTCATGTTCAAGAAACCAGTCTGTGATGATTTCAGCTTTATGCCATGGCGCATTATCCTGCTGAAAGTAGCCATCAGAAGTTGGGTACATTGTGGTCATAAAGGGATGGACATGGTCAGCAACAATACTCAGATAGGCTGTGGCGTTGCAATGATGCTCAATTGGTACCAAGGGGCCCAAAGAGTGCCAAGAAAATATTCCCCACACTATGACACCACCACCACCAGCCTGAACCGTTGATACAAGGCAGGATGGATCCATGCTTTCATGTTGTAGATGCCAAATTCTGACCCTACCATCCGAATGTCGCAGCAGAAATTGAGAGTCATCAGACCAGGCAACGTTTTTCCAATCTTCTATTGTCCAATTTCGATGAGCTTGTGCAAATTGTAGCCTCAGTTTCCTGTTCTTAGCTGAAAGGAGTGGCACCCGGTGTGGTCTTCTGCTGCTGTAGCCCATCTGCCTCAAAGTTCGACGTACTGTGAGTTCAGAGATGCTCTTCTGCCCACGTTGGTTGTAACGGGTGGTTATTTGATTCACTGTTGCCCTTCTATCAGCTCGAACCAGTCTGGCCATTCTCCTCTGACCTCTGGCATCAACAAGGCATTTCCGCCCACAGAACTGCCGCTCACTGGATGTTTTTTCTTTTTCAGACCATTCTCTGTAAACCCTAGAGATGGTTGTGCGTGAAAATCCCAGTAGATCAGCAGTTTCAGAAATACTCAGACCAGCCCTTCTGGCACCAAACAATCATGCCACATTCAAATTAACTCAAATCACCTTTCTTTACCATACTGATTCTCGGTTTGATTCTCGCCATGTGATTGGCTGCTTAGAAATTAAGTGTTAACGAGCAGTTGGACAGGTGTACCTAATAAAGTGGCCGGTGAGTGTATAATAACACACAGTGATATATTTCATAGGAATGTATCTTACAGTTATTGTAAACTGTAAACACTTATAAACCATGAAGCCTGATAACAGTATATTACTCTTATACCACGGAATATATGTGGTTGCTGTCACTACCCGATCCGTCCCAGAAGCACGATCCGTTCTGCACATGCACGAACAGATACACATCCGGGTGTCCGTAAATAATGTAATTATGGTACTAAAAATACTTATTTCTGTCCTTAACTCACTATAGAATAGTAATCCAAATGTAAAAAAATGTTTTATGACTTTTGTGAGACAGTTTTTATGCTTTTTACATTTTCTTCGTCAAACTACTTCTTTGACGACATCATCAGACACGCTCAGAGCAGTCCGCCGAAATATGATTAAACCATATTCATCTGCATTTCAGTTGTTTCTTTCTCTAGATGACGCACTATATAGGATAAGGTGAAAATGAAATGAAAACATAAAACTCAAAAAGACTTGATTTGTGTTTAAATCCAAAGCCGAAAAAGTTTGCTCCCGGAAGCAGCATAGGATTCTATTTCTGGTGCAGATCGGGCACAGACGACTGATAAAAGAAAGGATTTTAAGGCATTTATTTTCTCAAGAAATACATTATTAACCTTTAACACATTATATTTTATTACATTTATTATTTTTGGGAAGGGAAAATAATGTAGGTATTTTTAACAAAATAAAATCAAGGACAACCTGGAAATATATCTGGATGCGCAAATGTGCTAATGGCACATGCGCAGAACGGATTGTGCTTCCGGAACCGATCGGGTAGTGACAGTTGCACCTACTCTGCATGAAAAGTGAGATTTTCGTCCCCGTAAACTCCCGCAGATCTCCCTGATTTTCGTCAGTTTCCGACAATTTGCAACCAGCGCTTGTCGCCGTTTGTCAGTGCCACAAATTGTCGGGAACGGACTCTGACGTATGTGGAGAGCGATCAGCTGTACTAATGGCCCTAATTAGCATATGAATGCAGCGAACCCGCGCGGCTGGCCAGGTCTGGCTTGAATAACCTACTCAGTATTGGCTGAAACCACTATTCTTAAACAATTAAAATCGCTCGTGATTGGCAGCAAAACCACACGTGGCCAGGCCAGGCTTGAATTTTCTTACTGAGTATTGGACGGAACCACTTCTTTTTAAACAAGTAAAATCGCTCGTGATTGGTTGGCATATATATATATATATATATTTACATATATATTTATGTAAATATATATATATATATATATATATATATATATATATATATATATATATATATATATATATATATAAATAGATATTTATTTATTTATTCATATATTTATTCATTCATATGCTGTGTATTTATGTTATCCTACACTACTACACAATTATTAGGCTACCATCAAGGACATGAATGAATTTATACAGGAAATGAACATTTGCCAGGAAGCTGTTTATGCAAAGAAAGAGCTTTATTAAAACAAACACAACTATATACAACACGAGGATCTGCCCACACATGCGTATCCAAAAATTACAAATCCGTGAACTGTCCATTTGCCTCCTCGGGGTTGGAGGTAACTGGCAGCATTCCCTCCGAGGCAGGTCCGATGTGCAGACGCCTACTGTGCGTGGCCCTGTACTTCGGCATCGCTTCTAACCGGGACTGCAGCTTAACACAGAGTTCAGAGAGATCCGGCCTACGAAATGACGGCGGCCGTACAATCCATCCGCCAACGACGCCATCTTCTTCGTCAGACATGAGGTAGACGGTGGCGGACTTCCAGAGTTCCACTTCCTCATGAGGTAGCACACTCTGCCTCGATTCCAGCAGCTGTACAAAAAAAAAAATGAATCAGCACTATGCGATGGGATGCACTGCGTATGGACACCTCACATCTATCAATGCACCTGAAAAATAGTCACCAAATAAAGTCTTACTCTCTTTCTTTTCTGAATGCTTGGCAGCTTCCGCACGCAACGTGTTCGCTGGCTGCGTATATCTGAAGCTCTTGCTACTGTCTTATAATACGTCTTACAGGCAGCTGGAAAACAATTAAATGAGAGTGGTATGAATAATAGGAGGTCACCGCCTCATTATGTGGCGAGATTAGTCTGTGAAAACAAAATGTACAGTTATGATCAGTATCCATCCGTATCTATTTCCTTTTACCGCAGAATGAAAGCATATTCTTTAACTCTTACCCTTGCTCCGGTTCATAGCGCCTGCAATTTGTCTCAGAGTTGTGAAGACGGCGTACTGCTTCCTGTGAATCACAAAAAATACACTTTAATAAAGCTTGTTCTTGCAAGGCTACTATTAGCCGTAGCTTTAGGCTAGGCTGCTTTTAGCCGTAGCTTTAGGCTAGGCTGCTTTTAGCTTAGCAGGCAGTAATCAAACATATATTTACCGCTAGCTTCTCTTCTTTGAGTTCGTCTCTCCCGCACAGTTGTTCGACTGCAGAGTCGCCATCGCGTCCAAGAGGAGTTGAAGGCGAGTTGAACGGGGGACGTCGTCCAGCCATTGATCACGTACCAGCAAAATCCAAACAAAGGAACTGGAGATAAAGTTCTTCTGAGTATAGCTCCACCAATCAGATACGAGGTCATTGTTATACGGAAGGACTCGCGAGAACAGCTGCGTCTATCATGTTTTTTTTTTTTGCTTTATTGGCAATTCCGTGTAACAATACAGAGTAATTCAAACATCAAACAAAGATACACAGCTGTTGGTGACATTATAACTTTAAAAAAAATGAGACATAGAATGTAAAAAATAAATAAAAATAAAAAAGGGAAACAAACATATAAACAAATAAATAAAATAAACATAAAATAATAATAGCTAGGGGTTTAGATTGAGTTTATGGTCATTTAACTTTTTGTAGCTTCCTGTCCTAAACAGTCTTTAAGGAAACATATTAGAAGATGCAATATTGTATATGTGAGAGAGGAGTTGCTGTAAAACAATGGTTTACCACAGATTTAAAACTAGTAATAGCATAAAGAAATATTGCAATTCTAAAACAGTCTTTAGACTTTTTATCAGCAATTACTGTGGGTAGCACAACTTGTGTTACAGAAAATAGCAGGCTTTGGAGATCTGTTCTGGAGAATCTTGATTTATACCATACTACAGAACATTTCAAAAGGCTGCCGAATTTTTCTATGTTTATAGGTGAAAATAATAAAAACTACAAAAGAGCAACTTTGCTGTTCTCCATAAATGTTGGGAAAATTGTTTAAAAGTTTGTTGCATAAGGGCGTGCTTTGGTTGCCCAATGTTTAGCGCACAAAACCCATGTACAGAAAGATTCCTTAGTCCTCGACATGGATGACCCGGGTTCGAATCCTTGGCCGCATGTCTCTCCCTCTCTCATACCCCCTTTCCTGCCAGCCTACTGCAAAATAAACGAGACACTAGTGCCGTAAAAACTCCCCAAAAAAAAGGCTCTTGCATAAAAGCTTCTACAACACAATGCTGTTGATGGTAGATTGTTTTGAAGGGTCAGACAGGAAAGCTTGGTAAACAAATCTAACATATCTGAGATGCCGATACCATTTACTGTGAAAGAAAGGACAACGGAGAGAATAATGTAGGAGTGCTGCTAGAATTCCAGTTCCCAGATCTGTGTTTTCTATTACTTCTACAACCACTAAAACTTATGTTATAAATGTACGTTATTGGAAAGTGAAACCCTGTCAGAGCTCTCCTTAGATATCAGCCCAGTTAAAGTTTGCCCTGCAAAAATAATCTGCTCTCTTGAAAATCTCAAACTCTTGCCACATTTCAGGCATCGAACATAAACATTTTTTAGTGAAGAATCAACAGCTAGTTTTACCCGATCATGAAGTGTAATTAAATATATTGGATATTTTTAATTTTTTTAACAAATAAAAAACTGAAGAGTGGGGTGTGCAAAATGAATCAGCCCCTTTTACATTTAGTGCAGCAAACTCTCCCCAGAAGTTCAGTGAGGATCTCTGAATGATCCAATGTCGACCTAAATGATACTAAATAGAATCCACCTGTGTGTAATCAAGTCTCCCGATAAATGCACCTGCTCTGTGATCGCCTCAGAGGTCTGTTTAAAGTGCAGAGAGCATCATGAAGAACAAGGAACACATCAGACAGGTCCGAGACACTGTTGTGGAGAAGTTTAAAGCTGGATTTGGAAACAAAAAGATTTCCCAAGCTTTAAAAATCCCAAGGAGCACTGTGCAAGGAATGCACATTTTACCTTGCTGATTCTGATTCACATTTTACCAACTGATTCTGATTAAAACAAATTTTTGAAATAAATTTTGTGTATTTTTTTACATAACATTTGCCATTGCTAATGGCATACACAGTAATCTAGCATACTTTAATTAAATAAATCAATTCAAGCTAAAATGTAAGAGTCTATAATTAGGTCATACTGAGCCTGATCTATTTGTACCATCTATTTGGGGGATATTTATTGCCACACTTTGGGCCACTTAATACCAATTTAGCATCAAATAAATGAGGCAGCCTACCTCAGCACTGTTGCTGACCTTATGTCCTTATGACCACAGTGTACCAATCTTCTGATGGCTACTTCCAGCAGGATAATGCGCCATGTTATAAAGTTAATCATCTCAGACACATTTCTTGAAACTTTTACACTTAAGTAATTGTGAATTGAGCATATTGAGAGACAACATTTTATTTTTTATCTTAAATGCAAATTTTTTTTTAAATAATTACTGCTCTAAATGTATTGCTCTGTCAGCTAAAGATCTGTTTTGGTCTCTATACTTTAATTAAATAAATCAATTCAAGCTAAAATGTAAGAGTCTATACTGAGCCTGATCTCTTTGTATCAGAGATTTTCTTACCTTTTAGAAAAATGTCACTTGGGGTAAAACTCCCCCTGCAACCCTGATTTGCATTTGTATAGCTCAAAGCATTTTCATTTACATGTTAAAGCCTCCCCTAGGATTCCATGGGGGGGAGGCATGGGGGGAACACTGCCTAAGAAAGCCCATGTCAATTTCTGACAATTTATGGGAGTTTTCGGCGATGCCTGCAAATTACCTTAAACTGCCGTTAACCTGAACTTCCACGACAATCTACAGTGCCGCATATTGACGAAAATCCCACTTTTCATGCAGTGCTACTTACAGTACGTAACCCACTATTATCAACTGCTACAGTGTGCTAACCAACTAGCAAGACAACATGTTGGCTATTTCCTATAGCCGCTGCTGGCTTTGAAACACAACAAAACTCTTCCAATATTCTTTCACATATTGACGCATTTCCCTAAACATTTCTCGAAGAGTACCAAATAATAAAAAAAGTATTTGTTAAAATAAACTTGAAGATTCTCAGCTGAAAAACAGCATGTAAATGAGCACAGAAGCAATATAGTCTGTGGTTGAATTTCAATTCAGGGGCTGCATCCTCGGAAGGCCAGATTCGTAGGTTGATTACATCATAGTGCGGCGCCAAGGGCTGTTCGGATTCCGGACTCCTCATTATGCGACCAACAAATGCATTGTTCTTTTTCTCCAATTTGAAGGACGTTCATTGTGAGACCAAGCAAGCCGGCTACTCTGTGATCAGAGGAATAGGGTACTTGGCGCCAAACAGTGGTGAATATTGGAAGTGCAGTTTAATATAACACAAGTATCTGAATAGTTCCGTCTGAAATTAATAAAAATTGTTTTTTATATGGTTATTGAGTCAGATATGTCACTGGTAATGTTGGCCAAAGATCCAGCAGGGAAGAGGAGCAGCGATCAACAGCAACCAGAGCACACAGAGAAAACAAGGGATCCAGGCAGGATTATCCAATCCGTGGTCAGAAGACAGGTCCAAAGTCGGCAGCAGGTGAAATCCAGGTAAGTCCGGAAATACAGAACAAGCAAAACAGAGCAGAACAGGGGCAAGTAAAACTCAGAAGTCCGGGAGCAGAAACAGATCAAGACCAGGCAGAACAAACACATATAGAGAAACGCTAAAATTAGACTCCCTGGAAGCTCAAGTAATCTCGCACCATGGGCTGGGATCCGGTGGCATAAATAGCAGAAGGAACAGGTGGATCTGATAAGAGATAATTAGGACAGGATGGAGCAAAGTAGATGAGAGGAGGATGAGTACAACCCAGCCTATGGTGCCAAGATCATGACAGATGGAGGCAGGGTGGGACAGCAGGAAGCCAATTGGTGTCAGTCAGGCATAAAAGTTTTGACTCCCTTCTCCTACCACATACCAACCATTAAAAACTCAGTTCCACTTGAGTGATCAATGTGTAGCCAATTAATAGCTTTCTATGACCATATATGCTTAATATGTTTGTAATCTAAAATTTCTAATCAAAATCAAGATTATTTTATATTTTGTATTCAGATTTTGAAGAAGTGTTTTTTTTTGCCTTTTATATTGATATTTTTTCAATAAAAAAGTGTGTTTGAAAGATCTTGACAGTTTAGTCTGATTCCTCTAAGTGTTACTGTATCTTTCCAGAGAGGTTTCATTGATGTTTCTATGTTAAAGTATGCGAAAATGGTGGCATTTCTTCTAAAAAATTTACATTTGTGGCCATTTGGAGTCTCAAAACAGTGCCAAACAGTCCCTCTACAAAAATGCATGGACATAGTCCTAAATAAGCACTCGTTGAAATATCATTTTAACAGATTTGCCACTCACATTTGGAACGCCGCTTGCCAGGATTTTTGACAGTGTTTCTATTGTGTCAAATATTCCATTCCTGCCTGCTAGAGTTCAATTCTTAATCATTTTCACATTGGAAATCCAGGCAAAAATTGTTTTTCACATTCAGAGCAAGGAAACCGAACCGAGGCGAAAGGCCCTTTCACTGCACCAAGTCAAAACATTAAATTTATCATTCCCCCTTTACATCCTTTTTCAGCCTCATCCCAGTTTAATCCATTCCTGAGTTATTATTAAGTTTTCACCATAAAACCGAATAAAACTGCACTGTTTTGACTGCATTTAACATCTCTGCATAAAGGTTTATTCACATTAATCAATTGCCATTTTAAAGGGCACTTTGAAGGCATTAAGCCTTAAAACTTGAACATTCCTCAAAAACTCTTGAACAGACTCTTACACCCCCCTTTTCCCCTTTTATTTGTTTATTTGTCCTTATTTCCAGTAGTTTTTCATGTCTGCTTGTTATTAGACTGTGGATTATTAGCTAATAAAGGTACCATTGGATTTTAATTTGTGGTCTTTTGTGTTTATTTTATGTAGTGAATGATTTCTCACTAAGGCTGGATTCACTCTTCTTTCAGTAACATCTAAATGAACAGAGACACATTTATTTGCTTGGTGATTAATAAGTCTGCTGTTAGCCATAATCTAAATTACTAAATTGGTCAAGGCAATTGGATTTAAACAGCTGCAAGAGTCCAACTTTATGTAAGACACTAAGAACTCTGGTCAAGTATGTGTAACGCAGTGCATGAATGTTCCAAAGGATGGCACTGTTGCTTTCTGTAATTGCTGGCACTACCACAATTCTAACATGTTGTCCTGCTGGGGACACCGTAGTATAGGGGATTTTTGTACGGGAGCTGCTGTATTTCTTACAGTGTGCTTTGCTGCCTGTAAGGTAAGCAGCAGCTCCGCTAGCCCGATGTAAAATATACATTACACTAATATCCTGAGCTATTTCTGTTTGTTTAGTTTGCCAGTTAAGTACAAATTACATTTTGTACTTGTGATGTTTGATTATTTTGTAAAAAAAAAAAAAAAAGAAAGAAAAACCGTTGCTGTAAGGTGGACAAAATAAACGCGCCAAGGTCTCCCCACAACTAAGAGCCCTGTGTCAGATTCCTCTTCTGTACAGAACACATCCCACCTTCACCCAAAAGAAAGCACAACGCAGAGTCCTTAGGGTATCTTCCACCAGTTGCAGGTTAAAGAGGGAAAGCCTGGGTTACATAAGCAAATTAGTTATTCTGCCCTCACTTAACGTATGTAGTAACTAGTTTAGTAGATAGCGAACAGACTTGACATGAAGACAATTTTGAATGACTTTTTTCATGTTTAAGGCTTCAGCCAGTAATGATATGTAAAACTGCACATAAACAGACATACAAAAAGTCTTAAGCATAGCTGGTACAGCTTTATAACAGAAAACAACAGCTGCAGTTTTATTCACTTGCAAAACGAATGCTAAATATACATCATACAGTCCGCTACCTTAGCCACGGCTAATTGGCAGAAATTATCATAACTACAGCAGCCGTTTGGCACTAACAGTACACTGAAATGTTACACCTGCAAGTGTTCTGTCAGATGAGCATACCCTGTCAGACCAACATACCTATAGTCAATACCTGTTTATCTCTTTAGTTTATAAACGCAAATCGGACGTCTTGCGCATGTGTATTAACTATGGGTAAGCTCGTCTGATGGGGTATGTTCATCTGACAGAACACAGGTACAGAACACATTAGCTCAATGAAAACCTGCTGCCATATGCTCCCAAAAGCTCCCTGGAAGGTAATTTCTCACTTTGAGCAGATCCACCGCAATCCCTGCTTGACTGCTTTACATACAAGAAAGATGCCGACCAATCAAATTCCTTTTTCTAACAACAGGTTAAACAGACTTACCACAAGAGGGCAGAGTCCTACTGCAAAACAACAGAAAGAGTCCCCAGGAGACAGCACAGCGGGTATAATTATTAAACAGATTATTAATTAGTTTTATACTTGATTTGAATTATTTAATATATTCATAATCTTCTGGTAAACTTGCACAACAGATGTGACCCTCTTATCCACCGGACTGTGAGACAGCTGAACTGTGAGGAGGCAAACTGATTCACCCATCCCTCCACCTCTCCCTGGCCAACTTGGGATGGCCTTGTCTCACCCATTCACGCTTGCCCTTACAGGTGCCTTAAGGAGTATAACAAGTGCTCACCAAAAAAGTCAAACCCCAGGCGTTGCACTGGGCTGAGGTCCTGTCTCCAACAGATTGGTCCATATAGCTTGCCTCGATTTTCTTGTCATGGTGAAGGGTTTCCAACCGCCCTTTTTCTGAACATCTCCCCAAGGCTTAATATGTTTGAAGATCATACTGGGGCATTTACTCATCTGTAATCCCTGAAGAGTGAGAATGAATCCTGGAAGAATGTAAAGTATAAACAATTGTCTCTGTTGCTGATAGGGGTGTAAATAATAATCGTTTTGTATCGATGCATCGATCCAAAAGCCGACGATCCGATGCATCGACACGTCCGCAAGATAATCGATTCATGTTTTTTTTTCCCTCCGGTCTATTTTTATCCATTTGCTCCTGGGCGTAATTCTCCCTCCCATGCTGCGGTGCCGCTAAACCTATTTTGCCCTCCTACCGCGCTTCCTGGTTATACTCTTACAGCAGTTTGTTGCAGCAAGCTTCACACAGACATTTTTAAATTATGCTCAGTATTGAAGCGTGGTCTGAGCTACACACTGTGGGTCTAGATACGGCCGAGGCGGTGAGGAAGTGGGGACGAGTTCAGTCCGACGACGGAGGGACATGAGGGCCAAAAAGAGCGGAGATTCAGCTGGAAAAAGGGTCCCAGCGGTCTCGCGCACCTCGCTCTTCTAGCGGGTCAAACTTCACGAGTTGTTTTCCGCAATTTTGGTCATAAAAACAAAACAAGCCGGCCTCCTGTCTGGTGCACTGTTTGTGGTAAGCTACAACCTGGGAGAGGTGCAGCGGATCGTCTCTCAAGGGGGCGGTGACGTCGACACTCTGGAGCCTTCTTCTTCTTCTTTTTTTTAATGGCGGTTGGCAAACAACTTATAGGTGCATCACCGCCACCTTCCAGAATGGAGTATAGACCAGACAAACTATTATATTCTCCCTAAAATACCCGTTCTTCTGAGAAAATTAAAAATACTACCAAAAACTACATCCCCAGATGACCTTTGAAACAATTCCCTTATATCTAGTTTATTTTTATTACTGTCTAACTCTCTAAGCGACATCTCTCTTTCCTGAGTATATTTATTACATTCTAAAAAAATATGTTGGACAGTTTCTCTGGAGCCGAGGTATTGCATTAAACTCATTACACTGATATTGTGCAGTATTTTTGCAGTATTTTTTGATGCAACTTTTCTACTTCTGTTATTTGCTGTTGTTTCTAAAGGAAATGCATAATGATATTACAGATTTCATTGATTTATTTCAAACTTGAAACGTTGTTTAGCCTGTATGGTGTAAAAAAAATAATAATAAAAAAAAAAAAATTAACCAATTAATCGATTAATCGAATCGAATAGAATCGTGGTGTATTCTTGAGTATCGAAAATAATCGAATCGTTGGGTCAGGAAATCGATACTGAATCGAATCGCCATGATGGATGTGATTTACACCCCTAGTTGCTGAGTGGCAGCAGTGTGCTTGGTCACTACTGGGTGCAATACATAGTACAGGGATGATATGAGCTTTATCTGAGTAGAGGGACAAGGCACATTGTCTAAGCGATTACAGATGAATCCGAAGAAATAGGCCTCAAAATAAATAAGCCTCACTTTCGTTAGGCATTGATTGCAATCGGCCTTGGCATTCCTTTTGCACTGTCATGCAAACATCTGGTGTCTGCTATGAAGAGGCTTTTCCCTGAGGTCATGGTAGTTTGCATATTATTTTTTTGTTGTTGTTTCTTGTGTGCTGGGCTTTACCATAAGGGCTCCTTGGGCCTTGTTCCCTTAAAAATAAAGGAAAGATATGATGGGTTAACAGGAGGAAGAGAAAAACAAGCATGGCCAAGGAATGTAACTGTAGACTAAGAGGGGAAAACATGCTTATGATTTGAGGCATCATAATCAACCCATTCTTTATGTTATGAGCTGCTCTTTAAAGCAGTTAGTGATGTGTTGTGAAAGGCTTCATAAACAACCCTGACCTTGACTGCAACTGCTCTTTTGTTTTCCACCCTGCAATGGTCTTTCATTATGTTTATCTTAAATTTATACCCAAGGTTTGACTTGCTTCACATAATTTATGTATTCTTGTAGAGAATATTGTCTGGTTGACCTTCATGTCAGATATATTTGGTTGGATCATCCAGTTATACTAACAGCAGTGGAACAAAGGGAGGGACCAAACAAGTGTAACACCTGTTTTGTAGGCAAAATAAATAATGCATTTTATTTTATTTATTTATTTTTTTCCAGACTAAATCATGGCTGCAGCCATTGAAGTGTAGGCCAGCGTGCACATTAATCAGTCCAGAGACTACATCCATCTGTCACATGGGCAAGGCTCCCCACATGCAGGACCTGGGATCTGTTGGCACTGCCTCAGCTCATGTTGTCCCCCATTACTTCTGCCCATTTTAACTCTATAACCTATCAGGCAAACAGGTGAGGGAAAGCAACAAACTTGGAGTAATGAGGCCTTGACTGTCAGGAGAAGCTTTTTCAGCTCTTTGGAGCAGTGATGAAAGATGGTGTTGAAGAATAAACTTGGATATATTTTTTCCCATTAATAAGTTAAATCATTAAGGTTGATAAAACTCCAGACTTAAATTAATGTATTAAATAAGTACCAATACCCTGAGATACAGATCCAACAAGCACTATTTGAGATAATTCTGTTTCAAACTCTGAGTAGTAACATTTGAACTAACTGCTTCAAACTGTGCCATCGGTTCAATTTTGATTTAGTGTATAACATTTATACCATTATTTCACAAAGGAAATGGTTTAGAGTTTTTTTTTTTTTAAGATGAGCATCAACAGAAGAGGTCCATTCATGCAAAAATGCTCTGCCACTCCTTTTTGGATCAGGAAGAAATAGGGTTCTGAATACAATAATTCTTGTCCTTTTCATGGTAGAATTTTTTAAACCCTTGTCCCTTTCCAGATTGTGTGATATTATAACCTGTAAATTCTGTGTATTTTATTACCTGACATTATGCTTAAACTGAGCTACATATGTGTGCACTGTGTGTATCAGTTTAAAATCAGGTAACTTTAGATAGCATTTGGTTGAACTTTTAATTTAATTTTGTCAAGAAACAGAACAGATGGACCCAGTTTTCAGGCTAGTCAGACAATGGGAAGTTTCAGAACGTTTAATGACAAAAGATAAAGAGACGAACAAAACTGAAACTGAATGGAACGTGGGCTGCTGTGGATAAATGGACCGCAGCGGTTGCAGGAGGGTGGTGGGGTGGGTGGGGGGTGCACCTCCCAGTCAGTGACACTGTGGAGAGAGAAACACAGGTAAGTTACCATGATCATCTGACAGGAGATGATTATCTGAGTGAGTCCCTTACCTGGTTTAACAGTTTAGTCCATCCTCTGCGAAGAAGGCAGGATCCAGCTGATGCCAAACGAAATGTGGCTCAGAGCCATCCAAAGCAACCCTAGTGACCAGGCAGGAGACCAATCCAGGTCAGAGAAACAGTTCAGGACCGGACAGTTCCGAGATCCAGGAGTCTGTAGCCCAACAAGGAGTTCCGATCCGAACAGAAACAAACAGATCCAGGGTTCAAGGAATCCACAGAGCATTCAGACAGGTTCTGAGTTCCATGAATCCAGCTGCAAGCTCAGACAGACTCACTCAGATGGAGACAGATTGGCTCAGTGGTTAAGGTACAGAGACAAGATATGGTACTGGAATTACTGCAGAACTTTAAATGGGTATGTACCTAGGAGCCTCCCCTACGTTTCAAGCCAAAACCCTGAGGGCTCTGCAGAGAAGGACAAAAATCTGTGAGAGAGCAGTCCTCCTTTCAGTTATTCATATTTTTATTTTAAATGTGTCAATAGCATGATATCTATAGTTCTAAACATATTTCACCAGCCTAATGTTTTAGTTTTTCCAGAAAATTAAGCTCACAGGATTATGTGATTGTTAAATCAAGCTATGCTGCAAACAAAAATATAAGAATCTATGGTAGACCTATTTACAAGTCTCTTGTACATCTGTTAAAAATGTGTATACTATTAGCCTGTAGTTCAATTGATTGCCACATTTTATTTCACATAATCCTGAAGAGGTTTATTAAAATCTATGTTTTTTTTTCATTTACTTATCATTATGATTTGCATTACCAAAAAGCAAGACACATAATACTAAGCTTTATAGCCAATTTAAAAAATCTTATCAGCATGAATACAGTGTTGTGTGGACTTTGATTTGCAAAATCTTTGTGGAAAAAGTGTGTATTGTAGTTTCCTTTTGATGTGTGGAAACATAAATCATAAAATCAGCATGGCATTTTACTCACACAAATTATTCCTTCTTTACCACATATTTTCCCTGCAGGGCAGCTGCTGCATTATTCCATTAAGCTGCGATCTAGCAGAATACAAATAATTAAATTTTTCGATTTGCAAAGAGCTGCACGATATTTTAGGTTTAGAACTCTACTCCTTTGCTTTTATTGTAAGGTTACACCTCTGTAAATGGACCAATAGGTTGCTGTCAATCCTTTGTAAACAATTACATAAGAAAATTCTGATAACATTTTGATTTATTTGGACCCAGTGGCAGGCTATTCAGCATGCAACATGTTAAATATACACATGAAGGGTAGTTTATAAGCATCACCATGAAGTACTGGGTTGTCAAGTGCTCATAGGAGTATTTATTGTATTTTTTTACTTTTAGCAAAATCCTGACACCATAATCTCAGTTCAGTGTAATATAACGTGAGTAGGTGAAACACCATAACTCTCAGTTTTATCCTCGTACTGCATAAACAAGGGCATGCTTTTGTTCAGGCCACAACTGATTACTCCCAAAACAGTTAATACCTACAACTCTTTTGAACATTTAACCCTTAATTTCCCTCATCCAAATTTCAAGGCAAGAAAACCTCTTCTTTTTGTAACTTTGTATCGTCCGCCAGGTCCTTACTCTGAATTTTTAGATGAGTTTTCAGAGTTCCTTTCTGATTTGGTATTAAATACTGACAGGGTCATCATAGTGGGAGATTTTAAAATCCATGCTGACATTGAAGGCGATAGCTTAAGAGCAGCCTTTAATGCTATCTTAGACACTATTGGCTTTGTTCAAAATGTGAATAGTCCCACACATTCTCATCTTCATACTTTGGATCTTGTGCTGACGTACTGCATAGAATGTGAAGAAATAACAGTATTTCCTCACAACCCTGTCCTCTCTGACCACTTTCTAATAACCTTCAGGATTACTTTAACAGAGTTCTCCTCCCCCAAAAGAAGGTTCAATTTTAGTAGATCTTTATCAGATAGTGCAGTTATAAATTTTAAAGAATCTGCTTCACTTTCTCTCTCCTCTGTGTCGCTGAGCCGTGCTGCAGAGTGCAAAAGCATAGCTTATTCCCCTTCACAGGTTGATGATTTTGTTGATGGGGTTGCTAGTTCTCTGCGTACTGCCTTAGACAACGCAGCTCCCTTGAAAATGAAAACCGTTGAAAATACAAAGCTTGCTCTTTGGTTTAATGCAGAGCTGCGTACTTTGAAGCAAAATGCTAGGAAACTGGAGAGAAAATATCGCTCCACAGGCCTGCGGGAGTCCTTCCTAGTCTGGAAGAATGGTTTACTGCTGTATAGGAGGACCCTTTGTAAAGCAAGAGCAGCATACTTCTCCTCATTAATAGAGGAGAATAAGAATAATCCTAGATTTCTTTTTAATACAGTTGCCAAACTCACCCAGAGCCATAGCTCTGTTGAACCGTCCATTCCACCTGCTCTTAGCAGCAATGATTTTATGGGATTCTTTATAAATAACATTGATCTTATTAAAAATAAGATCATAAGCACTCCTCTATCCGCGATTGTACCTGAGGTAGTCATGGAATCTGAACCGGGTTTAGACTGCTTTGATCCAGTTGAACTTTCTGAATTAGCAAAATTATTGTCTTCATCTAAGCCCTCAACTTGTATGTTGGATCCAGTTCCAACCAGGTTATTTAAGGAGGTATTCCCTTTGATCTCCTCCTCCATTTTAGATGTGATTAATCTATCTCTGTTACAGGGATATGTACCTAAAGCTTTTAAGGTTGCTGTAATTAAACCTCTGCTTAAGAAACCGTCTCTTGACCCAGATGACTTGGTCAATTATAGACCTATATCCAATCTTCCTTTCTTATCCAAAATTCTTGAGAAAGTAGTTGCCAAACAAGTTTGCGACCACTTACACCATAATGAACTTTTTGAAGAGTTTCAGTCTGGCTTTAGAGCTCATCATAGCACTGAAACAGCTCTGGTGAAAGTCACTAATGATATTCTCATGGCCTCAGATAATGGACTTGTATCTGTGCTCGTCCTGTTGGATCTTAGTGCTGCATTTGATACAGTTAACCATAATATTCTTTTAGAAAGACTTGAATATTTTGCTGGAATTAAAGGAACAGCACTAGACTGGTTTAAATCTTATCTATCTGATCGAATTCAGTTTGTTTATGTTAATGATAGATCTTCAACACGCTCAAAGGTTACCTGTGGAGTACCACAGGGATCAGTGCTAGGACCAATTCTCTTTACTTTATACATGCTCCCAATTGGTAGAGTTATTAGACAGCATGGGATTAATTTCCACTGTTATGCTGATGATACCCAGCTATATCTGTCTATAAATCCAGATGAAGCTAACCCATTACATAGATTACAGGCATGTCTTGAAGACATACAAACCTGGATGACTCTTAACTTTCTGCTTCTGAATGCAGACAAAACAGAAGTTATAGTCTTTGGACCAGAGTCTCTGAAAAAGAAGCTGATTAGCCAGTCACTTCATTTGGATGGGATTAAACTGATTTCAGATAATAAAGTAAAAAATCTTGGTGTTATTTTTGATCAGGACCTGTCATTTAAATCCCAGATCAAAGAGGTTTCTAGAATTTCCTTCTTTCATCTGAGGAACATTGCAAAAATTAGAAATCTCCTGTCCAGGGGTGATGCTGAGAAACTAGTCCATGCATTTGTTACTTCAAGGCTGGACTATTGTAATTCTTTACTATCAGGAAGTCCACAAACTGTAGTTAAAAGCCTTCAGCTGATCCAAAATGCTGCAGCCAGAGTTCTGATGAAAATTAAAAAGAGAGATCATATCTCTCCTATCCTGGCTTCTCTTCATTGGCTTCCTGTTAAATCAAGAATAGAATTTAAAATCCTCCTTCTCACATATAAAGCCTTAAATGGCCAAGCTCCATCTTATATCAGAGATCTGATTGTTCCTTATGTTCCTAACAGAGCACTTCGCTCTCAATCTGCAGGTTTACTAGTGGTTCCTAGAATTTCTAAAAGTAGAATGGGAGGCATATCTTTTAGTTATCAGGCTCCTCTCCTGTGGAACCAACTACCAGTTTTAGTCCGTGAGGCAGACACTCTGTCTACTTTTAAGACTAGGCTTAAAACTTTCCTTTTTGATAAAGCTTATAGTTAGGGTGGCTCAGGTTATCCTGAGCTATCTCTATAGTTATGCTGCTATAGGCTTAGACTTTTGGAGGACATAGGGACCCCCATTTCATCATTCTGCTTCATTCTCTCTCTGTTCTCCTATTCTGCAGAATCTGTTTGTTCAATCTCTAACCTTCTGCTCTCTCTGCTTTTCCTCAGAGTAGCTTTGCCTCGTCTTTTACTGTTTGGCTGTGACCTCATCCAGGAAAGAAACATCAGCTGTGCTGCTTCCATCAACACCCTTGTTTGTAGATGTTGGAGATCGGCCTGTCTTCAGGTGTGGTCCTGTTTCTCTGGCCGTGGCTGGGTGGATGTGCTCTCTTCATCCTCTGGCATGGGAGCTGCCTTGGAGCTCGTCTGCCTGGCTGTGTGTTTCCTGGACGGGGCCGCCTTTTACAGCTCCTTTTTGTATCTCTACTTCTGTCTCCTTGAACCCCAGTCGGCCTCGGCAGATGGCCGCTCACACTGAGCCTGGTTCTGCTGGAGGTTTCTTCCTGTTAAAAGGGAGTTTTTCCTCTCCACTGTCGCTACAAGCATGCTTAGTGTGAGGGATTGTATTTGAGTCAATGAGTCAATGCAATCAACTGGTTTTCCTTAGATAGAAAACTTTGTATCAATTTGACTGTATGATCTGGTTGAACTGTAAAGTGCCTTGTGATGACATGTGTTGTGAATTTAACGCTATATAAATAAACTGAATTGAATTGAATTGAACTCAGCTTGACAGTGTAACTGAATAAGTGCCAGCAATGAATATGCATTTAGTCAGCAGGAACGAGTGCGTGAACCATTGCAATCAAAGCACAGTACAAATTACTCACTGATTCTTGTAGTACCAAAGAGGTTAATCCAGACCTATTCCAGTGAGAACTCCTTGCCAGCTTTTCTATGTTTTTAATAGGTTAGCTTTGGATACTGTTGAAGAAAAATGATTATTTTTAGTTTTTAATACAGTTAATCTTATGGCATGTGTAAAAGGTATGTTGAGCACTCTCATTTTGAACATATTTCTTAATTTTGAACAAGTTTGTGAAGATAACCTTTCCTTGAACCAAAGGACTGAATTTAAGTTTGTTCCTGAGAATTTATGGCAGGAAGAGGCCCCCGCATTCCAACAGCTATTCTGTGAGGTCTTATCTTATGTTTTCTTTAGCCAGAAGACCATAGAATTCCTGGAGGTCAGGCCATAAATTAGGGGAAGCTCTAAGTTTTTCTGAGTGTCCAAGATAGCTCCTGGTTGGAGGAGCAAAAGCCAGCCTTATTTGAATAAATTAAATACAAGAGGATAAAGCTTTCTACATAGAAGTAACAAATCAGATTTGCTCTTGCAACTCTCCAAAGATGTCTTTGTACGTCTTTGCTTTCTTTCCTTCTCTCCATTTATGTCAGGTAATTGAATGTATGTCTCCGTTGTTCTGCAGTTTCTGGTGTAAGTTTATGCATTGTCTTATTTCTAAGTTTGTGCATTGTCTTATTTCTAAGTTTGTGCATTGTCTTATATTGGATTAAACTATGTAATTCTGTGACGTCAACACGCATTGCTGGTTTTCCTTGTGGCCACATGCAGCTCGCCGAGAGGAACCTGGGAAGGAAGAGAGAAGCAAACCTTTTTCCAAAGTTAACTATTTTAGAATATTTTCTTCCTTAACAATTGGGGGCTCGTCCGGGATCTGGAATCTCGGTGGGCGGCTGTTTGGCACTGATTGATCCGTTTCGGCCCGACGCTTCGGTGTGGTAAGACAGTATTTGATTATTTTTTATTTTTTAGTTGTCTGAAGCGCCGTGTGGTTGGACCGTGGCTGATTGCTCTTGCTGTGTGCGGCCTCACAGAATTTAGAAGCTGCAGAGGTAGATAGAATCCCTCCTAAAAGAGTCGGTTGTTTAAGGATTTGAATAAATACACATTACAGGGAACTTTGGCTAGTTCAAACAGAGCCTTTACGTTAACTCTGATTTTAAGCTGGGTTTTTTATTATATTCTTTACCCTGAGGATTCATGCCTGTGCCTCAATAAAAGAATTTCGGGTGTCTGTGTATTGATTAGCAGGGGCTTGTATCAGCCCGGAGATTATGGCTCATCTCCAGTGGACTTATAATTAATTATTTGGGTTAATTGGACCGAGTTGTATCACTCATGGAAAAAGGACTAATAGGTCGGATCACCTTTCTCTGGCATTCTGAATCGAGTTGCTAGTAGTATAAAGGACTGATAATAATTAATTTAGCAGGATGAATCACCTTAAAGGACTGATAGCAGGTTGAATCACCTTAACGGACTGAGAAGTTGAAATGAGAATAAAAGGGATTTGTAAAAGTGAAGTTGGAAAATTAAAAGATGCGTCATACATTCTTTTAGCCGGCACCCGACATTTTCTTTGCTTTTCTGTCTTTTCTTGACTGAACTACGACATTGTCTGTGTTTCTGTGTTTTGTACGTTTCTTTGTGTTTGTGTGCGTGCTTGGCTGCGGGTTGATCTATGGCTGTGTGTCTGTCTTCCCCCGTTATATGTTCCACCATGCGCTGCTGTCTATTTGTCTGTCTGTGTCTGAATTGTGCTGAGATTGTGCGGAAGTGATTTGTGTTTCAAGATTGTGTTATGAAATATTTTCAAATGTTTTTGCTGGATGTTGTATTACAAATTTTCTGTTAAAATGTGCTTCTGTGGGACAGAGGTTTCTCCATTTTGGTTAAAAGTTTTGTTTCACAGCAGGGGGACTGATTGACCCCCCCATTTGCATTTTGGGAGTGCTTCAGTTCTGTTAGCACTGATATTTCCAGCTCACTCTTTCAGGATTCTTGGATTTTGATGTGAATTTCTTTTAGAATGTGTTTTGTGTTGAAATGAAAAGTACAAAATAACAGATTTACAGATGTTTTTACTTTCTCAGCGGGAGAAATGTGTGGCATCAGTTCCAGGCTGGAGCACTGGAATGATCCAATGTTTTTTTTTATAATATTGTAACATTGACAATCACTTCAATTTCTAGGTTTCCTGACACAGGAGGGAACACCCTCACTGAGTGGAACAAGAGAACAAAAATGAGAACATATGGATGTTTTTCTGCTTGACAGTGTTTTCTACACTGTTAATGTAGGACATGTTGAAACACTAATGAATGACTTTGTTTCTTGTAGGACGATCTTCGTGTGCAGCCCATTTTGCATATTACATGACCACATGAACGGTTTTTGGGTTTTCCTACAGGGGGTCTAGGTAGCCATTTAATAACAGTGGGCTATCATGAAATACGGTTGTGTGTATAATATGAAGTTTTTAAAACAGGTTCACTCAAAACTGAACATTATTAGAACTATTGGATACATTTTTTCAACCATGGTGTTATAATAATAGTGTTTAAGACTTTCACAGGACGAATTTTGGTTTGAAATCTGGGGTAACATCCTGCATCTTTCTTACAATGGGGTGTTGATGAGTGTGAATGAGAGTGAATGTGTAGGCAGATGGCCTTTGATGGGTTTTAGGAAGCTCTATGTCAATATGACGTCACTTTAGTGAGTAGCTGTGTGATATTTTTCTTATTTTAAACTATTTAGGGACAGTAAAAGTTTTGTTTCATAAATATACTTTTATTACTGCTTTACGGACAATTTTAAGGTAAAGACGATTACATATTTTGGTGTCACAATCTGGTTGAAGCTGAATCATCTGCTTGTGCAGTGGAATTAATATGAAACGAGAATTCAGCCTTGGCTTAAAGCAGATAAATGTCGTTATTAGGAAACTGTGTTATCCACTTTGACTAACAACACTAACAAACTAACCTAAATTCTAACTAAATTAACTTGGTTTATATTTCATATGGGTAACTGATTGGACATGTTGAAATTTTAGCATAATGGGGGAAAGTTCTTCTATTTTTGGTTTCCACCTCTAAATTGTTTTTCTTTTGGAAATAAGAAAAACACAGGGGGATGTTATAAAGATAAGATATTACAGATGGAACTTTGAAATTTACATCATCTAGTTTGAATACTAGATGGAAGATTGGAGAAATCGTGGAACATCTTATGATATTTTGGTTTTTCAGCAAATTATTATATAACAGTGACAGATTCCAAATTGTTTTCAAAATGATAATTTTATTATATCGCCAGGGGGAGAAGGAGAAGTAGACCCTAATTCCTGGTAAATTTTTGGATATGGTTAATTGTAAATTAGTTAATCAATAATTTTGATTTTTTCGATTCAACAATAGTGAATTATGGATTTCTTTAATGTAGAGTCATATGGCCTTCCTGCTTGACTAAAATATTGTGTATGTGATATAGAAGCTTCTACTAAATTAGATTTGATCATCTAAAATTGAACGGTTTCAAATAACATCTATGCCATGTTTATTTACATATAAAATTGTTGATAGATTTCTGCATCACTGCTGACTATATTATATACAGTTGGGTGTAAATTGTTAATTTTGAGGAAAATTTTGGTTAAAACTGCTATGAAATTCAAATAAAATGTAAATAATTTCTGAAATTTTAAAATAGGACTTTGTCTTACAGCGTGGGACAATGATAAGGATGTTTGGTATTTAGTAGAATAATATGAGATTTATAATTATTTGACAAAGTGCAATTCCATCACAACCTTTATTAGTGTCAGTACTAGGACATTCTAGAGTTTGTTCTAATCCTTTAATGAGTTTGTGAGGTTGTGATTTTAAAATTTGTAGTTGATATTTGGCACAAGCAGAGTGAATGTCATCGAGGTATTGACGTTTATTGATTTTGAACAGTAAGTGTCATTATTTTCTTAATTCTGGCACATCTGATCATGGACTATTTTAACACATTTCTATGTTTATTCTTTTTGCAGTTCAGGATTTGGGGCAGTTGGCCGTTTGTGCTATAACAACAACAAATCTAGAGCCACACGGGAGGATGCATCACAAGATAAATTTTAACAAAATGTGGCATATATAAGTTTTGATTTTTAATTACTTTGTATTATTTTTTCTCTGGCAGTTCTCCTTCCTTCTGACTTGATGGCAATCTTGGGGAAAGGGTCTTTTAAGCTCAGAGATCATGGGACGATGTATTTGAAGGGATATTCTTGATTACCACATCAGGCCGCTGTTGTTGCTGAACAAAGACATGATGATGCTGAACTGTGCCCATCTTCTGCTGGACTGCTGTATGTAAGCCAAAAGCTGTTGAACGATTACGAAGGTCAGCAAAGACAAACTGTTCTCCTGCTGTCACGTGAGGGCAAAGTGCTGCTCACAGGACCTGGCAATAGATGTCTCCTTTGAGTGTTGTTTTTCATACCTGGCTGAAAACAAAAGGGACTCAGGCGTTATCTGTGGGAGTCTTCTATGGCTGGGAATCAGCAGTGAGTCGGGACCACAAAGATCATAGCCTTTTGTCCAAACCCGGACGGGGGTTTCAGAGGATGACTGGTCTGCTGGTTTCTACGTCCTGCTCTGTCGACCACGAAAGGCTGACCAAAGTTCATCAAAGCGGGACTTTATCCAGATGCTTCTGCACTGCGGGAATGACTGCTACTCTGGACACCTTCTGATTCAGCAGATAAAGAATGGGGCATGGCAAGTCACTCAGCGGTGGTCCTGTTGTGTTTTCTCATGTTTGATCCTGGATTCTCACCTCTGATCATGTGACCTGGGCGCCAAAGCCCACTCCTGGGGTTCCCTTCAGTCTGCAGGTTGGAGACGAAATGGGTGCCAACAAAACTTGGTAGTGGTGAATAAGTTTTTTTTTAATTTTTGTAGTGTGTGATGCCAGTGTTCTCTTCTTATTTTAGTTATAGCACTGATGCGCCCTGTTGTCTTCACGTTCTGAACTCCTGCAGTGTAATGCTAAGTGTTAAGGACACCCCATCTCCTGGGGTCAGAGATTTTGCAATGCAGTTTGAGGGTTGGTGTGCACCAACTGTTACGACACTGCATTCCTCGGAAATGCATTAACTTCCTCCATGATTCACTCTGTTTGTCTCACAAACTGCTAATGTGTCTTTTTTCCCTTCCTGCCTTAATGGCTGGGCAGGGACTAACTATTGCAATTACATATTTTTTCTTAACCATAGCTGAATTGCATTGTATGTTACGCTTCATCTACTAAGGAAGATGATCTAAATTTTATTTACATAGTACAGTGGCTACTATTCAGTAAAACTAAATTTACATTTAAATGGAATTTAAAATTAAGGTGTTAAAGTGGATTGATGGGTGTCTATAAAGTTTACTGAGCTAAAGACACCAAGTTCTGTGTTGATTTCATAAATTTGATCAAACATTAAATTCTTTGATTGAGGTGTGCAGATTGTAACAGCATCTGGGACACCATGTTTGAATTGCATCCAACTGTGTGACATGAGGCTAAAGTTAGTGGTTATAGCGGATTTCATCTCAATGAGTTGTATAGGATTTTTATTGTATTCTATGACAGAACATTTGTTCTGTTATAGAAACAGGGGGACATGAATGGAATTGATCTAATAAGCAAATTTTTAGTTTGGATCTCTCTTTACTTTTCGGAAAAAGAGGTTATTGAAGTTAAATCAAAATACATTAAATGTTTTACGGTGTATTAGCAGCATTAAATATGAGCTAACTATTTGGATATGAAATAAGTAAAATTTATAAATTGAATATACTAAACTAAATATTGCCTATCAAAAAATTTACATAAAACAGTGTTTCTTAAACTAAGGAAGGTGATGATTGGATTGTTGCATCTCCATTCATATGATTTAAAATAAGTTGTTTAACTAAGACATCCAGGAAGGTCTAAACTAAAGATTTACATCATTTAATAAATTTAGCTGTATCGAATCTCTCTCCAAAACTGAAAAGGCATTGATAATTGATAAACAATATAAAAAGGGTAATACATTATTCAATTAAATATTGTATAAATAGGTTTTCAAAAGAATAAATGGATCAAAGGTAAAAATGGTTGAAATTTTTGGGATTTAAAACTATGATTGGAATAAAGTAGGTCATTTTTGATATTTAGTGACAAGGTTAGCTATACTCATGTAAAACAGGCTGATCATTCTTTAAGGTTTTAAAAAAAAAATAGAAAATATGATGATTGAAATTAAATTGGTTTAAATTGGAGATTTACAAATTAACAATTATGGAACTGCTTCTAAAATACAGTTAAGTTTTGGGTTCAACGTGATAGGAAACATTTATTTCTCATGTAGGCCTTATATAAAAAGAGGGTCAAAGGATTGATAAAATACAGCTCGAAAGAAGCAGATTTATAATACAAAAGGAAGACAGCAAAGCTGTCATAAAGTGTCGGATCAATCATTAACCAATCAACAGGGTTCTCTCCATATGAGCTCCAGACAGGATGGATGTTTCCAGGACCTGCTACCCGCATTCCAGGATGGAAAGGTGAGCTTGCACATTTATCTCATAAAGATTTCTTCAATGAGTTACAGGTTCTGGCAGCGGAATTTACAAAATACCAGACGACACAGGAACGTCCAGGCTCGGGACCAGTTCCGGGAATCGACTGGGTGCGCCTGAAGGTCATCAAAAGAAAGTGGTCTGAACCTCGCTTCACCGGACCATACCGAGTCGTGGAGAGGACATCTCATGCTGTCCGTCTGCAAGGGAAAAGGAGACACCGGGTTCCACTGGAGTCAGTGCACAGCAGCTGAGGAGCCACAACGCACGCTACAAGGCGTACAGGAGAATCTACAGTCTCAACCTGCAGGCCCATCTGCAGGCACATCCCAACGCGGAGGAGGATCTGCAGTTCCAGCAGAAGTGTAGCAGGGATTCCTGCCAAGACCACTTCATTTTCCTGAATTACAAGGCTTAAAAGGCCCGGACAGGCACAATAATCCTGTTCCGGTGTCCTTCCATTGAGAAAAGGAGATTGCACCCTCTCCTTAAACTCACTGTTATATTGGCACAATACTCCAATTTTCAGTGAGCAACGGACACTCAGGTGGAAACCTGAGGTTTACAACCGAGGAGGAACATGTGAAGGATCAGGCTACAAGATCATCATTAACATATCTTCTCTTTATTGCGTGTTTTCGTTTTTTGCGAGCTCTTAAAGAACATTCGTTTCTTTTTGCGCGTATTTTTGGATCGTTTCCTGACGAAGAATTCATATTCATTTTTGGGGGACTATCGAAGGAGCATTTTTTTGATGTTGTAATTGTTTTGTATTGACAAATTGTAATTTTTGTGGCGAGTATTGTCTTTTAAGTTTCCTGGGCATTTTTTAGTAATTTCGAGATATCTTACTCTGGTTTTCTAATTTTATACTTGGGCTGATATTTCTATTGTTTTTTTCTTTTTTTTTTTCTTCTATTGACATAACTGAGTTGTATGATTTTTCATATTTGATAAGTGAAATGTATTTTCAGTTTTAGTCTTTACTGGTTAAAATTTTGTGGTTCATCAGGTGAGTATTAAATTGTTGGATAGCGCAAGATACATTTGATAAGTTCAGATAATGGAGTTCAGCTTCAGACACATGACCTGGCAGTGGAGCTAGGAGGTTCTGTTTAAAAGGGGACTGTTATATAATTGGGCCAATGTTTTAGTTTTTTAGTATACTAAATAGTTTTTTGGTTCCTCTATTACAAGGCTTAATTTATTTGTGAGGTCTGTGTGTCTCAGACCTCATAAGAGGGACTGTTGAAGAAAAATGATTATTTTTAGTTTTTAATACAGTTAATCTTATGGCATGTGTAAAAGGTATGTTGAGCACTCTCATTTTGAACATATTTCTTAATTTTGAACAAGTTTGTGAAGATAACCTTTCCTTGAACCAAAGGACTGAATTTAAGTTTGTTCCTGAGAATTTATAGCAGGAAGAGGCCCCCGCATTCCAACAGCTATTCTGTGAGGTCTTATCTTATGTTTTCTTTAGCCAGAAGACCATAGAATTCCTGGAGGTTGGCCATAAATTAGGGGAAGCTCTAAGTTTTTCTGAGTGTCCAAGATAGCTCCTGGTTGGAGGAGCAAAAGCCAGCCTTATTTGAATAAATTAAATACAAGAGGATAAAGCTTTCTACATAGAAGTAACAAATCAGATTTGCTCTTGCAACTCTCCAAAGATGTCTTTGTACGTCTTTGCTTTCTTTCCTTCTCTCCATTTATGTCAGGTAATTGAATGTATGTCTCCGTTGTTCTGCAGTTTCTGGTGTAAGTTTATGCATTGTCTTATTTCTAAGTTTGTGCATTGTCTTATTTCTAAGTTTGTGCATTGTCTTATTTCTAAGTTTGTGCATTGTCTTATATTGGATTAAACTATGTAATTCTGTGACGTCAACACGCATTGCTGGTTTTCCTTGTGGCCACATGCAGCTCGCCGAGAGGAACCTGGGAAAGAAGAGAGAAGCCAACCTTTTTCCAAAGTTAACTATTTTAGAATATTTTCTTCCTTAACAATACTTAACTTCAGCTGTTAGCTTTAGTCAGCTTAGCCATTAGCTTGGAGATTTTCCAGGCCATCCTGATCAGCTTGCACTGATCTTTACTAAACTAAGAACATGATTCTGAGTTGATTCCATTCATTCACACAAATGTTTTGTAAATTTAAATGGCACCTTCATTAATGACCCAACTTTACTTAGTCTTTAATTGTATTTGTGCTCTTAAAAAACTCTGTGTCACTTATAGAAACCCTGGTTTAGCAAGAGAAAAATGGTTACTTGGGACATTTAATTGCAGATGTTTTTTGGAGAATACCACAAGAGTCTTGTTTTTTTTAAGGTTCCCTTCATTACAAAGCAGGTACAAGTCTAAATGCATTTTAGACCAGATCCCAGAATGTATGTCTGAAGCTGCTCTCTGGATCCTCTCCATTAATTTATACCTTAATAAGCATATCCTGTTACACACGTGTGTTTGCAGGAGCCAACACTGCCCTCAACCCCCTTGTCACGCATGCATTGACAGAAACATCCAAATACTTCAGTGATGCAGTCCTCTCTAAGAATTTATGTTTTAAAAACTATTTAATTTATTGTGTTTTTCTTTACACTTACTACTTGTTGCTCCACCATTGTCCATCCAAACAGACAGTTTTTATATTTTTTATTTGTGCTCTTTGAGTTCATTATTTACATCTGATTTTCCTTCTTTACCTCTACCTGTGTGGCAGTGCTAGCCTACCACCCAGCATATTATAGCTCATCTTTGCATTTAAGCTTTTTCTGTGCTGTTAATTTATTCGTCTTCCAGTGGATGTAGCCTAAGTGTAAAACTGTATGTTTTTTTTCTGACATTACACCCTCATTTCCAAAAACACTCTGCTTTTCAGGGTCTTTTAAATTTTTTTTTTTTAACTTCTTATTTAAGATTCAACTTTACTTTTCCTAATACCCCCAGTATAATCTGGATGTTTCATATATATATTTATAAGCAAATCCAAGATTAAGAATCATCCAGTTGCTAAATTATAAAGTATTGACAACTCGGCCAAAGATATACTGTAAGGGAAAAAGTTTTGCTTGAATCAAGCAAGTGCTTGTTTTCCTCAAGGGACTTTGAATGTCATTTTTTTTTCTTGCATGTTGTAAAATTAGGTTTTGCTTATCATAGCTGTATGGCACGCTACTGAGGGGTGACAACACCTCAATGTTGTAAAATTAATTATATCACTAATGTGGACCTGTGCATGTGAAATAGCTGAACTCTTCCCAAATAGCTCATTAATCTTCAGACAGCCACTCCTGGGCTAGGTGAAGTGGTCTTGAATTTCAATGCACTACCTTGCTGGTAGAACCTTTCCTTCTCTCCTTTACTAGCTTGAGTAGTTCAGGGAGAGCATGAACATTGAAGAGACAATTATATTGTCTGTTAGACTTCTCTTCTCTGAGTCATATAATTATAAACACCTCTACACTTTACTTTAACGCTCTTATAACATGCCAACTTGCACAGGCTTGGATTTTAAAGTGGAACTACATTACAAGTGGCAATATATTCTTTGATTATCAAAAAAAGAACCTCCTCTGTAAGAACTTACTTTTATCATCTTGGTGATGAGAGGCTTAATGACTTAATAAAAAAACAAAAACAAACTGTTATGTCTTTGGCTTTTAGAAAGAAAGAAATTATATCTAGTCAAATAAAGCTCTATTCAGGCTTTTGATAGATTCTGCTCTGTCTTCTTCTGTGTTATAGTGCTAATGGTCCTTTTTCTTTTTTTTACTGCTTAGTCAAAAAAAAATTTGAGTGGGGCTTTCCCTAGAAGACCTTCTGAAAACAGCACTATCATAAACACTGACAAAAACACAGAAAAACAAAACAAAAACAATATATATACATATATATATATATATATGTATATGTAACCAAGTGAATAAATACTCGTTATCAGTGTGAGACAGCTTATTCTTAAGAGTTTTCAGTTCATGTAAGATTTGTGTTGCCTTTATCCTCTTTCTAACTGTAATATTGTGGTTACTGCATTTGGGGTTTTGGGGGACGCTGCCTCTTTAAGAGCAGCGCCATCTTAGAGCATGCATGCACGTAGGGTGACGTTACTCTGCATTCTGTCCAGCGGGAGTCTGGAGAGTTAAGAGACTGCAGACATACATGGTGGTTAAAACTCAAGGTAAATACTCTAAAATACATCAAATCTGCTATACATGGGTGTCACAAAGTGTTTAGTAGCCTAGCAAGCCAAGTTTAATGCGTGATGGCTTTGTATTCGTGATGATTTCTGTAGATTGCTGAAACGTGCAACGCCTGTCTGTTTGTAAGAGCCGACCACGCTGCGAGCGGAAGGCGCGGGTTGGCGTAAGTTGTAACTGTCCTGACGGATTTCAAAGTTTGTTTTAATATTTCTTTTTCATATATTTTGTACAACTTTCTTTGTTTCTGGTTGACCCAGAGGGGAGAGATTTTGCGGTGTCACAACTTGTGAGGGTGTGTGTTGGTGAGCAGGCCGCCCTCTGGAAAAGTGAGTTAATTATTTCTTCACGGTACTTGAAGTTCTAAAAATATTTACAAAGCATTTAATTCATGAATGTATGTTTATTGGGCAGCAAATGCACTTTAATGAGACAAACTTGTGACTGTGATATTACAAGGAGCCATCTATTTACTTGAATTTTGCTCTGTTTTCTGTCTGTTTAGGACAGGTCACTACTGTTGTCTATACTAGCAACGTTTACATTTTTTTACTGTCCTGTATAGTGTGCAAGTGCACCTGTCTCTTGCTAATATTGAGATCCTGACGGTCATAGACTGAGTGAGTGACAGGGCATGGTAGCTTGTGTTAGGTCAGTAACCACTCTAGCGAAGTTGACTTGTGATTCTTATTTTGTATTTTTATTGTTCATTCCAACTGTTAAAATTCACAACAAAACAAATTAATACTGTGTTCTACTGGGCACAGTCGGGAAATAAAAAAAACCCACAAAGAGAGTTTTCTGTGTCCTGTCTTGCCATCACGACTGGGTCACATTTTGGTGTCAGAAGTGGGATTTCCCGTTTAGTTTTGAGTTTTATAGAGAGACAGTGAGCAGAGCTTTATAGACAACAGTAGTGGCTGGGAAGATTCCAGTACTGGTCCGGGAAGGAGACGACCACTGTGCGAAGGTCCTGAGGTGGTCGTGTGCTGTGGCGGCTAGTGTAACAGGACGAGGAGGAAGTCTACATCGGCGGTCCAAGGAAGAGAGAAAGCAGGACAGAGACATTTGAACTGTTGCATCTCAACGCAAAGTGACTGCGTGATCCTGCGGTAGAAAGAACTCAGAGACATGTCGCAAGAGGGCGAGGGAGCAGGCCCTTCAGGGGCTGGACGAGGCTCAGATGAAGACAGCCAAGCTGCCCCTTTGGTTGACAGTGGAGGTAACCCTTTGGTGCAGCTGCAAACACAGATTCTCGAACTAAGTAGAAAACATGATGCTGTTATGTCAAGTATTTCTAATATGTGTAATGTTCAAACCAGATCTGTTGTTTACATCCCAAGAGAAAAGGCAATTGTACCTTTCTATGGAGAAGCAGGAAAAGATGCGTACACTGTTGATGAGTTTTGTAGATGAGGTGGAAAGAGCAATGAGAACTAGGGGTTTGCATGGGGAGGATCAAACTGATTATATTCTCTCACAGCTAAAGGGCTCTGCCTTAGAGGAACTTAAGTTGCGTATGGGTGGGCAAGCGAGACAACCCTGTGATCTCTTTTCATACTTGAGGGAGGCATTTAGGGAGAAACGCACCACTCCACAGCTCTTACATGCTTTCTATGCCCGTCGGCAACTGGATGGGGAAGACCTGCGGGATTATTCACATGCCCTGTCTCAGCTGCTAAACTCTGCACTACAGCAGTCTCCTGGTGTAGTACCCGACACGCAGCTAACACTCCGCGATCAGTTCATTGAAGGTGTGCGTGACTCCACCCTTCGATGCAAACTATGCAGGCTTATTAGAGAGAAACCTGATTGTAATCTCTTTGATGTTAGAGAGGAGGCATTAATGTGGACTATGGAGGACTGTCCATGTAGTGCTAATGTGGCTAGAAATAGAAATATAGTAGGTAACAGACCAAATGACAACTTGGAAAAGACCAACTCCACAATAAATGCACAGACAGATCTGACTTTTACTCTACAAGAGGTGGTTAAAATAATCACACAACAAGGCAAAGCAATAGGAGAATTAACCAATGCAGTACGGGAGCTCACTACACAGGCTACCAGTTCTGAAGACATTAGGAGTGCTAGGACTAAACCTAAACCCAAATACACCAGAGACGGTCAGCCGATTTGTCTGCGATGTGAGGGGGTGGGACATATGGCTAGATACTGCAACACACAACGTAAGCCTACCAGTCAGTCTCCAGGCATGCCTAGTTCTGCGGTGCAGGAAAAACGGGAGCCCTCCATTGCTCTGAGCCGGGCAATGCGAGGAAGTCAGAAGGCTCAAAAGAAACTCTGACCAAAGAACACTTTCTGGAGTATGCTGTAGGACAGTGCCCTGAAGTGGATATCCAGATCGGAGGTGTTCCCCTCAGATGCTCAGACACAGGAAGTAATGTAAGCACTTTGACCGAAAGTTTCTTTAGGAATCATCTCCATGGAGAAGATGAAGATATGCACTGTACTGCCAAGTGGCTAAAAATAACAGCAGCCAAGAAGTTGCCACTGCCCTACTTGGGTTATGTAGAACTAGAGGTACAGGTGATGGGACTTACTATTCCACAGTGTGGTTTCCTAATAATCAAAGATAATGGAACAAAAAAGGTCAACACCAGAGAGACAGATTCATCCCCACCTGGCATAATAGGGATGAACATTGCAAAGCGGTGTAGACAGTTAGTACTCTCCGAGTTTGACACCACTCTAGGTGGGGAACTGGATTCCAACTGGAGGGAGGCCTGCCACCGTGTACAGGAAGCTGAGCTGGTGGAAAAGATATCTGTTGCCCGTGTCGCCAGTAAAAACAAAGTGCGAGTCCCCGCCTCATCAGGTACCACTGTCTATGTTGGGGGTCACAGTAAACAGTCTGAGAGCATGTTGTTCGAACCAGGAAACGTTCCACTGCCAGGTGGGTTAGTTGTGATCCCAACCTTGGTATCAACTAACAGCCTAGTGTTTCCAGTCCAGGTAATCAACCTTTCCCAGGAGGATTTATGGCTGTCACCTAAGGCTAGAATAGGAACGCTCAGTCAGGGCCAGTGCATGGATGGTGACCCATATGAAGTGAAGTTTGAGCGCATTTCTGCTGACCATGAGGAGGTGAGCATCAATCAGAAGGATTGTCAGGAAACTGACAGCGACATACAGGACTTGCTCAGCTGATTACACAGTGGAGGTACACCAGAAGAACAGGCAGAAGTAAAGGTACTCCTGGGAAACTATGCAGATGTCTTTTCACTTCACGATGAAGATTTGGGGTACACAGATCGTGTGAAACATGAGATCCCGGTTTCAGATGAGACACCTGTTTGTCAGCCATACAGGCGCATTCCACATAATCAATACAAAGAGGTCAGGGAACACATTTCTGAGCAGCTGCAAAAAGGAGTAATTCAAGAGAGCTCAAGCTCTTATGCTTCACCAGTCATTTTGGTTCGCAAGTCAGATGGAAGCCTTAGACTCTGCATGGACTACCGCAGGCTAAATGCAAAGACCAGACGCGATGCATTCCCACTTCTCCACAATGAGGAAAGCCTGGATGCTCTGAGTGGTGCAGAGTTCTTCTCAAGCATTGATCTTGCAAGTGGCTACCACCAGGTGGCAGTGCATGAAAAAGACATAGACAAGACAGCATTTACCACACCATTTGGCTTGTATGAGTACTTGAGAATGCCTTTCGGGTTATGCAACGCCCCGGCGACGTTTCAACGTCTCATGCAGGCCACGATGAGTGATTTGGTCTTTCAAATGGTGTTGATCTATTTGGATGATCTGCTCGTGTTCTCAGCAACATTCCAAGATCATCTGGTGAGACTAGAGACTGTCCTGAAAAGATTAACGGAGAAGGGGCTTAAGGTAAAAGTTGAGAAATGCCACTTCCTCCAGCCTAAAGTCAGGTTTCTGGGTCATGAAGTCTCAGCCCAGGGCATTAGTGCGGATCCTGACAAAATAAGTGCGGTGACTAAGTGGCCCATCCCTAGTACTGTGAAAGAGCTGAGGTCCTTTTTAGGATTTTGTAGTTACTACAGGAGATTTATTGAGGGTTTCTCCCCAATTCGTGGGGCCACTTCATGATGTTGTGAATGTATGTATTAAAGAGAGCAGTCAGTACAGGGCTAAACAGCTTTTTATTTTGGCCTGGACGCCACAGTGTTTACAAGCTTTCGAGCTACTCAAGGAAAAGTTAACCAGTACCCCCACGCTAGGCTACGCTGACTTTAGCCTTCCCTTCACTCTTGAGACAGATGCTAGCAGTCTAGGATTAGGTGCTGTCCTTTATCAGACACAAGGAGGGAAAAGGAAAGTTATAGCTTATGCCAGTAGGAGACTCAGAGGGGCTTAAAAGAACAGTCACAGAAAAGTTTAGGAGTTATCTTCTGGGTTCTAAGTTCACACTCATAACAGATAACAACCTGCTGTGCCACCTGTCCACAGCTAATCTAGGAGCCATTCAGCAGAGATGGGTTGCACAGCTGTCTGTATTTGACTTTGAAATCAAGTATCGCCCTGGTCGTTGCAATACTGCCGCTGATGCCCTTTCCAGGCAGCCATCAGGTGATGAGCCAGAACCCGACAGCGAGGATGCAGAATATGATGGCTGCATAGCCATATGTAACATGTTCAGGGCAGGTACTGATTTAGACCTAGATTTAATTGCAGCTGGAGTCAAAGCTTGTGAAGTAAGGCTGCTGCATGCATCAGAAGCAAATGAGGAAGCGGTCGGTGAGACTGTGCAGGACAGCACTCCAACCATGCCTGGTTATTCTAACGCAGAGCTTCAGCACTTCCAGGCATCAGATCAGACACTAAGTGTCTTCGGAGATTTCTGGCGGAGACAGAAGAAACCTGGTTACCCACAGAAAATGGGACTACCTAAACCTGTGCGGTCCCTGTTGAAATAGTGGGCCCGTGTCAGAGAAAAGGATGGACTTCTGTACCGTGTGATTGGGGATGCTCATCTTGGACAGTGCCATCAGCTGCTATTACCAGCTTGTCTCAAAGAACAAGTGCTCAAAAGTGTGCATGATCAAATGGGGCACCAGGGAATTGAGCGGACAATGAGTTTATTGAGGCAGAGATGTTTCTGGGGAGGAATGTATGAAGATGTGGAGCAATGGGTGAAAAAATGTCAGAGGTGCGTGTTAACAAAAATGCTACATCCCCGAGTTCAGGCACCCCAAACTCCCTTCTTGGCTACTCGTCCACTGGAAGTTGTCGCTGTTGACTACACCACACTTGAACGTGCCACAGATGGACGTGAAAACGCTCTTGTAATAACTGATGTGTTCACCAAGTTCAGTCAGGTTTTTGCCACACTAGATCAAAAGGCAGATACTACAGCCAAAAACATACTGAAAGAGTGGTTAATGAAATATGGGGTACCAAAACGTCTGCACTCAGACCAGGGCAGAAATTTTGAAAGTGCAGTGATTGCTGAGCTATGCAAACTGTATGGGGTTAAAAAGACTTGGACAACACCGCACCACCCTCAGGGTAATCCTCAATGTGAGAGATTCAACAGGACGTTACACAACCTTCTCCGTACGCTTCCCCCTGAAAAGAAGCGGCGTTGGCCCGAACATCTGTCAGAGCTGGTGTATGCTTACAATGTTACGCCACACTCAATCACAGGGTATTCACCCTATTAATTACTGTTTGGTGTCAACCCACACTTGCCAGTTAATGCATTGTTAGGCCAGGAGCCAGTGAAGGATGACAAACTGGACTGGTTAGCGGTGCACCAGGAGCGTCTCCAGGACGCACATGCCAGGGCCAGAGAAAGAACCAAACATTTGCCACTCACCTGCATCAGAAAACATCAGCTTGCCTTATGAAACCTCACAGGCAAGGCCTGCTCCAATTCCAAGAAAAAGGGAAAATGGTAGAGCTGAAGCAGGCCAACCCACACCTGCACCACGTAGGAGTAGGAGAGAAATGGCAGGGGTACACTCAAACCCATTTAACCTACCCAGGTCAGCATGTAACGCAGTGTCCTTCAGCCCAGATGTTATCTCCCAGCTGCTAGCTGGTATGGTTCTCCACACCACCAAATTTAGGGAACAAATGGTTGATCAGGAAGTCATCGAGGACGATGACTTGTAGCAGGGGAGAATGTAACCAGGTGAATAAATAATCGTTATCAGTGTGACACAGCTTATTCTTAAGAGTTTTCAGTTCATGTAAGATTTGTGTTGCCTTTATCCTCTTTCTAACTGTAATATTGTGGTTACTGCATTTGAGGTTTTTGGGGATGCTGCCTCTTTAAGAGCAGCGCCATCTTAGAGCATGCATGCACGTAGGGTGACGTTACTCTGCATTCTGTCGAGCGGGAGTCTGGAGAGTTAAGAGACTGCAGACATACATGGTGGTTAAAACTCAAGGTAAATACTCTAAAATACATCAAATCTGCTATACATGGGTGTCACAAAGTGTTTAGTAGCCTAGCAAGCCAAGTTTAATGCGTGATGGCTTTGTATTCGTGATGATTTCTGTAGATTGCTGAAACGTGCAACGCCTGTCTGTTTGTAAGAGCCGACCACGCTGCGAGCGGAAGGTGCGGGTTGGCGTAAGTTGTAACTGTCCTGACGGATTTCAAAGTTTGTTTTAATATTTCTTTTTCATATATTTTGTACAACTTTCTTTGTTTCTGGTTGACCCAGAGGGGAGAGATTTTGCGGTGTCACAACTTGTGAGGGTGTGTGTTGGAAAATTGAGTTAATTATTTCTTCACGGTACTTCTAAAAATATTTACAAAGCATTTATTTCATGAATGTATGTTTATTGGGCAGCAAATGCACTTTAATGAGACAAACTTGTGACTGTGATATTACCGGTAGCCATGTATTTACTTGAATTTTGCTCTGTTTTCTGTCTGTTTAGGAGAGGTCACTACTGTTGTCTATACTAGCAATGTTTACATTTTTTTACTGTCCTGTATAGTGTGCTAGTGCACCTGTGTCTTGCTAATATTGAGATCCTGACGGTCATAGACTGAGTGAGTGACAGGGCATGGTAGCTTGTGTTAGGTCAGTAACCACTCTAGCGAAGTTGACTTGTGATTCTTATTAAAATTGCATTTATCTTGTTAAAATTCACAACAAAACAAATTAATACTGTGTTCTACTGGGCACAGTCGGGAAATAAAAAAAACCCACAAAGAGAGTTTTCTGTGTCCTGTCTTGCCATCACGACTGGGTTATTTTTTGGTAAAGGAGACAGAACGAATGATCTGTTGAGGCAAAAATGTGTTAGGAGATCTTAAGCCAAAACTCTTTTATTAATTACCATTAATTGTAGATGACACATGGCTGGGTCTTGCAGCATGACAATGATGCAAGTGATGTATACCACTTGAAAAGTAGCTGCGTAAAAAAAGGTTTTCATGCCCTGAAGTGGCTTAGCCAGTCTCCAAACCTAGACCCCATAGAAAACTTGTGAAGGGAGTGGAAAGTCCATGCTGTCCAACTTATTTTAAACGCACTGTGCTTAGGTTGGTGGTGATGGCAGTATCTTTGCTTTGAATGACAGGTGACATGGCTCTGTGAAACTAACTCTAGAACTTCTTTAGAAGAGATACTGCAGTAAATTACATAAATAAAAAGATTACATGTATGTGCATAGCTGACTGTTTTCTGCTATCTTTCTACATTAACCCCAGTGGCAATAACATTTTATCAAAGGACATTAGTTATATAGTGTGTGTTCAGCTTTTTGCTTTTTTTATTTTTATTTTCAATTGTTAATCTAGGAGTGTCATATTAAATATAGCTTCATAAAAAGTCTGCACTTCTTTTCTGCAGTAAATAAAATCCATATGTTGGATAGAGACTAAGTGGAAAACCCAGTTTTTCTTCATTACAACCCATTAGGCTTGTGCCATTTCAAGTCAAATTGGACCAAATGATCTGATGAAATGTTCAGAGGGAAATGCTCCCTAATTGGTTCTAAGGGTGCATACCGGTCTCAGTGGATGAGCTGCATGTTCTTCTACTCAGACGGATGATTCACTGGCGGGGTTTTTTAGAGTGTTTACAGATCCTCAAGTTCAGATGTTCAGGTTTTTTATGGCTGGTTTTATTTGTAGCTTTGGACATAATTTTGAAATAGTAAATCCCAGTCTTTAGAGAAATATTAATCTATGTAGTATCTATTATCTTAGTAAATTAACATGTATATATATATTCTGTTCTAAAGTAGAACTTAATAAACACTTAAACAAACAAATTTCCTTTATTTTTTACATCCTTTATTACAATGTGACATGTATATACCTAGAAGTGTTTCCAATGTTTTATTGATAAAGTTTTACTCTACAACCTTGAATGGATACAATGTGGAATTTCTACTTGAAGTTCCAAAAAAAAGACCTTTACCTAATCTACAAATACATTGATTAACTGGTCAAAGAATCTAATACACTCTTTCCAATAAACATATTTCATCAAAACAGACATTACGTAAGGTATGGTTAAACACTTTCACACCGGAACTAGTGTTTTTATCAGAAGCTGATTTCATTTTTATGATAAAACTCCAATCCAACAGTCAGTTTATAATAAAGTCGCTAAGAGTATGTTAACCTTCTAGGCACATACTGACACAGGTTTTTAATATCCCCAGCACCCCAAAAAACTCATCACAGAGTAACATGACATACATTGTACAGTAAGAGTCACCATGGCCAATTTCCACATACATTGGTATTCACTATTTTCTCTCTTCATCTGCTAAGCACATCACAACCTCATCTCTATTACCCCTGCTGCACTATTTTTACCTGCTCCTAGATACTGTCTCCCAGTATGTGACGTCAAAGCAAGTGAGAGGAACAGAGAGCGGATAAGCAGTGAGAGAGAAAGAGCTATTAGCTAGTTATTATTACAAATCACTTTAGCTCACTTTCTGCAATCTCATTTCCAGGAAAAATATCAACTTGTAATAGTCAAGCCCTGGTAATATTATTTTTCCATGCTTATAGCAATTTTCAGTTCGAAGGGCAGTGTTAAAGGGGCATAGTAATATTTTATGACATTTTTCAAATTTATATGCCAGTAGCTCAATGCAGTTACATACAAAGTTTTTACTGAAGTGTATAACATCCTGCTGTTGTATTATTTGTTATTTTTGTGTTTACCTTGTTTTTGCTCGATTGTTAGTATTTAAAGCCCTTTTGTGTATATCTACAATAGCAACATGGAAGTACGACACTGAGGATGTCCGCTGGAGGTAAACAAGAAATTAATGGAAAAATTGTCAAGAAAATCTGAAAAACGCAAGATTCAAGGGGGGGGGGGGTCGGGAAGCAAAAACATGTTTACTTCCAAAAGGAATAAGACTCAAATAGCACTCCAAATGCACTATGAATATTGGTGTTTTCTGAAGCAGAAGGTAAAGCTGCAGAATGTTTCAGATGTTGCTGTGGTGTTTGGCTTAACACAATTATGCTGGTAGTATTGATAGGGATGCTATTCTTAGCCCAAACAGTGCAAATGATGTTATAAATCAAAAGACTTTATTGAAACAAACATATTGGAGGGATTTTGAGTGGACTACTCAAAACCAGATTTTATTCAGGGTTCGCCCGCAATGCACTTAAAGGCACACAGTGTAACTTTTGGCCACTAGCGGCGCCAGTGCCACAGCACTGTCGCAAAAGTGACAGGTCCGCCGGCCAGTCCCCCGTGTCTTTAGAGGTTTCCGTGCTCTCGCACAGCTAACTTTCATTGATTGCTGGTTAACAGGCTTTTGCTGAATTGCAATTATCAGTATCAGCTGTGCTGAAGGCGGGAAAAACATCTAAAACGTGCAGCACATCAGTCCTCAAGGACTGACTAAGGGCATGCCTGCTAGCTCTACACATGTAAAAACAGCTGCTCTGCCAATGACAGGAAAAAAAATCAACAAAGAAGTATCATGGGCGTAAAAGATTACCACTACCATTTGCTTTTACTAAACATCAAAAATAATAACAAAGATATGTGAATGTATACTAGAAGAAAACATTGCTGCTCTCTGGAGATCTCCGCCGGGGCAACCCGGACTGCGCCGCTCGGCACCGAGGACCAGTGGTAAAGCTCCAGTGAACAGCCACAGCTTTTCGCTGCTCGTATTTTGCTTATACTAAACATTGAAAATAATAAAGATACATGACTGTATAATAGAAACAAAGTGTTAACTTACCAGTCTAATAATAAAGTTGAGAAAAGAAAATTGGTTTTACATTCAGCTTTTTCTTTCAGCCTGAGCCTACGAAAAAACTACTTTCCAAGATCAACTCTTGTTTTATCTTGTGCACAATCCCTTTCCTATCTTCTTTTTTAGCCTCCTCAGAAGGTTTAAACATTTTCCTTGCCTCAGCTATGACCAATAGTTAACCAGGCAGAAAGATATTAGAGCAGTAGCTCCTTGACTATATAAGAACCGGTTGCCGTAAAGGGATACATACTTCCAGGTCACATGACCTGGCAAATGACGATACGTCAACTCTCAATTTACATAGTCGGTAATTGATAGTGTCAAGCGCTGTATATTATCCTGAGGAATCATTTAAAACAACTCATATCGTCAACTATTTAGGTCACAAAGTCTGCAATGTGCCTTTAATGAGAAAATAATATTTTGATGCATTTAATTTGTATTCATTCCAATGAGAGGTTTTAGCCACCAACATTTTGCTTTTTATTTAATTAAAATATTTTTTATCTTGACCTTATGTATCGTTTTTTGCATTTGTAGGAATATGAACTTTTTTTCTCCTTGATCTTCTGATAGAAGACTCGTGGGGAGGGATTAACTAGAACTGCAGATCAATTTATATAACTGATATTGGTTGTTCTTCTAACACACCGAAATGCTGCCTTGCATTTGCATTGCAGGATTGTTGAGATCAGTCCAGCTCCAACAACAGTTGCCTTGATTAATATTGATATAATTGTTTATTGATACTGCAGGCAGATGCAGTGCATGTCTATTTGTCTGTCTGCATGTCTGTGCACAGTCCTGGATTTCTTTTTAGGCTCAAATGGATTATTAAAACTTTTTTTGTATAAGCATATACTGTAACTGACAATTCTCGGTCACTATTACTGACAATTCCTCTTCAAACCAGGTTCTTCTGCTAGACATGCGGCAAAATAAGTGTGTTAATTTTGTCTCATTATATAAATGCAACAATAGCATGACCTAATTTAAAACTGTCTTCTGCCATTGCATGCACATTAGCAAAATAGCATTTTTATTTTCATTGAACATCAGGTTTAGGATCATAAAGTTCAATTTTTAATTTACAGGTGAGGACAAATTTTTAAAAATCCAGCCAAATTACCCATCTTGCAGTGTGCATTTCCAGTGCGAATTGAAAAATTACAGCACCCTTTCTCTGTCGTAGGAGGCCTCTCACATTCTCTGGGATTTGGACAGCCTCTTTTTGCGGGACTATGATGTAATGGGCCAGAAATTACAATTTTTAAAGGATGGAACCCCTAATTAGGGACAAACTTATTGTCTGTTACTCTGCAAAGGTGGTGCCTGGCAGAAACAGGTGCTGTTTTGAGAGTCCCAGCATTGCAAACTTTGTAAACCTCTCTAAGTAAGTAAGTAAGTAAGTAAGTTAGTAAGTAAGTAAGTAACTAGGTAAGTGAGTGAGTGAGGGAGGGAGGGAGAAGGAAGGAAGGAAGGAACTAACTCTCTTTATTGGTCCAATGTTTCATTTACGATAAATACAAGTAAATGACATACATATACTCATATATAACAAACCAAAAGAATAAACAAAAGACATAAGTCCACCCCCTGAAGAACTGAGAACAAGCATTTCATTATATACAGGTGCTGGTCATAAAATTAGAATATCATGAAAAAGTAGATTGATTTCAGTAATTCCATTTAAAAAGTGAAACTTGTATATTATATTCATACATTACATACAAACTCATATATTTCAGATGTTTATTTTGTTTAATTTTGATGATTACAAATGACAACAAATGAAAATCTCAAATTCATCATATCAGAAAATTAGAATATTGTGAAAAGGTTCAAAATTGATGGCCCCTGGTGCCACACTCTAATCAGCTAATTAACTCAAACCACCTGCAAAAGCCTTTAAATGGTCTTTCAGTCTAGTTCTATAGGCTACACAATCATGGGGAAGACTGCTGACTTGACAGTTGTCCAAAAGACGACCATCGACACCTTGCACAAGGAGGGCAAGACACAAAAGGTCATCGCTAAAGAGGCTGGCTGTTCACAGAGCTCAGTGTCCAAGCACATTAATAGAGAGGCGAAGGGAAGGAAAAGATGTGGTCGAAAAAAGTGTACAAGCAAGAGAGATAACCGCACCCTGGAGAGGATTGTGAAACAAAACCCATTCAAAAATGTGGGGGAGATTCACAAAGAGTGGACTGCAGCTGGAGTGAGTGCTTCAAGAACCACCACACACAGACGTATGAAAGACATGGGTTTCTGCTGTCGCATTCCTTGTGTCAAGCCACTCTTGAACCACAGACAGCGTCAGAAGCGTCTTGCCTGGGCTAAAGAGAAACAGGACTGGACTGCTGGTGAGTGGTCCAAAGTCATGTTCTCTGATGAAAGTAAATTTTGCATTTCCTTTGGAAATCAAGGTCCCAGAGTCTGGAGGAAAAGAAGAGAGTCACTTCATCCACGTTGCTTGAAGTCCAGTGTAAAGTTTCCACAGTCAGTGATGGTTTGGGGTGCCATGTCATCTGCTGGTGTTGGTCCATTGTGTTTTCTGAGGTCCAGGGTCAACGCAGCCACATACCAGGAAGTTTTAGAGCACTTCATGCTTCCTGCAGCTGACCAACTTTTTGGAGATGCAGATTTCATTTTCCAACAGGACTTGGCACCTGCACACAGTGCCAAAGCTACCAGTACCTGGTTGAAGGACCATGGTATCCCTGTTCTTAATTGGCCAGCAAACTCTCCTGACCTTAACCCCATAGAAAATCTATGGGGTATTGTGAAGAAGAAGATGCAATACACCAGACCCAACAATTCAGAAGAGCTAAAAGCCACTATTAGAGCAACCTGGGCTATCATAACACCTGAGCAGTGCCACAGACTGATCGACTCCATGCCACGCCGCATTGCTGCAGTAATACAGGCCAAAGGAGGCCCAACTAAATACTGAGTGCTGTACATGCTCATACTTTTCATGTTCATACTTTTCAGTTGGCCAACATTTCTATAAATCCTTTGTTTTTATTGGTCTTCAGTAATATTCTAATTTTCTGATATGATGAATTTGAGATTTTCATTTGTTGTCATTTGTAATCATCAAAATTAAACAAAATAAACATCTGAAATATATGAGTTTGTATGTAATGTATGAATATAATATACAAGTTTCACTTTTTAAATGGAATTACTGAAATCAATCTACTTTTTCATGATATTCTAATTTTATGACCAGCACCTGTACATGACATAAAACATCTCCACCTCCCCAAATAGAGATAAACTAATTCAAGTCTGACATCATCCTTTAATAAGCAAACTCTCTGAAGACGTGTAGCCACCAGGGCTCTGAACATCACTTCTACATGTACAGAATCTGCATCCTTCATTTTATTTCTCCTGGTGAGCCAAATGCTCATCTTTGTCTGACCAAACAAAAGATTAACCAAACAAATATTCCTCCGTAGTGCTGATGAATATCTAGGACCAAAAATCAACAGTTCATTATTAAAACTGTATCCTAAACCGGCCATCCACTTATCTTCTTTACTACTACAGATTATGACCACACTTTTAGATGGATTGTACTTAATGTCATGCTTCAAACTGCACTCCGAACAGATGTTAAATAGTTGCTGTAACCCAGCAGTATTTGGACTAAATATTACCAAATCATCTGCCTAAATCAGGTGATTAACTACAGGGTTACCAGCCACACAACCAGTGTTACAAGCTCCCAACTTGCTTGGTAGGTCATCCAGATACAAATAAAAAAAACTGGGGACAAAATCCCACCTTGCGTCACTCCGTTTCTTACTTTGATTGAAGCCAAGACACAGTCCCCCCATTTAATCTGCATTGTTTGCTGAGCATACCAATATGACAGAATACGAATAATATACCCTGGTACACCTTTTGTGCCAGTTTCATAAATTTATTTTTTGTTCTAGGTATGCAGAGCAGGCTGGAGCCAGAAGACCTGAGTGGTCTGGAGGGTTGATACACTGATAGCAAGTCTGTGATGTATTTAGGTGCTAAGCCATTCAGAGATTTATAGACTAACAGAAGTATTTTAAAGTCTATTCCCTGAGATACAGGGAGCCAGTGTAAGGACTTTAGAACTGGGGTGATGTGCTCTACTTTCTTAGTCTTAGTGAGGACACGGGCAGCAGCGTTCTGGATCAGCTGCAGCTGTCTGATCCACTTTTTAGGCAGACCTGTGAAAACACCGTTGCAGTAATCAATTCGACTCAAAATAAACACATGGATTAGTTTTTCCAGATCATGCTGAGACATTAGTCCTTTAATCCTGGAAATGTTCTTCAGGTGATAGAAAGCCGACCTTGTAATTGTCTTTAAATGCTTTTGGAGGTTCAAGTCTGAATCCAGCACTACACCTAGACTTCGGGCCTGATCAGTGGTTACTAGCTGAAGCGACTGAAGCAATGAAACGTTTTCTGTGATTGACCCTGTCAAATGCTTTTGATGCATCTGGGAAACATAAAAACAGAAGAGTTCTGCTTATTATATTTAGAAATAATCCCTTTTAGAGCATATATGCACATATCTGTGCCCAGCAGTGATGGGACTAACGGCGTTGAAAGTAACGGCATTACTAACTACTTGGTTACGGGGGCGAGAAACGCAAAAGTAACGCAATAGTTACTTTTACTAGTAACTAGTTACTTTTATTGTGGAGTAACTCAGTTAGTAACTCTGTTACTTTTTGGGAGAAGTAACTAGTAACTATAACTAATTACTTTTTCAAAGTAACGTGCCCAACACTGGTGCCCAGCCTAACCTCAAAACCAAAATGGTTATTTCAAGATTTTATAACCCCTAATATCCAGTCCAGCAGGATTAATTCAATCATTTTTTAAACCATACTGGCCAACGCTATTAGATGGTGATTATCAGAACTGCAAATCTTCCCACTATTATCTTTGATGTTGCGCACTAACAGGACACTTAACATAGAGTCAGGTGAAAGACTATTTTTATAAGAAATGCCCTAAAACTAATGGAAATGAGAGGAGCTAGCCTTTAAATCAGAATCAGAATCAAGGTTATTGCCAAGTAGGTTTGCACTTACAAGGAACTTGACTTGGTGTTGTTGGTGCAGAGAAAAAACAAAACAAAATAACAAAATAAGATAGAATATATATAAATATATATATATATATATATATATATATATATATATATATATATATACACAGAAGCTATATACAAACAGTAGACTGTGCGTTAATGTAACGCAGAAATCCTGAATGGGGGAGAGAAACATTGTCCAGTGTCACGGGCGGGTCTTGGCCTTGTTGATAAGGCCGATAGCAGATGGGAAAAAACTGTTTTTGTGACGGGAGGTTCTGGTCCTGATGGACCGCAGCCTCCTGCCAGAGGGTAGTGACTGAAATAGTTTGTGACTGGGGTGCGAGGGATCAGCCACAATCTTCCCTGCACGCCTCAGAGTCCTGGAGGCGTGCAGCTCCTGGAGAGATGGGAGGTTGCAGCCAATCACCTTCTCTGCAGACCGGGTGACACGCTGCAGTCTGCTCTTGTCCTTAGCTGTGGCACCAGCGTACCAGATGGTGATGGAGGAAGTGAGGATGGACTCAATGATGGAGGAGTAGAACTGCACCATCATTGTCCTGGGCAGGTTGAATTTCTTCAGCTGCCGCAGGAAGTACATCCTCTGCTGGGCTTTCTTGGTGAGGGAGTCGATGTTCAGCTCCCACTTTAGGTCCTGGGAGATGATAGTTCCTAGGAAGCGGAAAGACTCCACAGTGTCAATGGTGGAGTCACAGAGGGTGATGGGGGTAGCTGGGGCTGCGCTCTTTCTGAAGTCCAAAACCAACTCCACTGTTTTTAGAGTGTTGAGCTCAAGGTTGTTCGCCCTGCACCAGGTCACCAGATGGTCAGCCTCCCACCTGTAGGCGGTCTCGTCACCATCAGAGATCAGTCCGATGAGAGTGGTGTCATCCGCGAACTTCAGGAGCTTGACAGACTGATGACTGGAGGTGCAGCTGTTGGTGTACAGGGAGAAGAGCAGAGGAGAAAGAACACAGCCCTGGGGGGAACCAGTGCTGATGAGCTGTGAGTCAGAGAACTGTGTTCCCAGCTTTACGTGCTGCTTCCTGTCCGACAGGAAGTCTGTGATCCACCTGCAGGTGGAGTCAAGCACATTCAGCTGGGAGAGCTTCTCCTGGAGCAGAGCTGGGATGATTGTGTTGAAGGCCGAGCTGAAGTCCACAAACAGGATCCTGGCGTAGGTTCCTGCGGAGTCCAGGTGCTGGAGAATGTGGTGAAGGGCCAGGTTGACAGCGTCATCTACAGACCTGTTGGTTCTGTAGGCAAACTGAAAGGGGTCCAGGAGGGGGTCCGTGATTTCTTTCAGGTGTGACAGCACAAGACGCTCAAAGGACTTCATGACCACAGAGGTCAGGGCGACGGGTCTAAAGTCATTAAGTCCTGTGGTTCTTTGGGACAGGGATGATGGTGGAGGATTTAAAGCAGGCTGGCACGTGACATGTCGCCAGTGAGGTGTTAAAAATGTCTGTGAACACTGGAGACAGCTGGTCAGCACAGAGCTTCAAAGTGGATGGAGTGACAGAATCTGGTCCAGCAGGGTTCTGTTTTTTGAAGATTTTGTTTACATCTCTCTCTTTTATGGAAAGAGTTGTCACTGAGGAGGAGGAGGTGGAGGTGATCTGTTGGGTGGTGTTGTGGGGGGTGGATGCATGACTGTCCCTTTGTCTGTCGAAACGACAGTAGAAGTTGTTCAGGTCGTTGGCTAACTGTCGGTCGCTCATGGAGTGGGGGGCTTTAGGCTTGTAGTTTGTTATCTGCCTAAGCCCTCTCCAGACAGAGGCAGAGTCGTTGGCAGAAAGATGGTTTTGCAGCTTCTCAGAGTACAGTCGTTTAGCCTCTTTCACCGCCTTGCTAAACTTGTATTTTGCATCTTTGAATCTGCATTTATCTCCGCTCCTGAAGGCCTCTTCCTTATCCAACCTAAGTCTTCTGAGTTTGCCAGTGAACCAGGGTTTGTCATTATTGTAATTCACCCTGGTTCGTGTTGGAATACAGCAGTCCTCACAGAAGCTGATGTATGATGTCACAGCCTCTGTGAACTCATCCATACTGTTGGTAGCAGCCCTGAAGACGTCCCAGTCAGTAGAACCCAAACACGCCTGAAGATCCTCCACAGCCTCACTGGTCCAATTCTTTGATTTCCTCACCACAGGTTTGCAGAGCTTTAGTTTCTGTCTGTAAGCAAGAATCAGGTGGACCATGACGTGGTCGGATTGGCCCAGTGCAGCACGGGGGACAGCGTGATAAGCATCCCTGATGGTGGTGTAACAGTGATCCAGAATGTTATCCTCTCTGGTCGGGCATTTAATAAACTGTCTGTATTTAGGAAGATCATGACTGAGGTTACCTTTATTAAAGTCACAAAGGATAATAACTAAGGAGTCCGGGTTGCTCCGCTCCACACTCAGTATCTGATCAGCGAGCGTTGTGCGTCCTGCACGTTTGCATGCGGCGCGATGTAGACACCGACCAGAAAGAATGAAGCGAACTCGCAGGGTGAATAAAAAACGCTTACAGTTTATGATGAAATATTCCAGGTCTGTTGAACAGTGCTGCTCGATCACTGTCACATCGTTGCACCAGCCGCTGTTGATGTAAAAACAGATCCCTCCACCTTTCGCTTTGCCGGAGAGCTGTGCGTCTCTGTCCGCTCTGTGGAGTTGGAAGCCTGCCAGCTGCAGCGCAGAGTCTGGGATCAATCCACACAGCCATGTTTCCGTAAAGCATAAAACAGCAGATGAGGAGAAATCCCTGTTATATCCCAGCATCAGTTGAAGTTCGTGCAGTTTGTTGGGAAGGGAACGCACGTTGGACCGGATCATGCCCGGTAGCGCTGAGCGGAGACCGCGCTTGCGGTGCCGCATGAGCGCACCAGCACGTTTTCCTCTCCTCCGGCGTTTCGCTGCATGAGCAAAGGTGAGCGCACCTTTGACCAGAATGTCCAAAATTTCCAGCGTAGGGAGAAGAAAAGTGGGGAATAAATCCTCTGGTGATGTTGCCCTGATGTTCATGAGCTCTTCTCTGGTGAAAGAGCTCCGGGTAGCATCGCAAAAACCAGAGTTAAGTAGTAAAAAGAAACTAAAAAGTGCACACCAACACACCGTGGTTGCCATCTGTGGCGCCATCCGATCTCTGCTGAGATGCCATCTAATCCAGTGGTTATATTGTTAGACAATTTGGAAAAAGCTTTATGGACTTCATAAGGCCGGATTTCATTTCATACATTATAAATGTATTGTATTTGCATCCCAAATGGAATGTGATTGGCAGTAGATAACTCATACAGGATTTTCATGTTGGTCAATGAGGCATGTGCATCTGCTGTAGTTACACAGTGATCCAACCATGAGGTTGGATGCCTCACTAATGTACATAAAACTACCTGTTGGCAGCAGGACTTTAGTTGAGAGAATTTAACCACTATCCTCATGAAACTGGCTTAAATGATTGCCAAATATAGATTTACTATTAGTGGTATCAGAGTTCATGTCACCAATAACAAACACATTAAAAACCTATCTTGTATAGAAGAGTTAATAAAGACAAGTTTTTTAAGATACTCAGTTTCATTGGCAAGGCACTCAAGGGGTGTACACATTTAGGATAACACATTCCTTATCATTTTTTTGTCAGGTGTATAGCTATGCACCAGTCCAATTCAAATTGAATTGACCCAAGGATCCAGTGTCTTATCCCATAATATTGCAACACCACCGGGAATCCATTCTCGTATTATTCCATTACTAATATCAACACCAGACTCTTCAGCTCTGTGGAAACGCTCATTTACAGAGTTCAAACCTTCTAAATTCTGCTTTGTCAAAAAAGTCTCTTGTAGACACAGCACATCACATTGGCTCAAAAGTTGGCCACTCAGTCTCCTCTCCTGTGGAACCAACTACCAGTTTTAGTCAGTGAGGTAGACACCCTGTCTACTTTAAAGGGTAGGCTTAAAACGTTCCCTTTTGATAAAGCTTATAATTAGAGTGGCTCAGGTTATCCTGAGCCACCTCTATAGTTATGCTGCTATAAGCTTAGATTTCTGGAGGTCATAGGGACCCCTTTTTCGTCATTCTGCTTCTTTCTATCTCTATTCTACCACTCTGCAGAATCTGTTAGTTCAATCTCTAACATTATGCTCTCTCTGCTTTTTCTCATAGTAGCTTCACCTCGTTAGTTTCTGTCTGGCTGTGACACCATCCTGGACTGAGTTATCAACTGTACTCCTGCTATCAACACCTTTGTTTATAGATGTTGGCGATTGGCCTGGTTTTCAGTGTAGTGCCCCTTGAACCCCAGTTGGTGTCAGCAGATGACCGCTCACACTGAGCCTGATGTTTCTTCCTGTTAAAAGGGAGTTTTTCCTCTCCACTGTCGCTACAAGCATGCTTAGTGTGCGAATTGCCTTCAGTTCAATGAGTCAATGCAATCAACTGTTTTTTCTTAGATAGAAAACTTTGTATCAATTTGACTGTATGATCTGTTAACCGTAAAGTGCCTTGAGATGCCATGTGCTGCCCCTTTGAGGAGACTTCGTTATTTGTGTTTTGACTTTTGCATATATTGATCAGTTTGAGCTACCGTAGCTGTAAGTTCCACACTGTTTCAACTAAGCAGTCTCTGTCGTGTTAAGGTTCCTATCATCTTCTTTTTGCCCATAAAGATATCTGTCTGTGAATTTGGGTAATATGTGATGTTAGAGCCTGAATTTATATGTTTTTAATTAGTTAAATTCAGTTGCTAATGTAATATAAGCAAGCTCTAATTACGTTAGCATGTCTCTGGTGTTTTCAATGTAAATTAGAATTATTAGCTATCTACAAAGCTAATTCTAACATTGGTAAAAGGCAGAATAGTAAAAAAAAAAGACATGATCAACAGGCAACCAAAAGATGGTGCAGAAGACAACACTGCTGTCCCTCACCACCCAAGCAGAGCTACAGTCAGCCAGATGGGTGAACTTTGGGAAACAAGATCAAGCTGTTCCAGTGTTTCACGTTCTAGTCAACATTCCACAACTAGTCAACACTTCAGTGGAAATGTCTTGGTAGCTAGGGCACATGCCAAGGGTGCAGCCGCACAAGCACAGGCATCTTATGCTGAGAGAGAAGCAACAATGATTAAAGCGCAAGCCCACATCGAAGCAGAAGCAACTAAAAAGAAAGCAGAGCTACAGGCTGACCTTCTGAAACGTTTACATAGTGCAGCTGCAGCAGCCACAGCTGAAGCCAAAGTACTTAAAAAAGCTGCTGAGGGTGAAGTTGGACACAAGAGCCTCCCAGGCAAGGAGGAGGAGGTCATTCAACACAAATCTGTCCAAACTATTCTCATTATGAGTACGTATGAAATCGTACGAAAAGTTATGCACCGCAATTTTGTACGTTTTGGACGTTTTTTTCGTCGTATGCGCATGCGCATCTGGCACACCATTCATGAATATAGAATATAAATTATAATTGGCCCTAACCCTAACTCTAAGATATGAAACAGCAAGCAATGTAATTAGAGACATGAATAAGTGATGATTGCACTGTTTTCCCCAATTATACTTTCGTCCGCGGATCAGCGCACTGATGTGGTTTTTTGAGGAAAAGCGTCCAAAACGTACGAAATAGTGTGCATAACTTTTCGTAGAGTAGAGTAGAGTTATAGGTCTCCTGAAGCAATAGAGAATGCACTTCTGAAAAAGCTTCAACATTTTCCCATATTAACAAGAAGAGAAAATCACAAAATAACTTTGAGAACTTTCTGACCTGCTTACAGAGCTTACAGAGCACATGTAGATGCGTGGCTTCAGTTACCTAGACACATGCCAGGGCATCACTCCTATTGTTCAAAAACTCCCATTCAACCTCCAAGAGAAATTGATCACTTCAGCATATTATTACAAAGAACAGTATCATGCTTCCTACCCACCATTTCCAGTCTTTGTGAAGTTTGTGTGTGACATTGACTCGTAACGACCCAAGCTTTGCTCCTCTGCTCTCTACTGGTGACCCAAGTTTTTCTAAACTAGAAAGATGGATCAAGCCCTACTTCAAGATTGCAGTGTTGGTCCACAAAACTGAAATAACTGCTCCAAACAACACTTCTGATCCTACTGACAAAAAGGTGGTTGACCCTGATAAACAGTGCTCACTCCACAACAAACCACACTCACTTTGTAAGTGGTTCGGTTTCAGAGCAAAGAATTTGGATGAAAGAAAAGGATCCTCAAGGAAAAAAACATTTGTTACAAGTGCTGTTCCTCGGTCAACCACATGGCAAAAGATTTTGACACAAGTGTACACTGCAATGAGTGTAAAAGTGACCACCATGTAAATGCGCTGCACCCTGGACCCGCTCCACAGAAAGCTCAAGCTCCAGAGTCAGCAGGCCCAGAAGAGCACGGCGGGGAGCAACCAGAAAATGTCACTTTATCCAAATGCTCAGAGATTTCTGGAAAAGGTAACAGTTCACGCTCCTGCTCAATAATCCGTCTGGTAAACATTTATCCTGCTGAACATAAAGACAAAGCAGTAAAAGCTTATGCTGTGTTAGGCAAGCAGAGTAATAGGTCTTTAGCACAGACTGAATTCTTTACAATATTCAGCATAAACACTGTCAGCAAGGTTTACACTCTTAAAACCTGCTGAGGCATTGGAGAGACAAGGGCACAGCAAGCTCATGGCTTCATCATAGAGTCTCATGATGGTTCAACAAGCATCCAGCTTCCCATCTTAATCAACTGTGATGTGCTCCTAGATGATCCACCTGAGATTCCAACACCTGAGGTAGCAAAGCATTACACTCATTTCCAACATTTGACTGACAAGATTCCAGATATGGACGCAAACGCTGCAATACTAGTCCTCCTTGGACGGGATATACCAAGAGTGCACAAGGTCAGAAAACACTATAATGGCCCGCACGACACCCCTGCCATGCGATTAACCTTGGATGGGTCATAATAGGTGAGGTCTGCCTAGGGGGGGCTCAACAATCAAGATCAAGCAGTCAAACATCTCACTTTACTGTGTCGAATCCTTGACAAAAAGCCCCACATGAAGTAACGCTTCTTCAACCTCATGCAGAGGATGTTACATGCAGAACATGCTAAACCAGTTTCGCCCCTCGATAAAGATCAGTAGTGTTGGTACCTACCAATTTTTGGCATCCACCATCCTCGCAAACCAAATCAGATATGGGTAGTATTTGACTCTAAAACCACTCATGAGGATATCTCCTTGAACACTATCCTACTGAGTGGTCCAGACATGAATAACAAACTCCTGGGGTCCTGCGTTTCCGCAAGGACCCTGTGGCAATCACTGCACACATAGAACAAATGTTCTATTGTTTCATTATTCGTGAAGACCACAGAGATTATGTGAGCTTCCTGTGGTGTGAAGAAAACAATTCTACCAAGCTTATCAGAGAGTAAAGAATAACTGTACATGTATTTGGAAACAGTCCCTCACCTGCCACCGCAATATATGGCTTACGGAAGGCTCTGGCTTCACAAGATGAATACACTGAAGAGGCCAAGCAGTTTGTTCTAAAGAACTTTTATGTTGACAATGGACTGGGTTCTTTGCCTGCAGACATAAGTACTATTGAAACACTGAAAAGCACCAAAGAAATACTTGCATGAAATGATGCACAAGCATAATTTCATAGGCCTTACACTGCCTTGCGTTGTGCATAAATTAGGCTGTCGTTGTACATAAGTCCACGACTTACTATTTATACTTTATCTATATGCCAAAAATGGAAAAATACATAGAAAGTTCAGCATATGCCAATGTTTTAAGAGATTCTGGGATGTCGGGCATACGCTGGCTAAATTGGCAAGGTGTGACAGGGTCCATAGAAAGAAATAATGCATCAAACATCAACAGATGGAGGACTTTATTTTTTCTTTTATTCAAGAGTTGGTGCTTACTGTAGCTTAGAATTACAAATTCTGCGGCCGGGGCCCATGCGCATCCGCTGTGAACCGGCCACGAGCGCCGCGGGACCCCCCCAAAACACCCCCCTGGCCAAAAGCGCAGCCCCACCCCACCAAGACCAATGCCAGCAGCGCTCAATGCAACACACCGCACACAGAATCAACCCAAGAGCAGAAAAGCCGCCCGGCGCAAAACCGCAAGGAGAGCAGACCGCAGCCGGCGCAACCACCCCCCCCCAGCAGCCCGAGGGGCAGCACAAAGCCAGAGCGGAGCGAACCACGCCGCTCCCCCACCGGACGAAGCCAAAGCAGCACAGCCACGTCCGCCACCCCCCACCGCCGCCCGCACCAGGCCCCGACACGCGGCGGGAGCAGCTCCGCCGCCCCGGCCCCCCCCGACACGCGGCGGGAGCAGCTCCGCCGCCCCGGCCCCCCCCGACACGCGGCGGGAGCAGCTCCGCCGCCCCGGCCCCCCCCGACGCGCACCGGCCAGAGCCACTCCAACCCCCCACCCGCCCCGCAGCCACACCCGCCGCGATCAGCCGGAGCAAAGCAGCTCCACCATGCCTCCAAGAGGGAAAACCCACCCGAATACCCAATCAGCGCAGCCAGCCCGTCCACACCGTTCCCCCAACACCACCCCCGCCGGAGCCGCCCGGACCCCCACACACCAGCGGTGCGCCGCCAGCAGGACCCCCACCCAGCAGGCTCGCCCACCCCCTGAGAAAACAGACATGCCAATCCCCCCCCCAATAAAATATAAAAAGGAGCCCCCACAATGCGACAGTGGACACCAGACTCCGACCCGCCCGCAACCACTCCCCCCCACTGAGGAAGAAAAAAAATAAATAAATAAATGAATAAATAAGTTAATTAATTAATTAATTAATTAATAATTACAATTAAAATAAATATGCAAGAGGAGAAATGCAAGCGGAAAAACTGGAGCCCAAAACAAGACCCAAGACCCGCACCTCACCATGCCGTGCAGCTCCCCTCCCCCCCGAACCGATACCACAGAACCGGCATAGGAAAAAGCACCGCCCAGGAACCGGCATCATAGTGAAGGCACCGGCACCGACACCGAAAATCCCCCAACAACACCCAGCCTCACACCGAAGTGGATCCAGTCCCGGGCCCCAGGGATCCGAGGCCCCAAGGGCGCCCGACCCCCAGACAGGAGCCCCAGCAAAGCCCCGGCCGGCCGGGGCCAGCGGAGAGGCCGCCAGGAATGAGCCAGCAGCCCCCCGGGCATCCGCCCCCAGACCCCGAGCTCCACCAGTGCACCGGTGTGCCCCGACTCCAGCCAGCAGAGGGAGAGCAGGACTGGGGGAATGGGCTCCGCACTTAGCGGAGACCTGAGATGTATTTGGGAGAGGGTGCGGTTGAGACCCCAACCTGGGAGAGAAAGAAAAAAATAAAAATAAATAATAAATAAAGAAAATAACAACGCGGACACACATAACACTCACATCCAATAATACCAGGACCAAGAACCCGGTGACACCGGTGGTTGGTCCCGGGACCATCGGATGACCCAATAAGTGAACCTAAAATCCGGATGTGGGGGGAGGGGAGCGGCAACACCGCCACACCAACCCATCTTGTTCCTGCTTCAAGCCCCTCCTTCCAACCTTCTTTGGGGAGAGCAGAGGTGACAGACCCGCCACCGGCAGGCCACCTAGGCCCCGCAGCCGGCCCCAGCCAAAACCACGGACCAGGTGGCTCACTCTTCCTCCAGGCCCCAGACTCCGGGCGGCAGCCGGAGAACAGGGGTGTGAGAAGACCCCGATCCTCCCTGCGCCCGATCGAATGAGGTGTTGTTGCGTGTTGCTCTCAGATGTAATTAAAACTGGGAGTACCAAGAGGGGGTGTCCGGCACAGTCCACCCCCCCTCCAGGAGATAGACGGTGCCAGCACACCCCCCCTTCGATAACCCTGAGCCCTCAATGTCTAGATGCGAGAGGGGATGGAGGAGGCTGACCGTGGTGAGGCCCATAAAAGAAGCCCCACCAGGTGGCCCTGACCCCCACCCCCCGAGAATGCCCTACATAGATGTGTGTTGTGAAAATGATGTAGATGGAAGTGTCTAAAATGCAAAATAAAATTGGGGTGGGGGACGTCATCAGAAGGTGTGGCCCTCCAGTAACAACCCCCTCCCCAAAAACCTACATGTGTGGCAGAGTGATGGAGCAGGCAGAGGGAGGATTCCGGGGATGGGGAGCAAAGGACTGGGGTGCTTGCTGCACTCCCAGGGAGCCTGCTCCCCCGCTGGCTCCAATTGGGACCCCCGTTCCCCGAGAGCCCTTCCAGAGAGGGGGCCCCCACCAGTTTCACCACCGTAGCCCGGGGGCACGGGACCGGCAGCAGGACCCACCAGCCAGCCGGGCACGGAGCCCGACACCACCACCCTCCCCCCGTCCTGTCCATCCAAAAAATAAATAAATAAATAACAAAATAAATAAAAATTAATTAATTAAAAAAATGAATAAAATAAATAATAATAAAATAAATAAATAAATGAGAAAAAAAAAAATATATATATATATATATATATATATATATATATATATACACAGTAATAATAATAATAATAATAATACTTAAAAGAAAAAATAATAATAATAAATAAATAAGGGGGGGGACAACCCCAGCCGGCCAGCCCACGTGCAACACGCAGAGCCCCCACCCCGGACGAAGCCCCAACAGGGGGGAGCACGGACCAGGACCAAGACAGGGAGCCAGACCCAAAGCCCTTCCAAGATCTTCTTCCCACTATCACCACCCCCCACCCCCCTCCGGAGATCTAATCCCTCCCCTACAATAACAATCAAGCTACTCACCACACAAGCGACAGAAGACATCCAGGCCGAGATCATTCCTACTCCCCCTCCCTCCCCTTCCCCCACTTACAGAATGCAAACCCGTGAGGGGGTAAGCATTTGCCATAGGTGTTAATGTCCATGCCCACCCCAGCCTACCAGGCCCCGAGGCACCCCAGCACACCAGAGGCCGTGGCAGCAGGGGCAGAGAGCCGGGCATACACCGGCCCAGACCCCAAGCAGCACTCCCCACAGAACCCGAACCCCCCGAAACCCCACCGGGGCCCCTGCCCAAGGGCAACGCGCCCCAGGGATCCCAGACCCCAGGACCCACCCCAGACCCACCCAGCAGTAGGGCCGGGCAATGCTCAAAAAACCCCCGGCGCCGACACCAGCAACCCCACCCCGACACCGGTCCCACAACACCAATCCGAAGAAGAAGAAAGCCACACAACACAGCAAAGCGCAAATTCCGAGCCCCACTCCAAGCTCCGACTTCCCCGCTCACACCCCCCCTCCCACACACAAAAAAAAAAAAAATCTCCCCCTCACTGAAGAAGAACGGCCGCAAACAAGCCAGTGTGCAACACCCACCGCCACACCGCGAGGAACCCTCCACCCAGATGCTCCTCCCCAGAAAAGTCAACATGCCTGCCCTCCCAGGAGACAAGCAAGCCCGCCGAACAGGAACCCCTCCGACAGCGCACCGCCGGCATGCGGGGGCCCGAGCGGCCCCAACAGAAACAACACCGGAAGGCCGATATGGACGAACCGACGGCACCAACCAAACCCCCAGGCGGATTCCCCCACCCAAAAACACAACGAAACCACTTCGCCCCCACCAACCACAGCAAACACAGCTGCAAGGCAAAACAAAGGACAGAGCAGCCCCGCCTGGCGCACGCCAGAGAGCCAGAGCAGCAAGGCCGCCCCAGCCGCCAGAAGCCGGCACAAGCAGCAAAAAGAAAGCAGCAGACGCGACCCCGCCACTCCCGGCGTGAAAGCAGCATGACCCACCCCGCTCCGGCCCTGCACCGCCCACGGGCCACCGAGAGGAAGACGGCCACGGCCCGCTCCCCCCCCGCCGCCAAACACCGAGCAACCCTCCACTCCCAAACCGCGCACGATGCACTGTTTTTTTTTTTTTTGCAAAACTGTTTTTTTTCCCTTAGAGCTTCCCTCAAAGTCACCCAGCAAGCATACTGGAGGGGAAATTGGGATTTTACAACCCAGGCACAGTGATAGATCCTTACATACCTGTACCCAGAATCTCTGAACCGGTGTGCATAACCATAACGCGTGAAAATAATTCTCAAGTTGATTGCCCGTGCACTGTGGACAGATGTTAGATTGCGCAAAACCCATCTTGAATAATCTTTGACCTGTATAGTGCACTCTGTGGAGGATTTTGTATTGTATTAATTGTAAATTGGGGTTTCTAGTCATGTTAAAAGTTCTTAGACATATCTGAGCCCAGATGTTTTGTTCAAAGCTGACTGATAAATCCTCCTCCCATTTAGTAATAGGAAGAGATATTGTATCATCCAGTTTAGTCAGTGTCCTGTATAATTTAGAAAGTAGTTTGGGGGGGGTTAACTCTAGAAACTCTGATATTTTAGTTGGAATTATTAAACCTCCATCAATATGCTTACATTTATTTCTAATTATAGCTTTAATTTGCTCATATTCTAAGAATTTAGTTTTGTTAATGCCATATTGCACATTTAATCTAGCAAATGTGATAAACTCCATACCTTCAAACAAATGATCCAGATATGTAATACCTTCATTCTTCCAGTACGGAAAGTTTATCACATTATTGTTTTGTAGAATGTCTTGGTTATTCCAGATGGGTGTATGGGATAAGTGATGACTTCGTTATTTTTAGAAATTCCCACCATGCTGTCAGGGAAGAGCTGATGTTAATATTTTTAAAACATGGGTGCCGTTTGATCTTAGAGCTAATAAACGGCAAATCTGAAATTATGATATTACTGCATATATCCTGTTCTGTGTCTATCCAGGGCTCATCTAAGGGATTATGTTTTATCCATTTAGAGATGTATTGTAATCTATTTGCTAAGTAGTAGTGTTGGAAGTTAGGTAAATCTAGTCCCCCTCTGTCTTTAGTTTTCTGTAGTGTCTTTAAGCTGATACGAGGGGGTTTGTCCTTCCAAAGAAATTTAGAGATGGAAGAATCTAAAGATTTAAACCATTCGGTTGATGGTTTATTTGGGATCATTGAAAATAGGTAGTTAATCCTGGGTAAGACCATCATTTTAATTGAGGCTACCCTACCCATAAGGGAGATCAGAAGCGATTTCCATCTTTCTAGGTCCTCTTCTATTTTCTTTAAAAGAGGGATGTGGTTGAGTTTTGGTAACTCAGCTAGTTTAGATGACACAGTAATTCCCAAATATTTGATATTTCCTGATTGCAATTGTAGACTGAGGGATTCTGTAGAGAGCAGTTAATTGGTAGTATTACAGATTTAGACACACCACTCAACTGAGTGTCAGCTGCCCTGACTGGCTGAAACTTAATCATCTTTGTACATTACATATGGGCCTTCAACAAAGAACGTACTGTATAGACCAAAACACACACAGCACTTTCTGCCTGCTGGTGAAATATCGTCCCTTTAGAAAGCAACCTACAACTCTTTTATGAATTTTCAAAAGTATTTTATTTCACACTACACAGTTTCATTCTTTAGTTGGCAATTGCTGGATTTTAACCTTATGGAACAGAACATAGGAGCACCGTACTAAAAGGCGCAGTTATGTGTGCCATTACTGTATTTAACACACACATAAGGCGCATCGGATTATAGGGCGTGGATTTTATATACCGGTTCATATCCTCTACTACGTTTAAATACCTCTACTGCGTATTTAAAAATAGAGCGGGAGCAAAACTGAGAATGTTTGTGCTTTATTCATGTATTTATTACAAAGTATTAATCAAAGTTGGGAGCTGGCCATGAGACAGACACATCGCTGATCACACACAGCGCTGTAATCACTCCTCTGAAACAGTTTATTGTTGCATAAATTTACTTAAAATGCAGAAATCTAAATATGTTCGCTTTTATTATCCTGGTGCCTGCAGTTTAGATTATTTAGATGAAAAACACCTACCAGTTGCCGCGGTGAACCGCAAGGAGGCAACCCGGCCAGAGGCTGCTGTTGAATGGGATTCCTACTGACAGCGCACCGCTGTATGTGGGGGTCTGAGCGGCTTCGGCAGAACTAATATTAGAAGGAAGGATGGTAATCTGGATGAACTGACTGCAATGATTAAGTTTTCAGGTGGACTTTCTCACTTAAAAACATATTAAAACTACTTTATTCCCATCACAGCAAGGCAAAGAAAGGATAGAGTAGCTCCGCCCAACGCGCGCCAGACACAGTTTTGCACCGCGCAGCCAGAGCAGCAAAGCTGCTTCAGCCGCCCGTCACAACTAAACTGGTACAAGCAGCAAAAATTAAGCAGCAGACGCGATTTTGCTGCTCTTGCTGCATCGTGTGAACGTAGCATTACTTTGAACGGCCGGTTCACACTGATGTCGAGCGGTTGAAGTTCCTTTGTCAGACCTCCTGAAATAAGCAGCATAACTATAGAGATATCTCAGGATAACCTGAGCCACTCTAACTATAAGCTTTATCAGAAAGGAAAGTTTTAAGCCTATTCTTAAATGTAGACAGGGTGTCTGCCTCACTGACTAAAACTGGTAGTTGGTTCCACAGAAGAGGAGCCTGATAACTAAAAGATCTGCCTCCCATTCTATTTTTAGAAATTCTAGGAACCACTAGTAAACCTGATTGAGAGGGAAATGCTCTGTTAGGAACATAAGGAACAATCAGATTTCTGATATAAGATGGAGCTTGGCCATTTAAGGCTTTATATGTGAGAAGGATGATTTTAAATTCTATTCTGGATTTAAAAGGAAGCCAATGAAGAGAAGCCAAGATAGGAGAGATATGATCTCTCCTTTTAATTTTTATCAGAACTCTGGCTGCAGCATTTTGGATCAGCTGAAGGCTTTTAACTACAGTTTGTAGACTTCCTGATAGTAAAGAATTACAATAGTCCAGCCTTGAAGTAACAAATGCATGGACTCGTTTCTCAGCATCACCCCTGGACAGGATAATTCTAATTTTTGCAATATTCCTCAGATGTAAGAAGGAAATTCTAGAAAGCTCATTGATATGGGATTTAAATGACAGGTCCTGATCAAAAACAACACCAAGATTTTTTACTTTATTATCTGAAATCAGTTTAACCCCATCCAAATGAAGTGACTGGCTAATCAGCTTATATTTCAAAGACTCTGGTCCAAAGACTATAACTTCTATTTTGTCTGCATTCAGAAGGAGAAAGTTAAGAGTCATCCAGGTTTTTATGTCTTCAAGACATGTCTTTAATCTATGTAATGGGGTAACTTCAACTGGATTTATAGACAGATATAGCTGGGTATCATCAGCATAACAGTGGAAATTAATCCCATACTTTCTAATAATTCTACAGATTGGGAGCATATATAAAGTAAAGAGAATTGGTCGTAGCACTATTCTCTGTGGTACTCCACAGGTAACCTTTGAGCATGTGGAAGTTCTGTCATTAATGTGAACAAACTGAATTGGATCAGATAGATAAGATTTAAACCAGTCTAGTGCTGTACCTTTAATTTCAACAAAATATTCAAGTCTTTCTAAAAGAATATTATGGTCAACTGTCTCAAATGCAGCACTGAGATCCAACAGGACGAGCACAGATACAAGTCCATTATCTGGGGCCATGAGGATATCATTAGTGACTTTCACCAGAGCTGTTTCAGTGCTATGATGAGCTCTAAAGCCAGACTGAAACTCTTCAAAAAGTTAATTATGGTGTAAATTGATTACACACTGGTTTGGCAACTACTTTCTCAAGAATTTTAGATAAGAAAGGAAGATTGGATATAGGTCTATAATTGCCCAAGTCATCTGGGTCAAGAGACGGTTTCATAAGCAGAAGTTAATTTACAGCAACCTTAAAAGCCTTTGGTACATATCCAAAGAGATCAAAGAGAATACTTCCTTAAATAACCTAGTTGGAACTGGATCTAACATACAAGTTGAAGGCTAAGATGAAGATAATAATTTTGCCAACTCTGAAAGTTCAACTGGATCAAAGCAGTCTAAACCCGTTTCAGATTCCATGACTACCTCAGATACAATCGCGGATAGAGGAGTGCTAATGATCTTATTTTTAATAAGATCAATCTTATTTATAAAAAATCCCAGACAATCGTTACTTCTAAGAGTAGGTGGAATGGACGGTTCAGCTAAGCTATGGCTCTGGGTGAGTTTGGGAACTGTATTTAAAAAGAAATCTAGGATTATTCTTATTCTCCTCTATTAATGAGGAGAAATATGCTGCTCTTGCTTTACAAAGGGTCCTCTTATACAGCAGTAAACTATTTTTCCAGACTAGGTAGGAGTCCCGTAGGCCTGTGGAGCGATATTTTCTCTCCGGTTTCCTAGCATTTTGCTTCAAAGTGCACAGCTTTGCATTAAACCAAGGAGCAATCTTTCTATTTTTAACGGAGCTGCATTGTCTAAGGCAGTACGCAGAGAACTAGCAACCCCATAAACAAAATCATCAACCTGTGAAGGGGAATAAACTAAGCTTTTGCACTCTGCAGCACTGCTCAGCAACACAGAGGAGAGAGAAAGTAAAGCAGATTCTTTAAAATGTATAACTGCACTATCTGATAATGATCTACTTAAATTAAACCTTCTTTTGGGGGAGGAGAACTCTGTTAAAGTAATCCTGAAGGTTATGAGAAAGTGGTCAGAGAGGACAGGGTTGTGAGGAAATACTGTTATTTCTTCACATTCTATGCCATATGTCAGCACAAGATCCAAAGTATGAAGATGAGAATGTGTGGGACCACTTCCTGCTGCCATACAGTTGGGAGTTCAGCATTGCGGTTGGCTTGACCGAACAAGTCCGTTGGGAGGTCAACAGAGAAAACTTGACGTGGTTTTCTTTCAACAAAGCAGCTTAACCCAAAGTCTATGAGGTAGACTTGTGGCTCCTCTGAGTCTGTCCGTATCAGGATATTATCCAATTTAATGTCTCCATCGAAGATGTTTGTATTGTGGAGGCAAATGGCTGCTTGCACCAGCTGTCTTAACATGAGCTTGGCATCATTGTCTTTGAGGGGAGCTTTTTGGTTTATGAGGTAGTGTAAGAGGTCATCACAAGGCATGGGTCTCTCCATCACTAGAACCAGCTCCTCGTCCAGATCGTACCAGTCCAGTAGGTACACCACGATGTGTGTCGCTCTTTTGCATCTCTCAGTTTGAGCATGACACCCACTTCCAGGGAAGATTTCTACCATTCTCATCCTTATGGTTGTAGTTCACATAGTTTTTTAGGATGCGTTTGATTGCCATGGGTAATTCATTCCCCCGGCCTGCAAACGCAGACCTATAGGCTCCTTCTCACAGTTTATGAAGCTCAACATATTTTTTCTGAAACTTGGATTCTTGGGTATCTTTTACACTTTTTGATGTATTAATCCTAGTTAAACATTATTATTCATTATTCTGCCAAAGGATTTTACCCTACAAAATCTTGAGATGATTCAATTTTCTTCTGCAGTTTGAAGTTACTGATGACTCCCTATCAGCATTCCCACTTTGCTGTTTCTCTGAAACAGCTTTTTCTAGTTTAATGTTAAATTAGAATTTAAAATATTTCAAAATATACTGATATATATTTTTTAGATAAATATTTAATGACAAGTAATGTTTAATTTCATTTTTCATCGGATTGGTGACATATTTCGCCATAGGGCACCATAATGTTTACCTATTGACTCTTGTTAAAAGTTGTAAATGCGCATTAGCTCCTCTGCAATACAAACATACAAGACGGCCCAGGGCGCAGCTATGCAGCAATCTGAGGTGACAGGAAGTGTATTTGCTTACCAATTCCTGCCACAGAGCAAACACTTTGCGGGTGATTGACAGGTTGAGTCGCGGGGGTTAGACACACATTAGAGAGAGAGAAATGGCGCAAGAAAAAATTAATTCATTTAAGTCCCTGAAAGCAACACCTTTTGAGCACAGAACTTACCAAAATAAGCTGGAGGTGAAAGCTCTTGGCCCTAATAAGCCAAACATCTATATTAATCAGCAGTCCAAAGACAGAGGTATACTGTACACTCTGTCCTTTTCAAGGACGTGGTTTAGCAAGAACGCTTGCCTCTTAACATCCCCTGATTTTGAAGTAATCCTTATCTATTTTGCATACCCAAATGGAAAAGCAAATAACGTAGCAACTGTGAGCCCAAATTTTATGTGTAATACATTATTTGAAAGCTAACACCTTCTAGTTTCTCAATATATAAATGGAAATTGGGTGAGTAAAACACAGCACAAGCTATATCAGTTCAAACATGACTCAAAAATGTTGTTTATTATTCTCGAAAATAATAGGTCTTTTTTGAATAGCAGTAATAAAGACATGCTTGAGAAAAGGCATGTCTCATTGTATTACATTTGTTTTACATCATGTCAACCACAAATGCAGAAAATTTCAGACCACTAGCTTCAACAGTTCCGGAGCTTTGGGGCTTTGAACTTTTGGTGTCACAAGCGTCTCCTAATCTCTCCAAATTACACTTACTTACCCAATGTTTTTGTTTAAGTGCTGAAGAATTGTATTCAATATCATTGTTCATTTTTGTAAAAAGGATAAATTGAAATGCATATTTAAAAGTCCTTATATGACATTTAGAACCATAATAATGTGAAACTCTGACTGGAAGTAATTATACACATATATTAAGCACTATACTGTAATAACTCTACATGAAGTCTAAGCACCAGTCTTGATTCATTTAAAGTAGGACTGATGTCTCTCTGGAATTCTACCTAGAAAATCCCAGGGAGAAAACATTTCCACGTGTTGTTTATACAACTGCAAAAACAAACAGGAGGCTCAGCTAACTGATTTAATGCAATGTTCTAATTTGACTTTACCTTTAGCATGTTTGCCAGTAAAATCTGCTCAGAGCGTACTCCCAATCATCACGGGAGTGGTCTTGGGAATTACCTATTTGAACAAAAACTCAGTTGGCAACACAAACAAAAGAAATAAGCTAGTTTGTTTTTAATCTTCTCCTGTGTGCATTTGCTGTTATTCTCTCTTTCCAAGTTGTTAAAGAAAAACTTTCCTGTCCAGTAGAGTCACATCCATGAGGTCATAGATTCACATTTGCAACATATTGAAGCAGATCATCATCAGTGAACTTTTGAACAGCTCAGCGAGCTGTGTTGAGAAGTCTGTTGGGATATAAAGACCAGAAGTCAAGTTCCTTAATAGGACATTGACTGATTGACTGGCAGACAAGCTCCCTGTTCCTTTTTTTTTTTTTGCAGGTGCAATATATGTGTGTGGGCTAGCACACTGAGCACACAAGCATTGACGGGTTGGTGTCATCTCCCTCCTTTCATCAAAACTTTTACCCATCTTTCTGTTTTCCCACTTGTCTGTTGCTAAAGACACCTTGACAGATTGAAATGCTGAGTTCTCCAGTCCGTGGATGGCTACACTGGTGAACCTCAGGGACGTTTAATCAATACCAAAATATAATCAATACATTAGAGAGAAACCATCCATACATTTAGCACAAATAACACTTAAATGGACAGATATTGCTAATTTAAATTCACCCTAAATGATCGTTATTTACTCAAACAGAATATTTAATTTTAACTTAGAGTATGGTTGCATAGATGCATCCATTATTAAGTGAATGCCTCTTTAATGCCCCTGTCAGACCCTGACAATTTATACCAGCATATACCTGACATATGGAAAATGTGGTAAAAATGCTGGCATACATTGGATAAGTAATGGTAACGTTTTGTATAAGTTATGAGCATGCTGAGGCAAAATGAAACAAGCTGTCACACATCGACATATGGCGAGTATGTCGAGAAATTTCGAGCATGAAACTCGTTAAGTGTAAGTTACTCATAAGTTAATCAAAGATAGGCTCTGTGTATGTACCTTGACATTCTATCTCTCTGGTTCTTTTCCCTGAAAAGTGATCACCAGGGACAAATTCTTGAAATAACACTTCATAACTTAAATCTATTAAATAACCAGTAGACATGACAACATATTCTGATAGAAATTGTAATCTTACTCAGATCAGAGAAATTGTTAAGAGTTTACAGAAGTCAGTTGTTCCACTCTGGGCTCACCTCTCAGGAAGTGGCCCCGATTAACGGTAAAAATACATTTTATACATCTACAGTCTGCCACATCATCTTATTTTACATCATAAATGTTAGCAGAGGAGACGTTCATGGCTCCAGCCTTATAAAAATATTACACTTTGTTCTTAGCTGAAGGACACCACTCTCATTCCATTTCCAAATCTTTGCCACGAATGAAGATTATAACTGCATATCTAGACAGAGGAACTATCTTAATTAGATTAAAAGATCAGTTCTGACAAGCAAGAGGCAGCCAATGCCAATGTGTAATAAAGTCAGACATCTTCAATGATAATTATCCTAACAATTGTGATGTCTAGCTTATCCAAAACTTTTGAGTTTGCGACTGCAAACCTTTCTTTCTTTTTCCTTTTTCTTTATATTTATTCTTTATTTATTCTTTTTTTGGTGGGCGGTAAACAGCAGCTTGGTTAATACCATGATCAAGGACATCTTTTTATGCAGACCGGGTGCATCTGTGGCCCCCTTAGGACAATGGCTTGTGCATCATCCATCCATCCATTATCTGACACGTTTGTCCCAAGTGGGGGGGTGCTGGTGCCTATCTCCAGCAGTCAATGGGCAAGAGGCGGGATACAGCCTGGAGAGGCAGCAGCAAGGCAGCAGTGCTACCCACTGCGTCACTGAGCAACCCCCTTGTGCATCATTTCATGGGCATTACGCTGTCGTGCATCATGCTTAAATTAGGCTGTCGTTGGGCATACATTCTGGACTCGTAATGAATATGCAATGTATATGCCCAAAATAAAATAAAGAAAACACAGAAAGTTCAGCATATATCAGCGTTTTAGGAGATTCTGGGACGTCAGGCATACACTGTCTAAATCGGCAAGGTGCTACTGGGTCCTAACTTTTTAAACTTCTTATCAATTTACAGCTATAAGGTAAATTTCAAAAACTATTCCTATATATTTTTTTTTAAATCTAACAACATAGAAACAACTGCTTTAACTGAAGATATAACTGGAAGTCTTTTGCGGTGTCTGTCTATTGGATTTGTATATCTAGAGTTGGATTTTCTACACATTGTTCCTCACAAAAAATGTAGTTTAAGCTCTGTCAAACTGTTTTTACTTGATGATCACGTCTCTTATCTTTTATGCTTCCTAATCCCTATTATTACCTAAAAAATCAATTTAATTACAATGGCTTATGAGGCCAACTGGTTTTATTTAAAGGAAAAGTCCGGTCAGCAAGGGATAATTAATGGATCATTATCTATACCTAAAACTAATACGTTTGCAGTGATTTAATGAATTTGGCGTTAATCAGTAAAAAAGTAAAAACAATAATTTTCGTTGTGATCACTGAGTCCAGGAGCGGCTATTTATGCACAAATATAGTAACACCTCACTCCCGACATCTTCCGGCAGTGAGGTCAAAGTGCAGTAAGCCGACCCCCATTCTCCCCTGTTTACAAGCAAAATCAATGGGAACTATTATAAACACCTGCAATCAACAACAATTGTTTAAGATTTCTGGAGGACTTCGCCATTAAAATTCATGAGAGCTATAGTTAAACTGACAAGCCCACTGACATGGCATCAAAATCTCCTGCCAGGCTGGTTTCCTGGCAGCAACTTTAGTTTAGACTGTTTCTTTAAGATTTTCATAAAACAATCCACATTCTTAAATCTGACTCTCATAAATGATCCTCAACCTGGTTAACCTGTGTTTCTTGTGCTAGAAGAAACTACCTATTGATTCTAATAAACTGCCTAAATAAGTCTTGTTTCCCTGGTGTCTCCCTGGTGCATGTGGGTCAGATCTCTTAAACAGATCTTGACAATAACTCCCGCTGGTACCAACAAGCCAGCAAAAATCACTGTACTTTGTGGCCGCTAAAGCATTTTGGAATGGTTTCTATAGCTTCTTAAAGTTAGCTTTGTATGTTATGAAAGTTAATCTGGTATACAATCAAATTCAGACTGAAGTCATCTTGTCAAAATAGTGACAGTTTTTGCATAACATTAAACCACAGTGTCACCAACATTAAATAATCTAAAAAAACAGAGTTGGACCGAAAATGGAATCTGTGCTTTGATCCTGTGTTGCAACATATGATAATAAATCTATTGTGCAGGTTGGTTACCAAAGCATAAATTCATTCTTATTAGATTGTAATTACCAGAGTATAGTTACATTCAGAAAGATTCAACATAATTTAGATCTGGTGTAGTACATACATATTTGACTATTTACCAGAACATTAAGAGCTTACTCTGCAATTTAGTAAAATACTGAATAGTTTTTGCAGTGAGTTGGGCTTATACCTTAATGCATCATTTAATCAATTAGCCAAGTGGTCCTCCTTCTCAAGGCTTTAATGTGCTATTGCTGCTGCCAGTGCTCTTAAACATGTCAGGATTCTGAGTGAATATGGTGGAGGAGTGATGGCTTTCTGCAGGTTCAGGGTGTCAGGTAGATTAATATAAGGGCCAGCCAATTCATTCAGTCTCTTTCTGTCTCAGCACTGGCATCGTTCTCCATTTCCGCAGGTCACTGCTGAATGACTGCAGATTACATCGGCAAGCCTCTGATGTCTGCAGGGACGTGGCAATCAGACTAAAATGACACAGGGTGGTGACAGTTGAACCCTACTCTCCGACACCTTCCAACATGACACCCATTCACAGCAGCTGGCCCCATGACACTAATCTAATTCTAGTCTGTAAAGAAAGCTGTTTGGTGCCCACCAGTGTCTACTAAAAAAGGAAATGATCAGCAGGCCAGGGGCATTCTTGTGTTACCTGCAGGTACTGCACAGGCCTGTGATCTTGGGTCATGTTTAGAGAGACATGAAAAAGCTACATTACAGATTAAATATATATCCAGTCTGATTTGGAGCTGTGTAAAAAAAAAAAAAAAAAAAAGTACTGTTGTGGCAAAAATATTTAATGCATGAAATTGTGTCTAAAATTGTTAACCCTTGGGAAGCCTTGTCCACCCTTTCAATGAAACCTATCCCCTGCAACCATCCCCAGCTTCGGGGAAGTATGAGGTAAAGATAAACAGAGTCAGCTGACTTGTTTAGAGAAAAGAGAAAGACCCCTAATTGGATATCATCTCACACTCTGTCCCTAATTAGCACTGCTTTGCTTTATGAACTGATATTAAGATGCAGGGAAAAATGGTAATTAGCTAAAGGTTATTACCAGCCAGGGGCACATGGACAGGGAGCATGCTGGGCAATATAATTACGGCATACAGTTTTTGTTTATTTTGGCTGGTTAGAGCACCCTTACTGTACAGAAAGCCTTTCCACAACAGATGTTCTAAATGATGATTACTTGCTTATGATTTAGAATATTAATTAGGATTTAGATCTTGGAAATCAGCGTTAATGCATCATTACTTTTAACTAAGTAAAAAGAAAACTGTTACAGTTTATTAAAATAAAAATAAATATATGTGGTAGATCTCAAAAAGTTCAGGCATTTTCCAAATTTTGTATGAATTTTTTCCTCTACAATTACAAAGTGAATTATCATGTTTACATGTTACTGTCCTCATAGATCTATTTAAGTTAACCCCATTGGCATGAGTCATTGGCAAATAGGGCACTTAGTGTGGATGAACCTGTTATCCCAAAAGGAACATGAGAAGCCAAAATATTGTTTTCTTACAGTATCTAAAATATAAAAGGAACTGAATTTTTAGACATGTACTGTGGTCTGATCAAAAAGTGTGTTTGGCCATGAGGAGCATTATTACATTTGGAGCAAAAAAGAGGGGAGGCTTTCGACACTGAGAACAACATCCAAATGTAGAAGCCGGAGGCTGGCAGCATCTTGTTTTGGAAGCATTTTGCTGTAGAATAATCTAATGTGGTTCACAAAAGAGACATGGTGTCATTCTGAAGTTATAGTTTGGACACAAGTTGGTCTTTCCAATCCATAGTAATCCTAATCGTTACATCAAATTAGTTAGAAAGTGGCTTTTGGACAAACAACTTCAATGGTTTTGAGAGGCCATAAAAACGTCCTGATCTCAATTTGTGAGGAGAGCTCAAAATTACTAAGACTTAGACTTAGACAGATTAATTTTGTCACTTTGTATACACAAGTGTAAACAAAAATAAATTTCATTTAGAACGGCTCTCTAGACAAAGTGTAGCCTTGATAAGGTAAGCAGCAGTTGTCGTTTAGCGGGTACTACTGCCTCCAGCTCCTGAAGCGCTCGCTTCTCCTAGCTCAGTGGAGGAAGAGGATGATGATGCTGTGAGGGTTGTACCCCCCTGGGTTGAAGAGGCTGTAGTGGTTGAAGCAGCAGTGGGGCCATTGGCAGGTTTAGCAGTGACAGACGATGCTGGAGAAGGTGTGGAAGCCGGAGAGGGCGGGGAGGAGCCAGCTGGGGATGTTTCAGCATTTGGACGGGGAAACATCTAGGGTGCTCTCCTTATTTTCACCTGCAGAGGGCTGTGCTTTCCCTCTAGACACCAAAGATTGTTTGGGAACAGTCCCAGAGTAGCAGTCCCACACAGAGCTCTTTGTTTCTATTGGCACGGTAAAGCATCAGCCCCCCCAGGCCAACAGCATTGGTCCGGTACTGCTGAATGCAGCTAAGAGCTCATCTGAATGTAGGTGTAGCAGTTACATATCTCCTTTTTTGAAGAGTTTGAGTTGGAAATTATACATTTTATTTTCCAACGAGCAGACGTTAGAGAGCAGGATTGATGGAAGCGTTGGTCTGTGTGGATCTCTCTTTAGCTTTGCAGTTAGCCCCCCTCAACAGCCATCTCTTTCTTCGTCCGTTATTTTCCGCTGGTGTTTTTTTGACATCCATCCGTAGCACTCCGCAGCTTTTTAAACGGTCACAAATGTCAGTATTTAAAGCATTTTTTGACCGTAGCTCCATCAGGCATTGGCAATTACAGATGCAGGTTTGATGTCTAGTTTGTATCCTTTTAGGAGGCATATTTTGTGAAGTAGTCTTGGCCGCTGACTTGGAGCGCCGCCATGGTAACCTGTACAGTACCGTTTCTCTAAGGTGGCCTACAAAACTGACCCTATACATAGATTCTGTCATAAAGGGTTTTGGATAACATCTTCAGTAAGCTATTCAGAAGGCTTTGAAAAGAACATCCACAATGTTTGACTGGAGTCATATTGTTAAATATTTTTCTATCTAGTACAAAGTAAATCAATGTAAGGTTCTAAATGTAAAAAAATGTAAAGGAAATTTATCTAAAAGATTCTGTCTTGTTTTTCTTGCATCAAACATATAGATACAGTTGTAATCATAGAGCATGTTCCTTCTGATCTCGTATCCAACAATAGAAACAATGCATGCACACAATGTGCAAACTATGCGCAGTGTAAACAATATCAGTTCTATCTTTGTTTGGGAGTATAGTTAACAGGTGTCTTGTTCAACAACTGCACACAATCATACTCATCAGTCTGATGGAGTTTTAAGGAGGCACATGATAACTACTCCTAACATACGGTATTTTCACGACCATAAGGCGCACCGTACTAAAAGGCGCAGTCTCAGTTATGTGTGCCATTATTGTATTTAGCACACACATAAGGCGCACTGGATTATAGGGCGCGGGTTTTATATACCGGTACGGGTCCTCTACTACGTTTAAATACCTCTACTGCGTATTTAAAAATAGAGCGGGAGCAAAACTGAGTATGTTTGTGCTTTATTCATGTATTTATTACAAAGTATTACTCAAACCTGGGAGCTGGCCGTGAGACAGACACATCGCTGATGACACAGAGCACTGTGATAACTCCTCTGAAACAGTTTATTGACGCATAAATTAACTTAAAATGCAGAGATCTGCCGGCAGAATATGTTCACTTTTATTATCCTGGTGCCTGCAGTTTAGATTATTTAGATGAAAAACACCTACCAGCTGCCGCGGTGAACCGCGAGGAGGCGACCCGGGCAGAGGCTGCTGTTGAATGGGATTCCTACTGACAGTGCACCGCTGGTATGTGGGAGTCTGAGTGGCTCCGACAGAACTTATATTAGAAGGCAGGATGGTGATCTGAATGAACTGACTGCAATGTTACTCTCGACTTTCAGATGGACTTTCTCACTTAAAAACATATTGAAACGACTTTATTCCATTGATCACAGCAAATATAGCTGCAAGGCAGAGAAAGGATAGTGAAGCTCCGCCCAACGCGCGTCAGACACACTTTTGCACCGCGCAGCTAGAGCAGCAAAGCTGCTTCAACCGTGCGTCAGAACTAACTGGTACAAGCAGCAAAAATGAAGCAGCAGACGCGATTTTGCTGCTCTTGCTGCGTCCGGTGTGAACGTAGCATTACTTTGAACGGCCGGTTCACACTGATGTCAAGCGCTTGAAGTACCTTTGTCAGACCTCCCAGAATAACAGCAAGCACAGCGTTCATTTGTTTCACCATGTGTTTCACATCGGCTGTGAGATGGGCACACATGTAGTCACAGATTAAAAGCGATGGTGATGCTTGCAAAAACCACCTGGTCTTCTTGCATACACCTCCCTCAGCCACTCATTCATCATCTCCTCAATGAGGAGTTCTGCATAAAGCACATACCTGTTCTTTTATACACAATACACGCCCACGCTTCCCCCTTTAACGTTCTCATGGTGGTCTCAACAACGTCCGCAGTAACAACACACATAGGGCGCACCGCACTTTAGGGCGCGCCGCACATTTTGAGGGGGAAAAAAGATGTTTATATGCGCCTTATAGTCGTGAAAATACGGTAGTTACAGTTTGCCCCCCAGAGTTAATGTCCTTTGAATCATTTAATGTCTTTGAAGCTTGGTGAAAATTCTTTCTGTGCACTTAGGTTCAAGCTACCTTATAGTACTTGATTTCTTCGACTGAGACACTGAAACAGCTACCCCTATATTACTATTTAGTTGATGACTTTCCACTGCAGAACCTTACCCAAGACTGTCATCTGTCTGCCGGCTTTTGAACTATTTTCAATCAACCTAAGGACTCAAGGAACTCTTACATTCATACCACTTTGACAGCCTTCCTGGAGCTCGAGCCTTGAAACAGACCCCCAAGGTCCTTACTTATCCATCTTCATTCTACATTGTACCCTGGCTATTTAAGCTCCACTCCACCTCAAATCCAATTTCTATTCACCTAACTTCTTAGGATCTTTTAAAAGTCCACTCTTCTTTTTATACCATGCTGAGCCCCAAGTTCGTCTGTACCTCTGTTCCTCTGAATCTGTACTTGTTCAAGATTCTTGAAGTGTTGAAAACAAACCTTTACATGGTAATCTTCAGGTCCTGCATGTAGGGTAGGAAGCTGCATCAGAAAAAGACAAAAAAAGCATTATTTTGCTGTATTTGCTGTTTCCATTGTCAATCCAAAACTATTGATATCCAACATGTTAGTATTTGGTCTCTAATACAGTAATATTCACCCTGCATGTGTTCCCTCCACAATTAGTTGCAGCAATAAAAAAAAAATGTCTTTGTGTTGAACATCGAACAAAATAATTCATAAAATTAAAAATCTCTTTATAGCTGAAATTAGAGATGGAGTCATCAAGAGTAAGTCGAGAGTAAGTTTACCTCAAAACTGGGAAGTCGGAGTGACGTTATCTCTGCGGCATTAACTTTCAAATTTCCCATTTGTGGGCACTCATGTTTTATTGGTATATGGCCACTTACATAGCAGCCATTCAAAATGGCCCTTCCCAGTCGAACGCCAACCGAATGGCAGCCAACGTCCAGCCACTGAAGTGACCACCTCCTTGATGATGGGCATGGATATTTTTTTATTCTGACTCCACATTTTCGCTGAATTACAGGGTCTGAACAGGAGATGATACATCTCTTTAGATTTTAATGTTGACAAATCATGACAAAAAGAACATTTTAGTAGAAAGATTGATGTTTAAAAAAGGATTTGAAGGGGCCCAGACAAGGACCAGCCAATGGCCCATCAAGGAAAATGGGGAAATTTTGAATGGCTACTACTGTATCCACCATCACAACAACGGAAACGTTGTTCTTTGTAGTATTTTGGGCATTTAAACAGCCATAAAACATCTTATCTTAAAAATATTATGTATGTGACTAAATGTTATATGTTTTAAAACTCATCCCTTGCTGAATATTGTTGTGGGAAAATGTATATCTCTCTCTAATTATATATTAATATAACATATTTACTCACTATAAAAGTTTTCACTCAGTCTGTTTCTCTCTCAAGGCCACACCATTCCCTGCAGAATGTTGTTTGTAGAGCACACATAGCTTCTTCCCATAACAATCCAGATTCTTTCTCAAGGTTTATTCATAACATGTTACTGTTAAGCAAAGTGTGTGTAATTTGTTATGACTCTGACTGCTTTCCATTGTTGTAACTAGGGGGGGACGAACCCTGCCCAGATCAGAACAGAGCAGAATGCTATGCCATGAAGGCTGTATGATGACTGTTCTCTCTTTGCAAAGATCTGAATAAATGTGCCGACTGAGTGAAATCCATCGATCTCCGTTTATTTAACTAGGATGAATAGTTGAATACTTTTTTCCCACGACAATTTGGCGTTGTCAATGCAGGATTCTCCTTGGCTGATTTTTTCTGAGGACAGCGATTGTCAGAAGTGTCAGGTACCATCTGGAGGAAGCAGTCTTCCAGCCTCAATACCCCGGTTAGAAGGTTAAGGGAGTGAGGACTTCTGGCATCGAGGTCCCTGGAGGTCAGCAGGAGGATCAAAACGAACCATTTTATTGAGACGGTGAGATGATCTTTTGTCGGTACAGTTTAAATTAAATTTGAAAAACTAAATTTCAAAACAACAGATTGTTAACAGATTTAAAGATTACTAGAAATCAAATACTGGAAAATTAGCTCAAACAAAGTCCTCTTCTTCTCCATTAAAATTATAATCTAGCAAGAAACTAACTAAATTAAAGATTAATAGGTTAATTTTAATGCACTAAAATTAGTATATAATATATAATATAATGGGAAAGGTTTTGCAGTTCTACAGTATGGTAGTAGAACAAAAGGCAAGGTTCCAGAGAATTGTCAACTCCTCAAGAAGAAATTTCTGATTTAATGTTGCAATAGAAAAAATGTTGAAGATAAGATAAACGAATATCATGAGAAGTTAGAGGCTAAAAAGAAGGTAAGGTAAGAAATTTACAGATTTTTGAAAAAAAAAGAAAAAAAAGGGGAAAAAGAAAAAAGAAAAAAACTGTTTAAAATGATGGATGGTTAAAAGGAGAGTTCAAAGAAACTCTCAGCTTCATAAGATATGGGTTAAAATAAGAAGTCAAAAAAGGCAGTGTTTAAACCTGATACTAAACATATTTACACTGTATTACATATTAAACTTACACTATACTAAGTTATAATAATGAATTTTAATTTCAATGGTGCTTTTAAAGAAACAAAACTCTAAACTCTTACAAGAAATTAATAACTCATAATTAAAAATAAAAAACTTTAAATTATTACAGAAAAAAAGTAAGTAGGGCATAAAATAAGGTCAAATTAAAAGTTTAAAACTGAAAAACCTTGTAAAATGGGGGAATTAACTTAAAATTAAATAAAGAAAACATACAAAATTAAATAGAGAAAAGTAAGGTTGATGATAAAAACTAAATTTGAGAAAATTAGATGAGAAAAGTTTGTGACGAGAGGGAAACGTGACTTAAAGTGACTGAAGGATGAAGTGGGGCGACTGACGAGACAACATTCCTTTCCTGAAAAGGCTTCTTCTTTTATATGGTAAAGATGAACAACTTTATATTGTTATTTTTTTTAATTATTATTATTATTCAATTGAAATATTGAAACTTAAACTAATCATTGTTTTTTTTTACTCCCTGCCCTTTAACATGGACTCCCTGATCGGAGCCGCTCCTTGTGGAATTCAGACCTGGAGGAGTTGCCCCCCCTCCTATCAGCCCGCCGGAGAAAGACAGCCTGCTTCAAGGATCAATCTCCCCCCACCCCCCAACGCACACACACAGACGCAGCAACCGGATGGAAATGATGGGTTAAAATATGGGGAAAACAAGACAAAAGGATATTCATCTGCCCTGAACCCCTGACCCTAATAGCTCACCTGAGCTGCAACTTGCTCCACAATGTGTGTGTGTGCAAAAACCATGAGGACAGAGACACTGGGGAATTTTTTTTTTGTGGGGAAACAAGGAGGAGGTGCACCAACATAAGGCTTTCGTTCTCTCCAGTGCTAAATTATTTTTTTAATAATTTTTTTTGTTTGAGGAGTGGCTGACCTTTTTGGACTGAGGTGGTGGAGCTCCAGGACTGAAATGCCTGGTGGCAGAAATCAGTAAAGGGTAAAGTGATCGATTATATATTTTCTTTTTTTTTCCTTTTCTTTCCTTTTTTTATATTCCATTTCCATAGACTTCCAACTATTCAAGAAAAGTTTGATAACTTTCTCTTATTAGATTCCTTTCTGCATCTTGCAATGAAGAAAATGCTTGCTGACAGACTGACTTTCTTGACATAAATCGGTGGGAAAATGTCTAATGAGGGTGATAATGAACGGCCTGGTTGGCTTTCACTAAACCATGATTGTTTTAGAGAAATTTTTGATCAAATTAGAACCAACCTTAAGTATCTAAACCAAAAATTATCTTTTAAAAGAGAAAAATTCAGCAGCAACTGTATTTTCCTATGTCGGCTTCAGGACTGGAAAACAAAACGTTTATTATCAGGCCTGTGGTTGTTGAAAAAGAGGACGGGTCTCGTTTTGTTCATTTCCTGCTGTCACCATGTTCCATAATGTTATGGACGGACCTGGAGATGAAAATTTAGGCAAATCCAGAGAGAGAAAAGGGTCGAAACATGGGCTGACACAGTAAAATGTGCACAGGTTTTAGTCACAAATCAAATTCTCTATTTCCACAGCAGCCACTCGGAGAGATTAGCTTCATCTCTTCATGATTTTGTGGTATGTTGCTTTTTCCCTGTGCCATGAATGTCTGAGGTTCTGACTAAGACAGAGAAAAGGTGATGGTTGCTCTGACTTATGAAAATGTAAACAAAACAGCAACTTATAGAGGAAAAAGAATGAATAATATAATCCAATATGATAAAATCTAAAGTTATGTGTCAGTTTAATCTGAATTAGATTTCACTAAATGAAAAGCTAAGAGAATTGATTTCCCTTTCCTCCAAAAATATATGAATACACATGTATATCATTTAAAACATATAAACAATGAAAACAGCAATTTTCATCCGTTAAGTGTTTAAAATAAATAAACCTTACAGTTAATTAAATATATGGGATGAAGTTTGGGAAAATGCAACTAAAATATATAAAAGCTATGAGTTTATTACCTTAAATTATAGATTTGCAAAAATAAATAATAAATTCCTGAAAGATTTAAATCAAAGTGGCATATTTTCCTGAGAGAGTGAAATAATATTAATAACAGTTTTTGGCACATTTAAAAACAAGTATGTTTAAAAATAAATAAAACCTAAAACCTGCTTAATGGATTTAAATCAAGGATGATAAAAAAACAAAAAACATCCTAACTTTCAGAATTAGGACTGAAATAGCACCTGACATAAAGTTGTAAATGGTTGGCTTACAGCAGAATAGTAACTGGTTCGCTGTTTATTGATTAGAGTTAAAGTACCTGCGTATAAATAGACAGAAAAGCGTCCATTTTACCGTTGAACCAGTTACAGGAGGTTCGGTAAAGAGGGGCGGGCTAAGGGTCCCCCCCAAATGAGAGAAAAGGGCCTGACACACATGAAGGTTTGCATGCAACAATTACATTTAATCATTTATATTATGGCCATTTGTTGGTGTTTTCTTTGTCTTATCTGTTTGTCTTATATGTTGTCTGTAGTGTCTGTGGATCCACTCTAACTATTGTCTGTTGTCCATTTGTGAACTGATAGTTTAGTTATTTTTTGTCTTGGTAAAATAGAAATGAGGGAATAATTAAGGTAAAACTGTAAAATAAGGACAGTTTCTAGTTTCTGTGGCTCATTCTTTTCCCTAACCTGTTTTCAAAACAAAGCAGGAGTTAAATGTGTTAAAGATAATGCACAGCTGTTTAAATTGGTAATAAAGGGGATTGATATAAGATTAAAATATCACAACAAATAAAGTTTAATGAAACAGATTTTAAAAATTAAATCAAATGAACAGATTATGCTTGTTTAATAATAATTGGGCATTTCTTCAAATAATCAAGGACCTGTGTCATTATTTAAATGCTAAATGCTAAAGTTTAATTTGTTAACCTTAATTCTTTAGGATTTAGATTAAACGTTAAGGGTAAATAAATCTATATGTGAGTAGCACAAATAACTTGTATAAAAATAAATTAGGCTGATTGAATTTGCTTTTACATTATTTACAATTCTTTAAGAAGTAAATCTATCTTAAGCTGATCTGGAATAAATTTGCAAATTTATTTAACATAATTATTGGTTAATAATTATACGGTGTTCAAATGACTCAATTGGAAATAATGATGATATTAACATTATTTAATAATAATAATAACGATAACATTAATAATAATGATTACAATGATAGAGGATATAAATAACAGGATTTAATTCCTACATTAAGATGAATGGTGGAGACTTTAAAATGACCTATTCTCAATGAATCCATAGCTCAGATATATCTGGAGGTTAAATTGACTGAAACTTTGTGGTTTTTCTTCAACAGAACATATTTTATTTGTTCTGATGAAGAAAAGGGTGGAAAGAAGATAAAACAAGAGAAAAACAGCAAAGCTAAACTCAGGTTTTGAGCCGAGAACTGAATGTTGTATATGATTGGGTGGTGAGTAACAAACTGGTCCTCAACATCTCTAAGACTAAGTGCATGGTAATTGGTTCAAGGCACAAGCTGTCCGCAAGCCCAAAGCTTGACTTAAAGTTTTGTGACTTGACGGTTCAACAAGTTGAAAGTGCCAAACTCCTTGGTGTGATGGTAGACTGTTCTCTGTCTTGGTCTCACCACATTAATTATATTATTGTGAAAATGGGAAGAGCAATTAGTACCGCAAGGAAATGTTGCTCTTTTATGGCCCGTCCCCTTTTATGTCAAATAGTTCAGAGTCTAGTGTTGTGTCATCTTGACTATTGCTCTACAGTGTGGACATCTGCTGCCAGGGGTGAACTCAAAAAGCTACAGGTTGTTCAGAACAAGGCAGCACGGTTGGTACTGGGCTGCCACATTAGATCTAATGTCAACCAGATGCATTCCTGCCTTTCCTGGCTTACGGTTGAGAACAAGTTGCTTTTTAATACACTTATCCTGTTTAAGTCAGTCATGAGCAGTAATGTTCCTGCTTTTATACATTCATTGATTGTTTATAGTAATTCTGTTCATGACCACAACACTAGAGGTTCTTGTAATGGGCAGCTTGTTTTACCAGGTCCAAAAACCAATGCTCTAAAGAGATCCTTTATATATAGATCATTACACCTTTGGAATAATCTACCTCACTACATCCGCTACACTGAAAGTAAATTATCTTTTAAAAAGAATCTGAGACTCCATTTGATGCCCTGAAGTGTTTTTGTTTTATTGACTGTTTTATTATATTTGTTCTTGTTTTATTGGCTGTTTTATTTTACTTGTTCTTTTGTACTTCCTATAGTAATTTTAAGAAATTATATTTTTGGAAATTTTTATATTTGTAACTGTTTTTTACTGTATGTTTTTAATGTGGACCCCAGGAAGACTAGCTTTTTGCCATGGCAACAGCTAATGGGGATCCTTAATTAAATTATAAATTATAAATTATAAGCAGCAGCCAGACCTTCCTTCGACGCCGCAGTGTTGATCAAGTTTGGAAACCTGATCGAAGTCTGAAGCTCTGGATGAGCTTTGTCTGGAAACCTGCCTGCCTGCCCAAGAAAGCCAAACCCGAAGACATCAGTCTGGATTCCCCCAACAGCTCTCAAGGAAGAGCTAGGAAACCAAGTCAAGTTCTGAAACTCACGAGTCAGAAGCTAGACACTGCTGCCGCTAAGCTCCCTGCTGGGGTTCACTTCCTGTTTGGATTAACAGAGTGTGCAGCTGTTGCAGCTGTCCAGAGGAACTCCATCTGAAGTTAAGTTATTTTCTCTGTTATATCTCTGTATCTAAGTAACTCTAACTGACTACTTTAAAACATAGCACCTTTTGCTGCACTTTTCTACTTAGCACTTGTCAGTTTCACACGGTTTTATTTCTGATAGCAAGGAGTAGCTAGCCTAGGCTAGCGCTAGCTTGGCATTGCTATGGCTTCTCTCTCTCCCTCCCTTGACTCTTTTCCAACTCTTCGTTCTTCCTCTCCTCTCTCCTGCTCTCTGTGTCAGATGTTCAGTTATTCCTCTGCCTCCTTTAGTGATAATGGGATGTGTAATAAGTGTAGTATTTTTGTAGCTTTGGAGGCGAGGGTGTCAGAGTTAGAATCCAGGCTTCAGGCTGTTGAACATCCAGGAGTTAAAGTAGGCCCCCCACGTAGCTGTCCTCCAAAAGTGCCTGAGCAGCCAGGCGATTGGGTAACTGTACGCAGAAAGCGTAGTCGTGGATCTCTGCCCACTGGTCACCACCAACCACGTTTCTAACCGGTTTTCCCCACTCAGTTACACACCCACTGAGAAGCCCACTCTGGTGATTGGCAGCTCCATAGTCAGAAACGTGGCATTAGAGACACCAGGGACCATAGTCAAATGTTTGCCGGGGGCCAGAACGGGCGACATCAAATCCTACCTGAAACTACTGGCTAAGGATAAGGTTAAATACAGTAAGATTGTTATTCACGCTGGTGGTAATGACACCCGGTTACGCCGATCGGAGGTCACTAAAATTAGTGTTGCTTCGGTGTGTAAGTTTGCCAAAAAAATGTCGGACTCCGTAATTTTCTCTGGTCCCCTCCCTGATCTGACCAGTGATGACATGTTTAGCCGCATGTCGTCATTCAACCGCTGGTTGTCTAGGTGGTGTCCTGAAAACAACGTGGGCTACATTAATAATTGGCAATCCTTTTGGGGAAAGCCTGGTCTGATTCGGAGAGACGGCATCCATCCCACTTTGGATGGTGCAGCTCTTCTTTCTAGGAATCTGGCCACATTTATTAGTCCTCCAAAACCCTGACCACCCAGGGTGCAGACCAGGAAGCAGAGTTGTAGTTTAACACACATCTCTGCAGCTTCTCTACTGTTACCCACTCTTTACTCCATCCAGACAGTGTCTTGCCCACGACCAAAATCTAATATATTAGCAAATATTCCCAAAGGAGTAAATCATGATAATCTAATTAAAATCAAAATAACTCCAATTGGGGAAAAAGTTAAAACAATTAAATGTGGTCTGTTTAACATAAGATCTCTTTCCTCTAAAAGTCTGCTAGTTAATGACTTGATTTGTGATAATCACATTGACTTGTGTTGCCTTACAGAAACCTGGCTGCAGGAAGAGGATTATGTGAGCATAAATGAGGCAACTCCTTCAAGCTATTTCAATTTTCACATACCCAGAAGTTCTGGGCGAGGAGGAGGAGTAGCAACAATCTTCCAGTCTGACTTACTGATTACTCCCAAAACAGTTAATACTTACAACTCTTTTGAACATTTAACCCTTAATTTCCCTGATCCAAATTTCAAGGCAAGAAAACCTCTTCTTTTTGTAACTTTGTATCGTCCACCAGGTCCTTACTCTGAATTTTTAGATGAGTTTTCAGAGTTCCTTTCTGATTTGGTATTAAATACTGACAGGGTCATCATAGTGGGAGATTTTAACATCCATGCTGACATTGAAGGCAATAGCTTAAGAGCAGCCTTTAATGCTATCTTAGACACTATTGGCTTTGTTCAAAATGTGAATAGTCCCACACATTCTCATCTTTATACTTTGGATCTTGTGCTGACATACGGCATAGAATGTGAAGAAATAACAGTATTTCCTCACAACCCTGTCCTCTCTGACCACTTTCTAATAACCTTCAGGATTACTTTAACAGAGTTCTCCTCCCCCAAAAGAAGGTTACATTTTAGTAGATCTTTATCAGATAGTGCAGTTATAAATTTTAAAGAATCTGCTTCACTTTTTCTCTCCTCTGTGTCGCTGAGCAGTGCTGCAGAGTGCAGGGCATAGCTTATTCCCCTTCACAGGTTGATGATTTTGTTGATGGGGTTGCTAGTTCTCTGCGTACTGCCTTAGACAACGCAGCTCCTTTGAAAATGAAAACCTTTAAAAATAGAAAGCTTGCTCCTTGGTTTAATGCAGAGCTGTGTACTTTCAAGCAAAATGCTAGGAAACTGGAGAGAAAATATCGCTCCACAGGCCTGCGGGAGTCCTTCCTAGTCTGGAAAAATGGTTTACTGCTGTATAAGAGGACCCTTTGTAAAGCAAGAGCAGCATACTTCTCCTCATTAATAGAGGAGAATAAGAATAATCCTAGATTTCTGTTTAATACAGTTGCCAAACTCACCCAGAGCCATAGCTCTGTTGAACAGTCCATCCCACCTGCTCTTAGCAGCAATGATTTTATGGGATTCTTTATAAATAAGATTGATCTTATTAGAAATAAGATCATAAGCACTCCTCTATCCGCGATTGTACCTGAGGCAGTCATGGAATCTGAACCGGGTTTAGACTGCTTTGATCCAGTTGAACTTTCTGAATTAGCAAAATTATTGTCTTCATCTAAGCCTTCAACTTGTATGTTAGATCCAGTTCCAATCAGGTTATTTAAGGAGGTATTCCCTTTGATCTCCTCCTCCATTTTAGATGTGATTAATCTATCTCTGTTACAGGGATATGTACCTAAAGCTTTTAAGGTTGCTGTAATTAAACCTCTGCTTAAGAAACCGTCTCTTGACCAAGATGACTTGGTCAATTATAGACCTATATCCAATCTTCCTTTCTTATCCAAAATTCTTGAGAAAGTAGTTGCCAAACAAATTTGCGATCACTTACACCATAATGAACTTTTTGAAGAGTTTCAGTCTGGCTTTAGAGCTCATCATAGCACTGAGACAGCTCTGGTGAAAGTCACTAATGATATTCTCATGGCCTCAGATAATGGACTTGTATCTGTGCTCGTCCTGTTGGATCTTAGTGCTGCATTTGATACAGTTGACCATAATATTCTTTTAGAAAGACTTGAATATTTTGTTGGAATTAAAGGAACAGCACTAGACTGGTTTAAATCTTATCTATCTGATCGAATGCAGTTTGTTCATGTTAATGATAGATCTTCAACATGCTCAAAGGTTACCTGTGGAGTACCACAGGGATCAGTGCTAGGACCAATTCTCTTTACTTTATACATGCTCCCAATTGGTAGAATTATTAGACAGCATGGGATTAATTTTCACTGTTATGCTAATGATACCCAGCTATATCTGTCTATAAATCCAGATGAAGCTAACCCATTACATAAATTACAGACAGTCTTGAAGACATAAAAACCTGGATGACTCTTAACTTTCTGCTTCTGAATGCAAACAAAACAGAGGTTATAGTCTTTGGACCAGAGTCTCTGAAAAAGAAGCTGATTAGCCAGTCACTTCATTTGGATGGGATTAAACTGATTTCAGATAATAAAGTAAAAAATCTTGGTGTTATTTTTGATCAGGACCTGTCATTTAAATCCCATATCAAAGAGGTTTCTAGAATTTCCTTCTTTCATCTGAGGAACATTGCAAAAATTAGAAATCTCCTGTCCAGGGGTGATGCTGAGAAACTAGTCCATGCATTTGTTACTTCAAGGCTGGACTATTGTAATTCTTTACTATCAGGAAGTCCACAAACTGTAGTTAAAAGCCTTCAGCTGATCCAAAATGCTGCAGCCAGAGTTCTGATGAAAATTAAAAAGAGAGATCACATCTCTCCTATCCTGGCTTCTCTTCATTGGCTTCCTGTTAAATCAAGAATTGAATTTAAAATCCTCCTTCTCACATATAAAGCCTTAAATGGCCAAGCTCCTTTTTATATCACAGATCTGATTGTTCCTTATGTTCCCAACAGAGCACTTCGCTCTCAATCTGCAGGTTTACTAGTGGTTCCTAGAATTTCTAAAAATAGAATGGGAGGCAGATCTTTTAGTTATCAGGCTCCTCTCCTGTGGAACCAACTACCAGTTTTAGTCCGTGAGGCAGACACCCTGTCTACTTTTAAGGCTAGGCTTAAAACTTTCCTTTTTGATAAAGCTTTTAGTTAGGGTGGCTCAGGTTATCCTGAGCTATCTCTATAGTTATGCTGCTATAGGCTTAGACTTCTGGAGGACATAGGGACCCCCATTTCATCATTCTGCTTCATTCTCTCTCTGTTCTCCTATTCTGCAGAATCTGTTAGTTCAATCTCTAACGTTCAGCTCTATCTGCTTTTCCTCAGAGTAGCTTTGCCTCGTCTGTTCCTGTTTGGCTGTGACGTCATCCTGGAAAGAAACATCAGCTGTGCTGCTTCCATCAACACCCTTGTTTATAGATGTTGGAGATCGGCCTGTTTTCCAGTGTGGTCCTGTGACTGGGTGGATGTGCTCTCTTCGTCCTCTGGCATGGGAGCTGGCTCGGAGCTCGTCTGCCTGGCTGTGTGTTTCCTGGACGGGGCAGCCTTTTACAGCTGCTTTTTGTGTCTCTGCTTCCGTCTCCTTGAACCCCAGTCGGCCTCGGCAGATGGCCGCTCACACTGAGCCTGGTTCTGCTGGAGGTTTCTTCCTGTTAAAAGGGAGTTTTTCCTCTCAACGGTCGCTACAAGCATGCTTAGTGTGAGGGATTGTATTTGAGTCAATGAGTCGATGCAATCAACTGGTTTTCCTTAGATATAAAACTTTGTATCAATTTGACTGTATGATCTGGTTGAACTGTAAAGTGCCTTGAGATGACATGTGTTGTGAATTTGGCGCTATATAAATAAACTGAATTGAATTGAATCTACAGTCTCTGGACCCCCAACAGCTCTCAAGGAAGAGCTAGGAAACCAAGTCAAGGTCTGAAACTCACGAGTCAGAAGCTAGATGCTGCTGCCGCTGAGCTCCCTGCTGAATCTACAGTCTCTGGACCCAACCGGTTCCCCCCCCTCTCAAACGATCTGCCAGAACCTCACCTAGGTACATTCTGAATTAACACACTTGACAAACCATCCCGCTGCCTGGCTAATCAAACTATCCATCTCTGCAGATGTCAGTGATTCCAGTCCCGGACCTGTACCAGAACCAGTTCATAATTACTCTGTGTGTTTTTTTTCAATAAACTCTGTTAAACTTTTACTCAGCTTCCTGTGGTGTTCTGCATGTGGGTTCAGCCTCTTAAGCCTATCATGACAGAACACTGCGGCCACAAAAATAACCCAGCAGACACCCTACGGAGGTTAGTCGAGGAGCATTGAATACTATTCTACTTTCCGTGAGTAATACATCCGCTTGGAGTTAAATAACCAAACCTTTTAAGAATCTGCAGGCTCCGTGAGAATCACAACATGGCGCCAGCTCAACTTCCGGTTCCGGAGAGTCAGTTTCGTCACTTCCGGAATTCGGTCCGTCACTTCCTGCACTCCGTCTCTCACTTCCTGAAAGGTATTCTGGCATTCCTAGCAGACTAAACGGATTCCTGCTTCAATGTAAACTGTTTTTTGAACTCTCCCCTTCCAGTTTTCCTAATGACAAGGAAAAAATAGCCCTCATTCAGTCCCGATTATCAGGAAAGGCCCGCAAATAGGCAAAGGCCAGTTTCTCTTCTGAATCCCGTATTTCTTGTTCATATGAATACTTTCTGAAAGAACTATCTCTAGCTTTTTCTGAATCTGCCAAATCTCAGAGTCTGTCAAACTTTAAACAGGGGAATAGGTCTGTTGAAGATTTTTCTGCCGACTTCCGGGTCAGAGCCGCTGCTTCCGGTTGGACTGATGCCATGTTAAAAAACATCTACTTAGGCGCACTAAATAAAGAGATTAGAGACAAATTAGCTACAATAGATGAACCTGCAACCCTTGAAGAGCTTATTTACACCGCTATGTTTCTCGATCTCAATATACGAACCAGAGTAAGGCCCAGTCCAGCTCGATTCTATCCGGTGCAGTCCAGTTCAGCCCGTTTCAGCCCAGTTCTGTCCAGTCTAGTCTAGACCAGTCCAGTCCAGACCAGTCCAGCTCAGTCCAGTCCAGTTCGGCTCTGTACAGCCCTGTTCAGTCCATTTCCGCACAGTTCAGTCCAGTTCAGCCATCACCTACATGAACGCCAGCTAGCACCATCCGTTAAAAGGATAAATATCAGACCACAAGTCTATACCAAAACAGCCAGAGCTCCTGTCATCCAGGAGTCTGATCTCTGGAATTTCTACTACGGGGATAGAGATGATCTGTTCCCCTTCTTGTCACCTCAGACCCGCACCAGAACCCGCTAACACTCCTGTTAACCTTTTGCCTCAGTCAGCCTCTGAACCAATTAGTCCAGTTTCTATAGAACCCCGACGTAAGAAACGGCGTCGCCGTAAGCTAGCTCTGAGCCTTCTAGAGACCCCTGAACCAGCTCTGAGCCGTCTAGAGACCCTTGAGCCAGTTCTGAGCCGTTTAAAGACCCCTGAGCCAGCCATGTGCCGTTTTGAGTCAGTTCTGTGCCACTTCGAGACTCCTGAGTCAGCTCAGTGCCATTTTGAGACTCTTGAGTCACCTCCGTGCCATTTTAAAACCCTTGAGTCACCTCCGTGCCGTTTAGAGACCCCTGAACCAGCTCCGAGCAGTCTAGAGACTTCCGAGCCAGTTCTGAGCCATCTAAAGACCCCTGAATTAGCTCTGTGCCGTCTAGAGACCCCTGAGTTATCTCTGTGCCGTCCAGAGACCCCTGAGTTATCTCTGTGCCGTCCAGAGACCCCTGAGTTATTTCTGTGCCTTCCAGAGACCCCTGAGTTAGCTCTGTGCCGTCCAGAGACCCCTGAACAGAATTTAAAGGAGGTATGTGATTTTACGTCTCCCAGGACTTTTCTGCAGGCACCCCTGACCACCAAGAGTCCTCTGCGAGCATCACCAGCCTCTTCAGAAACCGAACATTTGCCGCCACGAGCGGTTTCTCCATTGCTGGAGTTGGAACCACAGTCGGTGGTCTCCTCAGTTCATGATGTGGAACCTCAGTGGGTGGTCACCTCTGTTCCCGAGGTGGAACCACAGTCGGTGGTCACCTCTGTTCCTGAGGTAGAACCACAGACGGTTGTCTCCTCTGTTCCTGAGGTAGAACCACAGTCGGTGGTCTCCTCTGTTCTTGAGGTGGAGCCACAGTCAGTGGTCTCCTCTGTTCCCGAGGTGGAGCCACAGTCGGTGGTCCCCTCTGTTCCCGATATGGAGCCGCAGTCGGCAGGTTCCTCTGTTCCTGACCCGGAGCCGCAATCGGCGGATTCCTCTGTTCCTGATCCGGAGCCGCAATCGGCGGGCTCCTCTGTTCCTGATCCGGAGCCGCAATCGGCGGGCTCCTCCGTTCCTGATCCGGAGCCGCAATCGGCGGGCTCCTCCGTTCCTAATCCGGAGCCGCAATCGGCGGGCTCCTCCGTTCCTGATCCGGAGCCGCAATCGGCGGGCTCCTCCGTTCCTGATCCGGAGCCGCTATCGGCGGGCTCCTCTGTTCCTGATCCGGAGCCGCAATCGGCGGGCTCCTCTGTTCCTGATCCGCAGCCGCAATCGGCGGGCTCCTCTGTTCCTGATCCGGAGCCGCAATCGGCGGTCACCTCAGTTCCTGTTCCTGAGCCGCAGTCGGCGGTCACCTCAGTTCCTGTTCCTGAGCCGCAGTCGGCGGTCACCTCAGAGCCTGTTCCTGAGCCGCAGTCGGCGGTCACCTCAGAGCCTGTTCCAGAGCCGCAGTCCGCGGTCCCCTCTGAGATCGTCGCTGAGCCGCTGAAGAGGGGACGGGGTTACCCCTTGGGGCTACCTATTGAAATTGGGACGACATCCTCCTGAGAAGCAGCTTCGCCTCCGGCCCCGCGGTCGGCCTCCAGAGCGTCTGCCTCGCCGCCGACCCCACGGTCGGCCACCTGAGACTCTGCTCCGTTGCCGGTCCCACGGCCGGTCACGTGAGACTCTGCCTTGCTGCCGGTCCCACGGCCGGCCACCCGAGACTCTGTCTCATGAGTCATCAGAGACTTTCGTCGCTGTCGTCCACCTTAAGTGGATTGTTTTCTGTTCTGGACTCAGTTTTTGTTTTTTGCCCTCCTGGCCTGTTTTTTTTCAATAAACTCTGTTAAACTTTTACTCAGCTTCCTGTGGTGTTCTGCATGTGGGTTCAGCCTCTTAAGCCTATCATGACAGCTTGTGCTGTTCTTTTTTTCTTTGCAGGTGATGAAGCACACTAAAGATGTTTTTTGTTATCTCCCTTTTATCTCCTCTTTCGGTCATCTTTTCTCCTTTTTTTCTTTCCTATTCTATTTACATTACAGTGTCCATAAAATCTGTAATACTCCCTGCATGATTTATAATAATAAATATTTATATGCATAAATCAAGTGGAACACTATGGCGATAGCCATACTGCTCCACTTGTGAAAGCAAAATGTGTTGGGCTCTCTTTTTGGCTTCAAGACAATTATTCATATTGCCACATCGCCAGACAGGACACTATTAAAAAAAAAAAGAAAAAAAAAAGAACACCAGCAGCTCAGGCCTTTGCGTTTCTCACTTGATTAGAAATTAGCTAAATCACCGGAAAGTATAGACTTAATTTATGGTTGGCTTGATCAGTTAAAGCTCTTGCATTACTGCCACCTGCAGGTTATATTAGGTACATCCATTACGCTGTAACTGTGTTATGTGTAAGACGTGCTGAACTGGAAATTTACTGAGACTAATTTGGATAAGGTGTTAATTCTTGATAGATCCTGGAATGTGGTCCCAGTAAAATAGTAGGCCTAAAACTGGGCTTTTGAAAGGGGCTATGTACTGCTTGTCTAAACTCCCTAGTTTTGCCTGTTATATGACATCAGCAGGCAGCACAGTTTTCTGTGTGGCATTCTACCAAGTCTCTGCAGTACATTGTAAATTGATACAGTTCTGTTTCAGATCCTGGTTGGAGAAAAGCAAAAAGACTAAGATGTGACTTCTTATTCCCAGTGGAGCCATTTATCATTCTGCCAAGACAGAGTGCGTGTTGCCTTGATGCAAGGTAGGGGCTTTGCTCTGAGGGAAAGCCTCTGCAATATGGTCTCGGCGGACACTGGTTATTACTTGCAACTCCCAAAGCTGGACTACACAAACGGCAAGGATATAACACTGTGATTTGCTCACTGCAAACACACATGAACACGGGGTGAGTAGGAGACTTCACTGCTTATTCATAACATTGATCTTAAAGAACAGTGTGTTATGGTTAGAGACACTGATACAGTTTTTGTGTTTAAATCCAGACTTCAAATTTATATATTTTCAGTGATGACTACACACACAAGGTATTTTATATTGTGCCTGTCTGAGTATGTTTTTGTGTATTTTGTGCAATTAAAGGAGAAAAAGGCTCTTCTAAATAATTTGATTTTCGTTGTCATAAATACTGCCTTTCATAGTAACTTCATCAACAGAAACACAAAATACTCACAAATAATTAGCTTGCAGACAAGAAGAAATATATCTCTCTGTTATGTCTGTCTATCAGTGTTTTTAATCTTTCCTCTTCTCCTCCTTACTGTCCATTACTTTGGGGTTTAATGCTCAGCTAAGAACATGCAGTTTACCGACTCTCCAAAAGAGGACAGTGTGCAACATGTGATCTCCAGAGAGAGGAGTTTGCAGACAGAATATAGTTTCTAGGACAAACAAAGCATCTGTGAAAGTTTAGCAATTTATCATATTCAATTTGATATGTAATACAGACAGTTTGGATTCCATTTTTGTCTTAGTTAATCTAAAGGTTCAAAAATAGCTTTCATGTTTCTGTAAATATTACTGTGATTTCTATGATTGAGGCTTTCTGAGGAGATAATAATCTTGTTTAAAGGGCAAGTTAAACTGTCTTTTTTTTTTATGTAGCTCCAAAGACTTCTATTCAGTTATTTAACCAAAGTAAGAATTGTTGAAAATTCCGCACAATGCAGCCAAAAGCTCAACAAAAAGCTTTCAAATGTAAAACATCAGAGATGCTGCTCTTCTGGTTTACCGATATCAGGCACCAATAACTAACAACTAACAACAACTCAAACGTGCATCCTAACCAGGGATTAAAAGCCTAGTAAACATTTTGTTCAACAAAGTGGCCAAGGACTGCTTATAAAAAAAAAAATAAATAAATAAATAATTTACACCAAGAATTTCACCAGCTGCAATTAGATGATACTTCTACTCTGGTTATAGGAGGAGAACCCTGCAAGGTTGCATTCCTCCTAAAAAATGCTGTGTCAGGAGGATCAAAAGTGGACATTTAAAAAATGTAACACAGCCTGTGAAAATCAATAGATGATTGTATTGTCAGACTATATAAAGTAAAAATGTGCTTTGCAAGTTGTAAGTACTTAATTAAAGGAAGAGATGTTGTCATCCCCATGTTCTTGCAGTTGTGCCCTTGCTTGAAGTATCTTCTCAGCTTTGTGGTGTACTTAGCCTTAAATTTAAAGGGACCAGGGTCCTTGCACACAAAGGGCATTTACACACAAAAAAAGTGCAGTGCAATATGTAAAAAGATAACGTTGGTAAAAATGCATGAAAGTCAGAGGCAATGACTTTTGATCTGCTGTGAAAATATGCAGAAGCAACACAAACTTATTCAGTCAAAAAAAATAATAATAAACAGCACAGCAGCAAAACTCACCTGATGACATGAAATCATTCAGGTTCTGGAGTAGTATTAATTGATGATTTTTCATGAGTTGGACTTTAGACTTCTATCTTAATGATTAAGAAAAATCACATTTAGCTTAAAACAATAATGTAACGCACCTCAAAAACTGAATGACACAACGTCAGTTGGATTTAAACTTTAAATATTTCATTGTTTCAGTCTAACAATCAGGGATTAAAGTATTCCTGCTCCAGCCCGGATTTCCAGCTCGTAGTGATTGCCGTGGATAAAAAAATAACTCGTAAATAAATTGACGATAAATAAATGTTAAAAAGACAATCGAAATTCCTCTTGCATTTGTCAGCCAATGTTAGCAAAGGAGCGCTCTGAAACTAACAGTATTAGCCAAACAGAAGAAGAGGGGGGTGGATCTTAGGGAAGCGTGCACCTCCTCCTCTAATTTCTTGCTCAAGTCATCAGATAGATTGTGCTGAAGTTCTAAACAGAAAGTCCCTTTGCTCCGTTTACGGCTTTGTTCAACGGACAGACGTGTTGAAAGTCAAAGAATAAATAAATGAAACTTTGTGTTTGGAGAGAAGGAAGATAGAGAGAACGGAATTTCATTGAGTGGGCACAATGCAGTTCATAAACTCCGGGGAAGGTGTCACAACCATAGATAAAGGTCTGGATTAATTTAAACTCTCACCACTACTGTATATTTAGTCATTATTACAAGAGAGTATCATTCTGCACTGCATATTCAGTAAGCATAAAATCACTGTGAGGTGGTGGTTCAGAGGGGAAGAAAGAGAACAAAAAGAGAGAGACGCATAGCGGTGAAAGCAAGAGGTTGATGGTTAAGACAAAGGGAGAAAGAAAGGGGGAGAAGGGTACAGGCGCTATGTTAGAGGAAGTGAAACAGACAGCTGTGTGAAGCTCGCAGAAAGCGGCAGCAGCCAGGGGAGAGATGTTTCATGCCTGGGACGTGAGCCGTTCTGACACATGGGCAGCAAAGCGAAAACGGCCGACACAATAGAGAGAGGCAGAGAGCACTGGGAGGCATCATGATTTAGAGTAGGGCTGCAGCCACTTCAGATTTTTGCCGTGTCTCCACAGCAAAACGCTCTGTGGGGATGCATTCTTTCAGCTGAATGGAGCTCTCTATTTCCCCATCGACAGGTTGTCGTTGTTCTCTCTTTGATACTGGAAGATGCTACCAAATATTATTTATTGAGAGTGGTCAGGGTGAAGATAAATGGAGTGATCTTCTGTTCAGTGTATGCACATCATCAGTCTCAGTTTAATAAATGTTGCTTAAAAGAGAGGTTATCAGCACACAACCAAATTCACAGTGCATGCAAGATTTGAAATTATTTATCAGGTTCTTAGGAATTTAAAGTAAGATTCAAAATAATGAAAGTCCAGAAGTTAGTACAAAGAGGTATGATTCCATTTCACTCAGGCGAAGAATATTAAGGATTTGATATCATGCTTTTCTTAAGCCTTTCAAAGTCAAATATTGGTATACATATGACGTATAGTTTATTGACGTATATCAATAGTTAGGAAATAATCTTTTCTAACTGAGGAAAAACACTTGCCAACAATGTTAAGCCCCCTCTCCCTATTTGGGTCCCAGTCAATTCATGATCTTGTGACAAACAAAAGTAAACATTTCTCAAGCTTTTGATCATTGGTGCCCATTGGCGGAGCTAGGCTTTCAAAACAGGGGTGGCAAAGGGGTGGCAAGGTATTATATGGGGGGGTTAATTAGCCTGGATGCCATTCCGAACTTAGCCCCGCCCACAGCGTTTGAGGTCGGGAAGTTCGGTCTGGCATTGCTCCATAGTAGCACGAGTATGATCGCCCACTCTCTGGCGATCCAATCAAATTGTCAGGGCGGGCTTTATACGATGATGGACAGATGATCAACAGTAACGTAATCAACCACGTGACCAAAGCGCGCATGGGTGACAACAACAATGGCTGCCGCTGGAGAGTTGAGGTGAGTAGATTCTGCTATTAGGTCTGTTCTAGAAGATATCGACAGCACATTAATTTAAAAAGAGGAACAGAGAAATGCGATCAAGGCTCATATTCTTATTCTAGGCGTGCAACTGCACCCTTTATATTTTTGTTGACAACAACTATGCCTCGCTTAACATACGTCACGCACTCCGTTGCTCTTATTGGTTGTAGGTCTGTCCAATTGAGTGCAGAGACATTTTTTTTCCTGGTTCATTCGAAACACGCCCCATAATTACAGCTCTATGGAGCAGTATCAGACTCATATTCTGACTAGAATTGAGTAGGACTACGTTAGGCTAGGGGTTGATATGTAAAGGGTTCAATTACACTACAAACAATAATCATTTTCCGCAAAATGTATATTGATTATATTAAAGCTGTTTATTTTCCAAAATGTATTTGGACATTTGGACAGGCAGGACAAGCAGCGGTGCACATTTAGATGTATACCACAACAAAAGTAATAGACCCGAACAAAAAAAAAAACAAAAAAACAACATACAGCCCTTTAAAACTGACTATAGTCGACCACTGCCCTGTGATATGACAACACCAAGTTCACAAAACCAGAACAACAAAATTCTGAGGTTCTAGTGAGATGAAGCAAAATGTTTTACAAAGTCTTCCATTTTTTGAGAATATGCCCTCCTTGACTCAACACTGATTATGTCCAGGTGACTTAGTCTATCATCTGCCATTGTTGTCCTTCGATGGGTTTTTATTAATTTAAGCGTAGAGAAATTTTTTCGCAGGATGCAGTGCTAAATGGAATCACAAGCCAAATTTTACGCAGCCTAAAAAGTTCTTCGAAATCGTCTTTGTAAGGTGCCAAAAACACAACAAACTCAAGTAGAGAAGCTGGTCTATCTCCACTTTTCTCCCTTCTTAAAAGAAGCCCTCTCGTTTGATGAAGCTCATGCTTAAGGTCTTCTAGGTCTGACTCAATTTATTTCCCCAAAGCAGGCAGAAACAGCTCTTTTAGGAATGATGAGCTTTTGGGGTCAAGAGACTGCACTCCTTCCATTATCTCACAGTTCATTTTGGAAAATCACCTATTTCTGCCTCAAGACCATAAAGTACCTGATAGAAAATACTTCTAAACTCTTTATTATTTTCAAACTCAGATTTCCTCTTTTGAACAGTGCTCATTTCAAGTGAGTCCAGAAATTTGAATTTTGTCTTTGGTTTTCTTTTTTTTTGTTCTTCAGTGACAATGTTGCATTGGTGCACAAGTTCTTCAGCCTCCTTCCATATATCACCAAATGTACTATCACTTCTGTAGCTTTTTAATGTGTCTGTAAGGAAACCAACCAGGTCTTTTGCTCTAACCCGATCAAGACTTCTGGACTGGAACTGACAAGATTTTCACATCTCCAAACACTATACAAAAACTAAACAAAAGTCCTATAAACTGTTGGTCAATTTGGGCTAAAAGAGTCTTTGCTTATATTTTATTGTCTCCACTATTCTTCTCTAGTGAAATGTCTTGGCGAAAGCCTGTTTCTCATAGTTCTACATGCCATTTACCTGCAAGCCTACCCAACATCTGAAAGTTGCTGATGTTCCTTTGGCTTTTCATGTGGATACATTTCTATTTGAAAATCAAGCCACTTCATGTGGACAGCAAAGCAAGACATGAGACTAGTAATTGAAGTATTAAAACAGCACTAGTTTAATTTAGTATGAATAAACATACATACTAGCAATGAAATGCTTTTCATTGAGCCTGTGTGCCACTGCCGCTGTAGGTACCAGATCTGTTTGGGTGATCAGATCTGCTCGGGGCCCTCCCCCTTCTTATGATGTCAACATATGAAAAATCCATTCGGGAAAAACTGTATTGCACAGGTTACTTAAAGATCAAATCTCTTTTGGAGACTCAACATTATTACCTGTATTTGCTTTTATTTTACATTTCATTTGCAATCTAAAGTAGCCAAAAGTAGAAAACAATTGTTGTCAGTCTTGAAGGAAAGTAAAGGAAAGTGTGTTCTAAGACTGAGCTGTGCTAGGTGACAAAAAAAGCCAGCCTATTTTAATTCTTTTTTTAAGATCTGAGGGCAGTGGAGGACAAATGGGACATCTTAAAAATGACTTAGTAGAGATTTTAGACAAATAAAACAGTTATTCTACTTGTAGAAAACTAACGGTTGTTGTTGACACAAAGTTAAAAGTTGTGTAGCTTAATATGGCTACGTGACTGAGCTAAAAGCACAGCAAAAAAAGTCTAACCTCTTGGCTGCTGAACACAGGTAGCCACAGCGCTAGCCAACCCCCCTCCCCCTTACACCATGGTTTTGCAGTCACTTTGTTCACCATAGAGATTTTTTTTCCAGTTTTGTTATCGATCAGGTAAAACTTCATCAATCATTAGACACACTAACACTACAGATGCTCCCGACACTGACGCTGTGTGATGTTATTATCATTGTCCGGACAACCAAAATGTTTTACGTTGTGTGGTAATGTTCAGCCAATCATGTAGTGTAACGTCACTGGCATGCGCAGGACCCGATCAAATCTGGTACCTACACCGCCTTCTGTTTTTGAGCCGTTTGGAGTACGAAGGAACTGCATGTCAGCTTAACCAATGAAAAGTGTTGGAGAAGTGAGCTGCATGAGGATGCATTCAAATTTGACCAGTTTCTTCTCAAATGTCTCAGGGGTGGCAATTGCCATGCCAACTAACCCTCTGGCTCCACCACTGCTGGTGCCAACTTAAGGAAGCAAAAGTGCATGTAAGGCACTAAGAGGTCAATGCTATCTTCTGGCTAATAAATAATATTTTTTTTTGATTGGTTTGCATTAGCAGATCTTGCAACCGACTGGCAAACAGCACAATTGGTCGAGCTAGAGTGCACCACTTAATATCTGGTAGAAGTTAAATCTGTAGCTATTAGCATTAAACCATAAAATAAAGACTATAAGAACAAAAAATATATCTGAGAAAAGAAGGTAATACATCCTACAATGTTTCCATTTTCAAAATGTACCGCATGCAAGCCGATTTATTCAAAGACAAGGTATGTTATTTAAATAAAAGTTAATGCAGCACCATCAAAAGTATGGTACTGCTGTGGCTCAGAGGGAAGAAGACAGTCATCAAGGCTTCCTGGACAACTGATGCAACAAAAGCAACCTTTGCTAAAATTAAGTAAGACTGCATTTTAAATACATTGATTAGATTTTGCTTTTAGCATTTTATAAGTGAACTGTTATTGGAGAAGAAACATGCCCAATAGTGACATAAGAAAAAAAATGTAGGGTAGACCAGCCCTCCAGTTCACGTTCACGCACACACTTCCTGAAAATGCATATAATTCCACATCAGTGCAACAAAATCAGTTCACTGAACATTTATACATGCATGACGTGACAAACCTGACATACACACATGGCAAGTAAATTGGTAGTCTGCCAACTGCCGCAAGTTGGAGATTAGTACTGATATAGTCTGACTTTGAATATCAGTGGTGTTCTTGGCAGACAAGTCATGTGTTTATAATGTTACACCATGCTTTTATTGCTGCCCTTTCAAAGACTAATCAAGCAATTAAACACTCTTTCTATAAACAGTGTGTATCTATGGCAACACCAAGAACAAGGCCTATGTAGATGAACCTCTGTGTCCTCAGAGAAATCAATGTGTCTGTAATGTAAAGTTTCTAAATGGCCCCTAGTGCCCTGGCTGTAGTATTGAGTTATTGGTACCCATTAATTACTGGAAGTGTGACATGGAGGTATACATATGTGTGCTCAAGGATCTTGATTTTCTTTTTAACTGGTTACAAGCTTTGTCAGTACATATTGTACCTCAGTAATCAAGGTTTTTTGCAAAGTAAGTCACTGGCGGAATTTCAAAAACATGAGTTTATTTATACATTTACTTTTTATTTCTAAATTATGATTACATATTTTTTCTAGACATTACAGTTTTAGTGATGTTCAGTGGTGGAGATTGTAGCAGAAAAGTCCTTTAGATTATGCTTGTAGTTTACCTATTTTTGTTCTACATGCATGGGTTTTCTCAGGACACTCAAGCTTCCTTCCCACATGTAAATAAAATCAGATCAAACTATATTTATATAGCTTTTTAATACAAAAGAGGATCTTAGTGGCTTTAAATAGAAAACTTGAAACCCATGCCAGATTCAAAAAACATACAGGACACATACTAAGCAAAAATCCAACTATTGATAAAGATGTGACAAAGGCAAGTAAAAACACATAGAAAAACTTACAGTGGGCACTGGTTTGAAATGGACGGTTTCCTGCGTGATTCCTGTGTGATTCCTGTGTGAATCACGATGTATTTCCTGAGGCCAGTTTTTTTATTTCAAAAAGAACTGCAATGTACCCGGAACACCACCAGGTGGCGCTTGGGACCTCTGCCGTGCTGAGGGTGACGTTTGTGGGCCTGCAGTCAACTGAAAAGCAGGTTTATTGGGGATCTTGGTGTGATATTGTGCTATTTTATTTTGTTTTTGATTAAAATAAAGTTAATGAATTAATTTAACATAGGGACTGCATAATCTTATTTTATGAAAATGGCTGCGTAGTTATAGATACACCTCCGATCTTATCTGAGATCTGTTTATTTCTATTTATCTGCATCTCTGTTATTTAATGAAAAATAAAATTAATTAAGTTGCAGCCGGGGATACGGACTGAGGCGCAACCACAGAAAGGCGACAGAGACAGTGCTGCGGCTGGTGATTTTGAAATTAAAATCATATCCAAAGTTGATTCCTCATTAAGATAAGCCAAAGTTATTCAAAAGGGTATGTAAGAAAATATATTTTCTTTAGTTTTGTAAAATATAAGTGCCGTTGACAGCTTTGAGGATCAAAAGTCAAGCTAATCTTTAACTGTGTTCATTAAAATCCATCGAGAGTTTCTGTGCTTGGTCTGTAATAAAAAAAAAAGTAGCCACCTGTCGCTACCACACCGTTTTTTATTACATTAGATCATAGGGATTATCATTCTACTGCCTCAACATCTTACTCTTATAATAATAGGCGTTTTGTTATACTGTTTTTGTGTGTTACTTTCTTGCCGTGCAATACGTGACACCCCTCCCAGTCTGGTCAAGAAGCAGACTGTGAGGGGTGTCATGTGTTGCGAGCTGATAGTGTAGAGGTTAGGCTCAGTGGTCTGTGGTTCAACAGATTGCGGGTTCGATCCCAACTGTGGCCGAGTTGCCTTAAATGTTTTTTTTATTTTTTTTTTTTATCGCTTTTTTATTGCATTAGACCATAGGAATTATCATTCTACAGCCTCAACATCTTACTCTGATAATAACAGGCGTATTGTTATACTGTTTTTGTGTGTTGTTATTATTTATTATTATCATTATCATTACATAGTTTCCAGTGATGGGCAGTAGCGCCGCTGCATTATTTATCAAGTAACTTTCCAGTAGTGACGTTATTGTTTTTATCAAGTAGCGACGTAGCGTCCACAAACGCTACAACATCCAGGGCAAAACTAAGTAATGAAACCAGGTTTTCTATTTTTGAAACAACAATTGGAGTTATTCGTTGGACATTCACGCATGAGCCTCCCATGTATAAAAAGAGGAGCTGAGCAGCTCCTTTAGTCAGAGACGTACAGTAGACACCCTGTCTGTAAGAAGGAGCGCTACCGCAGGTCATTCGTTCCTGCTGCCACCAGACTCTATAATAATGCACTATATCAACTATAACTCCTATAAAAACCACTGTGCAGCTACATTATAGTTTTGTATTTATTGACTGTGAACAATGTGCTTTGCAATATGTTGAATGTGCAATATTTCTCCACCTGTATATAAGCCATCCGGATTGTACATATCTTTATGTCTAACTTTTTTTATTTCCTATTTTTGTTTTGTTTTTCATTGTGTGTGATACATGTACACATGCACCTTAATCCTATTTATCTTGATATACTGTATATACCTGTATATACGTTATATATATTGCTTATTCTTAATGCACCTTTTTCCTCCATGTTTGCACCTTCAGTAACTTCTATGCCAATATGTGACGAGTGAATTTCTCCGCTGTGAGATCAATAAAGCTCATCTAATCACATCTCATCCAATCTAAATAAATACATAAATATATACATGTTCAATAAATAAATAAGCATTCAATTAATTACCCCCCAATAAATGGTGAAATGATATGTTCTCATAATAAATAATTTATTTAAAAAATGCTGTTATGTTCCTTTTTTGTAAAGATGTTTTTAAAATGCTTAACTGTTTTTATTCTTTTATTTTCAAAAAATTTCAAAAAATCACTAGTTTTTGAAAACACTCAGTTTTTGAAAGGTATTATATATATATAGAAACTAAAACGCTCGGATCTTTCTTTCTGTCATTTTGTATGCGTGTGTGGCATCTGCAATGTTTTCGTTAAATATTCAAATAAATAAGATGGACTTTAAACTAGCAGACACGTTTGGATTTTTGCCATTTAATTTTTTTATTTAATTTTAAAAACGAAAGAAATGGAAATGGGGTTTTTTGTCATGATCTTGGCGCTGATGGTTTGGTTTTTTCCTTTGCTCCTTGCTCCATGTCTAATTGGTTCTGCGGTTCTAAGTTGTGTGTTTGCCTCCCATCAGGGCCAGGTTATTTGTGTGTTTTGGTGAGACGTTTCCTAGCTTTCTTTAGTCTGTCTGCTTCCCTGATTATGACCAGTTTTCTGTCCTGTGGATCAGCGGCGTCTGCTGCTCGCTCTCTAGAAACTCTGGGGGCGTGGCCGCCGCAACTGCGGTCAAACCTCCCTTCTGGATTCTGCTGAGTTCTCCGCGAATGAACTGAACTTTGAATCAAGTCAGTGACTTTGCTCCAAGTCGCATTCAGCTCCACATCCAGTCTCTGACCTGTATTCTCCTATCCCTGCAGAGATCTGCCCCACAGCAGACGAGCAGCCCCGCGCACCTGTTAGTGTTTAATAAACGTTTTGAACTTTCCCACTGCCTGTCTCGCCTCGAATTCTGGGTCCAATATTCTGACATCATTACATTTTTACAGGTTTGCTTAAAAAGATTTTAAATAGTAGCCCATAATATAATAGTGAAACATAAAGTCAGGAAAATGTCTCATAGAAAATGTTTTTTATTTGCATTTCAAATCAATATATTACTGATAGCAAATGACATGTATCTCTTGGCCCTGGGAATATTACATGCCAGTCGCTGCTCCATTCAAGGCTATGATCTCATCGTTGTCTTGGAAAAACCGATGTGTAGACATTTACTCTCTTGTTCTCTGACAATAGAGTTCAAGCACCGCTATTTACAGTAGTAGCGACATTCCTGCATTAAGTGGTTTGCTTAATTAATTGGTGATGTTTAGAACAGGATGACATACAAAAGAGGAACCCATTATATCCATATTACTTTCTGGTCATACGTGGTTAAATAGTACATGATTTAAAATGGGAATAAACCGGATTAGCTCACTGACTTGCGCGTTGATCACATAACTATGTTCTTCTCTCCAAAACACACAGCTGCACCGCAGGCTTTGGAAGAAAAATCCAATCCGTCACGGCGGGGCGGTGCTGATCCCCGCATTATTAACCCTTCATTTCGTATTGATGATTAAAAGTATTTATAACTATATTATTACAGTACAGTACAGTAGTCAACGTTTATACCGTACTTTTATTTGTTAAACAAATGCTTGGGGCTGTATAAAGTTTTTATTCCCCGATTTCAATGTTGTATGGAGTATTTCATTGTATGATAACTCTAAAAAAAAAAAAAAAGGTTTCTACTTCACGTATTTCACCTATCGTGGGTTCTTTTTGGAACGTAACCTCCGCGATAAACGAGGGTTCACTGTATTTAAAATGGGAATACTCCGGATTAGCTCACTGACTTTTGGGTGGGTCACAGCCATCCCTGACAACAGTTTAGAAACGCCACTATTCATCGCGGCAGCAAGCAACATTCTTGCATAATGTGCCCAAAAAGCCTGGGGGGTTGGGCCTTTCATGCTTGTTGTAAGGCATCATAGCGTCCTTTTCCAGATCAAACTGAAAATTTTACCAGCTAGATGATAATAAAAATAACAAAAATAGTATAACAATACGCCTATTATTATCAGAGTAAGATATTGAGGCTGTAGAATGATAATCCCTATGGTCTAATGTAATTCCTTGGAAAGGTGGAGCGCACATCAGCTGATCTAAATAAAAGAAAGATGCCATAAAGTCAAACAGCATAATAGGCTAGTATCCGTAATATATATAAATAAGTTAAATAATTTATTGTACAATTTCTGATATCATAGGCCATCAAGTGTCATGAACCGAGGACAGATGGACCCAGTATTCAGGAGAGACAGTCAGTAGGAAAGTTCAAAAGGTTTATTAAAATAAAAACAAAACAAAAGCGGAGCTGTGGCTCGCGGACACTGCAGGCGGGGGGGCGGGGCACCGCCCAATCTCAGACACTCTGGTTTAACAGTCCAGACCACGAGTGTCCCCAGTGCTGCAGTCCCAGAGGTGATGCTGGAAGCTGATCCTGGTGAGGGATCCAGAACAGACAGGAACAGGCAGGATCCAGATCAGACAGGAACAGAAACAGGTTGCAGGATCCAGACTTCCAGGCATCCACAGGCTCCCAGGAGGGTTCAGAGTCAGACTGGGACCAGAAGCATGACCAGGTGGTCACGCACAGGAGCAGACAGGATCAGGTGCAGACAGGCAGGCACAGTGGAAGAGGGTAGCCGAGACAGGACGAAGGAACCGGAACTTGAAGCAGACTTTAAACTGGTCTCCTCCCTGGAGCCAGGCTTACTGGATAAAAACTGAACCTCCCCCCATAATGAGCCAAAAACCCAGAGGACTCCGCAGGGGAGGAACAGTGGACGATCAGGAGACGAGACAAACACTAAAACCCTCTTTCCACTGGCAGCTAGGATCCAGGACATGAACCAAATAAAAACAGAACAGAAAGACTGACAGAAAGACAAGCAATGATCTGGCACTGAATGCTCAGGCTGAACTGAATATAAACCACAGGAAACAGGTGAGAGGAATAAATTATGATTGGGGCAGGGAAGGAAGAGGGCAGGTGAGAGGAATTACTAATTAGGGGAGAGCAAACAGGCCAGATCATGACATCAAGTGATTAAAAAAAAAAAGAAAAACATTTAAGGCAACATTAATAACTTGACCACAGCTGGTAGCGAACCCTTAACCTTTTGTATTGCAGACCATTCACCCTACCCTCACGCTAAACCTGGGGAACAATAATCTGCTCAGCTCGCAACATGTGATACCCCTCCCAGTCTGCTCATTCACCTATCTAATCCTGACTCATGGGACGCCGAAATGGACTCAGACTGCCACCTAGTGGCTATAGTAGTCACATGTTTTTCACACAATTTGTGAAACACGCGGAGCGTGAGTGAAGTGTCCATTTCCAACCATCACCCACTGTAAACCTCTTTCAAAAGAAAAAGGCTTCATCTTGATTTTGAGGCTCAGTTGGTCTTAGCATTTTTAAACCAAGGATGGCTGATTCCACGCAAGAGATGGTTCAAAAGAAAGACTCTGCCCACTGTCGGGGGCGCCGCCAGGAATTTGGGGCCCCATGAAAGACATTGATATTGTGCCCTCACCGCGACCCATAATTACACAAGCTTAAATACTGCTATAAGGATCGATGTCAATGTAATTTTATTGTAATATTTCTACAAAGGAATATTATCAGAACATTAAAAAATGTTAAATATACAATAACAGATTATCTTTAAAATTTTTAGGTCAACGGTACAGTGGAGGATTTTCCAAATAAGTTAAAAAAGTTAAAAAACAAACCACTGGACTTTGTTTTCCAAGTTTGAAGACTATTCCCTTCTCATCCAGGGAGCTTTTTCAATTCAAAATGTCTGGATTGGCATTGATTTCCAAGCTTTATAGAGTATAGCCCAAAAAAAGCCTTGTCATGACTTAGAAAACATGCAAATTAAACAAGAACAGGTCCATCCCTTAGTAATGGGGAGTCATTGAAGTCTTTGCTAGCCTGCAATACCCGATACTGAGAAGATTGAGGGAAGGAATCAACTCTCCCTGCATTGTAGGTTTTTGAGAGCTGAAACCTGAGTCAATCCCCTCTATTTAAGGTTGTTTTTTCTTTCTTAACATAAATGGCTTCCTTCACATCCCTTTCAAACCACCTGTCTTCTTTGTCAAGAATGTGAACATTCTGGTCCTCAAAAGAATGTCTGTTGTCCATGAGGTGTAGATGGACAGCTGAGTGTTGTCCAGAGGAGGTAGTCCATCTGTGAGTCATGTGTCTGTGGAGAGGCTGTTTGGTTTCTCCAATATAAATATCTGAGCATTCTCACTACATTGAACTGTGTACACCACTCCGCTCATCTTAGGTCTGGGGGTTTTGTCTTTAGGATGCACTAGCCCCTGTCTAAGGGTCTTGTTTGGTTTGAAATGTACTGGGATTTTCTGTTTTGAGAAAATCCTCTTGAGTTTTTCAGACACTCAACATATGGGATGTACGTATGGTTTTCATCCAAATTTAACTGGGTAATGGAGATTTGGTCCATTAGAGTCTTAGGGTTATGTACAACATAATTCGTGTACATATCTTGCAGTGTCTTTTTTCCACCAGAGATGGCAGTAACTGAGAAAGCAGAGGAACAAATTTTTTTTTTTTTTCTTTTTGACACAAAAAAGGGTTAGGGTGTCTTTGAAAGCCTTTTGTTTGCAATGGGAATCACAAATTGTCAAGAAGCTCTAAACCTTGGACCCAATATTCAACAGACAGAGCTGGAAGAGTTACAACAGATTTTATTTAACAAGCAGCGTGAGACGGTGCGTCAGCAGGGGCGGATTACACGGATCTTCTGTGGAAACAGAAACTCAGGTCAGTGACTAAGAATGGATGGCTGGTAGCAGTTAAGAGCTAAAGTCACTGACCTGGTTCAAAGTTCAGTCCGATCCCAGAAAGAGGAGCGGAATCCGCAAAGTCGACGGTCCTCCGCTGCACGCGGGCGCGGCCCCTGAAGCGCAGTGAGGAGAGCGGCGCTGAAGCCAAACGGCGCCGAGGAGCAGGTGTTGCCAGAAAGGGAGATCCAAGCCATAGTCGAAACAGAACCAAGTTCGTTTACCAGGAGATCTGAGAGCCGATGAGGTACCGATGAGGGAGTCCAAGCCATGGCCGGAAAAACAGTCTGGGTTCGGTAAGCCAGTTGCATTCAATACACAGTCCAGAGCCGATCAGACTAATTGAGCAGACAGGGGCGAAGCAAAACTCGGGATCCACAAGACGGAAACAGGTCACCAACAAAATAATCACAATAATAGTTTAAACGCTAGAGTTACTGTCACCAAAACAGCTAGAATAATCTGGCAATCTGGAGCTTGAAACCAAACAGTATATATAGGGGCTGGAACCAGGTGGAAGGGATAAGAAATGAAGAGAGAACAGGCAGAGCTAAACAGGTGGGTGGAATAAGCAATCAAGCCACCAGTGCCAGGACCATGACACAAATAAGAGCTGCCTCCCCCTGGACAGGTACTCTGGAATTTCCTACTGCTTTTTATCTGTTTGATGTGACTGAATGTGACTGCATTCATCTGAATAGTCCATTGAAGGAGCAGAAGCGTTAATTTTGAGCAGCAAAAGCTTCAGACAAGCATAAGTGTGTCACGTGCCAATTCTAGCCTCTTATATCTGGAGGAAAAGATGTTTACAGTAAATGGGGCGCTTAGCAACACCCACAGAGTTCAATATTGATTCAATGATTTGTTTTTGTTTTTTTAAATATGAGGAGAAGCATCAGCTTTCAGTTCTGAGAAACATTATTTTCTTTCTCCTCAAGTTCCATTTCCATATAGGAATGACTGGGAAAGGGCATAATTGTAAGCTTGACACTTTCTTAAATTCAACCATGACAAGGTTTCTTTTTGTTTTGTTGGAGTTTTCTATGGTCATTCCTGCTTTTTGAAACCTACTGATTGGATATTTTACTCAATCATGAACAAAATTGCTAGAACAAATAATGTCATGATGCTTTTACTATATTTGGGCAGAATTCACATGAAATGCATTTTAAGATTTAAAAAGGGGGATCTAATGCCCTAACTTGGACACTTGTGAACTTTGAAGTTAGATGTTCTGGACTCTGAATTCTAAAGGTTCTGGTTCTTGAGCTGTTCTGTTAGTTTTCTTGCAATCTAGAGAGAGACTTGGCTTTATTTGATTAGATAAGATAAAAATTTTTTTTTTTTACATTTTTTTGAGTAGACATTAAAAAAAAAAATAAATATATATATATGTTTGTGTGTGTGTGTATGTAGGAAATTAACTACAAATGGCAGCAGATAAAGGCTCACCTTCCCTCCTCGTACTCCTCTGTCTGCTACTTTTGACACTCAAATTCTTCTCAACACGCTACACAAAACTGCTTGACTGCTTACATCCCATTTGGCAATACAAGTTCCAGACAACACAAAATCACCTGCAGAGTCCCCCAGGCATCAGTTGTTGGACCCATCCTCTTCATCATCTACATCCTTCCCCGCGGTCATGTTATCAGCCACCATGGAGTCTCATTTCACTTGTACGCCGATGATCGACAACTGTACATTAAATCTGATTCTTATACCACAGCAACTTCAACAAAAGCATCATCATCTTCAAAACTCACTGCCTGTCTGGAGGAGATAAAGATGTGGATGAAACACAATTTTCTCCAGTTGAACAGCTCCCAAACCGAGGCAATCCTTGTTGGTAAATCCCACTAAGTCCAGTCATCCTCCATTACTGGTATAACCATCTCTGGCCAGGACATTCCCCTCTCCACAACAGTCACCAATCTTGGTGTAAATTTTGATCAACAACTCATCTTTGAAGCCCATATAAAACACCTCAGCAAAATATCCTATCATCTAAGAAATATTTCAAAACGCCGTTCTACGCTTACCTTGCAGAAAAACTGGTTCATGCCTCTGTTTCCTCCAGGCTAGACCACTGTAACACACTGCTCATCAGGATCCCTAACAAGAATCTGCAAAAACTACAGTAAGCTCAGAACAGTGCTGCAAGGATCCTGATGAGAATCCGAAAGTACGACCACATCATACCCATTCTCCACTCAGTTCACTGGCTTCCTGTTTCTGCAAGGATTGAATACAAGGTCAAATGCCGCCCAATACCAGATGGAACTGCTGCTCACCCCTCTCACTACAACATGATCCCACCGCCTATAACACTTAAACCACCTCTAACCGATAAAAAAAAGTATATATATATATATATATATATATATATATATATATATATATATATATATATATATATATATATATATATATATATATATATTTATTGGTTAGAGAGTCTCAACTTCCCATTGGATGGCTGTCAAGTCAGACATCTACTCCGTGATTGAGCAATCAGTAGCATGTCCATAGCTCCATAAAATCACATTTATTTACAAGATGCTAATTCATTCAGATTCACCTGTAAGTGGAGTGGGAGGAAATTTAATGTACAAGTAGATTTAAAGTATCTGATTAGCATACACATTTAATATTTACCACTCCAAATACCAGTTGTTATGAAAACACTATCAAATTAAATAAATAACATTTACACACAATATCATTGGCTTAAAGGTATGCCATTTTGTGAGAGAATATACATAGATGAAAAATGACTTGTGCAGGCAGATACTTATTGACTGTGGGGAGGTGTAGTTAGGTGATTTATGACCAAAGAGGCCTTTAAGATTAATCCCCTCATGTCTCCTAGCTATGAGCTCAATCAATTTATTAAAGTCTATTGGTTTCTGATTAAGAAAATCATTTAATAAAGTATTATTTCTGTTAAGTTTGAACCATGATTGAAATAATGTTTTTTCTATGCCTGTGTGAATTCTCAGTCATCCGAGTCATGGCAACCATCTGGAACTCCAATAAACCAGAAGAACAAAGCGTGGCTATTTAATTTGCATCTGACTTGGAAAGTGCTTAGGAGGGACCAACATGCTGCTTAAATAAATATAGTTCTCTTTTTTTCTTATGTCCTTTTCTTCTCTCCCCTTCCCCTTCTTTCCCCTCCTCCTTTGCCACCTCCGTTTTTTGCTTTTTTTTTTTTTTTCAAAATACACAACTGAAACCTTAATGCAACCCAAATGCTGCTCTGCTTGTTAGGGCAAATATGTTGGGCTATTTTCCAGTACCACAGCATCAATTCTTAGGGCTATGTTGACAAACAAAAATGAAAAAATAAGAAAATGTAGTAAATGTAGCAAATTTGCCAATACAACTCAATGACTTAAAAAAAAAGAAAACTCTATGGCCGTGCTGGTTCCTGTGAAAGACAGGTGTTTTATTACAAATCATGCTCTATTTTTGCTCTTATGAAAAACATTTTTAATATGCTTGTTTAAGTTATCTCATTCTAAAGTAAAGGTGTAGGTGTTTCCGTTACCCGACAATGGAATAAAACATTAACCGAAAAAAGATAGAATATATAGCATTAATAGAATTGAAGATAATTAACTGGAGGAGAGACTGAAAGTCAGAGCTGGTCAGTTGGCTGGTTTGGTTTAGTAACATCGCTCTAACCTGATAATCTTCCATCTACCACATGCCGCTGCATTCTCGCTCATACATTGAAAACCAATTTTTATTGATCTAATCTTTTGCCACAAGCTAATAGGTTTGCTTTATTCACTGCCAAACACAGAGCTTTTGACGTATTTCATTAAATCTAGGAAGGTAACAACTCTCAGTATCACCAAGCTGTATTTTCTAGTATTGCAAGCTTGATTAGCTTGTGGTAGTGCCAAGCATAATGCATGTGGGATGCGGGCTTTGTTACTGCTGTCCTAAAGAAAAAAATGTACAAAATGCTTGCTTAATGCAAAGCAATTTTAATTGTACTTGCTTGTCGCACATATTTGACAGATACTTAACTGGATTAAGATTAGGGGGAGTTAGAGTTAAATGAATTTAGGAAAAATTGTGTTGTTATTTCTGAAAGTCATTTAGAACAGTGTATCTGGCACTGTAATGCTATTTGTCCTCCTGATCAAAACCACTGGAATACATGAGCTAAACTATATCTATGAAATGCTTTTTTTAAACAGCAGCAATCCTTATTAGAGACTTAGACTTAGACAGATTTATTTTGTCAGTTTGTATATACAAGTGTAAACAAAAAGAAATTTCGTTTAGACCAGCACCCTAGCCAATTTCATTTTTTAAAGTGTAGCCTTGATAAGGTAAGCAGCAGTTGTTTTTCAGCTGCTGCTACTGCCTCCAGCTCCTGAAGCACTCGCTTCTTCTGGCTCAGGGGAGGGAGAGGACGATGACGACGATGCTGTGATGGTTGTAGCCTCCTGGGTTGAAGAGGATGATGTGGTTAAAGCACCAGTTGTGCCATGGGCAGGTTTAGCAGTGACAGACAATGCTGGAGAAGGTCTGGAAGCCGGAGAGGGCGGGGAGGAGCCGGCTGGGGATGTTTCAGCATTTGGCAGGGAAGCATCTAGAGTCCTCTCCTCATTTTCACCTGCAGAGGGCTGTACTTCCCCTCTAGATGCCAAAGATTGCCTGGGAACAGCCTCAGAAGAACCTCTATTCACGCTGAGCTCTTTGTTTCTATCGGCGCGGTACATTATCAAGCCCCCCAGGCAAGCAGCACCGTCTGGTACTGCTGCACGCAGCCAACACCCCATCAGAATGATGGCACGGCAGTTACATATCTCCTTTTTTGAAGAGAGGTCCAGTCGGAGATTATCTATTTTGTTTCACAACTAGCGCACATTGGAGAGCAGGATTGATGGAAGCAGTGGTCTGTGGAGATATCTCTTTTTCTCTTTATAGTTAGCCCACGCATGGAGTGCATGGACCGGTGCAAACACCCAAAGTGCCAGTATCTGTCAGCCTTATAGTCAGGGTAGAGGTCTGAAGGCTTGAGAGGCTTGGGATGCAGATCTGAATCTTGAGGGACTCAAAGTGAGGTGTGGCAGCATGAGATGCTCAGGGCTTGAATGACTGACTGGAACTGATCAAGCTGACTCATGGTGGCACCCTGAAACCTGTGGCCTTGGTAGGGCCCTAGGGGCATGAAGTCAGCATGGAGCCACAGGAGCCACACTGGAGGTGGAATGCACAGTGCTTGGAGCCACAGATGACCCAAAGTGCTTGTAGCTATAGTAGAGCCTGGAGTGCTACCCAACACTAATGAGACAGGAAAGTCTGTAGAGGAGATCATTGTTGATTATAACTTAGTTCATAAGTGTTAAAATTCAGGATATAAAAAATGTTTTTGGTTAAAATATGGATACTATAATGCATGCTAGCCGTAGCCTATTTTTTTAGCCTAATGCAATGTGCTTTTGAATCCATTGTATTAGCATTCTGCTAAGAAGGAACTTAGCAACCAGGAAGTTATAGTGATGTCCCAATTCCTCATTGTATGTAGGGGTAGTGGACATAACAAGGGTAAGGGGTACAAATCTAGCCCTTAAGAATCAGGGATTTCAGATACTGACTTTCAGAGGAATTTACAGATACAATTTCCCAGAAAACACAGAGGACAGGGATTCTAGCTAGTGACCACACTCTTTTTCATTTTTTCTTCTTTTGAAAGCCAATCAAAGCCGTTGGTAATGCCATCCCTCCGTTCGCCAAATTCTCAAAAACAGAGGTGAGGGGAGATGACATTGTGGAACTAAGACAAGAACAGTGGGAATTCTGTGCAAGAGCACAATCAGACAGAGCACCTGAACCGAGAACAGGCGGATTACCCCCTCTTTGGAGCTAAGGTACCACTGCGGGAGATTGGAGCCTTCTGAGCAAATAGTGCATCAGAGTGTGTGTGGATGGGGGGTATTTGCAAGTACTAGTTCAGGATGCAAGCGGAGGAATACAGCAGTAGGTAGGGGGGGAGTGGCGGCCTAGTGGTTAGGGTGTAAAGCTTAGAATCCTGAGGTTGTGAGTTTGAAACCCATCCACAGACTGCCACTCTGGGTCTCTGAGCAAGACCCTTAACCCCTGACTGCTCCCCGGACATCCCACATTGGCAGCCCACTGCTCCCCAAGTGGCTGAGTTAAATGTGGGGGTAAATGTCAATAAAGTTCAATTATTATTATTATTAGGTAGAAGCCTGAGCTAGAAGTGGCTACTGCTGGCTACGGCTTTGACTATTCTCCTATGGTAGGACATGAGCTGTTATGTGCATATGTAAGTATGCACATACAGGTAAATACATTTGGCGCACTCTGTTGACACTTTTGGTCTCAATGTAGCATTACCTATTACCAAAAACAACAAAGAAAAAACAATAGGGTGTTTTGTTTAATAGTTTTATTTGAAGGGGAAGTGGATTCTCTCTGGATAGTAGATACCTAACTGTAAGTGAAAAGGTGCAAAAACAAAATTTCTGCTTAATAGGTCCCCTTTAAGCACAGTAAAGTCCAATTACTTTTTAAGTAAAAGGGAAATTAAAGGAGCAGTAAATTAAGTTTCAGCACTAGATGGGCTGTTGAGAACTATCTGTAGACAAAAATGATGGGTTGCAAGCCACCCTTTTCTCTACCTACTCTCCACCTGTAAAACATACTGTATAGCACATGCCTATGGTGAGGAGCATTTGAGCTTGTTATATTTCAGGGCAATCAGCATATTTACTATCGCATCTGACATGAATTTCTTTTTGCCAGAGTTGGGGAACAGGCCAGAGTTATTTGCAAGACAGCTGAGTTGGAGAAATGTTGGCCTATTAGGACTATTCTTGCTCTTTACCAGCATGGAGTGTGTCTTGTTTTAAACTTAACTGAAATGCAAAATTGTGTAGCTACTCTGATATTAAATTCAAATTATAAGAGTGAGAGCAGTAAAGCCATATAGAAAAGCACAGGTTAATGAAATGATGAAATAAAGGGAGTTGTTTCTTGACTTAAATGTTTTGTAATGAATTAGTTCTAAATTAATAGTAAATTGTGATTAGAGAATAGTAATTAATGTTAAGTAACAAGCGTGACTATTTACAACCTATTGTGTGTCTTAATTGCAAGATCATGTTTTAATGTTTTTTTTCTGACTCTGACAGAGTTGTCTTTTACTGCTTACCTTAAATTGTTTTCCATCCTCATTGTCATCTCATGTTTTAGAATGCCTCTCCTCCCACCCTCCAAAGGATAAACTTTTCAGTTCCAGTCACTATCCTTGTGATGCTCATACAGCATGAAGGCTGTGTGGTAGGAATAGGCCTCAGAAGCATGATAAAAAAGGGGGAAGGGAGGGTTAGGTTATGGCTCTGTACGCTTCCAGCATTCACCCTTGTTAGCCTTTACCAGTTTGACAATACCCTGATGAGACATGACAGGACAAGCTTTCATAGCCATGTTTGGGCTGATGCTCTTAAAGTGATCATAACTGGACTGTTTTGTAGCTTTCATGAAGAAAGCAAATTTTAAATGGCCAAATACAAACGCTTTGTTAAGCATGGTAACTGGAGGAATGACAGAAAAAAAGTATATTAGACACCAGGCACCAAAAGAAACCCTATAGTTTTTGGCTTCAAAAAAGGAAAAACAACTTTTTATATTTACAGATGATCAATATTGACCCAATTTAATGTTTTGCATAGTTAATAAAAAATATGAACAGTCAGATTCTTTAATCTATGAATCAGAAAAATACACATTGTTTTTCTTTTTTGGAGAATGAACAAAGTATTACCTGTTGGCTCACAGCATCTCCATTAGCTCTAGGTTTTGCCATTGACTCTTCTAAACCATTTTTTATTCTCTTGTTTGAGCCATACAAAGTTGGACTGGCTGGCATGCTTTGAATCTCTGTTTTGTTCTATAAATGAACTGGACTTGAGATAAAGGTCTAACAAAGATCTGAACACATTTCTTTTGGATTTTCAGAGGAGAGCAATATTTGGGTGCCAGTCAATTTATAAATGTTTTTTGGGTCAGAGGTCTCCAACTATGGTCCTAAGGTACCACTGACCAGCATATGTTAGGTGTTCCCTTACCTACACACACCTGACTTAATTAAATGTATGATTAACTTGCCTCTCCAGCCCTTGGAAGCTGCTGAGGAGAAAATGCAATCATTTTATTAAGGTTTGTGAAGCAGATGAACAGCTAAAAAAAAGCAGGGCAGGGCTACCAGAGTTGAAGATGACTCCGTGTATCATTCGTTCTTTCATTTTTCAAATTAAAACCAAAAAGTAAAAATGCAAAAATACACTTGTTTTCTCACTACTTGTTTCCAAAACAAATAGAAAAAAATATATAATGACTTATCTACATATTTTTTGGTTATTTGATTTGTGTTTCAGAAATGGGAATTATAAACACAAAAACAAATGGTGATTTGACTTATGGACATAGAAAAAAAAAGAAAATTAAATATTTAATGCATTTTTATTTTTCATTGTCAAAAAGGGAAAATTAAAAGTTGAAAAATGATTTAAATTCCATTTTCCATTTCAGGAATCAAAAAACAAAAATGATTTTGAACAGAAATGAAAAAAGGCTTGTTTATGGTTGCGCAAATGAAGTAAGAGTAGTCCCAGGAAAAAAAAGGTACTTGCTGCTGTGTAGCTGAACTTGAGCAAAGACATGGAGCCATACGTTGTTTTCTGAAAATATGAAAGAGTCTCTCTCAGGGCCAAAGTAAGAAACTTTGGTTAAGTTAGAAAGATATTCACAGATTCGGCTTCCCTGGATCATTTTTTCAAAATGGCTAGGGTTTGTAAGAAAAAAAGTGTCTACAAAATTCCCAAAAAGTAAAACAACAATCCACTGGACTTTGTTTCCAAGTTTTAAGACGTGTCACTTCACATCCAGGAAGCTTTTACAGTTCAAAATGTCAGAATTAGCATTGAGTTCAAAGCTTTATAGAGTGGCCCAAATCGAAGCCGTGTTTTAGAAGAAAAGAAAGGCCTCAGAAGAGGCATATATATCCCAGAATGCTTTGTGTGGAGAACTCTCCTCACAAAGCATTATGGGATTTGCTGCCACACTAGCCCGCTGTTGCGATAGGCTGTAACTCCCTGACAGCGGCGACTAATAACAAAGATGGTGCTGGCACCGCGCAGTGCAGCCAGAATTATGTGATGAACTGGGAGAAACAAGTCTCGATCATCTGTCCAAACGGTTATTTAAAAGAGTTCACTATAAAGTCCACTATATAGACCCCACTCTATGTAGTTATGAGGGATTTAGGGTTTAGGGGGGAGATTCGGACACAGTAAGCCTGCATGAGCTATGCTGTAGCAACTTTTAAACAGAGCATGTACAGGGGAAGATATCTTTGAATTACAAAAAAAGACACGCCAGAAAACCTGTGAAATGCGTAAATAGGAGATAAGGTGGTCTCCTCATTCACTCTTTCTTATCAAAGAACTACGCCACAGATGAACCGTGCCCAGCCTTACTGTTGAACTAGTACCAGAGTTAGCATGGTTCAGCTGTTTCTGGCATGGTCCAGATCTCGGTTGTGTTCCATTTACACTCAACAGTAATCTCTGTTACCATGCTCGGACCGTTCTTGGCACAGTATCAAAAGGCTAGTATATAGGGGTATATGGTGTGCTATCAGTTTCTTCAGGTGAGAAAAAAAGTGCTTTTGAATATCTTTAACCTCTTAATATCCAACTAATTTTGGGAAATTCTCACCTATTTTGCATACCCAAATGGAAAATCAAATAACTTAGGAACTGTAAGCCCAAATTACATGTGTGATATATCATTTGAAAGCTAACACCTTCTAGTTTCTGAATATATACATGAAAATTGAGTGAGTAAAACACCCAAGCTGCATCAAGCCCGAGCTGCATCAGTTCAAACAAGACTCAAAGTTGTTTTTTTTATTCTTGAAAATAATAGGTATTTTTTGAACAGCAGTTATAAAGACATGCTTGCTTATTGAGGCTGCTTTGTCATGGTACATTTTGACATGCTGCTATATCTATGTTAATTGTGCTTCGGTGCTCGCTATGTCCATAAAATGAGCTAGGTGGTTGAATTGTGGAGAATCTAAGCTTTCCAACGATGTCTAACATGTCTATATTGGTAAACATTTTACCTGTGTAATTTTCATGCATTCTGATTAATTATTTGTAAACACTTTAAAACGCTTTAAAACGGTGGGTTTTAAGAGGTTAAGGCGACTTACTATTACTATATACAGTAGGCTAGATACTATTCAGTTGTCTTTCTGATTGTACAGCACTGACATTATTCAAATCTGGATTTGGTTTACTGAAAATTACTAAACTTTCTAAAAATGGATGTCTAAAAATGCAAACAGTCCTTTCAGGCAATACCTTTTTCAAATAGGTCCGGCCTAGCTTTCAAAGATTAGCTTTCCCCTGACTAGGGGTGTGCAAAATAATCGTCATGACGATGCATTGCAATTCTAATTTTTGTGATCTGCTGCATCGATTCTTGATGCCAAGTATCGATTCCTAATTAACAAAAAGGAATAAATAAAATACATGAATGGTTGGCACACATCAGCCAGAAAAAAGTGGAATACAACTTTCAGTCCAGTAGATGTCGCTGCGGATACTGCGACGATTCATTCAAAAACAAATTATGGAGGAGACTGAGAAAATTTGCCCAGCTCCATCACATTCCATGTCAGATGTTTGGATGCATTTTGGCTTTAAAATTAAAGAAGGTAAAAACGAAATAGATATAATGCACGTCATTGGCAAAAGGGGAAATGTCAAACATTTGAATGTTTCCATTTCGTTGGTTTAAAGGACCACTGAGGCCATATAAACAGCACTGTTATTTTAAGTTTTATAAATCCTAAGCACTTTTTGTCAGTGTGTCCCCTCCAGTAATAGTAATATTTGTGTCCAGTATTTGTTTTCATGGCAATACCTTCAAAAGTTGTTTCAATAAATAAAGTTATGTATGTATTCAGTTGTGTTCAGTTATTTATCAATTGAAGACACTATCCAGATCATACACAGCCAGTCAGCTACTGTTAATAGCTGTATTTTTTTCTTACAGTGTTCAGTGAAAATATCGCAATGCAACGCTATATATTAATTATCGCGATGCATCGTGATAGAATCGCATCATGGCATGTGAATTGTGATTCGGATCGAATCGTGACTTCTTTGGCAGTGCCCACCCCTACCCCTGATTATTAACTAAAGTTGGGTTCTTGGATATTTTTATTCAATTAAGGATCTGAAACATGTATGTGTGAAAAAAAATCACTTTAAGAAATCCTCAAGGGACAAATAATTTTTTGTACCAGTGTTTGTTGCATCTGAGATGATCAAAAAAGGAGGGGAGACACAGAGGATTGACTGTGTGAGTTTGAGAAAGTGTGAGTCTGTGTGTATATGAGTATGTGTAAGGGCATGTTTGTAGGTGTGGAACTGATGGATATTATAGCGGAGCAAAGGCTGAAAGGTCCCACGGTGCCAGATGAAAGGCAGGATTAACAGAAGAGGGGTTGAGCTGTGATGAGCACTGCAAGTGCATTGGGTGAGATCAGATGAGGAAATAATGGAGAGGGGTGCCTTGCCTTCAGAGATGGGGCACAGAGGGAAGTAGCAAAGCATATGAGGTGCAGAACAGTTTGAGGGGACAGAATAATCACTTCCAGAAAGTTGTGCACTTCTCTGGCCAAGTTTCCAATTCTCTAAAGAAGATGAAGGTAAATGTTCTCAATTGTAAAAAAGGCTACCCCAGAATGCTTATATAATTGCATATTAGTAGCTGGTGAAATAAAACAGAAAATGCTACTATTACTTCAATAAAATGTTATCCACTCTAAGAACCATGAACAATGAAATTAAGTTTGTTTTTGTGTTGTTATATTTAAATTTAACAATGTTTTGTGGCTGTTCTAGCATATTTGATTTGAATTTTGGCTAATTTACTGTGATTTTATGCACACGCAAAACATACAGTCACCCTGCAGAGCTTGATGTTAACCATCGCCCGATCTCCCTGGGCAAGTAGTTTTTATCGTTGGGAGAGTACAAATTTCATTGCATTTGCCCACCAGGCAAGTGCAATGATCGCAAAAAAAATATCTATTTATCACTATTTATCACTCAAACTTACTTTAAAATCACCGACATTCGATGAAATCGACCCAGAAGCGCTGCTGGCAACATTTTTGTTGTTTTGTACACATTCTCGCGTGATTTGGAAAAGCTGCGTGATTTGAAAAAAACGCGTGATTTTCCGCCAGATGCCGTGATTTTTGTCGTGATTTGGCGTGAATCAGACAGATTTTTTTTGACTTAGCAGGCTGATGAAAAAAAAAACACATGGAAAAAAAAATATATGTACAGTAACACACCCACCACCTATTTATTTAAATAGTTATAGAGCTAAACATGTTAAATTGGTGACCTGTTATGTTATTATTATTGTCTTGTTGCTGCATTTATTTTGTCAGGGAAAACTAATCATGAGTCAGTTAAAAGTCAGGGAATTCTGAAATTATACATAGTTATTTTAAACAGAAAAACCCTGTTTAAAATAACTATGTATAATGATTCTTTAGAGAAGTCACATTATATTAATAGTATTATCTTGTATAAATATACCGTGACTCTAAAATAAAAGTTATTCATTTGTGACATTAACTTCTGCCTTGTGATTTATCTTAAGTTTTTAACTTCAAGTTTTTTTTATTTTTAACATTATAATCTATATTTTTCAAAGCACACAACAGTTTAAAGCAAAGTTTAGTTTGAAAAGAATGTGCAGGAAGGATTGAAAAGCATGTTAACACGGTAATGTAGGCTTCAGTTTATTATCTGATGCATGCATATACACACCAGGAACATGTAAACTTAAAAAATACTGAATTACCAAAAACATTTAAAAAAACAAACATGATTCATTGATATATATACAAAAATGAATATCAGGAACTATATTTATCAAACATTATACTGGGCAAGTAAAAATTGTTTCTGGGCAAATGAAATGTGAAAGTCACTTGCCCAATTGGCAATTCATCTTATCACAGTGAAAACATTAGAGGAATCAGTATTACAATATTTGTTTACCGTTTTGTCTTTCTAAATGTTTATACTCAGGTGAATTATCAAGTGGTGGTCAATTTCTTGCCTGCCTTTCTTGGCCATCTTCAAGTAGCAGTGGGGAAGAAAATATTTCTGGTAGCTCCATTTTTATTTTTTCTTCAATCTTTTTTTTCTTTTAAAGAAAATTGTTTTTGCTGCCACGTTAAAGGACTATACAGATTCAGGTTAATGGAAAAATATATAGAAACATTATTTGGTTATTATCTTAAAACAGTCTATTTACTGTTTGAAAAGCAAATATATGCCTTGATCCAAACCATCTCATTGTGCATTTTCAATCTCTTAAGAATAGGATGTGTCAGTATCAGCTACTGTTCAAGTCTCTTTAATAAATATTCTATAATTCAATTCATCGTTTTTCTTTATTTAACTCAACTTCAATATTAGCACAACCTTCCTCATTCCTACTAAAAATGTAACCTCACATAATGATATTACTATCACAGTTCTTCACAGTTCAGGTTGTGTGTTTAGTAGTTTTAGTAGTTAGTTGTAATTAGTTAGTTTCATGTATTTTGCCAAAATCATCTATTTATTCTCCCCTGACTGGACCACACTGCTGTATTAGCCTGATTCAAAAGAAATTATTTTAATCAGGTGTGCTTGATTGGAGACAAATCTAAAACATGATGGTCTGTGGGCCCTAAGGACCATATTTAAGAAATCCTGGATTGGTGACCTTTAAAGGAAATTACTGACACTGGATTTATTTTAAATAGGTGTCAACCTAAGAGGTGGTGACTAGAAATGAAGACTAGAAACTTCTAAATGTACCATTTATTTGTACAGACACAAATTCAAATCATGTACATTTTGTATGTAAAGGTTGGTTTTAATGCTATTCCAAACTATTTCAATTTAGGCTGATATTTTTACAGTTTTCCTTATCCAAATTATTTTGTCTATGTTTTAAAGAAAAAAAGAGTTGTATTCTATAAACAGGTTATTTTCTTAATTTTTTCTGAACTGTTAATGCGTCGATTGATAGATAAGCAGTCTATCCTCAAAGCCATGTAATAAAAGGAATATCAATAAAAATAGGCAAAGAGCTTAGTCACGAGGACACCAGAGAGTCACATAAAATGGAAAAAACAAACATTAATTAGATTCTTTTAAAGCTTTGGCAAACACAGATAGTATTAATCTGAAAGTTTAATTATGGATCCTACTAGATGTACTTAGATCTTCTGTTTCTCAGTTTTCCACTTGCAACAGAGGTTTAAAGTTTTTAATCACTGTTTCATTGAAAAAAGGCTCAGGTAAATCATTCTAAATGTCTAAATCCAATAAGAAAAACTTAAAATACATTTTTACTATAACAATGTTGTCTTTTATTTTTCTTAAGAACAGTAAGATAAAAAAAAAGAAGATAAAACAGGCTGTGTGTATGAACCCTTACATATGACACATTTATTGCTTTAGCTGTGTACATTTGCCTGGTTTAAAAAGTTCCCAGAGGAGGCTGTGAAAAGAAAAGACAGATCTTACTACTACAACTACACCCCTAATTGGCTAAAAAGATTATTTAAACACAGTTACCAACATATTTTATTGAAATAAAGGAAAGGTTAAAAAAAATGTAATCGCCTACATTGTTACTCAAATTAGTCAGTGCTGACTTTGAGAAATGCCATTAATGATGTAAAAAAAGAAGCCAAGAGTTTTAACTCAGTTGCAGTCACAACAGAGAAGCACCACAATGTTTTCCAATGTTTTTATGAAAGTGAAAAAGCCTTAAAGTAAATTTTGTGTTTCTATCATGACTGTTATCAATGATTTATTGATGACAGTGATGGTTTGCAAACTCACTGTAAGAAAGGCCAGCTTATCAATAAGCGTCACGCGCCAGTCTTCGGCAGTCTATGGTCAGAAGGTGGAGTACACACTGGACAGGTTACAACTCTGTCTCAGGGCAACGCAGACATTAGATCATGAGCGCACACGCTCAGACCTAAGGAGAATTTAGAAACATCAATTAACCTAATAGACATGTTTTCTGACTCTGGGAGGAAGCCAGAGTACCTGAGGAGAAGCTATGCATGCATGCAGAAAGACCCTCGGTTCTGAATCAAACTCAGAAGCTTTTTGAAGCAATGGAATAGTTCTACAGAGTGTGCAGCCAAATATTCATGAAAAAGTGGACAATTGGCTTGGGCAGGTTTGGATTCCCAGACTCCAGAGTGTAAGCCATGCACCAGTCGGCCAAAGGAATATCTCATAGGCCATGTAGCTAAGGCACATGATCCGTCAAAAGCATAGTGACCTCACATACTGTCTAATGTTTTTGAGGTTTTTACAGCAGTAGTGGCCTTTTTTTGTTTTTACAGTGGGCTGACAGAAAAGGGGGTAAGATAAAGGGGAAGAGACAATGACAAAAAAAAATAAAAATACTGAAAAATGGCTGAGAGCAAAACATTGGATTATTCTGAAGCTGTCTGCTATAAGCCCTAATATAAATCCAGTTGGATGTCAGTGGAAGGAGCTGGAAAATGCCATCTAGTGATGGTACTTTTCAGACCTAACACAGCTGGAGACTTCGACAAAATTTATTGTAATTTTGTATACACAGAGTACATATAAAGAAGTTCTGATGCATGCAGCTCTTAACAGTGAATGAGCAGCTTACAACAGTAAAATTAACATTTCAATTTTTAAAGTACAACATTGATCAGAATGTAAACAGCGTAGGAGAAAAGGAAAACCAGTTTAAAGTCATGGTGCAAAAGTTACTAATATAGACAGGCTTGGTGCAGTACAAATAAATAGGGTCAAAATGCAGTAGAACATTGAGTTGTGTTCTATTTAAAGAGATTATTAAAAAAATCGGCCGTGTTGGTAGTGCAAATATGATGTTTTCAAGTGTGATGCAGAGTTTTGATCAGAGTTTCAATAGTTCAACGGTCTGATGGCAGCAGAGAAAAAGCTATTGCAGAACCTGCTGGTCCTGCAGAGGGCAGCAGGGAGAACAGTCAATGGTGGGGGTGTGAGGGGTTGCTGATAAGATTACGGGCTTGGGATGCGCAGCACTGGGATGAAATGTCTTTAATGGAGGAAACAGGAGCTCTGATGATCCTCTCTGCTGTCCTCACCACTCTTCTCTCATTCTTCCATTCTGAGGATTGAAAACATGCACTCCACACCACACAGTGAGACAGCTGGTCAAAATGCTCTCTACGGTGCTTCTATTGAATGTCGTAAGGATGGGCAGAGGCAAGCAGCTCTCCTCATCCTCTGCAGGAATTACATTTAACTCAACAGAGGAAGCTTATTCTCACAAGGCCTGTGGAATGATGTTAAGGAGTGCCATTTTGCCCGCATTTAAGCTCAATCTTGGAGAAAAAGAATTTGCTTTCATCTGTTTCATTGTTTATGCCCCCTAACGTACAAAATGGGCAATTGTGGAGGAGAAACAATCCTGCCGCTGACGTCACTAATGGAGATTTCAAAATTGATTCATGGAACATTTTTTATGAAGCCAAGGGTGAAAACGAGAAAGACATTAGCTTGTATTCACTTTAATTCTGTCTCACAATTAGTAGTCTTGAAAAAGAAAGTGGACTGTTCTCCCTGCTACCCTCTGGGAAGACGCATCACAGCATTCAATGCAGGTCGAGCAGATTCTGAAACAGCTTCTTCCTCACCGCCATCAGACAGCTGAATGTTAAAAAAACTAAATCATGTCACAGACTCTGCAGCTAACTGATGTTTTTTTGCACCATGTTGTTTTCTAACCACAATGTTTACATTTGATCGCTGCTGCACTTCAAGAAATGGAAATGTCATGAGAGATGTACAAAATGAATTTTCGTTTTGTGTACACTCTGTGTATACAAAATGACAATAAATGTCGTCAAAGTCTAAGAAAATGAAAAGAAAGTTTGGATGATCTATGAACTTCGTTTACGAATCAAAAATGCAGCTTTGACTCTAAAATGAAAATGCATTTATTAAATTTGAAATTTCTAAATTAATTTTGGTCTGTTTTTGGTTGGACATCTTTTACAAATTTAATGTTCAAAGTCATATTATTATTAATCATTTAAATTAAGCGTCAAGATTAGCATTCTTGGAAATGAAAATTAAAATGCAGTTTGGGTTATTAATCGCTCAGTTTATGTATGAGTCAAAAAATACAACTATGACTTGAAGATGAAAAACCCTTCTTGTCAATGCTTTTTCATTTTCAAATTTGACATTTCAATATGCATTTCGGTCACTTAATTTTCCAAATTTATGTCAAATGTTTTTCTTTTTTTTTTCATTTTTATTTATTTACAAAATGAGCAGCATTGAAGAAGAAAATAAAAATGAAAAAACACCCTAACATTTTTCTCAGTAAAAATATTTCTAGAGGTGCTACTGACATGACATTTTCAACAGATGTCACTAACAATTCATGCAATCCATACATACAAAGGAATCAAACTAGATGTCCCGAAATTAATGGTATAGTGGAAGATTTTCGCATTTTTTTAAAAGACTTGCACCAGCACAACTCTGTAGCCCCCCTAAGAAGGTACACCTATTTAACTCATGAGAGAACATGAACAAGCCCATTTCTGCTAGTGCAGTCTCTGTTTTAAATTTGCTGTTTGCATCGCTCATAGAAGCTTACTTTCCAAAAGACGATTTACAATTTTTCCACTATGTCAGACTCAACACTTACTACCTGGGGTTAAGCACGTAATATGGCCTTATGTAATCATATCAACAGAATGATTGAAAATTAGGAGGACCACTTATTTTGATGATGCCCCCAGAAAAAGAACATCCTCCACTATACCTCTAAGTTTTGTGTAATAAAGTAAAATGACACAGGGGAAAAGTATTGAAAACACGTATGACTCATGACATTTTCAAGATGCTTTCTGTAAGGAGAAATTAGCGGCATGCATTGCTCCTGTGTGATTTTGGCCAATTCTTTCATGCATACAGTATTTGAATCTTGAAGGTTGCATAAGCCTGTTCTATGAACGCGGATCTTTACATTTTTCCATAAATTTTCTATTGGATTAAAGTCAGGTGATTGGCTGGGCTATTCTAGCAGCTTTATTTTCTTCCTCTGACACCAACTGAGTTTCTTTCGCTGTCATTGTGGGTCATTGTCTTGCTTAAATGTCCACCCACGTTTCATCTTCATCATACTGGTGGATGGCAGCATATTTTTATCAAGGATGTCTCTGCACATTATTTGATTGCCAGAACCATATGCTGAAAAACACGCCATGATGTTCCCACCTCCAAACTATAATGTTGGTATGGTGTTTTTGGGGTGATGTGCAGTGCCATTTGACCTCTAAACATTATTTGTATTATGGCATCCAATGGGTTCAATTTTGGTCTCATCTGACCAAACTATATTCTCCGAGTATTTCACAGGCTAGTCTGAATGTTGTGCAGCAAACTTTAAACAAGCTCCAACAATGGAGTATTGCATGGTTAGCGTGCATACATTTTTATTACTTCTTGTTTTCTTTGAAACAATTGTACCTGCTAATTCCAGGTCTTTCTAAAGCTCTGCATGAATGGTCTTTGGCCCGTTGACAACTCTTCTGATAAATATTTTCACTCCTCTGTCAGAAATCTTGAGAGGAGCGCCTGGTGGTGGTTGGTTTATCGTGAAATGATGTTCTTTCCACTTCCTAATTAAGGCCCCAACAATGCTCACTGTAACATTAAGAAGTTTAGCAATCATTCTGTAACCACTGCCATCATTATTTGCAAAAAAAAGGTTGTGAAGGTTTTGAGAAAGCTGTTTACATTTACCCATCATGAAATGTTTCTTTTGTGATACCAGAAACAGACCATAATTTGGGATTGAACCAGCTGATATTAATTTGCACTGACAAGGGGCAGGATTGCTTTCTAACTACTGAATAATTTCAGCTGGTGTCTTGTTTTCCCACAGCTTTTTGCACCTACCTTTCTTCAGATATTCAAAGCTTTTTCACTGTACCATTTACATTTATTACAAATAACTTAATTTTTGGACATATATAGTTTAATTTTTCTTTGCATGCATGTCTTGCATGTATTTTTACCAACGTCAGGTGAACATGTCATATTAAAAGCACATCTAGAAATATTTTTACTGAGAAAAATGGTGGTGTATTTAATTCCATTTTGTCCTTTGTATTTTTAATTTTATTTCTTAGTCATGAATGCAGAGTTTCTGTTAATCCATTTTAATTAGAAAATTGAGACACATGGTCTTCCATATTAGGTGACCGTGTGTTGTATAAGACCTGTTTTCAGCGCTGTGTTGAAGCTTGCTGTGTGTGGAAGCTCTCAGGAGCTCAGGGAACCTTTAACGTTGACTTCTTTTTTTCTCTCTCTGTCTGGGAAGAGAGCAGTTTCCCTTTGCTCTTGTTGTGGTCCGATTAGTGTTGTTAAAGCAGTTGAAGATGCATACATAAATGTATTCATTGGTTGTTTGGGTCCATATTGGGTAAAAAAAAAGTCCTAATACATGTTGGCTAACATGACAAATTAGTTCTTTGAATGAAAACCTGCAAACTTAGGAGGGCAGAGTGCTTATTATATAACTTACAGAGCTGCTCTGATGATAAAGTTTGTTTCTTTGTTGATTCTGAGTGTTTGAGATTGTGCGTGAGATAGTAAGTTGTCTACCTAAGTGCACACTTAAAATAGATCCGTTTAAATTTATAGCCCCATTTCAGACCTGTAATCTGATCTGGTGTGAAGTGACATTTGCCCCCATAAATTGGAGATTTGAAGAAACCTTCACAGAGATTTGTTCCTGGGAAGGCAAAAAAAGAGTCTTAAAAACTGAGGTAGGGCAAAGAGGAGTAAAGGAGATAAAGAAATACATATAAAAGACAAAAGATTAAAATAAGGGAAGGAGGAGGTCACCCTTTTCTTTCTTGTTACATTTGTGCATTCCAGCCAAAAGGCTTATTTGTGGCTATTGTTTCTACATATTTGGTGGTAAAGTTGTGAATTATTAATGCTTATACTCAACTGAATATCTAAGACAAGGGGAGAGTTGAACATTTCATATTTATTTATTTTTTATTTGGAAGCTGTTAAAACCACCACACCTACACTTCAGAACACAATGATGTGTCACAGACCATCAATAAAAAGATTGTCTCCTGAAACCTAAAATCCCAAACTTGTTGTCAATTGTACAATTAAACTCTTCTGGAAAACATATCCAACTCCCACACCAGTCAAAAAACATTGGCTGCCATAAGGCCTGAAGACAGAACTCCAATTAAGTAACAATCTGTTTCCTTGTAATTATATATACCAGCTTGCTTAAATTAGGCCCAACTCAGCCGCAGAATTAGATCTTGAAATTGGGTCAAGAGTGTGTCACAGCATTTCTGTTTTGGCAAAGCGAAAGGGGGAATCAATGGGGTTGCTGGAAGCAGGGTGGTGATGGGGAGGTGTCAAGACGGCCATCTCACTGGAGGAGATGAGGGCCCCCTGGGAATCATGGGTTGTTATTTCATAACTCCCTGGACAGATTCTTCAGACAAACACAGAGCAGCCACGTCAACAAACAAATGCTTGTTTTTTGCTCATTAGTGCAGTCTGGTGAAAAAGGAAAGTCCTATGGCCAAAAGTGGCTGTAAGGAATTACATGTCAAGTCATGTCATGCCTCTTTTAATGTGCTTGTTGTTGCAGGCTGGGGGTTAGAAAATAATAAAAAATAAAATACTGAGGGATATATGAAAAAATGCTTTTTTTTTGTTATGGTGCAACCTTTTATTCTGCCATGAGTATGTTTAATGTATTTCTGTGTATCCATGCATCTTTATGAGTAGAGATTTATGAGGTCATATTGATGTTCATGTTTCTGGTCCTGAATTCATACAGTAGCAAGAACACATTTGTTAAAATGTTGTCCATTCACCCTTAATTTAAAAATACCTTATTCTGAATTAGGGCTGCAACAACGAATCGATAAAATCGATAAAAATTGACTTTTAAAAGCGTTGGCAACGAATTTCATCATTGATTAGTTGTGTCGCACGATTAATGCGTCATCCGCCGCCGCCGTCATCACATCCACTTGACTGAAGCAGGGGAAGAAGAAAAAATACGGCAGAGCGAGCCAGCGCTGCAGGTGCAATGTTTCCAACTCAGCGACTTTTCAGACCCCTCCAGTGACTATTTTTCAAAAAAGCGACTAGCGACAAATCTGGTGACTTTTTACCGTGTCACTGGCGGCTTTTGGAGACTCTTACGTGAAAGCATGTATCATTCCTACTCTGCCGTGGGGTGCCTCCCCCCGCTCCCGCAGGAGTCCCTCTCAGCGCTGCAGTCAGAGCAGCAGGATGTTTACACTCAGCGTCCAGACTGCAAATGATCACAATAATTAAAATAGCCTGCGCTTTGTACAGTGAAAAAAGTCGTAACATGCAACTTTTGTAAAAACAAATTAACATGGCACGGAACCCCCATGTTTGTTTCGTTTTAAAGTGGGGAAACGTAACGTTAGTTTCTCAAGTAGCTCATCTGATGCTTTCCTTACCGTGTTAGCAGGTTACAGACAGTGATAAGGTTGGCTACTTATTTTACTTTTAATTTCATTTGAATAAGCTTAAGCAGCGTCTAAATTTACTTTATAAATAAATTAACTTGCAAATTATGAGGGCAAGGCTTTTAAAGTTTAAATCTTCTGGCAAAAATAAAGTAAAGATCCTGCAATTTATGGAAGTAAAGCAGAATAAAATCCAGCAAGATCAGTAATATGTCAATTAATTATATTTGCCACATTCCCATGTAAATATCTGTCTTTGGAGGATGTGTTTTTTAGCACCCCTAGTTCTCTCATTTTTATTCCAAATACAATTTATAATTTGAATCACAGGGCTATTTTTATCTCTATGGTTCAGTATTTTCTCAAGTAGCAACTTTAACTGTTATACTTTCCTGTCTTAAAAGGCAGAACTCTATTAGTCTAAAAAAAACTAATTTGTTGAAATGGGGGGGCCTATTGTTTGAACCCCTTAGGGGCTTTTAAAAAAAAAAGTCTTTTTTTGCACTTTATGAAACAAAGTACCCTATATTTTGTGGATGTACAGCTACATTTCTCATGTAAGTTTGCATAGTTTTAACACAAACATTTATTTTTCATATTGCACCAGTACAGTTAATGAGCAACCTGTACTTGTGTGCTTGTTTGTTCTGTCTAAAATGTTTATTTTGGAATAAAGAGGTTAATATAAAAAATATTTTTTGTCCGATTCATCGATTAATCGAAAAAATAATCAGCCGATTCATCGATTTTTAAAATAATCGTTAGTTGCAGCCCTATTCTGAATATATCCAGGAATAATAACATATAGTCAGAGGCATTAAGCAACTGTAATTAAAATTAGAAATGCAGTACAGGCATTGTGATCGAAATCTTTTCTCCATTGAAACTTATTCTTTTTAAACCAATAGATGAAGAAATTGTAATTTTGATTTCAAATCTGTTTTATGGTTGTTACTTAAAAAAAAACAATGTTATGTTGTGTGGTTGCCATAATCCACTTACATTGTTGAATAGCATAGGTATCAGTATCTGCTTTACTGGCCAAGTTTGTAACCTCAAACATGGAAATCAATTCAACATGTAATCAATTCATATACAAAGACTTTGTAAAAATATTTTTAAAATATAGATATATAATAAGAGTTTTTTTTATAAAGAAGAACAAAATGTTGTATTAGACAATGTATTTGGCATAATTCTGCCCTTTTATCTGACTTTAGACCTGTACATGTCCTAGATTTTTGGAAAGTCAGCTCTGATAGTCTGCTTTGCAGACCTGCTTTTTGTTATTGTCTAGTCAGGTCATGTTTTGTGGCTGAGGCCCACCACAGTGAAAGGTGTGCATGGAACAGACAAAAAACTACTTCATTTCCTGGGATTCCCCTTTAATCAGCCAAACCACTCACTGAAACAGTTCATTTGTGTCTTGTTGTGTTTGCCTTGGCTATTTAAATCTCTCATCCTGCAGGTTTGCTTAGCCAATGTCTTTTCTCCAATTCTGCAGTATTTCAACCTCTATCTTTATGCTCTTTTCCTATTTTTTTCATTATTTTTTCATCTGGCCCGGCATTTCATTTAGCTGTGACACTGTTGAGTATTGAGTTGTTCTGTTGTTCTTTTCCAGGTTTTATACTACACTGAGTGTTTGCATTATAAAGTATTGATTTTCTGGAATCACATTAATTTTAAATAATTAAAGGGGAGAGAGAAAAAAATAACAACAGCTGTGCCTTAATCAAAACACAGGAACAAAGGAACTGCTGCAGTGAGATTTGACCAACTAATTTAAACAAAAATCCCTTGGAACTTCTTGTCATTTTCCAAGGGCCAGGTTTCCATTTAACTGAGAAGAAAGTCTGGCTTTCTCATTTTATTGCTTCTTTTTCATATCTTGGGCTGAGTCCCTTTTCATCAGTTTTTCATCGGGTTTCTATTTCCAATTAGGTGGTAGCTGCAGTGGACAGTAGAGGGGCAAACAAACAATAATTAAGGAAAGGTGAAACTAATAGATCTGCCAGGACATGCGTCACTGAATCACAGAGCTTAGTGCCAACACTTCTTTCTTCTGTTCTCCCCTGACTAATATTTCAAAAGGAGCCAAAATGCAGCTATACTGTCAGCAGTTGGGGCACAAAATTACTTTTAATAGTCAATTTCCTTTGCATTAAAAGGTGTTTGTCTATTATAGATTATGAAAAGCCTAGTAGAAAAGGATAATTATTAGCTTGGAAACCCACAATTCACCATTCTGTGGATATAATTGGAATTTTTTAACCTTATTCCTGCTTATCAGTGAAAACAGCTGGTCCAAGGCTCGTTGTTTTATGAGTAGTCCCTAATTGCTTCCTATAAGTTACTAGAAGTTCATATGGTCACTAATGAAAACTGTCATACCAAAGGTACCGTTTACATACAAACCTAAAATGGCCAAATTTACCAAACATTCTATTATTAAAAAAATATGCAAAGGGTAGCAAAGGTTTTAAGACTGGTATTTAAAATTATAACAGATGTCTTACCCTATTCAAAGTTTGACCCTATATCTATTTTATTTACAACCCCTTTTCCCACCAGGCATGCAGTGTGAAAGCCCTATATTTTATAAAAATTTTAATTTTCCTGGTGACTAAATTTATAGATTTTATAGCATTGTCAGCTATTGTCATTAAGCAGATGTCTGATAATCAGATCAAATGTGCATTTTCTACATTACGTTCGGATATGTTTGGAACCATTCAGGTTGTAAGAGACAGAAAAATGTTTAGCAGATCAAAGAAGCCCAACATAGTTACTCTGGTTTATGTTTAACTGGCCATTGCCATTTTTAACTAGCATTTTAGTCATAGTTTGTACACATGAAGATGCCTTTTTTTCAGTATAATAAGGTGAAGGCCTAATATTTAAAGTCTAGTCCAAAACCATTTTATGGTACTGTCATGATCTGGCCTGTTTGCTCTCCCCTAATTAGTAATTCCTCTCACCTGCCCTCTTCCTTCCCTGCCCCAATCATTATTTATTCCTCTCAGCTGTTTCATGTGGTTTATATTCAGTTCAGCCTGAGCATTCAGGGCCAGATCATTGCTTGTCTTTCTGTCAGTCTTTCTGTTCAGTGTTTATTTGGTTCATGTCCTGGATCCTAGCTGCCAGTGGAAAGAGGGTTTTAGTGTTTGTCTTGTCTCCTGATCGTCCACTGTTCCTCCCCTGCGGAGTCCTCTGGGTTTTTGGCTCATTATGGGGGGGGGTTCAGTTTTTATCTAAGTAAGCCTGGCTCCAGGGTGGAGACCAGTTTAAAGTCTGCTTCAAGTTCCGGTTCCTACGTCCTGTCTCGGCTACACTCTTCCACTGAGCCTGCCTGTCTTCACCTGATCCTGTCTGCTCCTGTGCGTGACCACCTGGTCATGCTTCTGGTCCCAGTCTGACTCTGAAACCTCCTGGGAGCCTGTGGATGCCTGGAAGTCTGGATCCTGCCACCTGTTTCTGTTCCTGTCTGATCTGGATCCTGCCTGTTCCTGCCTGTTCCTGTCTGTTCTGGATCCCTCGCCAGGATCAGCTTCCAGCATCACCCCTGGGACTGCAGCACTGGGGACACTCGTGGTCTGGACTGTTAAACCAGGTAAGTGACCAACCCAGATAATCATATATCAGTTTATCGTGGTCACTTACCTGTGTTTCCTCCCCTAGAGTGTCTGAGATTGGGCGGTGCCCCGCCCCCCCGCCTGCAGTGTCCGCGAGCCACAGCTCCGCTTTTGTTTTGTTTTTATTTTAATAAATCTTTTGAACTTTCCTACTGACTGTCTCTCCTGAATACTGGGTCCATCTGTCCTCGGTTCCTGACAGAATGATCTGGCCACAACAGGACCCATCGGGGGACAGTCAGTAGGATAAGGTTGGTTTTTCTTTTTGGATTAGTTTTTCGTCCCGGTTCTGACATGCGGGAGTTTCTGTTTCTAGTCTGTGTTTTGGGTCTGTGTCTCCCGATGTCAGAAGCCTGCGTGTTTTTTTTGTTTTATCTGTGTCCGGTCTTGACCCCCCCCCCCACCCGCCCTGCTTGGTTTACTTTTTTCGTGTTATTTGGTTCTCGTTTGGGCGTCTGGAATCCGCCCTTGAGGGGGGGGCTCTGTCATGATCTGGCCTGTTTGCTCTCCCCTAATTAGTAATTCCTCTCACCTGCCCTCTTCCTTCCCTGCCCCAATCATAATTTATTCCTCTCACCTGTTTCCTGTGGTTTATATTCAGTTCAGCCTGAGCATTCAGTGCCAGATCATTGCTTGTCATTCTGTCAGTCTTTCTGTTCAGTTTTTATTTGGTTCATGTCCTGGATCCTAGCTGCCAGTGGAAAGAGGGTTTTAGTGTTTGTCTCGTCTCCTGATCGTCCACTGTTCCTCCCCTGCGGAGTCCTCTGGGTTTTTGGCTCATTATGGGGGGAGGTTCAGTTTTTATCCAGTAAGCCTGGCTCCAGGGAGGAGACCAGTTTAAAGTCTGCTTCAAGTTCCGGTTCCTTCGTCCTGTCTCGGCTACCCTCTTCCACTGTGCCTGCCTGTCTGCACCTGATCCTGTCTGCTCCTGTGCGTGACCACCTGGTCATGCTTCTGGTCCCAGTCTGACTCTGAACCCTCCTGGGAGCCTGTGGATGCCTGGAAGTCTGGATCCTGCAACCTGTTTCTGTTCCTGTCTGATCTGGATCCTGCCTGTTCCTGTCTGTTCCTGTCTGTTCTGGATCCCTCACCAGGATCAGCTTCCAGCATCACCTCTGGGACTGCAGCACTGGGGACACTCGTGGTCTGGACTGTTAAACCAGGTAAGTGACCAACCCAGATAATCATACATCAGTTTATCGTGGTCACTTACCTGTGTTTCCCCCCCTAGAGTGTCTGAGATTGGGCGGTGCCCCGCCCCCCCGCCTGCAGTGTCTGCGAGCCACAGCTCCGCTTTTGTTTTGTTTTTATTTTAATAAACCTTTTGAACTTTCCTACTGACTGTCTCTCCTGAATACTGGGTCATCTGTCCTCGGTTCTTGACTGAATGATCTGGCCTGTTTGCTCTCCCCTAATTAGTAATTCCTCTCACCTGCCCTCTTCCTTCCCAGCCTCAATTATAATTTATTCCTCTCACCTGTATCCTCTGGTTTATATTCAGTTCAGCCTGAGCATTCAGGGCCAGATCATTACTTGTCTTTCTGTTAGTCTGTTTGGTTTTTTTGTCCTGGATCCTAGCTGCCAGTGGAAAGAGGGTTTTAGTGTTTGTCTTGTCTCCTGATCGTCCACTGTTCCTCCCCTGCGGAGTCCTCTGGGTTTTTGGCTCATTATGGGGGGAGGTTCAGTTTTTATCTAAGTAAGCCTGGCTCCAGGGTGGAGACCAGTTTAAAGTCTGCTTCAAGTTCCGGTTCCTACGTCCTGTCTCGGCTACCCTCTTCCACTGAGCCTGCCTGTCTTCACCTGATCCTGTCTGCTCCTGTGCGTGACCACCTGGTCATGCTTCTGGTCCCAGTCTGACTCTGAAACCTCCTGGGAGCCTGTGGATGCCTGGAAGTCTGGATCCTGCCACCTGTTTCTGTTCCTGTCTGATCTGGATCCTGCCTGTTCCTGTCTGTTCTGGATCCCTCGCCAGGATCAGCTTCCAGCATCACCCCTGGGACTACAGCACTGGGGACACTCGTGGTCTGGACTGTTAAACCAGGTAAGTGACCAACCCAGATAATCATATATCAGTTTATCGTGGTCACTTACCTGTGTTTCCTCCCCTAGAGTGTCTGAGATTGGGCGGTGCCCCGCCCCCCCGCCTGCAGTGTCCGCGAGCCACAGCTCCGCTTTTGTTTTGTTTTTATTTTAATAAACCTTTTGAACTTTCCTACTGACTGTCTCTCCTGAATACTGGGTCCTTCTGTCCTCGGTTCATGACAGAATGATCTGGCCACAACAGGACCCATCGGGGGACAGTCAGTAGGATAACGTTGGTTTTTTCTTTCGGGTTTGATTTTCGTCCCGGTTCTGACATGCGGGAGGTTCCGTTAGTCTGTGTTTTGGGTCTGTGTCTCCCGATGTCAGAAGCCTGCGTTTTCTTTTTTGATCTGTGTCTGGTCTTGACCCCCCCACCCGCCCTGCTTGGTTTACTTTTTTTCGTAATGTTTGGTTCTGGTTTGGGCGTCTGGAATCCGCCCTTGAGGGGGGGGCTCTGTCATGATCTGGCCTGTTTGCTCTCCCCTAATTAGTAATTCCTCTCACCTGCCCTCTTCCTTCCCTGCCCCAATCATTATTTATTCCTCTCAGCTGTTTCATGTGGTTTATATTCAGTTCAGCCTGAGCATTCAGGGCCAGATCATTGCTTGTCTTTCTGTCAGTCTTTCTGTTCAGTGTTTATTTGGTTCATGTCCTGGATCCTAGCTGCCAGTGGAAAGAGGGTTTTAGTGTTTGTCTTGTCTCCTGATCGTCCACTGTTCCTCCCCTGCGGAGTCCTCTGGGTTTTTGGCTCATTATGGGGGGGGGTTCAGTTTTTATCTAAGTAAGCCTGGCTCCAGGGTGGAGACCAGTTTAAAGTCTGCTTCAAGTTCCGGTTCCTACGTCCTGTCTCGGCTACCCTCTTCCACTGAGCCTGCCTGTCTTCACCTGATCCTGTCTGCTCCTGTGCGTGACCACCTGGTCATGCTTCTGGTCCCAATCTGACTCTGAAACCTCCTGGGAGCCTGTGGATGCCTGGAAGTCTGGATCCTGCCACCTGTTTCTGTTCCTGTCTGATCTGGATCCTGCCTGTTCCTGCCTGTTCCTGTCTGTTCTGGATCCCTCGCCAGGATCAGCTTCCAGCATCACCCCTGGGACTGCAGCACTGGGGACACTCGTGGTCTGGACTGTTAAACCAGGTAAGTGACCAACCCAGATAATCATATATCAGTTTATCGTGGTCACTTACCTGTGTTTCCTCCCCTAGAGTGTCTGAGATTGGGCGGTGCCCCGCCCCCCCGCCTGCAGTGTCCGCGAGCCACAGCTCCGCTTTTGTTTTGTTTTTTATTTTAATAAATCTTTTGAACTTTCCTACTGACTGTCTCTCCTGAATACTGGGTCCATCTGTCCTCGGTTCCTGACAGGTACATTTCGATTCCTTCCACGCACCTTATTACTGAATTATCAACCCGATATCATTTTCTGTCAAAGTGCTTTTTTGACAAAATGTATACTTTCTGGCAAAAAATCTAGATAAACGAAAATGTTTGCACTACCCAAATGTCAGTGAATTTAACTAGATTATTCCCTTCCCTTTATATTAAGGGATACTGTTAAATTATATCTTATGTTAGGAAATCTTAACCCCAAAAAATAAATAAATGGGGAGGTGGCTTTTTTTTAAAGTGCAGTGTAGTATGGAGTTAGCGTGCATATATGGTATATTTATTAAAAATTTGAGTTGAAAGTGATAAAGACAGCAATGTTTGAATATTCTACTTTGAACTTAAAATTTGATATGACTTTCCACAAAAGGCCCCCCACTTATTAAGATAATTACAAATCTAAAAGAACCCCCAAAATGCAAATGTGCTTATACATAATCTTTTCTGGTTTTTAAAGTTTTATGCAGTCAAACCCCTTCAAATATGTTCACACAAAACGGATTAATCATTCATACAGGTGCCTTGCACTTATTTTTGTCACTGAGAGGATTTTATTTAAGCATATTTTTTGCCAACATTTGCCATATTCATGTGGTTCACACACTGCTAAGAACTGCTGTACTTTTCCTTCTTGCTGAGGATGATCAAACTTGGAAAAAATGTGTTACTTTCTTTGGTAAGATGACAAATGTTTTAAATAGGCCTATGTCAGTAGCTTTTAAAATTGAACAGCAATCATTAGAGAAATAAAGAAATAAAACAGTACACTTTTTGATGCACAATTATTAAATCCAGGGAGAAAAAAATCCCTGTTGTGAAGAAATGCCTGTGTAAATTCTTAGTCATTCAGGTAATTGGCAATCACAAAACAGACTTAAGTTGGAAGGCAACTTCACTTTCACACAGTTTTTTTCTGAAGACGTTTCAACACCTATCCAGGAGTCTTTGTCAATTCTGTCGGCTCGCACCAAGAGATTTGCTGCATTAATGTGTGCTGGCCTGGAGACTCATCTCTATTTTGATACTATTTTTATTTTTCAGGGTCTAAGTGTATTTACATGTGCAGAGAATATATCTCCATCCTATGTCATTGTACACTACCCTTTTGAAACCGTGCCAAGAACGGTCCAAGCACTGTAACCAAGATAACTGTTGAGTGTAAATAGTACACAGATGAACAGCATCATACCACACACAAACAAACCATGCTAAATCTAGTATTATTCAACAGCAGGACTCGGCAAGGTTCAGTTGTGGCTTGGATATCTGATAAGAAAGAGCATATGAGTAGATCCCTTTACAGTCAGCTGACTCATTTAGTGGGTTTTCCAGTATCTCCAACAACTAATTCACCAATCTCTTAACCTGTTCAGAACACAAACTTCTTCTCAGCCTATTAACAATAAATGCCAAAAAAAGAAGGTGGTGTGACCTGGGATAATGCAGAGATCAAGGCTCTCATTGAAATTTGGGAGAAGGACGCTATGCAGGCACATAAGGTTCTGAATTTTATGGAAGCTGCCGTTTTTTTTTTTTTTGCATAATTCTACTTTAGTATTATGGAACGTAGCTAGGAATCTAGGAACCGTGCTAGCGTGTGGTGTAAATGTTTGTAAGAACCAAGCTCGGCACGGTTATCTGATTCAAGCTTGGTCTGAATTTGGCATGGATTGGTTTCAGAGGGGGTAGTGTAAATGGGGCAAATGACCACAGATACTTATGACATTCTGTTAGCAGCTGACTTTTAGAGGTAATAAAAAAATTCAAAAAGTGAAGCCACGATTGAGTTTCCTATCCAGAAATACAAATTGTAAGTGGTAAATGTCTACGTTTCCCTCACCTATGGTTTTGCGCAGTTTGTTCATCATTATTTTACATGCCGCGTGCTGAATTGTAAATGCAAATCACTTTGTCACTTTTTTTAAAGTCTCCTCTGCACATGTTTCCACATGTTTTAATACATTCAAAACGTATTGCCCTGAGTGTGCAGTGAGGCTGGTGCCAGCCTTTAAATCTTACATATGTTCCCTTAAGCATGTCTAGAGTTTACTCAACATTACTCAGCTCATGTTTGGCCCTGATTATATGCTCTCCGAACATTAGTTTTATGCTTTGCTCTTTCTGCACTAACTTGGTCTCATCGGTGTGCCTTTGCCTTGATGTATTTGATGTAAATGAACCACACCAACACGCAGTCAAGGAGACCTGTTTTCCATTCAATCAGAGTACTTTGAAATACTGCATTTGGATGGCTGAAACAACCAATCACAACAGCAAAAAAAAAAAAGAAACATTGTTAAAAGCAGCAGAAGTAATAAAACCAATGGCAGGATTTAAGAGAATGTTGTAAAAAAAATCTTATTTCAGCCAAAGAATATTTTGTCAGCATTGAAATATATAAGTGATACAACGTATAAACCAATATGTTTACTTTTTATGAGCTACTAAAAGACGTAAAAATTTTTCCTGTTTTACAAAAACAAGTCCAGTAGAGTCACATTTAATAAACTAGAAAATGTGTTCTGATAAGCTTATGTGTCAGATTAAAAAGGCCTTTGGAAAATACGAGGCACTTAGCAAGTATCCATTTTTTTTTCTATCATTTTCTTTAGAGCAGTGATCATCAGTGGTGGGTGGTAAGGACCTTCAAAGCCTTCACTTCTGGCCTAAAATCAATCAGAAAAACTAACCTATATTCAGAATCAGCAGTGCTGGATGATGTTACCCTAACAATATTAGTGAGGAACGTTTTCTTGAATTAATCAGATTTCAGATTTTCTCCACAGGTCCAGCTAGCGGGCCCACCTGAACATTTTCTGATTGATCAATTAGAGTAAAAATGTTTATAGCGAAGTCAAGCTAGAGAGAATCTGCATTTTATATTTGCTTTTGTTAAAAGTTTTCTGGCCTCAATAGCTGCTTCTAAATGGAGATACTAAGACCTGCACAAAGCCAGAAGGATGGGTTTTGTTTATAGGTAATTTGTCTGATGACTGGCTTAATTACTAACTCCATTCACCTGTCAAACTCTGCCTGGTTTTTCCCTACTTCTCATCTGATTCACCTGCTCCTGCCTCTATTTAAGGGGCTTGCATCCAGTCATCAGGGCCAGACTATTCTTGTTCTCTCTAGCCAGTGGTGAGAGGGTTTTTTAGAGTTCCTTCTCGTTTCTGATTTCATGACCCTGACTGTTCTGCCTCTCAATGACCGAGCCTGCCTGTTCCCATCTGAATGTTTTGCCTGAATTGTCTGGAGTTCTGAGCCTGTATGTTCTTGTTCTAATCTGTTTTCCTGAACTGGCTTCAGACTCCTGCGTGTTCTCCGGGGCTGCATCATCTGGGACGCTCTGGGTGGTGCCCTTTACATCTTGTTGGCATTCCCTGTTTTATCTAGTAATTAAATGCATATTGAATCTGAACGGCTCCTGGTGCTGTAAATGCAGCGGAGCTGTGGTTATAAAGTAGAGGATTGCGATTGTCTTAACTGGGCTTCTTTCTTAATTGATCTCTGTACTCACCCTCACAATAATCTTCCTCTTGGTCGTACCTAAGCTTCATACATTTTATATTTAAATACTATTGGTGTTTTATTTTATTAATTTAATTCAGTTTATTTATATAGCGCCAATTCACAACATTAGCACTTTACAATTCAACCACATCATACAGTAAAATTTATTCAAAGTTTTCTATCTAAAGAAAACCAGTTGATTGCATCGACTCATTGACTTGAAGGCAATCTCTCACACTAAGAATGGTTGTTGCAACAGTGGAGAGGAAAAACTCCCTTTTAAAAATAAATGGCGCCGGGCATGACTGGAGGAGAAAGGGCGAGATGGCAAGCCATTTAGCAGCTGGTGCAGGGAGTTAGGTGAACCAGGCACTTGCTTCTGCACACTGTGCTCCAGGAAGCTTATTTACGCATCCAGCAGGCAAAAAGGTGCTATGCAAACATGAGTTAGACCCTAGTCATGAAGCTGAAGTCAAAAGAAATGTGGTACATGCAAGTGGTAGATATAGATGCCCTTTTGCCATCTTCTGGCCGTTTTTGTTTTTTGATTTTCAAAAGTCAAATTTAGTCTTGAATCATTCATCCAATCTCTGATCCCATTCCCCCCACACATCCCTGGCATAGCTTGAAAACACACACACACACACACACGCACACACACACACACACACACACACACATTTATGGATATGGATTTATGGAGGACTGAGCTCCTCACCCTGTCTCTAAGAGAGAGCCCAGACACACTACGGAAATAATTAATTCCGGCCGCTTGTATCTCAAATGTTCCAATCTAATGTTGTCCTCTGTTTACCATACCCTGAGCCTCATTTTACTTGGGCTAAGAGCTCAATCAGATTTCAGTGTTGCCATATCCCTCCTCTGAACAATAGACACTTAAAAATAAAACTTATATTATTATTTGTTCTGTTTTTATATTCTATTATTGAATATTAGAGTTTTATCATGTTACTGTAATAAATAAACAATATCCTAAATTATAAAATGAGTCTCTGTTATTTTTTGAATCAAGGGAAATGACTAGCCCTTTTGTAGTTTTACTGTAGATTAAGATTAAGTTTCTTTTACACATAGTGTATGATCTGGAGATTATGTTCTGTTCATAGTTTTACACTCAGCATCAAGACATAAACTTTGGTCTGCCACTATTCAATTTGAAATTGATGGGGGGGAAAAAATATATGAATTTGAAAATATACAAAGGTTGCCTGAAACTGTATCCTGCTTCTTTCAAAATATTGTGCATGCTGATGTGATCCTGTCACGTGAGCTTGATTGAAAGTGCTAGTGTAAATGCCTTTCCTTTCCTTCATGACATGGATACTAAGGTGATCACACTGAGATAAGTAAATATAACCAGAAGAAAATAGAGAGATGGCAATTGGGACAAATTGCCTTTTAAATTGAAAAAGACAAGTCTCTGATTGGAATCTCTGTGTGGACCTTTGGGGACTGAGAGTCTATAACTATTTGAAATTTGAGTGCATATGATCCTGATTTAAAATGAAAATAGTAAAATGTAAAAATGTAGACATTAAATGGCATAAAGAAGGGTCCTATTTTTAACTGCATTTTTAGTGAATTTTAGGTCCTTTTTTCCCCCTTTGCTTGGCATAAAAATCAGCCAAATGTACTGTAGTGGTACGTAGTTTAAGAGACAAAAAAGTTATATACAATTCTCAGGACTCCTATAACTCCTATGAGTGAAATAGTATACTCAATTTTGCTTTAGCACTTTCCTGTTACTGGTGAATAACAAAATGCGTAGTAGAATGGGAGACGAATAACATTTAAAACGCTGCCACATTATAAATTATGAATATTATTGCATGTGTTAAACATGGGTTTTTTGTGCTTTTTTTTCTTTTCTCTGTGTTTTTGATTTTGGCATTTTAATTCTTTCTTCTCAGAGGAAAAATAATTCAATTTAGGAGGAATTAAAAAAAATTCTTTACAAAAATAAATTTTGGGAAAATGGAGCCAAAGCGGAAGTTCAACTGAGCGACTCGTTTGCGACCTAGTGTGCAGGCAGTGGTTGCGCTGTGTCTGACTTCATTCAGATGACCCTGTGTCACCCACTCCCAGCCCCTCCTCCACCATTGTAGCTAAAACTTCATCAACGTTTGATTCCTCATGGACTCTTACTGCAATCTGCATCTCATTTTAACTGCTCCGGTTGAAGACTGCCATGTTGATCCTGGTTTTGCCAGAAGTTTCTTCCCAATGGGGAGTTTTTCCTCTCCACTGTCACTTCATGTTTGCTCATCATGGACAGGTTCTCTCCACCTGTGTTACCCAAGCTGGACTTCAAGCTCCCTAATGAAGCTTTGACATCAGCTCATGCAGTCCACTGCATCTCTCCATAAAGCTCAGTATACTGTCTCACTAACCAGCAGTCTTCAGACTGACCGACTTCAGGCCTGGGTTGAAACAGCCCTGTTCTTTACTCCTGTCCATGCATATCAATCAAAATCCAGTGATACGTTTCCTGCCAAGGTTTTGAGCATCAACGACTAAACTAATTGTATCAGTAAATTTCTTCTAAATGTCTTTTCTCTCCGTGTGAATTTTTCATATTTGTAAGAGCCAATTAATGGGGAGTTCATATAGAATAATAATTTAGATAAAAAATGTATAAATATGCTTAATTTACTTTTAAGAAATTCATGATGAGTATATATTCTAGAATGTATAACTTAGTTAATACAAAAGGATGCTTTTATTGTGAAAAGTAATTTGGCTTCCACTACGTAATGCGTAACATTAATATTTTTCTAGTATTTACGTTTGAGTTCAGATTGCAGTTGGATATGGTGGAAGCAATTTGACCAATCTGTACCGAGCCTTTCATTTTTTCTGTAAGTGTACTTTTTTGAGTTCTTCAAGTAAACATCATAAAAGAAGACTTGGTTTCAGTCGAGTGATTCAAATATTGGCTGTTAGACAAACTGCAAAGGTGGTACAACGAACTTTTGGGACGCAGAGTGCCACTACATAAAGTCAAAAAATTTGCTAATGGAGCCTCGTTTCTTCTTGACTGGACAACGCGGCTGAGGAGAAAAGAAGCTTGCGCCTCGCTGAGGGAAAAAAGGAGAAAAGAAGCTTGCGCCTTGCTGAGGGAAAAAAGGAGAAAAGAAGCTTGCGCCTCGCTGAGAGAAAAAAGGACACTGGAACGGGTAACCCTTTGAATGATTCTCCTGGAAAAGGTAACTAAAAGGCTTCTTTATCTTTGAATATTGACAAGAAGAGACGTTGTACGGATGAATGAAGGAGCGCTGACGAAAATTAAGGTTAAAGCCCGTCAGTAAAATTCCACTGGATGGAGATAATTGTCCAGATACAGATGCATGTCAGTAACGGATTCGGTCAATGTGGAGCTTTTGTGAAAGATAAACAGTTTGTTTGCACTTATTTAGAGAAGAAAGGCAACGTTGAAGTAAGCACCAAACTTCATGCCTGTTTACTGCACGTTAACTCCGTGATTAAAAGATGGCTGAAAGAAATACTGACACGCGTGGCAAGGATAAATTGGAACAGAAGAGAGAGCGCAAGTGAACTGAGAAGGGCGCTGAGGAAAGATTACAGCGGTTCATAGGATTACGAAGACGAGCGTTAGTCACTCTAACCAGCCAAATTAAAGAGATAGAGACATTGAAGTGTGATGCTCAAAATGTGGAAAGTGTTCAGCTTAAGATGGAGAGCGATTTTGCACAGTCTCTAAACGAGTTTAATAGGCTCAATATGGAAGTTTAGAATCTGTCGTCTGAAGAGGACAAATTTCACGACCAAAATAATTGGTACGAACCTAAAATGGATCAGATAACAGGCTTTATGAAAGAAACAAAAAGATGGCTGACAGGAGTGCATGATTCCACAGAGGGGGAAAACCTGATAGATGAAGAAGATACTGTTTTGTCTAGTGACAGTGTTTCACAGATAGGGTCCAGTAATGTTGCTAAAGCACACTCTCATGTAAGTAACATTTCCAACACCTCACGTGTATCGTCCACACGTGCACGTCAAGAAGCAGAGCATGCCGCTCTGATGAAACGACAAGAAGCGTTGAGGAAAAAACAGGAGCTTGAATTCCAAGAAATTAGAATTAGAGCAGAAAAGGAAGAATTAGAACTGGAGACGGCATTAGCTGAAAGCCAAGCAAGAATACAAGTGCTTAAAGAGTATGAAACATTGGAAGAAGACAGAGCTAGTCACGTGTCAGTGCAAAATTCAAGAAGTGGAAACATAAAGAAGGAAAGAGTTAGCATGTCACTACCGCAAGGTGCTACAATGAATGTTCGAGCACCAATACAAGCGCAGCGCACACAAATACCACAACTACCACCACCAGTTTCAAACCAAACTTCTAGAACACAAACAGGGAATGACATTGTGTCAGTCATGCAGAAGCAGAACGAAATAACGGTATTGTTAGTAAAGCAACAACAGCTTTCGCAGCTACCAATAAAGGACATTTCCGTGTTCAAAGGTGATGCGCTGCAGTTCAAGTCTTTCATGAGAGCATTTGAACATGCCATAGAGCAGAAAACAGACAATAACCAAGATAAACTATACTTTTTGGAACAGTTCACAGATGGTGAGCCCCAAGAGCTTGTTCGTAGTTGCGCTCACATGACACCATGCAAGGGCTACAAGGAAGCCAAGCGACTCCTGCATAAGCATTATGGAGATGAGCTTAGGATCGCCAGTGCGTACGTGGAGAAAGCTCTCAAATGGCCACAAGTGAAAGCAGAGGATGGGAAAGCATTAAATGCTTACGCAATGTTCCTGATAGGATGTCGTAACTCTATGGAAGTTCTTGGAAAAGATGGATAATCCTACCAATCTGCGCGCATTGATATCCAAACTACCCTACAAAATGAAAGAACGTTGGCGAACAGAAGCTTTCAACCTCAAAGAGCAACGTGGTCACAGGGCAAGATTTACTGATTTGGTGAACTTCATAGACCGCCAAGCTAAAATAGCAATCGATCCTCTCTTTGGTGACATATCTGATAGTCGCTCACCCATAGCTGCTAAGATGAACCAAAAAGGAAAGCAGGCCGGGAAAAGGGAGTTTCGTGGAAGCAGTTTTGCAACCAATGTTGTTCCTGAATCCAAAGAGCCTCAAGAAAGAACTGCCAAGGTCAAGCCTGCTAACAATGGAAAAGCGGTGAACGCCTTTGATAAACCCTGTCTGTACTGTCATCAGTCACACGCTCTTGCTTCATGCAGTAAGATCAAAGGCCAGTCTCATCAAGAACGAGTGGAATTCCTGAAATCAAAGGGTCTATGTTTTGGTTGCTTGATCCCTGGACATCGCAGTAAATCCTGTAAACGAAAAATGGAGTGCAAAGAATGTGGTTTAAAGCAACCTGATATTCTGCACAAAGAAAAAGATAGCAGTTCTGCCTCACCAAGAAAGACTGATGGCGTTACTGGTGAAGAGTTGCTAGCTGCTGAGGTTCCCATCACACAGGAGTCTTGCGCCCTCACAGGGGCCGGAGAAGCTGATTGTGTGCTGTGGATAGTACCGGTGGAAGTCGAAAAATAGTGAACAGTATGTAGAAACGTACGCCTTTCTAGACCCGGGAAGCACGGCAACATTCTGTACGGAAGACCTGCAAAAGAAATTGAATGTGCAAGGGAAACCAACCAAAATACGTCTCAGCACCATGGGTCAAGATGCACCAGAAAACCAGAAGCTCATGGATAGTCTGGTTCTATCAGAGCTCAAAGTGTGTGGGCTAGAGGACAGTATGTACGTCGAGTTGCCCAAGGTGTTTACTCACAGCAGCATACCTGTTCATGCCGGAAACATACCCAAGCAGTCTGATATACAACAGTGGCCTTATCTAAGTGAAGTGAACTTGCCAGAGTTAAAAGCTGATGTAGGCCTACTTATTGGAGCAAACTGTTCAAAAGCGATGAAGCCCTGGCGCATCATTAACAGCCAGGATGAAGGTCCTTACGCCATCAAGACTACCATAGGTTGGGTTGTGAGTGGACCTGTAAGGAGAAATGAAGTGGAGAATGAAACATCTCACTCATTCGTGAACAGAATCTCATTGGTGGAGATAGAGAACCTGTTGATCCAACAGTACAACACTGACTTCCCAGAACGCAATTATGAGGACAAGGAAGAGCTGTCTCAAGAAGACAAAGCTTTTATGCAGTCTGTGGAAAAGACAACAGTTTTTAAGAATGGGCATTACTGTATCGGATTGCCACTCCGTAATGAGAAGCTCCAGATGCCCAACAATTGTAGTGTGGCAGAGCAACGCATTGCGTCTTTGGAAAGGAAGTTCAGAAAGAGTCCTGAGTTCTTTGAAGATTACAAGAACTTCATGGAAGCAATCATTACCAAGGGCTATGCAGTTCGGGTTCCAACAAACCAACTGACCCGAGAGGACAACAGGGTGTTCTATATACCGCACCATGGAGTCTATCACCCGAAAAAGAAGAAGCTTCGGGTGGTATTTGACTGCACATCCTCCTACCAGGATCGGTGTCTGAATAGTGAGTTGCTCCAGGGGCCCGATCTGACCAATACGTTGGTTGGTGTCCTCCTCAGATTCCGGGAGGAGCCTGTAGCAATAATGGCAGACATTGAGTCAATGTTCTACCAAGTTAATGTGCCAGAACATGATGCAGACTTACTCCGCTTTCTTTGGTGGCCTACCGGCAGATTAGACGATCCAATAGAGGAACTCCGAATGGCAGTGCATCTTTTTGGAGCCACTTCTTCTCCAAGTGTGGCCTCATATGCACTGAGAAGAACTGCGGAGGATCACAGGGACACTGTATCTCCGGACGCAGTTCAGACAGTCCTGCGCCATTTCTATGTAGACGACTGCCTGAAAAGTGTAGCCACAGAAAACGATGCGGTGAGACTGGTCAAGGAACTTCAAACTTTGTGTAGCAGTGGAGGGTTCACTTTAACGAAATGGATGAGCAACAGCAGAAAAGTGTTAACGTCCATCCCTGCAGAGCACAGAGCCACTGAAGTCAGAGACCTGAATTTACGACACGACACTCTACCAGTGGAAAGAACACGTGGTGTACAGTGGGACACAGAATCGGATGCCTTCCTGTACAAAATAGAGCTGCAAAACAAGCCAGTGACCAGAAGAGGTATCTTGTCAATCGTCAATTCCATCTACGATCCTCTTGGCTTTCTGGCGCCGGTTATTTTGCCAGCTAAACTTTTGATGAAAGATCTCTGTAAGCAACATCTTGACTGGGATGAAAAACTTGATGGAAAGTATGCTGAAGAGTGGAGCAGATGGCTTGAAGATGTCACCTACCTCTCCAACTTCCATGTGAGTAGATGTTTGAAACCCATCAACTTCGGATGCACTACTTCAGCGCAGTTGCATCATTTTTCAGATGCCTCAGAATACGCCTACAGCACTGGGTCTTATCTACTGCTGGAGAATGAACATGGCGAGAAACACTGTGCTTTCCTTATGGGAAAAGCAAGAGTGTCCCCACTGAAGAAAGTCACAATCCCTAGGCTTGAGTTGACCACAGCAGTTGTCGCAGTGAAGATGGACATAATGTTGCACGAAGAATTGCAAATACTACTGCAACAATCTGTCTTCTGGACAGACAGCACTACGGTGCTTAGATACATCGACAGTGACACTGCACGTTTCAAAACGTTTGTCGCTAACAGAGTTTCAATGATCCGAGAAGCAACCAAGCCCTCACATTGGATGTATGTCGGAACAAATGAGAATCCTGCAGATCAAGCCAGCAGAGGCCTGAAGGCAAAAGGCTTGGTCGAAGGAGGAATGTGGATAAGTGGACCAGATTTCCTGCTGAATGAAAAGGATTGGCCAGAACAGCCTGTGCGAAAGAAGGAAAGCCTAGAAGATGACCTGGAGGTCAAGAATACAGTCGCTGTTCACATGGTCAAAGTTGAAGAAGGTATGGCACCAATGAACCAGCTATTTACCTATCACTCGGATTGGAACAAACTGAAACGATCAGTGGCTTGGATTGTAAAGGTAAAGGATGCTCTGAGGGAGCATAAAGAAGAACGCAAAAAGGCATTAAGAACAATCAGCCAGACTGAACTTGACCCTGAAAAACAAAGAAAAAAGTTAGAACAATATATGAAGAAACTTCAAACTAAAAAGACAGTACTCACCTTGGATGATCTGGACGCTGCTGAAACAGAAATAATACAGTTCAGTCAAAGACAACACTTTGAGGAAGAAATCAAGGTCCTGAGAAATGGAAGCCAACTCAGCCGCAACAGTGAGCTGTATAAACTTGACCCGATCCTTCAAGATGACACCTTAAGAGTAGGTGGAAGACTTAACAAGTCTGCTATGCCAGAAAGTGCCAAACAACCAGTGATTCTTTCTAAACATAGCAAAGTTGCCACTTTGATCTTGAGAGACGTACATCAAAGAACAGGCCACTCTGGACGCAATTATGTGTTGGCACAAATAAGAAAGAAATATTGGATTCCACAAGCCAATTCCGCGATCAGGAAGATCATTGGTCAATGCGTGGTGTGCCGTTGGATGACTGGCAAGGTTGGTGAGCAAAAGATGGCAAGCTTACCTGAAGATCGCCTCCTTCCAGACCAACCTCCTTTCACGAACAGTGGCGTTGATTGCTTCGGCCCGTTTGAGGTTAAACGGGGCCGGGGTACTGTCAAGAGATACGGGGTAATGTTCATGTGTCTCACTCTCAGAGCTGTGCACATTGAAATTGCTGACAGCCTAGATACGGAGTCCTGCATAAACGCCATCCGCCGTTTTGTATGTAGGAGAGGTCAAGTTACCACCATGAGGTCAGACAATGGCACAAATTTTGTGGCGGCTGAACGAGAGCTAAGGGAAGCCATCCAACAGTTGGATAATGAAAGGATTCAGAGAGTCCTACAACCAAAGGGGATAAAGTGGATATTCAACAGCCCAGCTGCTTCTCATCAAGGTGGGGTTTGGGAGAGGCAAATTCGCACAGCACGCAGAATCTTCAATTCCCTACTGAAAAATCAGTCAGTCAACGACGACGGTCTACATACAGTAATGTGTGAAGTTGAGAGTATAATCAACGGTAGGCCGCTAACAAGTGTTTCAGACGATACCAATGATGTTGAGCCTTTAACCCCGAACCATTTGCTACTTCTGAAGGCCCAACCAAACCTGCCTCCAGGTGTCTTCAGCAAAGATGACATCTATACCAGAAGAAGGTGGAAGCAAGTCCAATATCTTGCAGACTTATTCTGGGCTCGTTGGACACGCGAGTATCTTCCACTTCTTCAGGAGCGACAGAAATGGCTGAAGCCTAGAAGAAACTTCATGGCAAGCGATATAGTGCTTTTGGTGGACAGTTCCTCCCCCCGCAACTCCTGGGTCATGGGAAGAGTAGTTGAAACATTGCCAGACTCAAGTGGAACAGTGAGAAGAGTAAAGTTGAAGACCAATACCAGCACACTGGAGCGACCTGTGAACAAGCTATGCCTGCTTCAGGAAGCTACGCCAGAGGACGAATGAAGAAAACAAGTTGATATGTGGACATTCTTTTATTTGAAGATTTGGCTCTTGGTGTTTTAAGTTTATAATTGCTTCGTTTTCCAACCTAACCAATCAGGGGCCGGGTAATGTAAGAGCCAATTAATGGGGAGTTCATATAGAATAATAATTTAGATTAAAAATTTATAAATATGCTTAATTTACTTTTAAGAAATTCATGATGAGTATATGTTCTAGAATGTATAACTTAGTTAATACAAAAGGATGCTTTTATTGTGAAAAGTAATTTGGCTTCCACTACGTAATGCGTAACATTAATATTTTTCTAGTATTTACGTTTGAGTTCAGATTGCAGTTGGATATGGTGGAAGCAGCACAATTTTTTGACCGATCTGTACCGAACCTTTCATTTTTTCTGTAAGTGTACTTTTTTGAGTTCTTCAAGTAAACATCATAAAAGAAGACTTGGTTTCAGTCGAGTGATTCAAATATTGGCTGTTAGACAAACTGCAAAGGTGGTACAACAAACTTTTGGGACGCAGAGTGCCACTACAATATTGAAACACTAATAAGTTGGATTTCAAAGGATGATAACATGGCAAGCAAAGAAAGGACAAGTTCACCTCTTTTTTCAGATTAATAAAAAACAGGAGAAAATGAAAAAGTTTTTTGTCTTTGTGTGACACAGCTATTCTGTTTTTTATTACTATTATGTTATTTATTAATTTACAAAAAGGCTATAGTTTGTTTTGTTTCTGTCTGCTTTCTTTAAATGGACTCATTGCTTCGTTTTGATTCTCCACATTCTCAGGGTCCCACCAGAATTTTTATTTAAATTTATAGACCCATTTTCAGTTGGTAATCTTTGTGACGTATTTCTGTGGGCAAAGCTTACCTGGAGGCAAAAAGACTCCCTTCAAACATTTGAACTGTAATTGCAAGTTACAGTTCAAATGTTGTTGTTTTTTTTACACTTGTACACAGCAACTGAGTAGATGAATGATATGACAGGATTACCCCTGGCTGACTGGCACCTACCTGTTTACCTATTAAGAATTTTGCATTTAATACAAGAGCATGTTTAGTGATTATTTCTTTCCACTCCCCTCATTTTATTGCTTTAACCAGAGCCATCTAGGGCTTTGCTTTTAACCATAGCTACCACTTTTTTGTTTGTCTTTCTGTGGCAACAGAGGTCGTAATAAACATCTAATTGTCTGTACTCTGTCTATTCTGGCAACAAAAAACACAAAAATATGAGAATTTAAACTCTTGGTATAGCTGACACTCTGCTGGTTTGTACTGGCTTTTTATAGTGGTCAGGTTGTTTTGCCTAAACATCTGATGTAACTGGTCGGTTGAAAATGTCTGGGCCTGAAACGTTTTAAGTATTTAACATTTTATCGAGGCTTCTCTTAGAAATCTTATCTAAAAATGGCATGCAGTATTAATCCATCATATAAAAAATGTTTTGGAAGGTATGAATTTACAGCCTTCTCTAATTTACTTACTTTTGAACTTGTTATAAATTATGAGTGTTTTGTAAACTGGTTAGTCAATGGTTGACCTAATGTAAATGCAAACAGTGACAATATGTATTATATTGTAGGGGAAACCTGCTGATAAAATGTTATCAGTTTAAATCTTTTTGTTTTAATCAAACTGCATTATAAACTATACAACTCTTCTTTAACCTTTTATAGAGATTAAATACATTTTACATAGTTTCATATGTCTTTTTAAATAATAGAATCTCTACAGAAATTACACAGAAATAGTCCTTCTGAATATGGCAATGAACACTATAAAGTTCTAAACTGGAGTGTGATGCCTCCCATGATACGTATCTGCATATTATTCCCTACACTGTGTTCCGTTGCATGCGGACTTTGTTTCTCTTCCCCTCTGGTGGACCATTCCTGCGATAGCTGAGGGGAGTGGCCATGATAACCACTATTAACATGCCACTAGCCGAGCTTTAATATGCAGCTTCTGCAGCATCCCATCCTGCACCATGTTATTACTTCTTTCCAGATGTCACTGGAAGGGATTGTCGGGTTATGTACATTTGTGTATCTGGTTTTAGTGCCTCATTGTCTCTTTTAGACACAATTTTTTTTACCACCTCTTCCATTTCACCCAGGCATTTACACTCTTGGTATATTAAAAAGTATATCATTATAATCCTTTCAGAATTTGCAGGTATTTCACATATTTTTACTGCAAAAACTATGCATGAACATTTTGCAAGATGTATAAAGTGTCATGTCCTTGAGACATCTAAATAGTCTCTCAATACCTTCATGATCATATAATTAAATAGTAAATATTCCTTGTGAACATATGGTGCTTATCTGTGTGGCCTGTCTGCCTGTGTCTGCCTGCTTATGTGTCTTTTTCTACATCATCCGGCGCTGCTAAGATACAGCACTGTATCATCCTCTTTGCATGGGCTAATGTGTTCTCTAATTGCAGAGATATACGGGGAGAGGTCCAAGCTCCATTTGGCCAGTCATTTTCAGGCTGCCTTGTTTCCCCATCATTTAGCAGATGAAGCACATAACATCTACAAAAATAGGACATGTATTTTGGATTAAATAAGAATAATAACAGCATGTGAAAGCAGACTTTGTGCTGGTGAGCAAAAATGAGCCCTCATAAAATTTAAATGTTGGATAGAGACAAAAACTTATACTTATTGGTCATTAAATAAAACATAATCCAACAGGAAGCTATAACCTTTACTGTAGCCTGTCTCTAAATATAATGTTATCATTGTTTATTTTTTTGTTTGTTTGTTTTGGCGGACTTTATCAGGGGAAGTATAGTGACAAGCCAGCTTTGGACAGTAAAGTTCTGCTATCAGTGTCTTATTGTTGCTCTGGGTCTGTGGTACTAATGCTTATTGAATTTTCAGTCTCAGGTCTGTAAATTGTGTTGCCTCCAGGTGAAGGGAGATTCCAATCGCAGAATTTTCACTTACTAATATTATGTGCTTAGTAAGTTAGTCTCCCATGAAAATGTGTTTGCTACCTGATCGAGTAATCCAGTTTTTGTTTGTTTTTCACACTTAAATGTTTTAGATTATCAGTTAAACTTTGATATATGACAACAATAAAGTAAACACGGTATTATTAATTCTGTCATTATTTTAGAGGGAAGAAAAATGTATTACTGTAAGTGTTGTGTATGTGTTGTTTAGATAATTGATGGTTGTTAACAGAAAATATCTGGAATGGTTTGGGGACGACATTAGCTGGAGACATTCTCTTGTACAGCAGTCAGATGAAGGGGGTTCTCAGGGTTGTTTATAGTTTTCTTCATTTCGTAAAGTATCCCTCTTATGCGAATTAGTCCAAGTCCTGATGCAGTAAACTAGCCCTAAGCTATTTATTCATTACCGTGAACAGCCCAATCTGACGGGGGAGAATTCCGTCGGAACATATATTTCTCATTGGCTCTACCTTTCTCATACCTCATCCAAAATAGTGATCCTGAGCTATGAGTAAATAGGGACAACTTTTCCTCACTCTGCTTCATTCTATCTCTATTCTCTCATTCTGTAGTATTTGCTAAGTTTCCCCCATAACTTTATGTTTTCTGTGCTTTTTCTTGTCACAGTAGCACACTGTCAGGATTCCTCGCCCTAATGCACTCGACATGCCTCCTCCATTACTCGACAATTTAGAGAAGGCTTAGTGTTTCCAGTCAAACTCTATGCCTCACTGAATCCTAAAACAACTAAGCTATTGTCCAAGGCCTTGTTTGGGGAATTAAATCAACTATGACTTAGTGGATGATTAGGTATGGGTTTGACTCTTTTCTATTCCAGCACTGATGCAATGATACAAAATGATATAAAGGAATGCCAACTAATCACCTTATTGCTGGAGACATTGGGCACCAAAGCATATATCCAGTTTGGACATCAGGACATCATCCAGGTCATCTCTCTGTCTCCCCCCCCCCCCCCATTTTTTATTCTGTCAGAATGTCAGGCCTGTTGAAAGGAAATATTGTTGAGGGCAAAAGTTTCTCAAACAGCGAGATTCACATCCATTACTAATTTATTCCTGCAACAGATGGCAAATTTTAACCTATTGCCCTGACAGATTGCTGTTTTGGCTTAGCCGTCCAGCAGTACCATAAAAAAGAGAAAACTAAGGAAAACAAAATAACAACATAGAGAGGAATTAAATAAAAAAAAAACAAAGCTGAGTTAAAAAAAGAGTTCAGTTGATTCTCAAAAAAAGGCATTTAATAAGACAGCATAGAAAAAAACAGTTGAAAATTAAAAACTAAATAGATTTGTTCAAATTTTTTCAAAAAACAAAAAAGAAATAGATCAACTTCAAAATATCCAAGAGGTGAAAAAGGAGCAGACTCTTCCCGATGATTTGTCACAGGGTAAGTTTTGACATTTAAAGAAAATTTAGATATTTATTAACCGTTTTGCCACATTTCAGAAACAAAATGTTTTATTTGAGTTATAATAATACAGCACTCCCCTTTTTTTGTACATAAAAAATGCGTTCTCACATTTCATGTGTACCCAGTGGAGTATTGATTTTGGCTAGGTTTATGTCGGAAAGATCATAACTTAGATAAAGTGACTGTCTCCTTGCCAGCTCACATACCAGCTTGTTGGGATCTGGAGCTGTACCACCTTCCTCCAGCAGAGTGCGCCGTGGGTCTCCTGGAGCTGGAGTCTTCCAGCACACCTGAGACGCATCTACTCATCAGGAGACCTGCCCTTTATAACCAGCTGCCAGACCTTGCTTCGACGCCGCAGTGTTGACCTTAGTTTGGTTAGTGACCTGAGCCTTCGAAACTGATAAGAATCTTAGTTGTCTCTAGAGAGAGATCTGATTCTAACTCTCTTCTGTTTTTGTCTCTCAGGAAACCTGTCTCTAGCCTGAAGCTCTGGATGAGCTTAACCTGCCAATCTGCCCTGGTGAGCCAAACCTGAAGATTCCTATGTGGGTTCTCCTGCTGCTCTTAGTGAAGAGCTGAAACTCTAATCAAGGTCTGCCATTCAAAGTGAGAAGCTAGACGCTGCAGCTGCTCGTGTACTCTGCTGAACAAACAGTCTTTGGACCCAACGGTTCCTCCTCTCTCAAAGAGAAGCCCGGATTCAGTCAAGGTAGAATTCTGAATTATCTAAGGACTCATGCTCATCTGCCTGCCTTTCTAATCAAACTATCATCTCTGCAGACTTCAGTGAACCAGCCCGGACCAGTTCAAGATCCTGTACTAAACTTGTATTATTGCACATTCAATAAACTCTGTTAAACCTTTTACCCAGCCTCCGTTGTGTTCTGCATGTGGGCTAAGCAACTAAAACCCATCATGACAGAACACTGCGACCAAACACAAAGCCCAGCAGATCACCTCCGTAGGAGGCTTGAGGAACAGGACGCTCAAATCCTTGGACATGCGCATACCCTCCGTGAGTTGCATACTAAAATTGAACAGCAAAATCAGATGCTACAAACATATGCCAGTTACATGGGTAATGCTAACGCCACGCCAGCGGTACGTCCAGTTCCGGATCCACTTCTGCCTCCAAGGTCACCGGCAGTGACGTCATTTCCTGAGTTCCGTCCCAGCCTGCCTGAAAGATTCTCAGGTAACCCAAAAGATTGTAAGGGATTTTTGTTCCAATATCGATTTCTTTTTGAACATTCTCCTGGCAGTTTTCCGAATGATAGAAAGAAAATATCATTCATTCTTCCTCAACTCACTGGACGAGCCCTTGAATGGGCGGAGGCAAGGTTCTCCTCTGAATCCAGTTTCACTTGTACTTTTTCCGAGTTTATTTCAGAGTTTTCCCAAGTTTTTAACCACGACTCTGATAAAACTATTGACTCCCGAGCCCTGCTGAATTTAAGACAGGGAAGTTCCACAGTGGCTGAGTTTTCCATCGACTTCCGGGTCAAGGCCGCAGCCTCTGGATGGAACGAATGTGCACTTAAGAGTGCCTATTTTAAGGCCTTAAATGATAACATCAAGGATGAACTAGCCACGATCGACGAACCAAATAGTTTGGAGGATTTAATTTGTTTAACCATCAGATTGGATAACAGGCTCCGAACTAGAAACAACACTAGACAAAGAACTCTGAATTTTTCTGTGTCAACCCCTGCATTAAATAATGCTTCTGTTTTTTCTGGATCCACAGAACCCGTTTCCAAGCCAAAGATTAAAAACCAGACTCTTTCTGTTCCAGTCAAAGTCTCTCACTCAGATGGAGCAGAAGTTGAACCCATGCAGATTGGACACACAAGGCTAACCCCTGAGGAAAGACAACAACGATTCAGGGGCAATCTGTGTCTATACTGTGGTGAGACTGGCCATTTCATTGCTTCTTGCCTGGGTAAGTCAAAAGCCAGGGCCCGTCAGAGGAACTGAGGAGTCTGACGGGCCATTTGAAAACTGAAAAAACTCCTCATCTGATGTTACCAGCTACACTTTTTTTTCCTAACCAGAATCTCACCCTGTCTGCTTTCATAGACTCCGGATGTGAGAGTAACCTCATTGATTCTAACCTGGTCCAGCAATTACAGATTGAAACTGTTCCGTTATCCAAGCCTCTCAGAGTATCCGCTTTTGATGGAAAGAAACTCCATCAAGTCACTCATCAAACACAACCTCTAGAACTTTTGATCTCCGGAAATCATCGTGAGACATTAACCTTTTTTGTTTTTCCTTCTGCATGCTCCCCCTTGGTGCTTGGATTCAAGTGGCTGGAACGGCATAATCCCCATATCAACTGGGCTGAACGCCACATTGAGTCTTAGTCCACCTCCTGTCACGAGACATGTCTTCGTTCTGCAGCTCCCGCTGTTCAGTTTCCTAGAGGTAGGGGGTAGATGGACTCTCCTGACCTTACTTCTGTTCCTTCCGAGTATCATGATCTGGCACCAGTCTTCAGTAAGGTCAGTGCTACGTCTCTTCCACCTCACAGACCATATGATTGTGCCATTGAATTATTACCAGGAGCTCCTTTGCCCAGCAGTAGACTTTATAACATCTCTAAGCCTGAACGTGAGACCATGGAGAAATATATTAATGAGTCTCTGGCTGCTGGGATAATCTGCCCATCTTCCTCTCCTCTTGGTGCTGGTTTCTTGTTTGTGGGCAAAAAGGATGGTTCCCTACGACCCTGTATAGATTACAGAGGTCTTAACCAGATAACCGTCAAAAATAAGTACCCACTACCATAACTGGCATCAGCATTTGAACCTGTTCAGGGTGCAACAGTCTTCACCAAGCTTGATTTGAGAAATGCTTATCACCTTCTTAGGATAAGAGAAGGAGACGAATGGAATGGTCCCTCCCTGATCTGACCAGTGATGACATGTTTAGCCGCATGTCGTCATTCAACCGCTGGTTGTCTAGGTGGTGTCCTGAAAACAACGTGGGCTACATTAATAATTGGCAATCCTTTTGGGGAAAGCCTGGTCTGATCCGGAGAGACGGCATCCATCCCACTTTGGATGGTGCAGCTCTTCTTTCTAGGAATCTGGCCACATTTATTAGTCCTCCAAAACCCTGACCACCCAGGGTGCAGACCAGGAAGCAGAGTTGTAGTTTAACACACATCTCTGCAGCTTCTCTACTGTTACCCACTCTTTACTCCATCCAGACAATGTCTTGCCCACGACCAAAATCTAATAAATTAGCAAAGATTCCCAAAGGAGTAAATCATGATAATCTAATTAAAATCAAAATAACTCCAATTGGGGAAAAAGTTAAAACAATTAAATGCGGTCTGTTTAACATAAGATCGCTTTCCTCTAAAAGTCTGCTAGTTAATGACTTGATTTGTGATAATCACATTGACTTGTTTTGCCTTACAGAAACCTGGCTGCAGCAAGACGATTATGTGAGCATAAACGAGGCAACTCCTTCAAGCTATTTAAATTTTCACATACCCAGAAGTTCTGGGCGAGGAGGAGGAGTAGCAACAATCTTCCAGTCTGACTTACTAATTACTCCCAAAACAGTTAATACCTACAACTCTTTTGAACATTTAACCCTTAATTTCCCTGATCCAAATTTCAAGGCAAGAAAACCTCTTCTTTTTGTAACTTTGTATCGTCCGCCAGGTCCTTACTCTGAATTTTTAGATGAGTTTTCAGAGTTCCTTTCTGATTTGGTATTAAATACTGACAGGGTCATCATAGCGGGAGATTTTAACATCCATGCTGACATTGAAGGTGATAGCTTAAGAGCAGCCTTTAATGCTATCTTAGACACTATTGGCTTTGTTCAAAATGTGAATAGTCCCAAACATTCTCATCTTCATACTTTGGATCTTGTGCTGACATACGGCATAGAATGTGAAGAAATAACAGTATTTCCTCACAACCCTGTCCTCTCTGACCACTTTCTAATAACCTTCAGGATTACTTTAACAGAGTTCTCCTCCCCCAAAAGAAGGTTACATTTTAGTAGATCTTTATCAGATAGTGCAGTTATACATTTTAAAGAATCTGCTTCACTTTCTCTCTCCTCTGTGTCGCTGAGCAGTGCTGCAGAGTGCAAAAGCATAGCTTATTCCCCTTCACAGGTTGATGATTTTGTTGATGGGGTTGCTAGTTCTCTGCGTACTGCCTTAGACAACGCAGCTCCCTTGAAAATGAAAACCGTTGAAAATAGAAAGCTTGCTCCTTGGTTTAATGCAGAGCTGCGTACTTTGAAGCAAAATGCTAGGAAACTGGAGAGAAAATATCGCTCCACAGGCCTGCGGGAGTCCTTCCTAGTCTGGAAAAATGGTTTACTGCTGTATAAGAGGACCCTTTGTAAAGCAAGAGCAGTATACTTCTCCTCATTAATAGAGGAGAATAAGAATAATCCTAGATTTCTTTTTAATACAGTTGCCAAACTCACCCAGAGCCAAAGCTCTGTTGAACCGTCCATTCCACCTGCTCTTAGCAGCAATGATTTTATGGGATTCTTTATAAATAAGATTGATCTTATTAAAAATAAGATCATAAGTACTCCTCTATCCGCGATTGTACCTGAGGTAGTCATGGAATCTGAACCGGGTTTAGACTGCTTTGATCCAGTTGAACTTTCTGAATTAGCAAAATTATTGTCTTCATCTAAGCCTTCAACTTGTATGTTAGATCCAGTTCCAACCAGGTTATTTAAGGAGGTATTCCCTTTGATCTCCTCCTCCATTTTAGATGTGATTAATCTATCTCTGTTACAGGGATATGTACCTAAAGCTTTTAAGGTTGCTGTAATTAAACCTCTGCTTAAGAAACCGTCTCTTGACCCAGATGACTTGGTTAATTATAGACCTATATCCAATCTTCCTTTCTTATCCAAAATTCTTGAGAAAGTAGTTGCCAAACAGGTTTGCAACCACTTACACCATAATGAACTTTTTGAAGAGTTTCAGTCTGGCTTTAGAGCTCATCATAGCACTGAAACAGCTCTGGTGAAAGTCACTAATGTTATTCTCATGGCCTCAGATAATGGACTTGTATCTGTGCTCGTCCTGTTGGATCTTAGTGCTGCATTTGATAGAGTTGACCATAATATTCTTTTAGAAAGACTTGAATATTTTGTTGGAATTAAAGGAACAGCACTAGACTGGTTTAAATCTTATCTATCTGATCGAATTCAGTTTGTTTATGTTAATGATAGATCTTCAACACGCTCAAAGGTTACCTGTGGAGTACCACAGGGATCAGTGCTAGGACCAATTCTCTTTACTTTATACATGCTCCCAATTGGTAGAGTTATTAGACAGCATGGGATTAATTTCCACTGTTATGCTGATGATACCCAGCTATATCTGTCTATAAATCCAGATGAAGCCAACCCATTACATAGATTACAGGCATGTCTTGAAGACATAAAAACCTGGATGACTCTTAACTTTCTGCTTCTGAATGCAGACAAAACAGAAGTTATAGTCTTTGGACCAGAGTCTCTGAAAAAGAAGCTGATTAGCCACTCACTTCATTTGGATGGGATTAAACTGATTTCAGATAATAAAGTAAAAAATCTTGGTGTTATTTTTGATCAGGACCTGTCATTTAAATCCCATATCAAAGAGGTTTCTAGAATTTCCTTCTTTCATCTGAGGAACATTGCAAAAATTAGAAATCTCCTGTCCAGGGGTGATGCTGAGAAACTAGTCCATGCATTTGTTACTTCAAGGCTGGACTATTGTAATTCTTTACTATCAGGAAGTCCACAAACTGTAGTTAAAAGCCTTCAGCTGATCCAAAATGCTGCAGCCAGAGTTCTGATGAAAATTAAAAAGAGAGATCATATCTCTCCTATCCTGGCTTCTATTCATTGGCTTCCTGTTAAATCAAGAATAGAATTTAAAATCCTCCTTCTCACATATAAAGCCTTAAATGCTGTGTGTTTCCTGGACGGGGCCGCCTTTTACAGCTGCTTTTTGTATCTCTGCTTCTGTCTCCTTGAACCCCAGTCGGCCGCGGCAGATGGCCGCTCACACTGAGCCTGGTTCTGCTGGAGGTTTCTTCCTGTTAAAAGGGAGTTTTTCCTCTCCACTGTCGCTACAAGCATGCTTAGTGTGAGGGATTGTATTTGAGTCAATGAGTCAATGCAATCAACTGGTTTTCCTTAGATAGAAAACTTTGTATCAATTTGACTGTATGATCTGGTTGAACTGTAAAGTGCCTTGAGATGACATGTGTTGTGAATTTGGCGCTATATAAATAAACTGAATTGAATTGAATTGAAGACAGCCTTTAAGACCCCCTTAGGCCAATTTGAGTACTTGGTCATGCCTTTTGGTCTCACAAACGCTCCAGCCTGTTTTCAAGCTCTAGTCAATGATGTCCTCAGAGATTTTTTGAATATATTCGTGTTTGTGTACATTGACGACATTTTGATCTACTCCAAGAACCTATCTGAGCATAAGAAACATGTCCATCTGGTCCTTCAGAGACTTTTGGAAAACAAGCTCTTTGTGAAGGCAGAAAAATGTGAACTTCAACAACCATCTGTCACTTTTTTAGGGTTTGTGCTCGAGGGTGGGCAGGTTAAGACATCCGAAGACAAGATAAAGGCAGTTCTTGACTGGCCGACACCTAAAACCGCAAACAGCTTCAGAGGTTCCTTGGTTTTGCAAACTTTTACAGACGCTTCATAAGGAATTACAGTCAAACAGCTCTACCTCTCACAACCCTGACTTCGGTAAAGAAGACTTTTCAATGGACACCTGAAGCTCAAAAAGCTTTTGAAAAATTAAAAACCCTGTTTTCTAGAACTCCCATTCTGATCCAGCCAGATCCCTCTAAACAACTTATCTTAGAGGTGGATGCCTCAGACTCCGGTGTTGGGGCTGTTTTATCTCAGCAACTTGAGTCAGACCAAAAGATTCACCCCTGTGCCTTTTTTTCTCGTAGACTCTCACCAGTGGAGCAAAACTATGATGTCGGAGATTGTGAACTTCTAACCATCAAACTCGCCTTGGAGGAGTGGAGACACTGGCTCGAGGGGGCCGAAAATCCAGTTTTGGTCTGGACAGACCATAAAAACCTGGCCTATCTCCAATCCGCCAAACAAGCTAACCCACGTCATTCTAGATGGTCATTGTTCTTCTCCCAATTCAATCTCATAATCTCTTACAGACCTGGTTCCAAGAACGTCAAGCCCGATTCTCTCTCTCGTCTTTACTCTGCTGATCAACCTGAGACACCCGAGCCTGTTCTTCCTGCCTCCTGTACTGTAGGAGTGGTTTCCTGGAAGATCACTGATCTCATCAACTCTGCCCTTGCCTCTGAACCTGACCCAGGTAACGGCCCTCCAAATAAAACCTATGTTCCTCTTCTGTCAGATCCCGCCTGATCCAGTGGATGCATGCAGCTAAATTTTCCGCCCATCCTGGAGTGAGCAGAACAATAGCCCTGATTACAAGACGTTTCTGGTGGCCATCCTTACACAAGGACGTAAAAGAGTATGTTTTGGCATGTCCCATCTGCGCCAGAAACAAAACCTCTCACCAACCACCTTCTGCATCCTCTACCTGTTCCTACCCGTCCCTGGTCTCATATTACCGTAGATTTTGTCACTGGTCTCCCAATTTCCAGAGGTATGTCCACCATTTTAACCATAGTCGACCGTTTCTCCAAGTCTTGTCATTTAATTCCCCTCAGAAAACTTCCCGCGGCTTTCCAGACGGCACAGCTTCTGGTGAAGCATGTTTTCCGGCTCCATGGCATCCCACAGGAAATTCTCTCTGACCGCGGCCCACAGTTAATTTCTCAAGTCTGGAAAGCCTTCTGTTCAGCTTTAAACTTTAAGTCCTCTCTAACCTCTGGTTATCATCCACAGTCTAACGGGCAGACGCAGAGAATGAATCAGCAACTAGAGTCCACTCTCCGCTGCCTGACCTCAAACAACCCCACCGACTGGAGTCAGTATCTGACCTGGATCGAATACGCCCACAACTCACTCAAGTCAGCTTCCACTGGTTTATCCCCGTTTCAGGTATCTCTCGGTTATCAGCCTCCACTTTTCCCTGCAGACGAGAGAGAGATTTCGGTCCGTTCAGTCCATCAGCACATCCGTCGTTGTCAGAGGGTCTGGAAGGACACCATCGCCACCCTCAACCGTTCTTCTGTCTCAACTAAACGCTTCGCTGACTCCAAGAGACGCCCGGCCCCTGACTACTCCATTGGCCAAGAGGTATGGCTCTCTACGCGAGACATTCCCCTCAAGGGTATGTCTCGAAAGCTGTCCCCCCGGTTCATTGGTCCTTACAAGGTTGCCCAGATCATCAACCCCTCTGCTGTACGTTTACGCCTTCCTCCGAGTCTCCGCATCCATCCCACGTTCCATGTCTCCCATATAAAACCTGTTGTTTCTAGCCCCCTGTGCCCTCCATCCGACTCCCCTCCACCCGCCCGGGACATCGATGGACATCCAGCTTTCACCGTCCGTCAGATCGTGGACTCCCGTCGGCGAGGTCGCGGTTGGCAGTACCTCGTCGATTGGGAGGGCTACGGTCCGGAGGACCGCACATGGGTTCCTGGCTCTTATATCCTCGATCCGTCCCTGATCGAGGAATATGAGAGCTCCCTCCCGTCGTCATCCTCTGGACCGCCAAGAGGCGGTCGTTGAGAGGGGGGTACTGTTGGGATCTGGAGCTGTACCACCTTCCTCCAGCAGAGTGCGCTGTGGGTCTCCTGGAGCTGGAGTCTTCCAGCACAACTGAGACGCATCTACTCATCAGGAAACCTGCCCTTTATAACCAGCTGCCAGACCTTGCTTCGACGCCGCAGTGTTGACCTAAGTTTGGTTAGCGACCTGAGCCTTCGAAACTGATAAGAATCTTAGTTGTCTCTAGAGAGAGATCTGATTCTAACTCTCTTCTGTTTTTGTCTCTCAGGAAACCTGTCTCTAGCCTGAAGCTCTGGATGAGCTTAACCTGCCAATCTGCCCTGGTGAGCCAAACCTGAAGATTCCTATGTGGATTCTCCTGCTGCTCTTAGTGAAGAGCTGAAACTCTAATCAAGGTCTGCCATTCAAAGTGAGAAGCTAGACGTTGCAGCTGCTCGTGTACTCTGCTGAACAAACAGTCTTTGGACCCAACGGTTCCTCCTCTCTCAAAGAGAAGCCCGGATTCAGTCAAGGTAGAATTCTGAATTATCTAAGGACTCTGTTAAACCTTTTACCCAGCCTCCGTTGTGTTCTGCATGTGGGCGAAGCAACTAAAACCCATCATGACACAGCTTCTCTGGGCGATGAACTTCCAGTTCCAGCACCCGACACCTTTGTACTTGTCAATGCCTGAAAGCTAACAAGCTTACAACTCATGCCCAACACTCAAATCAAGTCACACTACATGGTGAAAACTCATCACAGAACCTCTTGATGCCCCTTGACGCGCATCGACCACACTAAATTTCTATGCAGTGCCATATTTGGCAAAATGTTCAACATAACTTTGGCCTAGTCGTCTTTGCAAAAGCAAATGCAGCCACACTAAAAAGTTATAAAACATGAATAGCCCATTTAAGTTCATGCCACACCATGTCAGTTGAATTTGAGTCTGGGCTCAGAGTATGTGGCTACAAACCCATCATATTCTTGCTATTTCTTGCAAACCTGATTTTTTTTTTTTTCAATTATTGTTCTGATTTATCCAAGAAGCATGGCCATAAATACCATTGCGTGTCAGCTTAGGTTGTGGTTTGAGGACCCAAATGCAGAGGCAGAGGTGAGTTCTAGCAGTTTTTAATGAATCAACACAGGTAACTGAAGCAGGAATCTAAAATCCATCTAAAAATGATACACAAACCAGAACCATGGAGACATCAGGGGAAAAAAAGCACGAGGAGCCAGGGAAAGACGAGGTAAGACAAGGAACCAACTCTAGGGAACTGCACAGGGAGAGTATTTAAGGCTGACTGAACAAAGCAAGGACTAACAACCTGATTGGGAGCAGGTGTGAATTGAGGCTTCTAGGGAAAGAGCTAAGGAAAAGGAAACCAACACAAGAGGGCAACAACGAAAAGCCTAAGAACTCAAATACATCCAAAAACACAACAAAATTGGAAATACACCAACAAAACTAGAAAACAAAGAAAAACACGAATCAACATGAAACTGAAAACTCAAAAACTTAACAGAGCCATGATCATGTCGTTGAGGTCCTGTCCCCTGTATTTGTTTAACTTATATTTTACCTAATTTGTGATTATATAAACTGAAAATAAATTACACTGAAACTGACTGTAGGACGAAGAGCTAAGTCTCCCACAAGACTGCAAGGTGTTTTATATTTTTATTTATTTATTTCGAACAGACAGTAAAAACAATCAAGAAAGAAAAAAAATTTGAATAAAACAAACTTAAGAATGAAAATATAAAACAAATTATTTTGTCCATGTGACATGCAAATTTTATATTTTCTGTTCGAAAAGGAGCAGGTAGAAGATACATCTTATAATGTCCTGCCCCTTTCCTACTTGTCAATTTATCATCAATTAACTGTCAAAACATCAAAAAACCAAAAAAACACTTGTTTCCATTCCACATGATGTTTAGCCATGTACAATTATTTTAAGTACTATTTATGTCATCAATTACATTATAGACTATTAAACAGTCATCTTATATAGCATATTTTGAAATGAGCTCGGTTTTAATCAGTTTTTTAAATTGGTTTGCATTTATAATTTTTTTAAACTTGTCATTCAATCCATTCATGACATTTACTCCACACACGGATAAACAAAAACTCTTCCTTGTTGTTCTAAAGTGTTGTTTTTTAAAGTATCCTTCACCTCTTAGATCATAATCCCGCTCTCTGTCACCAAACATTTCCTGTATATTGTGTGGAAGTTTTTGATTTTGGACATTAAACATGAATTGTGAAGTTCTAAATATTACCAGGTCCCAGAATTTCAGTATATTTTATTTGATAAATAACTGGTTTGTGTGTTCCCAGTATCCCACTTTATGTAGTATTCGGATTGATTTCTTTTGTGGATCGGTTTTCTCTGAAACCATATCTGTCAAAATGTTTTGTTTTTCAATGAAATTATCTAACCTTTTACTAAACACTTTTTCTAGTATTTTTGAAAATTGACACAGAAGGGACACAGGTCTATAATTACTAATAGTATGCTTATCTCTGTCATGATGGGTTTAGGATTCTAGCCCATATGCAGAACACACTCAGAGACTGGGAAAAGTTCAAAGGTTTATTAAAGAGAGTACAAAAACAGGTCAGGGGGTTATTAGATCCAGGACTGGTCACGACTGGGTTCACTGCAGAGGGGGACAGAGGAGTTAGCTGATGTCCAGGTAATTTGCAGGATGTGAAGGTGCAGGTCTGTACCTGTTCAGGAGTTTGAGCAGAGCGGCAGAGGGGGCGAAACCAGGAGGGTCCAGAGGCTGGTGGCAGGCTAAGGGCTTGGTGGAGGCAGAGCTTGGTTTGCAGATCACAGGTTTGAGTTTACCTGCCAGATTCTTCAGAGAGCAGGCTGGCAGGTCTTTGACTGGTTTGATTCTCCAGAGTTCTTCAGAGATCAGACAGACAGATTTCCAACAGAGGAACTCTTCAGGTTTTCTGGTTTCAGACAGATTCAACCTGGGAAGCAGAGAAGACAAAACAGATCAGGTTCTGGTTCAGGTTTTCAGGGAGTCAAAGATTCAGACAGGCAGGTTGGCTCAGGCTTGCTAACCATAACTGGCAAACACTCTGGCACTGGGGTGATGTCCTCTGCCTCCTTATATACAGGTCTCCTGATGAGCAAATGAACAACAGCTGGTGGCAGGAGAGCACAAGCCCTCAGGAAGGGATCCTTGGCGCCCTCTGGTGGGCAAACCTCCGGATCCCAACAATCTCCAGATTTAAATAGAGGAATAACCTTCGCTATTTTCATAGCATTTGGAAATGTTCCAGTTATGAATGACAAGTTGCAGATGTAAGTTAGAGGATCTGCAATATCATCAATTATCTTTTTTATAAGTGACATGCTAATTTCATTCCAGTCCATTGATTTTTTGTTGTTGCATTGATTAACTATGTCCTTAATTTCTATTTTATGTACTGGTTTCAGGTACATAGATGATGCATTTTGTTTAGTACAAATTTCCAGTGTGTCCACATCCAGTGGATTTGATTAATCTATTTGTTCTGCTAACTTAGGCCCTACATTTACAAAATATTCATTAAATCCATTTACTATCTCAACTATTTCATTCAGGTTTTTGTCATTATAAGTAATATAGTTGGGGTGAGTAGTGTTAGAAGAATTCGTTCTTATCAAGCTGTGTAAAGTTTTCCAAATCCCTTTAATGTTTTGTTTATTATTTTCTAATATTTTAGAATAAAAATCTTTTTTACATTTTCTCATAATAATAGTTAATTTATTTTTATAAGTTTTATATTTTTGCTCTGCTTCAATCGTTTTATATTTTATAAATTGTTTGTATCGATTATTCTTTTTCTTACATGCATTTTGTAATCCTTTAGTAATCCATGGCTTATATTTGTTTTTTTGCCTGTAATTACAAGGTACTGTACAGTTGGACAGTTTTTATTATAAAATGCTTCAAATATTTTGAAATATCTCCAAAGCCTTATCAATATTTTTACAGACGCCATTAGGGAGTATGTCAGTCACGGCAGTCAAAGGAAGAGGAGCACATTGAGCTACTAATGCAGATGACGATGAGAAAAACATTCACTTTCTTTAGGAAATATTTCACCCCAATGAGATACTCAGATGGCAAGGGAACATTGAACCAAAGTTTATTTGACTCAGCCTGTACTGGTTGTCAGTCAGTTTCCAGCCGTTGAATCAACATTCATTATGCAACTGATATGTTAGCAACATCTTAAACTGAAAATGAAACATTTTAATCAGCACTGATCCCTCAGTGTTGGATACTGAACTGTGTTATATATTTGCCGGATGTTGAAATTCAACTCAACAACCTGTTACAGAGCAGATTGTGTGCAGAAACAAAATAAAATAAAAACAATTTTCAAAAAATAAAAACAAATTTCTTTTGTAACATGTCAAGACTCAGCATGATCCTTTTTAAAAAAACTTAGTATTTTATATTTTTTGGGCCCTGCGTACAGCCCTGATCCCAGGTTTGCATAAGTTTATTGTAGAAATCAAAAATAATGTCTGAGATGAAATGGTATATTACTAGAGCTACAAACTTGATAAGACGTGTACTAAAAAAAAAGATTGGTCTTGTCAGTTCGCAGAATATTGTTTTGAAAAAAAATCATGATTGTTTTTTTTTCTAACTAATATCAGACGTCTTTACACTCTTTGTTAAATTATTTTGGATTAAAAACTCTCTCTAATATGCTTTTTTATGTCTTTAATCTCTGTGCAAGAGGTCCTTTTAAAACTTTGTGAATGATTTGCATATTGTGCTTATCACATAGTTTTCGAAATTTTGGTTGGAGTCCTAAAACCTTTCAAAAGATGTTTTTTTTTAAGGAAAGGTTGTTTATTATGTTGTTTTTTTTTATGGTTGCAGTTACAGCTATTTTAGCCTATGTCATCTTCATCATTGATTCTGCAGGCAAGGAAAAGCTTACCTTGCAGGCAAGAGGAGTTGTTGCAAGATTTTTGAATTCAAAAACTCCCAAAATATATATTGCCATAAGCCAACAGATGCCTTAGCTTGGATACAAAAATGTTTCGGACCAATGAAATGCAGTGACATATATGACGTCAGCGCGTCAACCAGAAGCACAATGCTGAAGCCAAACCACACCGGTTTTAGCTGGAAGACCCTCTACTTCTTTTTAAAATATGAATAAAAGAATGTGTGCAGGATTTGTGCCTTTTTGGATGGGAAAGATTCCTGCAAGTTCCTCTGGATCAGTTCTGGTAAGAGCTTGATTTCTCTCCTCTAGTTCTCAAACAAATCACAAATGTGATACGTCTCTGCTGCTACTGCAATTGGCTAAAAGCTCGACGTGGCAGCCATGTGCCCCTTGATTTCAAGTCAAAAATTGTAATATCCCTCACTTTTGCGAGCAGTTTCTACGGGTGTCTTGGTTGTGTCTACCCCAGGTGCTTAGCGCCTTGCTCCCCTGGTGGAAAGCGGACAAAAGGGTGCCTATTGAGGTCAGTAGGAGAGTTGGCTCTGTGGGAGAACTCCTTTTCCCAGTTCTTTGCTCCCCATCTCTGATGCTTCTTCCATTTAAGAATTATGGAGGGCACTTTGCTCTTAGTAACCTTGTGTGCTGCAGAAGTTCTTTTGTAGCTTGGCCAGATCTGTGCCCTGCCAAACCTTTGTCTCAGAGCTCCGTTCCTTCAACTTCATGATTATTGTGTGCTCAGACATGCACTGTGACCCGTAAGGTCTTATATAGACAGGTGCAAGCCTTTCTTAATCAAGTCCGATCAGTTTCGTTAAACACACTTTGACTCCAATGAAGTAGCAAAACCATCTCAAGGAGGATCAGAAGAAATAGACAGCATGTGAGTTAAATATGAGTGTCACAGCAAAGGGTCTGAATACTTATGACCATGTGATATTTCAGTTTTTCTTTTTTAAGAACTTAGCAAAAAAGATCTACTTTTCTGTTTATTTATGTCAAGATGGCGTGCTGAGTATACATTAATGAGAAACAAAATAAACTTTTTTGATTTTAGCAAATGGCTGCAATTAAACAACAGTGAAAATTTTAATTTTTCTAATTTTAAATTTAAATGGGGTCTGAATACTTTCTGTATACACTGTACAGTAGCAGTAGAAAAGAGCACACAATTTTATCAGGTGATATTTAGAAAAAAGTTAATAGCAGTATCTCTTTAATGGGTTGGGGAAAAAATAAAAACATTTGCAAAAGGGGAAGTTGTACTAGTTCATGTTTATGTGGAAGTTGAGGTTAGTACTGCAGCACAGCTTTCTACTGCCATCACTTACAAAAATAGCATCTTCAGACATCTGAGACAAAATTAAAAAAAGAAACGAACCATTTATGTGCAAGTATTGCTTATATTAGTACAACTGTTTTATTTTATTCAGAAAATTATTCAAATTGATATTTCTTTCTGTTTTAGCTGTATGTTTGCAAGGGGGAGTTTTTTTTATAAAAGATGTTTAAAAGATACAATCCATAAATAAAATCTAGATTATTAAAAAGGATAAAAAGCCTTTGCTAAAAAAAAACTGCTGTGTATGGGGAGATTTACACATTTTGAGCTGCTCTGTGCAAAGATGTAGGGCTTCAATCTGCTTCTTTAGGGTACACAAGACTCACCAGAGTGTATTCAGGAGGTTTACCCTCAACAACTGCTTCTTTAAGCTGTGGTTGTTGATACATGTTATCTTAACATTCTAGTAGCAAACAGTTCTCAGGGGGGGTTCTAAGAGTCTGAGAAAACAGTGACAGAGAAGTAATTCTGAATGATAATGGCCAAGTACATTATGTGATAAAATAAAGCATGAGTTAATTATGTAAATTAAATTCCAAATTGCTGTAAGTGATTTTCAAAAGGTTAAATGAGCTTGGCTAAACTGCAGTCAGGAAACCATTCATTGTGTGTCAGTCAGTATATGTGCCTTTTTAATATTCAGTGATTCTGACACTTTTGCATTTTGTCTACAGTCTGTTTTTTTTTTTATTCTTTTCATTTGTCTTTGATAACCTTAATGGTAAGCTTTTAAAAAGAAATATAAAATCCAATGAAAAGTTATTAATAGTCTCAAATGTATAGTATCCTTCTGTCCTAATTCAGAATTAGGATATCTGAAACAATTTCCATACTAATAAGAGGGCAATGAACGTTCATGCTGTTAGAAATGGTGTATTTTTCTGGTTCCTTTAATTTCCTTTTAAACCAGATTAAATGGATTTCTAAAAGGACCAAAAAGGAGGTTAATGGTATCTGTATAACTACATTTCATATCATTTACAAAATCTTTGATACCAATGAAGATATCTGTAGTGGCTCATAATGTACCAGAGCAGAGAGGACATCCTTGCCTTCCTAACCACAGTTTTCCTCTTAATTGTTACTGATTGAAGTAAAAGCACACAACAGAAAAAAAACGATGATTTAATGCCATTGCTTAGTTTGTTGAAAGATAGCTAATTAAATTGACATTATTTTCTGATTAGGATTTTGTATTAGATTTAGATGTATGTTCCGACTAGACTGTCTCATTTGATCTAATCTGTCCTTATGATTGTATTAGTTTAAATTCATTTTCATATTCTGTTCATGCTGAAAGAAGTCTCACAGCAGTAGATTCCCACAATAGACAAAGAATACTGAAGAGATATTAAAGGTCACAGTGTAACTAACTCAGATGAAAAAGACAAAAAATAACTAAATGTGCATTTATTAAAAATTATATTATAGAAGGTTTACCAACATTGCCATTGTATTATTTTCTAACTCTGTGCAAATGTTTTTGACATGACTTTGTTCAGAATTATTGCATAAATAAAATAAATTCAACTGGACTGATACACCCCCGCCCCCAGTAACCAATATCAAAGTTATTTTTAGATAAATATGGACTAATATCAGTTTATTTACCTAAAAAAAGGGTGTAGGTTGCAACACAATTTCAACCCAACAAAATTTGTTTAGTGGACATTTTTGAATGTTGCGTTAAAGAGTGTTAATATTGTTTTTATAAAGCCTGTCTTACTCACTGAGTTATGGGCTTTTTGGTTGTATTGTTTGAGCCCTTATTTTCTGGGTGTGACTGCCATGTGCCACACAACAGGTATTCTCCACCTACTTTTTATCAGCAGTGCTTTATAAGGAGCTGTAACCAGGAGGCAGACGTCAGAGTGTAGGACCAGAATTACATGAATACTGTACCATGCAGCTTTGGTATAGGTATGCTGGAAAAAGTCTCTCACACTGAATGCTGTGACCAAGTTGGCTCAGCCGTGGCTCCAGCTGCAGAATCCTTTTGTTAAGCCACATGGCCTCAGAATTTGCAACTGCAGTTCACATTGATATTAATAATTTGAATTCTTTGTAGCATGCGCACCGCATTAAGCGTGAACCTGCCATTAGATTCCAGTGTGGTAACCTGTTAACTTGAATAACTAGAATAACTAGAATAACTTTCATCCTTGTCTGGATCTTTCTAAGTTATTGACGTCAAGAAGAAGTTCTCGTTGCCTCCAAACCTTGGATCTAGTTTTGTTACCCATCAAGAATCCTCTACATGGGTTCTCCAGTGAAGCCTTTCTTCAATCTGAGCCCTCATCAAGAGAAGCATGGTTCTTCTCTGCTCTTCTAATCCACTAGCACCTGCCTGTTCACTATCCTTCACTCTTTCGATTCTTCTTACAAACATACTACATCTGATCTTTCTTCCTCCTGCTAGCCTCTGCTCAGTGGGTTGCTCACCTTCCCCAGGACTCATCTTTCCTTCCCACAGCAAAAGCTTTGAAATGCAAAAACTATGTTCAGTGAGGAAACTATCAGCTATTTCTCCAGGTCACCTCTATTTCCAAGAGCCTATTAAACTGATCCATCTCCGGGTCCTTGGTCTGAGTTTCTAAAGGTGTGCTTTTTTATTTTTCAGTGGTTTATGGTTTAATTTAATTCAGAAATGCTAGCCTAGAACCATGTCAGCACTGTTTTAATGTTTACATTGTCAGGAAGTCTTAATTCATTTGATACTTGGCAAAATGACTTAAACAGCTTTTGATTCTAATGAAACTGACTTTGTGACAGATTCTTTTTTTTAAATTATTTTGACAAGATTTAACTTTTTTTATTTTATTGATGCTTATTGATGTTCTCACTGTTGTAAATAAAACTATAAAAGCACTCGGCGAGTTCATACCTCCTCCGCCAAGCAAGACATTTTGCCCCTTAATGTGACTTAAACCTATAGATAAAACTTGCTTGTGATCTGGATCATTACCAAATTGTAATCAATTGTTCCTTGGCACAGCTTTGGTAACATTTTACATTTATAAGTTTATAAATAAGGCATAGTGGTGTCTGCAGCCTCTGGTGTTTCTTCCGTTCTCTCCTTTCTCATTCACTCTTCACTTTGCTGTATTATTTGAATAGCAGATCAATACTTAAAGCAAGGTATGGCTCACCTTTCTTGTGTTTTCGTCTTGAGTATAACACTTCTGCACTTTTTTGAGTCTGATGCTGAAGATGTCAATAGTCACTCCTGCCACTGTCTGTTTTAGGGGCAAACTGCCATTTGTCTCAGTTTATACATTCATTTTCTTGTTTGCTTGGTTTAACCATCTCTTTATTCTGCAGTTTGCATTCATATACTATCCCGGGTTTCTTTCTGTTTGCATTTTTACAGATCATTTAGTATAAAATCTTGGTTTCAATCATGTTATGACTCTTCTAGGTTTTGTTTGATTATTTAAGTTTTGTGTTTTATTTTGGTGAACTTACCTTACCTTTCTTTCAGGAGGAAGTGTGACCTTACTTCCAGCAATTAGAACCTCCTGTGTAGAGCTGAGGTCACAGGACGTTACCAGAGGAAGAGGAGGGGTATGGAAAACCCTTTATACTTTGATGTTATCAATTTCAGACCTTGCCAATGTTTTATGTAGATTTAATTGTATTGTTTTTATTTTCAAGAGGTTGCTCAAAGTTATTGTATGTAATATAAGCGAGTTAAAGGCTAAATGTGTTAGCCATATCTGTTAAGAGATTGGAGACCATTTTGTAATTGAGGCCAGAAAGGTATTAGAGAATTGTGAGGTTCAGAAGAGAGAAGAAGCAGGTCAGTGTAGCTGGTTGCACTTGATGTTAATTATGGTTGATTTAAGTTCAGTTAATGTTTGTTGAGCCATGTTAAACCTCTAAGTTATTTCTTTTGGAAATTTCTTTTGTAAATATATATATATATATATATAAATATATATATATATATATATATATATATATATATATATATATATATATATATATATATATATATATATATATATATTTTTTTTTTTTTTGTGCACTTTTTTTGCAATGTAAATAAACCACCTGCTAAAATGGACATCTGCCTACTGCCTTCTTCAGCCACTTAGCCAGGCTATTTCACACTGCTTGTTCTGCCAAATAATATTAAAAATCTTTAAACAAAATTCCGGCATCTGGATTATGATGTGGATCATTACCAACATTTAATAGATTGTTCCTCTGACTGCGGTGCACCTTTGGTTAAAATTGTATTAAAATTCTTGCACAACTTTTCAAGTGAACAAACGAACAGACAGACCAACAAATAAAGACTCATACAAACTCAGCTAAAACATAACCTCCTGAAAAGAGGTAATAAGAAGAATACAATTTGTTATTTCACCCTGTGTGGAAGAGATTTAATGAAGTATCATCAGCTTAATAGGTTTCGTTTTTGGTCCTCTCTAACCCAGTGAGCTGGTTAACGACTTTTGTTAAACCTTGGCTAATACTAGCCATACTCTATACCAGAATCATTAAACCCAGCATCTGAGATAAAGAAATAAACACAACTTTGTGTGTCCATTTAGTTATTTTATATACTGTAGAATCTATTTTTGCTACTCACAATCATATTGTTTTATCTTGAGATCATTTCCAGTTTGGGTTTGATTAGCATGTTTTTTTTTGTGTTTTTTTTTTTAAAGTTTGGATAGGAAATCTATTGCTCACCAAATATTTGCATAACTTTATTCACAAAAACATCTGATTGGTCCTTGACAAAGACCAAAAAGTCCTTTATGGCCTGAACACACTAGTTGCGTATGACTTAATTTCCAAACAAATTTTTTTGTTGTTGTCACACTGACTGCGTGTAGAGAGGCTCCGACTGGGGTGGGCAGATCTGCACAGATTTTTTTCACCTTTGTCTCTGTGCTATAAACAAATTAAAGCAATTTTCATGAGAAGGTAGTACTATGTGAAGGCTGAGGACAGCTTAATGAATGCTCTTTCCTTTGATGAATAAATGGTATTTCTACAATAACACTTAATAGCACACGCATGAATCAGGCATAACATTTTGATCAATAATTTGACAGAAACAATTTGTTTCTTAGGTTGTTGTGATATTGTGCAATCATGAACATTTTTAATTGAATATAGAGTTCTTCAAACGCAGACTTGACCTTACTGATCATGTATACATGTATTAATCTATCTATCTGTCTGTCTGTCTACGTATAGGTAGATATAGATGTATAAAAATTTACACACACAAACTTGTGTCACTGTCTTTGCAGCGCATTTCCATTGATTTCCATTATTTTTTACGGCCTAAACGTGACCCTTACCCTAACCCTTATGGTTTCATAGCTAACCCTAACCCCAACCTAAACTCAATTCACACCTTATTCCTAAACAGGATCCCTGACCCAAAAACAGCAATTCCACATGTGAGGTCCAGGCATTTTCCCTGAAATTGGGCCCCATAATATATTTAAAAACATGACCATCCAAAACTTTACCATATGGGGACTAGGTTTTTGGTATGCATAAGGACATAGGTCGCCATGACGTGACTGGGTAAACAGATTGAAGACCCCCCACCCCAAATACATGCACTCTTTCCGCCTCTGTTTATAAAAAGCACTCTGTGTTATCTGTAAATATTGAGAACAAGTCAAGAGCACCCTCCAGGCTCATCATGTTTCTCCTGTGTTCATGAATGATTGCTGCAGTCCTGATCAATATGGCAGTCAAATATTTCATCAAAACTTACCTGTTCCAATTCAAGAATAGAGTTATTTTTTTCAGGTGTAGCATCATAAATCATTTTGGAGGTTTCAATTTTCAACATTATAGACTGCAGATGTTATCGTTTACACAATATCTCTCACCAGGCAATTTCATTTTTCAAAGAATCGTATACCATAACATCAGCTCAAGGAGGATGGCCTTAAAAGTAGTCTTCACTAGCAGAGAGGTGCCACAGGGGTAAGAGTGAGATGACCAAAGAGAAATGGCAAAGGAAATGTGAGGCGTCCTTCATGTTTCATGAGGCCCACAGCTGTTTGAAATTCACCCTCTGAATTTGACCTCCAAACACTGACAGCACACACCAAATATCTGCATCAAAACTTTCTTCAGTAGTTGAAAATTTTCACACAACCTTGGCTTTTGTAGACTTCAACGCAGAGTATCTTCCAGAGCAGTTCAAAATTTACAATCCTACAGGAATTATAGCTCCGTCTTTATATTTTTTGGGAAGGAAAAATGTGTCTGTATTTTGAAGAAATGTATTTGCAAAAGAGGATCAATCCTGGAACCATTAATTTCACCACTGAAGTAAATGAAGTATAGAGGCTTGTGATGAAAAAAGTGTGTAACAAAAATATATTTCAGTGTTTTCTGTCATTAAAGCAGAGGGAGTTAACATAGAGGAAGATTGCTGCTCAAGTTAATGTTTAAGTTCATATGAAGTCTGTTATGGCAGGCCATTTGACATGTTTTAAAAGTACTTTTCTCTTTGTTGTTATATTTGTGGATCACTTAAATATGATTCTTGCCGGTAAAAATAACATTCCCAGTCAGGACTTTAATAATATATCCCTTCATTATGTTTTGCCAACAGAAACAGAGTTTCACAATAAAACTGTAAGAGCAAGAATTCAATTTCAGATACCTAGAAATATTTACACACTTTAAGCAACTGTTTTGACATTTATTGACTGAATGTTTTTTTCTGATATCTAAAATACATATATTAAGTTACCATATTCAGTTATAACAAGGATAAGAGCAAAAACTGGTTTATTATGTGAATGGTAGTGTATCATTTTAATCTATAGTTGCAATCCCATGGGAAAGAACAACATCTGGCAGCAGCTTAAGATTAAGTATAACAACATTGTTTTAACAGGTAGGACCTGTGCATCATCTCACGGGGTACCTCCTCATTTTTTATTTGTCTTACATTATACAGTAAATAAAGATTGGCTGTTTGACTCTGCAGCTGCCTTTTGTAAATGTTATTACACATCAATATGCTCTCACCAATATCAAGTTATGCTAAATACCTGTTAAAAAAGTCTGTGTAATGTTGTGAGGATGGAAAAGGTCATGGATGTTTGTGATGGATTTTAGGTAAAACGGTGGTAACTTTCTGAATATGAAAGGTAGGCATCTCAGAACCCTCTCCCAAATAAATATCTAATTGTCTGTGAATTAATGGCACTCATTCTTTAAACCTTTGAACTTAAGGGGTTACCTTTGATGGTACCTTGTGGTAATTACACAACAACATTGATAAATTATGCATTAATGACAAAGAATATAGCAATGTATCACATCGAACTAAATTGTAGAATCTAGGCTACAGGCCAGTAGCCTGACGTAGTCCTACTCAATTCTAGTCAGAATATGAGTCTGATACTGCTCCATAGAGCTGTTATTATGGGGCGTGTTTTGAACGAACCAGGGAAAAAAATGCCTCTGCACTCAATTGGATAGACCTACAACCAATAAGAGCAACGGAGTGCGTGACGTATGCTAAGCGAGGCATAGTTGTTGTCAACAAAAATCAAAGCGTGCAGTTGCACGCCTAGAATAAGAAGATGAGCCTTGATCGCGTTTCTCTGTTCCTCTTTTAAAATTAATTTGCTGTCGATATCTTCTAGAACAGACCTAATAGCAGAATCTACTCACCTAAACTCTCCAGCGGCAGCCATTGTTGTTGTCACCCAAGCGCGCTTTGGTCACGTGGTTGATTACGTTACTGTTGATCATCTGTCCATCATCGTATAAAGCCCGCCCTGACAATTTGATTGGCCCGCCAGATATTGTGCGAGCATACTCGCGCTACTGTTGAGCAATGCCAGACCGAACTTCCCGACCTCAAACGTTGTGGGCGGGACTACGTTCGGAATGGCACCCAGGCTAACAGGCCAGTACAAGTCTTTTTAAAATGTGGAAAACACAGCTAAAGGTATACACAAATGAAATAAAAACTGTAAAACAAAAATACATGGCAGAGCTACAAATGAACAAGATTTCTTTCTTCACAGCAAAAACCCCACATCAAACCACCTAAAAATATAACTCAATTGAAAGCAGACACTCTGCCAAATCGAGGTATGTGCTTCACTTTCCTCTACGGAGAAGAAATATCTCCGTTGTTTCTCTGTTCCTCTTTTAAAATTAATTTGCTGTCGATATCTTCTAGAACAGACCTAATAGCAGAATCTACTCACCTAAACTCTCCAGCAGCAGCCATTGTTGTTGTCACCCAAGAGTGCTTTGGTCACGTGGTTGATTACGTTACTGTTGATCATCTGTCCATCATCGTATAAAGCCCGCCCTGACAATTTGATTGGCCCGCCAGATATTGTGCTAGCATACTCGCGCTACTGTTGAGCAATGCCAGACCGAACTTCCCGACCTCAAACGTTGTGGGCGGGACTAAGTTCAGAATGGCACCCAGGCTAACAGGCCAGTAAAAGTCTTTTTAAAATGTGGAAAATACAGCTAAAGGTATACAAAAATGAAATAAAAACTGTAAAACAAAAATACATTGCAGAGCTACAAATGAACAAGATTTCTTTCTTCACAGCAAAAACCCCACATCAAACCACCACAAAATATTACTCAATTGAAAGCAGACACTCTGCCAAATCGAGGTATGTGCTTCACTTACCTCTACAGAGAAGAAATATCTCCATTGTATCTCTGTTCCTCTTTTAAAATTTATTTGCTGTCGATATCTTCTAGAACAGACCTATTGCAGAGATACAAGCTAATACACAGCAACAGATGAAACCGCTTAGCCAGAAACTACTCTCAGTAACACCTTGTACCTTGTGCCGTTTCTCTGTGAAAGGTATATTTTACCTGTAAATCCAAACATGGATTTGTTGAGAGTAATCTCTATCGCAACAAAAAAAAAAACATAGACCATGATAAACCCAGCCTCATCAGGTGAGAGGCGTGCCGGTAACAGTGGCCATTTAGGTCAGTCCAAGCTGTGAACGGAGACAGAGAATACACATCAATTGAGGCAAAGCTCTAGAAATGCAATAGCCTGATATACCGAGAAATACCTCCCCTGTCGCAAGAGCGTGCATGGTCCTAAACTCTCGCACATTGATGAGAAAACAGACTGAAATAATAATGAAAAAGGGAACTTTTAGACATTCTTAATGTTTTGTCTGAAATAATATAGAATGGCATTGATAGCAAAAGTGAGAATAGACATCCACTGAGCAGAAAATATATTAATTGATAATATGGTATTATTAGTTGGCCAAATAATGTTTTATTAATTTATTTTTGTAATCAGGATCCAATAACATTTAGTTTAATGATTTCTTAGAATAGACACAAGGATTCCATTAAATGACTATTGGTCATAATTTGGTAATCAAAATGTAATAAGCGCATGAGAAAACACAGAAACCCTAACGTTATTTTAATGTTTAAACCCTTAGTGAAATAAAGCTTGTCCAAGCTTCGACAACAGCTCAAAACATATTACTGTAGCATAGGGTACCATGCGATCGATCTTGTTGGCTTTGTCTTTACTAATCAGTAAACACATGAAATGATCAAAAGCATCAACACATATTGTTTAACTAGAATATGTCCCTAACTCTGCCAGACCTTATACCTCTGTTCCCATCCATTTTGGAAGGCTTCTTTAGGAGACTTTCCCCTCCAGTCTGGCTTTGTAAGTTCTGAAACTCAGAGAAATGTGGTACAAAAAGTATGTCTTGCAAATCGAGTCATACAAAGATGCAGACACTTTTGTCTTGCAGGTAGGAAACAGATGTGGTTGAATTTTGGAGAATCTAAGCTTTCGAACAATGTCTAACATGTCTATATTGGTAAAAAGTTTACCCTTGTAATTTTCATTGTTTCTAAATTATTAGTTGAAAACACTTTAAAAACAGTCGACGGCTACCTGGTGGATATGAAAATTTTCTGAACTGAACACTGACTACATGAAGTTTGTGTTTGTGTGTGTGTGTTGGTTGTTCTTTCTTCCTTTGTCCTGAAAGTTAATGTGATAAAGGCAACATTAGCTCCTGCCTATGTCGTTCTGGGCTAGGTGGTACAGAGGCAGCCATTTTGTGCGTTTTACGATCCATTGTCTGCCGTAACAAAGCTAGTTCCAAGCTACCTTGTGTAGGTCACATCGTATAAAAGCATCCATTTTCTTTGTTTATGATCCCTTGTTCTCTCCTAGAAGCTCATTCTGGGCCACTTGTTATAGTGGCGGCCATTTTGTGAGTTATTACGATCCATTGTCTCCCCTCGCAGTGTTAGACAGAGACAGAGACAAAAATGTTCCTTATGGTAATGATTAATAACTCTGCTTGCATTTTAAATCAAGTTATTAACGTTTACGGATGGTGAAGATATCTTGTATTTTAACAGCCAGTCCAGAACATCTAGCTACAGCCGTTGATAACACCAGCTAATTGAGCAAATTGTCGGTTGTAACCATTTAACTAGAGATAATTACTTGGTTTTAACCTTTCTACTAATTATATTGGTTAAAAAGTTTACCGTTGTAATTTTCATGCTTCTGAGTTGTTAGTTGTGAACATTTTAAAAACAGTCGCTGAATAACTGGTGGATATGAAAAGTATAGAAACATCAATTTTTTATGTTTATGATCCCTTGTTCTCTCTTAGAAGTGTTAAATCATTCTGGGCCACATGTTATAGTGGTGGCCATTTTGTGAGTTTTTTTTACAATCCATTGTCTCCCCTCGCAGTGTTAGGCAGAGAAAGAGACAAATATTTTCCTCATAGTAATGATTAATAACTCTGCTTGCATCATAAACCAAGTTATTAATGTTTACAAATGGTGAAGATATCTTGTAATTTATCAGCCAGTCCAGAACATCCAGCTACAGCCGTTGACAACACATGCTGATTGAGCAAATTGTCAGTTGTAACCATTTAACTAAAGACAATGACTTGGTTTTACTCTTACTTTGAATTGCATAATAATTCACTTCAACTTCCAGTACAATATAATAATGTACAGTATTCATAATCTTTCAGTAAAATATCACAACAGCACTGTTTTCTGTTGCAGAAAGCTTTGTGGTTATAATGAAATTTGCAAACAGACCAAATTAACAGGGAGAGGCTTAATAAATGTATCACTATATTTAGCTTGCATTTCATTGCACCTCAAATACATTGTAATATCTCCAAACTCTAAAGAAAATTCAACACATTTTTGGAACAGTCCTCCTCTTCAATTTTACGTTAACACAACAACTGCAATGCGTTTTCCTTAGCAGTTGAAAGCAATAACACAAGATCTGCTTTGTCGGAGCAGGACTCTACTTTCTGCTGTCTTGAAGTTTCTATTTAGGCACAGTTACAATGCAAAAAATGGAAATCTAAATAGTCATTTTTTTCTTAAAAAAAATATACTTTTTGTTGAACTGAAGAGGTGAGACGCTTTGCCACTTGAAAAAGGCAATTTTTTTTTGTTATTTCAAATGCATATTATCTAGTTATCTTATTTTAAGTGTAAAAATACTCACTCCATTGACAAATCATCTTACTTACCTACTCAATTAAAGTGTAAATACATTAAATTTAAGATTCTTTTAACTTATTCCTAGATACTTTTGGCAGTGAGAAATCACTCCTTGGTAAGGAAGAATTTGAGAAACAAATACAGTTTAAAGATCATCACAGTGTTGAAAACATTTGTAATGCTGAAGTTTATAAAAATTTTCAAGATGCAATTGGCCTCTCAATGATCCAAAAACATTTTTTTCAGGTGTTTCAAGTTGAACTCTTTTTCTCCCTCTCATTGACACATCCTTGCCTATTTCTGCTCTAGACAGTCAGTTAAGGCATTAGATGTTAGTATTTTATTCTTTATATATGAATGTTTTCTTAATAATATTTTGTAGTCAACAAGGTTGACCTCAACTCATTTGATAGCCTGAAAGTGTTGTACAGGGGGTAAAAGACCCTACATACCTGTATCTAAAAAAATAAGACTTGGTGTTGAGTTCTGGTATAGACTACATGAATTGTATCTTATTAGGAGATGCTTCTGTGGGTGTTCTCTCAATGTGCTTCCGGTATGCACAGATCAGTTACAGATGTGGGGAAAAAAATAGAATAAGACCTACATTTTTTTTTTCATTACCCTTGATATGTTGTCTCATATGCACATTTGTGCATAGGTATATTTTGTTATATTTTCCACCAGTTGTAAAATCTTGCAGGCCTTAACTGCAAACATTCATTTGATGAGTGTTGCAGTCTTAATATTTTAATTGAGTCAGTAATGCATGCACAAACTGACCATACTGAACATGTTCAGGATACCTTTTAGACAGAATCCTTTATTGTAAGCAATATATTACAGAAAATATGCACTTGCTTGTTTACCAACCACCACCACCAGGCTAGGCATTAGCCTCCACCACCAGGCCAAGCTAGGAGCCTCCGACACCAGGCCAACCACCACTACCAGGCTAGGCCCCAGCCTCCACGCCAGGCCAGCCACCACTACCAGACCAAGCCCCAGCCTCAACGCCAGGCCAGCCACCACCACCAGGCCAGGCCCCAGCCTCCACTATCAGCTACGGCTACAACGCTGGGCTGCTGTTGCTGAGAGAACACCTAGCGGCTGAAACAATTCTGGGTTCCCACTACAACATCTGACGGGCGGCTACAACGCTGAGCAGCTGCTGCAACTCCTGAGCTGGACTTCCAATGCCTGACCATCAACTTGTTCAGACCAAACAGAAATGTCGAAAAGAGGTACGAAGCAAAGCCGATCTATGACAGAGGAAGAGTTTGAGGAGATAAAGAAATCCTTTGATTTTATGTCTGATGAGATAGCAAAAATCTCACAACAACAAAAACTTATAATGAACTTAATGGGGGAGGTTAAAGAATTGAAGAGACAGAATGTAGAGAAAGACAAGCAAATAGCCTTCCTGGAACATCATGTGGCTGATTTGGAACAATACTGTCGAATGAACGATGTAATAATTACTGGGTTGGAAATGAAGCCTAGGTCATATGCCCGGGCCGTGACAGAGGCAAACAATACTGAAGAAAGGGACGAAGAGCAAGGAACTTTTGAAAAACAAGTAATATCATTCTTTAGTAACAAGGGCATCAGAGTTAAACCTGTTATTGTAATGAGGTTTACAAACAGGAAACACAAAAATTAACTCCTAAAACAAGGGAGAAAATTAAAAGGGTCCAATGTTTATATAAATGAGCATCTTACCAAAATTAACACAGATATAGCAAGACGAGCACGTTTTCTCAGGAAACAAAAGAAAATACAGTCAACGTGGACCTCAAACTGCAGGGTTTATATCAAATTAAACTGATCACCAGAGGAAGCCAAGGTACTGAACTTTAGAAAAATTGAAGAGTTGGATAAATATCAGTGAAACAGGACTATCAGGCAACTTCTGATCAACTTTCTGAAATCCAGTAATAAAATGTAAATTTACACATGAATATAGACACAGATATTGACCCAGACAACAATTTCCTTGATTATTTGACTGACAATTGTCAGTATTACACTGATGATAACTATTGCCAATGCTTTAATTCAGATCAAGAAATGTCAATTATTCACTTCAATAGCCGTAGCCTTTTTGCTAATTATGAAAATATCAAAGAGTTTTTATATCAACTAAAAAAGTCATTCAGCGTCATAGCAATAACAGAAACCTGGCTCACCTCTGAGAAGGGAGCAGACTTCCAACTCGAAGGGTATGAGTTTAATTATATAAACAGAAAGAATAAAAAAGGTGGCGGTGTAGCGTTGTACATAAAAAATGAACTCAAATATAAGGTAGTTGAAAACTGTCACTGTCAGTTGATGAAGTGATGGAATGCATTACTATTGAAATCCAGTTTGAGAAGCAGAAAAATATAATAGTCAGCTGTGTTTATAGAGCACCAGCATCTGACACTGTAGTCTTTACAAATTACATGGAAACATTGTTTGCTAAGATAAATCAAAAGATCATTTTCATCTGCGGAGACTTTAATATTGATATGTTGGATCCAAATAAGGTTAGAAGTATATCTAACTTTATCGACACTATGCATTAGTTTAGGTTTATATCCATTAATTACTAAACCAAGTAGAATAACAACGCACAGTTCAACCCTGATTGACAATATATTTACTAATTACATGGAAAGTAAATTGAGAAGTGGACTTCTTGTAAATGACATCAGTGACCATCTTCCAGTGTTTGTTTTCCTAGAAAAGGTTTGCAGAAAAATAGATAAGGGTACCAACATCACTTACAAAAGAATAATATCAGAAGATTCAATAAGAGCATTAAGAAACGATTTACAATCACATAACTGGAAAGTGCTGTATGAAGAAAAAATATTGATAAGGCTTTTTAGATATTTATCAAAATATTTAAAGCATTTTATAATAAAAACTGTCCAACTGTACCTTGTAATTACAGGCAAAAAAACAAATATAAGCCATGGATTACTAAAGGACTACAAAATGCATGTAAGAAAAAGAATAATCGATACAAACAATTTATAACATATAAAACGATTGAAGCAGAGCAAAAATATAAAACTTATAAAATTAAATTAACTATTATTATGAGAAAATGTAAAAAAGATTATTATTCTAAAATATTAGAAAATAATAAACAAAACATTAAAGGGATATGGAAAACTTTACACAGCTTGATAAGAAAGAATTCTTCTAACACTACTCACCCCAACTATATTACTTATAATGACAAAAACCTGAATGAAATAGTTGAGATAGTAAATGGATTTAATGAATATTTTGTAAATGTAGGGCCTAAGTTAGCAGAACAAATAAATAAAACAAATCCACTGAATGTGGACACACTGGAAATTTGTACTAAACAAAATGCATCATCTATGTACCTGAAACCAGTACATAAAATAGAAATAAAGGACATAGTTAATCAATGCAACAATAAAAAATCAATGGACTGGAATGACATTAGCATGTCACTTATAAAAAAGATAATTGATGATATTGCAGATCCTCTAACTTACATCTGCAACTTGTCATTCATAACTGGAACATTTCCAAATGCAATGAAAATAGCGAAGGTTATTCCTCTATTTAAATCTGGAGATAAGCGTACTATTAGTAATTATAGACCTGTGTCCCTTCTGTGTCAATTTTCAAAAATACTAGAAAAAGTGTTTAGTAAAGGGTTAGATAATTTCATTGAAAAACAAAACATTTTGACAGATTGCCAATATGGTTTCAGAGAAAACCGATCCACTTCAATGGCACTGATGGCATTAACAGAAGAAATTATAGACAATATGGATAAAAAGAAATTTGCAATTGGTGTATTTCTGGGTCTCAAAAAAGCTTTTGATACCATCAATCATGACATGTTAATAAAAAAACTGGAAAGGTTTGGAATTAGAGGAGTGGCATTAAACTGGCTTAGGAGCTACATTGGAGAAAGGAAACAATTTGTAGAAATAGATGGTCAGAATTCAGATCTACTGAAAATAACTTGTGGAGTTCCGCAGGGATCAGTTTTGGGACCCAAAATGTTCAATCTGTATAAAAACGACATAGTTAAAATATCAAACCTTATAAACTACATTCTATTTGCTGATGATACAAGTATCTTCTGTACTGGAGAAAACCTTCAACAAATTTCAGAAGTGGTCAACACAGAAATGGAAAAATTACAGCATTGGCTCAAAAACAATAAATTATCAGTAAATTTAGATAAAACCAAATTCATGATATTCGGAAACAATAAAAAACAGGAAAATAAACCAATTAAAATATCAATTGAAAGTGTTGATTTAGAACAAGTACATGAAATAAAATTCTTGGGTGTCATATTAGATGATAAGTTTAGCTGGAAACCTCAGATCAGCCTTGTAAAATCTAAAATAGCCAAAAGTGTTGCTGTTATAAGAAGAATTTGTTTCGTCCTGGACGACAAATCTTTGTTTATTCTGTACAACACACTCATTGTACCTCCTTTAACATATTGTGTGGAAGTTTGGGGGAATACATACAAAACAAATTTACAGCCATTATACGTTTTACAAAAGAAATCAATCCGAATACTACATAAAGTGGGATACTGGGAACACACAAACCAGTTATTTATCAAATCAAATATACTGAAATTCTGGGACATGGTAATATTTAGAACTTCACAATTCATGTTTAAGGTCCGAAATCAAAAACTTCCACACAATATACAGGAAATGTTTGGTGACAGAGAGGGGGGTTATGATCAAAGAGGTGAAGGATACTTTAAAAAACGACACTTTAGAACAACCAGGAAGAGTTTTTGTTTATCTGTGTGTGGAGTAAATGTTTGGAATGGGTTGAATGACGAGTTTAAAAAAATTCAAAATGCAAACCAATTTAAAAAACGGATTAAAACCGCGCTGATTTCAAAATACGCTATATAAGATGACTGTTTAATAGTCTATAATGTAATTGATGACATAAATAGAACTTAAAATAATTGTACATGGCTAAACATCATGTGGAATGTAAACAAGTGTTTTCTTAGTTTTTTGATGTTTTGACATTTAATTGAGGATAAATTGACAAGTAGGAAAGGGGCAGGACATTATAAGATGTATCTTCCACCTGCTCCTTTTCGAACAGAAAATATAAAATTTACATGTCACATGGGCAAAATAATTTGTTTTATATTTTCATTCTTAAGTTTGTTTCATTCAAATTTTTTTTTCTTTCTTGATTGTTTTTACTGTCTGTTCGAAATAAATAAAATAAATAAAAAAAATATTTAGCTGATAGTGTAAGAAACCTTGGCCCTCTATCGACACACTCAAGCTTTCGCTTTGAAGCCAAAAATTGTCACTTTACTTATTAATGGAACTCAGAATATACCTGTACGAATAGTGAATGTTGTAAAAATGATACAATATCTTCCTTGTATCATACAAAATAGTAATTTGCTGATTTTTATTATCCAAAAACACAGGAGACAACGTTTTTCAAGCAAGCAATGTTGTCAACAGTGTATCAATAGTTTGGGATTTCTCCAAATCTAATTCTAGATTTTGAAAACTTCTAGAGGAATTTATTGGCCAACAGTTACATCAAAAAGGTGTTAGGGCTTTTAACAGAGCTCAATCAGGAAATACTATAAAGCTGTATAGGAAACCTAAGCAAAGAAACAAAAATACAGTGCTAATCTCTGCTTCAGGGAATACAATATGAGCAAAATATATATTTTTTCTCATGCATAAAAAACATCGATCCATCTATCTTCTTTCACTTTTCCACCAGGGTCGTCATGGGGCTGGTTCCTTTCTCCAGCGGTATATGTGCAAAAGACAGGGTACACCCTGGATAGGTTGTCATTCTGTGGCAGGGCCCATAAAAACGAGTAAATGTAAAAATGAAAATCATCTTGCTTTTTAAAATTAATTTGTAGTAACAGGCATTAGCCTTTGACAGGACATTCACACTGGCTGCAAATATTTTCATTTTTTCAATATACTAGAGATCCCTGAAAAGGGAACTGTTGTTACACTTTTAGATATTATGGAAAACTTAATATTCATCAATTTATCTTCAGTGTTAAGTATTGTGTTTGCAATTTTTCCCAAACAACTTTAAAGGAGAGTTTTGAGGCATATCTTTCTTCTTGTCTTTCTTCAAGTTATATTGCTTTTCTAGTATATTTTTTACTTTTATGTTTAAGACATTTTATAAAATAAACAAACCAGCCTGGAATGAGAAAAGTATTAAAATTTTTTATTTACAGGCAAAATAAAAAAATCTAGAAAATATTTAGAGGCATTTTAGAACAAAGTGAGATCTTTGAAATTTTCATAGGTGTATATAAGATTTAGTTTGTTACTGCTCTGAAAAAACAGATGAGAGAAAAGAGAAATCAGCAAAAGACATATTTGTTTTCCACAAACCTTGAAATGATCCAGATAAAGGAATGATGCCTTTGTGAGACTTCTTTCTAGATTAATATCGTGTAGAACATGCCAATGTCTTGTTAAGATTTTGATATGCTCAAACCCATATTTCAAACAATATGAGGTAGAGATTAACCTCATTTGTACCCATAAAAGAACTAAAGGTTTGCAGACCTATTATATAGGAAAAATAGACCTTTGTAAAGGAACAATTCTGCTTTTTTAACAGCTGTTTCAAAAAAGTATTTTATTTAATTCTAACTGGTACATTTATTACTTTGACAGTAATCTCCTGAAAATGTTCTGAGGCAGATTTCTTTGTTTTTAATTCATGAAGGGTATTTTTAAATTCTGAGTTTATTTTCAGGTTCTAGTTAGCATGACATTAGGTCACCTAACATGACTGCAGCAACATGGCAGCCATCCTGATGCCCTCTTTTTTCTTCATGCTGTTAATATCCTGTGAAATCCAGCAAACTTAATTTGAGGGAAAGGAGCTGAACCTGAACTAAGCGGATTGCATTAATAAATGTATTTTCCATTTAACGGTTTGATTTCTCTAAAGCCTGTTTACAGCTACTGAATGATCTGCCTCTAAGTGAGGTGCACGCTTAAATCTGCTTACAGTTGCCTAAATCTATTATCTGTGCTTCACCTAATGGTGAGTCACTAACTCTGGGTCTATTAGAAGTGTGTGTGTGTGTGTGCGTGTAACCAGTCTGTGTGTGTTGGTGTGTGGCTGTGGTGGAGGGGTGTATTTGATACATTGTGGGACCCATTTTCTGGAAAAATTGGCCCCCAAGGTCTGGGTTAGGTATGAACGCATAATAATTGGCTTTAGGATAAGGGTCACTATTAAGGTGTAGAAATGGGTTAGATATTGAAGGAAGTCACTGGAAAGGCAGCATGTATGTGTGTGTGTGTGTGTGTGTGTGTGTAGCCATGCTTTTGTATTTTGTTTCTGGTGGAGACTAGTTCCCAAGAATATGAAACATTTTGGGGACTTGCAGATACCTCTGGTGACCAAGGACTGGTCTCCATGAGGAAATGTTCCCTTTTTGGGATGGGGGTTGGGTTAAGGACTATTGAGTGAATTGAGTTTAGGTGAGGCTTAGGGTTAGGTATGTGTTGGTAATGGCACTGGTTAGGGATAGGGTTGGGTTAGGGTTACTTAATGATCGTCCCCTGATGCCCAATGGCTTCCACAGAGTTGGATGAAGATCAGAGGAATAACAATTAACTTGATATCAACACTAGTAATGGGCAACTGGAATCCATCTTGTAATGTATGTGGTGCTTACAAATGTTTCAAGAGTCTTCTTGGTAACATTCTGAATGTGCTGAGTAAATGTAAGTTTCAGATCAAGCCTGAGTTTGTTATGTGCCGTGCTTAGTAGGTTAAGCGGGTGGATGGGGTGTTCCAGGGCCTTAAGTTAAGTGTCTAGGGGTCTGGCTGTTGGTTGAATCTAGAATTGTGCTTATTGGAGGAAGTGTTTATTGGAGGCAAGGGTTACGGTTTTTTTTAAACGGTGTGGGAATATAGGTTCAGGTTAGAGCTCTACAGTATAAGTGAATGCGTCTGGTATTCTGTGGCCTTAGGTTTATTGGGGTAAGGGTTGGTGCTAAATAATGGGAGATCATTTAGTTTTAGTACCCTGTCTAGGGTGAAAGTAAGGTGTCCTGTAACCTTGGGGTAATTTAAAAGGGCAAGGGTAAGAGATATATATATAATGGGAGTTGGTACAAAGGATGATTTAGAGGTTTAGGGCTTAGGTTAAGTGTTAGGTTAGGGTGGAAGTAAGATGTTCTCTCACCTTAGGGTAAATTATAATAGGTCAGGGCTGGGTTGAAATAGTATGTTTATTGGGTATTGCATGGATGGCTTAGGGTTGGTTTTAGAGTCAGCAAATGAAAGGGCACAGTAAGATAATCTCTGTTCGGGCTAGAGCAGGCATACACAAAGTTGGTCCGAAAGGCTGCTGTCCTGCTGGTTTAAGAGATTTCCCTGAGTGTGGCTATCCTTGTCTAGATTTTCCTTTTCCTTATTTGAGATTTGATTCTGGGCTGTTTGTAGTGTATGTACTGTATACAGTATACAATGAGTGCAGTTGGGTTTGTTTGGGTTTATCTGTCCCTATTTTGTTCTGAGTGTGGTGGCTTTCTGGATCGGCTGGATTGCACTCCTTCCTAAGGAGATGGACTGCACTTTTAAACCAGTGTCTATGATTGGGTGGTGCCCCGCCCCCCTCCTGCAGTCGCTGTGAGCCACAGATCCTCAGTAGCTCCACCTTTGTTCAGTTTGTTTGTTTTTGTTTTGTTGGTTGTCTCTGGTGTAGAATAAGCCTTCGTTTTGGTCCCTTATTGTACCTGCTCCAGAGCGTGGAACTGCTTCAAGTGATTAAAAAGGTTGGTGGTATTTCCAGACTTTGTCGGAATATGCCTTCTCCACAATTTACAGTGCACACTAATCTGTTTTATGTCTGATCTTAAATAACCGAAATACCTCTACACTGCAAAAATTTTAGTGGTCTTTCCTTTTTATCAATCTCCTCCTGCTGCCCAAGTTTTCTGTTGGATTCTCTCCAGAAGGAATGCTCTTTTTTTGTTGTTGATGAGTTGGCTGCTGCAGCCCAAACATACATGTGTATGCTGCTTTTCTACTGTTGTGCTGTAGGTACACAAGTCAATCAGCATTAACTGAGACACACACGCAGACCAGCCTTCAACCTAACCTGGCCTGGCCCTGTTCCTAAATTTTCTATCACAGTAGTCTCATACTTGAATCAAGAAAAAATTATTTCACAATACATATTGTTATCGAACGTAGTGTGGTGTAAGCACCACACTATCGTTCAGACCCAGTAAGACCACTGCCCAAGCATTAGTGGGTCTTCTAGGAAATATTTCAAGTTAAACAGCAGGTTAAAAAATATGCTCTTGGATTATTTTTGGAAAACCTAAAGCTCATGATACTGTTAATTATGAACTGTAAGAAAAAAAAAAAAAAAGATATGGAATTTTCTTGGATCTGGAGCAGATTACGGTATGTTCCCATTAATGTTTTTAAATTCCTAGTTGCAGCCAGTAACCTTTGCGGTCCTTCAGGGATCTGTTTTGAGTCTTTGTTGTTTATCTTCCATGTTAATGACATCTGCTTAGTCTAAAAAAAGTAACATTTAATCTTATTTGCTGATGATACTAGTATGTTATGCTGGGGTCAGTACTCTGTCTTTAAGGCTACATAAAACCAAATTTTACATTTTGGGAAATCTTGCCATTAAGGTGGACTGAAATCTGATAATAAACAGAACTGTTGAATGAAGTAAAATTTATTCAAATGATTATGCAAAACAAACTTATTTGGAGGCCTTACATAAGCAAATATAAGTAATGCTCTAGCAATAAAGTATAAAATTGTATTGCTGTATTGCTGTAATGTATATGAAAGTGCCCTAGTTTACCCTCACATGCTCTGGAGGTGTGGGAAAACATATTTAATTTATCTGGATGCAATTTGTCTAATAAAAAAAAAAGAGCAATTAGACTTGTTAAAGTAGACCTGTCCGAAGTTTTAGAGCCTTCCCAGCTTTAGCAGAGTTGGTTTCCACTGATATAGTTGAATAACAGGATTTGCTAAACAGCTATCCCATTTTCTGTTTTCCCTCTATATGCACTTTACAGAGTAGCAGTTTTAGTTAAATTTCACTAGTTGAGCTAAGGGATTTTGGGTGAAATACATTTATCCTGGAGTTCTTAATCAAGATATTATTAATGAATATCTTCATTAATAAACTTTATGATTTGTTATGTAGTTTTCTCAACAAGTGGCCATTCATGCTTTGCGTGCCAGCATTAGCCAATTCTCCTCCTTTGTTAAAGTCCTGAATAGGGTTTGTATTCTAAAGTCTGAAAACAATGCTTAGCAGTCTTGTTTTATGTGTCATCCATTTTTTATATTCCATCCCATTTTCATATTTATCTTGTGGCTGTGAGGCTCATCAAAATCCTTGGAAAAACAGCAAAAACCTAATCAGGTTACCTTACAGTATATACATTAAATACCCTATTTTGTCAATCCTACTTACTTTGCTTTTCCTTTGGGTTTTTTTGTAAGCAGAGTAGGCATCAGATCAGAAAATGCAGACATTTAGACTCAAACATAAAACAGGAATTACAATGCTGTAAACAAATGTATTAGTTCTCACTGTGAAAATGTAATGCATGCAATAATTTGGCTTATATCTTCCAGCTGTATGTCAGCCTGGTAACCTGCTGAAAGTTTATTCATATCCTTCCAAACAAAACAACTGCAAATTGAAGTCATGTGGTGAGAATCAAGATACAGTAGCGGTAAAAGAGTATATTCAGGATTGACAGAAACATAAAAAAGTCAGCCAGGGAAAATTGCCATCACAGTGAGTACTTAGTAAGGGACAGTGGAAAGAAGAAAATAGATAGAAAACATACTTTTCTCAAAGCAGTGCAGCATCAGGCTAAAATGCAACCCTTTGGTCAATGTAAAGATGTAAATCCAGTTTTCTGCATTGGATTTAAAATAGTTTTCCAAATAACTACATAAAAAAGAGAGAAAAAATTAAAACCACAGCCAAATAAATAAATCTCTTGCCAGACCATCAAGACTTTAAAATGAGAATTTTGATTTACCAAGAAAACGTCTGCATCTTCCTTACTTTAAATTACTTTTCAGTAATATTGCACAAAAAAAAGTGTGTGCTTGTCTACTCTAAATCTGTGATCGTGACAATTTTCGTAATATTTGGAACCTTTTAAAAGAAACTGTTGTTAACCTAAACTCAAATTATAATTGGACCAAAACCTTTTAAAGCCATTTTTTAATAATTCAGAACACTAACAGCTGGGTGTTTTCTTCACTGCTCAAAAAATGTTTTGTGTTTGACCATTTTTGTCAGGATGTATATAGAGCTTAATGGATGTATATAGAGCTTAACGGCCCAATCCCAAACTGTCCCCGATCTAAGCACTAATCTATCGTTTGCACGTTTCCTCAGAAGGTCTCATGAGGTCACATTAAGGGCCAATAGACAACATAATGGGTAGGGCGATTGGACCGTTCAGGCCTCAAATAACATCAGTGCAGGCTTGCTGGAACTTGGCAGTGGTTGTGTCAGCGAAGGGAAACGAGAATACTGGCTTTCAAATGGAAGTTCTATGCTGATGAAGACAGGCTTTTTCTCCAAGGAAGTCCAGGGGCTGAGAGAGACGACTGATATTTTCTTAATTTGTACATCACACTGCAGAATGGTCAGGGGGGTAAAGGGGGTGAGAATGCCACAAATCTGTTAACATTACTATACAGGTAAATTTCCTCTCAGATAGGTCAAAGAAAAAACTAAGAGCTTCCGGTAGTCTGAAATACAGAACAATGCAACTTGGGAAGGAATTCACAATCATTATGAAAAAACACAGGAGGAACACTTGCACTCAAGAGCAGACTGGGGTACCCTAATTAGTAATGATCCAGGAAGAAATGTTCTTCTTGTATCACAGGAGAAACGTAATTTCATGGACTGCTGCTAAAATATTTTCTTTGCACAACTTTTAAATCGGCTTGGAAACTTTTTAGGAAAAGACTCAGAATCACTGAAAAAGTATTCCACTTTGGTTCATCCAGAGCTGCGTCTGTAGGACGGTCGGATTTGTCGTTTCCTTCTTGTAGATGTACACATGCAGAGAACACTGGTGCTGGGGAGTAGGCAGCAACAGAGAGGTGAGTAGTTTGAACAGTCTATTTAGGGCCAAATTTAAATGGCTTTTTTAAAAGCCACTTAAAAACCTCTTCAGAACATTCCTTTTTCATTGTTTGTCAACGTAATTTCCTCTGTATTCCATTTAAACTGAAAACTCTTTATCTCTGCTGCACTTGATTAACCTACCTCACAACCACAACCAGCCGGTGATTGGTTAATATGCGATTTCATAGAAAAGTTTAGATTTTTCAATGTCAGCAGTCACAACTTCACCTCTCCATGAAGTTCTGCTGTTTGACAACACCTCACTTTTAGCACAGTCTTCACCATTAACACTGCGCTCGTTATTAATGCAAATTAACAGCAAATGCTACGACAATTTAGAAGGTCACAAAAACATTCTTGATTCCATGAATTTCATATAATTCTTTAATTATTAAAAATACAGTACGTTGTATTTCAGTCTAAAACGGGAAATTCTGTTGGGCACCGGAAATAGGCAGTAGGTATGGCATTGACATAATTTTTTGGGGGATGGGGGCGGGGCACATTTTACTGTCCAATAACAATGATACGCTACAATACACAGACATTCATCGAACACTAGGACCAAGAAAACCGCAGCTCAAGCTGAAACCCACTTCCCTGAGTTTAGACTGCCCATAAGCTCCTGATTGGCCCACCTTCTTTTCTTCTGTGATTGGCTGTCACTCCTGAGAAGCTCACTTTACAAACAAACTGATGCCCCACTGAATCGGGTATGTGATTGAATGGTCAAACCTGATGACGTTAGTTTTATATATTAAAAAAAAAAACTTGTGTCCCCCCCACTTCTGAAATCAAAACTTAATCCAAGGGCTAAGCAGTCTGTAAGCCCGACATGAACATTCAAAGACAGGATATACTATTACTATTACCATTGCTTATGCATAAGGATAATAAAGGAAACCTTGATTTAAAAAGGTTGATTGCTTTCATTAAAACCCTCTTTGAAATCTGCGATTTGGAATATATTTGGGTCAATATTTCCCTTTAGGTAATGCATATTTTAAGCTTTTATCTTTCATTATTAAAACAAAAGCTTTTGCTCGATCTTCAAATATGTCCTTGCCTTACATTTAATCAATGTCAAAGTGCATTTTTTTCTCCCAAAGTACTCACTTTTTTTCTTGTTAATTTATGTTCACTTGTCTACAGCAACTTCAGGCAGAAAATATGACTAATTACAATTTTAGCCTGGCCTCGATACAAGATAATCTTTTCGGAAGCATTTGAGAGCTGTAGAAACTGTTTAAATGTAGGAGAAACAACAGAAAGACCAAGTTGGTTTATAAACAACACAGGGAATTAATGAATATATTATAGTTAAATATCCTTTTGTTTTATGGTCACTTGGTTTACATGCAGAAGTTAAAAACATGATCAAACCCTTCATAAAAGGATGTTCCTCCAACATAATAAATCCATCAGCAACATGGCCTCTGCTTTTTATTTCATGCATTTAACTTCAGGCTATTCGTTAATTTTGAGCACAAGATTAATTAATGAGATATCACACCCTTGCCATTTAAGACAATCTACAGCAATATGTGACTTTGATATGACTGTTATATCCCAACATCAAATGCTTCAGATTCAATGAGCCTACTAATTAACCAAGCTTATAGTGTACACTGCATTGTAGTCAGAGTATGTTTTGCTCAGCAGTGAAGACTTATTTGTTATCCATCTTTTGTATTATTAACTGTGCCACATATTTTAACCCAGAAGAAAGATGTAAAAACCTTTAACAGATCTCAATCTCTGATTCTCCCAGAGGGTGCAGCAGGAATCTTGCTTTGATGTTTTATCTGATAAAAAAAATAATTTTGGGCTGATGTCTCTCTGCAGCATAAGAAACAGACTGCAGCAGTTTATTCCTAATTTCACTTATTCTGTGCTAAAATTGATTGGCAGTGTAGATGATAAAATCCCCTGATATTTAGGAATAGCAAAAAGTTTATCCACTGGCTTATTTTTTGGTGATATACCCTCATGTCACCTGTTTATGTTCCGCAGGATATGGTCTCATTGTGTGTTTTGAATAACATTGTAACACAAACAGTTTGTTTTTTGTAACAATCTGTTTTATAGCTTTTTTGCCATGGTGAACACATAATCAGAATACAGTCAGTGTTAGCTAACCTGTGTTGTGGTCTTGTAGAGGGTGATGAGATGTCCCAGTCTGAGAAAAGTCTCAGTTTCGGACAACCCATCCCCTGGAAAAGCTGTCCCTGTAAATGTTATTGATTTCAGGTAATAATTAATGAAGACAAAAACAGGTTCCAAAGAAACTGTTGTCACGGTATCCATATGAGTGCAAAGTGAAGGCTTTTCGACAAGATGCAAGCAAATATAATCTCTTCAAACTCATCAAGGAGTAGCGTGTCCTGCAAGTTGGTGACTCAATGCAATCAGCTGTTTTTTCTTGATAGAAACTTAAATCAATCTGAATTTTCTTTCACTGTCATTTAAAGTGCCTTGATTGACATGTGATGTGAATTGCCAAAATACAAACTGAACTGCATTGACGTTGCTCATGAAAAAAGCTATTACAACATTTGGAGGGGAAGAAAAAGCCAAGGGAAAAAGTGTGGAGGGGATGAGGGGTTTGTGTTTACAAAGTGTTTAAGCTTTAGTTAATTGGCCTGAAGTGCATTTTTTTTCCTCTGGTGTGATGTACACTTAATTTCAGCACTGCCTTTTTTTTACGTTTTAAGTTAGTTTTACAAAAAATGTCTTCCTCTTCAGATGCCAAATAAGCTGCAGTTCCATCCCAATTATTTTTCTTTTGTAAAATGACCTGTTATGTGTGCGCCTTTTGTTTGTAAAGTACAGTATTTTACAGCTTTTTTTTTTCTTCATGTTGGCCGCGTTTACAAAAGGGGCTTCAAACTGGACTCCCTCTTCAGATGCCAGATAAGCTTCAGTTTTTTCTTTTTCTTGTAATGATGTCAATAACAGTAGCAGTAATAAAGTTTGGTCAAAATGTATCCTACACTTGGTTGTGTATATTGTCGTGCTTTACCTTCCGGTGGCGTGGATGTTCTGATGAAGCACACGACAAGGAATCTTCTTGAACTGAACTTTACTTTCTCCAGCAACAGGTGAGTTACAGACACAGCTGATGGTTTATACACTGCGTTGTTTTGGCCTCTAGCTCTGGCACAGACAGCGTCTTAGCAGTGTCCGTACAGTGAGCCTTGAGTGCCTTACAACCAGAATCATAACAACGAAAGCTCTCGCGATGATCAGGTTAACTAGACGACCGTGTTGCATTTACTGACTTAACACTTAATAACAGTCTTTTATGCTCATAACAGCTTAAATTGCCTTACACTACCCCCCCCTTTTCAAGACTACTGAGCCCCTTCAGTGTCTTTAAGGTAAAGAAACAACTCTGGAAAACAGAAATGAGTCCAAAATTACGAAAAAACATACACCATGGGGCGATAAAACTAACCAATCCCCTGGTTACTTTTAGTTTTAACATTTAAGTTTTAACCCATAACATTTAGCTCAGTATAACTTCAACTAATGTCTGAATCTCTCTGGTCGATTGACTATGCGACCACTCGATGTTTTAAAAGTCTTTTCTGAAGATTCTTCATCACCTCGTCTACTTCCCTGGTGGTACGCTGGACCCTTGGGTTGAACAGTCTGACCTGAACCTTCATCCTGCGATGCCTTGTCCGGATCGTCTGGCAGTGGTAGCACTGCCGCCAAAGGAACATCCTCCACATTTAGATGGTCTTGATCCTGGCATTGTTGCAGTATTTTACTCCTTTGACGTGAAACCCAAACTGGTATCACCTCGCTGTCATAGGGCTTGAGTCTGTCATGATGCATTATTGTCCTGTGCTTGGGACCTTGGATCTCATACAGTACAGGACCACGGTGTGCTGCCACAATCAGGGGACCCCTCCATAACGCTTGAAGCTTTGGGCTAAGCCCCTTCTTTTTTGTGTCGTCTTTGACGAACACTAGATCTCCGATACTGTAGGTGTGCTCGTTTGCTCGAAGGTCATACACCTTTTTCTGTCGTTCTTGTGCAGTGCGAAGATGACTTCTTGCCAGGCTTTGTGCTTCCTTTAAGCTTTCTTCAAGATGATAGATATAATCTACAACTTCCATTGCATTTGATTTGAGTCTTGCAGTACCACACTGGATATCGTGTGGCTGGTGGACCTCCCTTCCAAGCATGAGTCTGTTCGGTGTGAATCCTGTTACCATGTGTCGTGAACTACGGTAGGCTGCAGTCAGCAGTGGCAACTGTTCATCCCAGTTCTTTTGGTTTTCATCCACATAACATCGAAGCATCTGCAGCAAGGTCCTATTGAACCGTTCAACCTGCCCATTAGAGGACGGATGGTAAGGTGTAGTTCTGGTCTTGGTTATTTGCAGGAGCTTACACACATTTCGAAATAGTGAACTTTCAAAATTACGGCCTTGATCTGTGTGTAGTTCTAGGGGAGCCCCAAACCTGACAAAGTTTCTTTGCAGTCGTTTCCGCACCTTGGTCAGGAATAGGAAAGGCTTCAACCCATCTTGTGAACTGGTCAATAATAAAAAGAATATACTTGTTGCCAGAGCTTGACACAGGAAATGGTCCAAGAATATCAAGGTGCAAACGATCCAGTGGTGCTCCAACCTGGTAACTCTGCAGTTTTGCTCTTTTCTTGGGCCCCATAGATTTGCATGCACTGCAGTGTGGGCACATTTTAACAAAGAGGTGAACATCTCCACCCATGCCATACCAATGATAACTCTGGCGCATGTGTTCCAGAGTTTTGGCTTCTCCCAAGTGACCAGAGTATGGAGGGTTATGGCATGACTGTATCACCTCTTTCTGCATAGTTGTTGGAACTAATAGCAGCAAAGTTGGGGACTGGTTCCCAATTTTCTCCCAGGAGTAATAGAGGACTCCTTTTCTCAGTGTAACTTGGGGCCAACAAAGCATCACCTCGTCTCTGCTGGGGAGCGTCCCTGTTTCCTTCCATGTGTGAAGGATGGCGAGGACAGGATCTGCTTTCTGGAGTGTAGCAAGTTGCTCAGGGCTAAGCGATTCTAGCCAGTTGACCTCTGGGCTTCTCATAGAAGGGTGCAGATGGCTGACCCTCCACTGACTGAGTACCATTGCAATTTATAAAGCTTTGAGGCTCTATTCAACGCACAGCTAGTGGCACAACATCATCCACGTCTTCTTCAAATTGTTCCCACCGCTCATGAATTCTCTGGCAGTACTTGCACCCTCTGCATGGCAGATCGGCCAGATTTACCCCTGCTTGGTAACAGTCACATTTTTCCATATTTTCTTTTGGCAGCCTTGACATGGCATCTGCATTAGAGTGCTGCTTACCAGCTCGATGCTCAATGTGGAAGTCATACTGGCTCAATTCTTCAAGCCAGCGAGCTAGCTGTCCTTCAGGGCACTTGAACCGAAAGAGCCAGGTGAGACTGCCATGGTCGGTCCGAAGTAGGAACTTTCTTCCTAGAAGATAGTGGCGGAACTGACGTGTGAAACGAGTAATTCACGACGTGTGACGCAGTACCTTTGTTGAGCTGGTGTAAGCTGACAGCTGGCATAGGCCAAAACTCTCTCTTCTCCCCACTGGACCTGTGACAGGACAGCACCGACACTGTTGTTGGAGGCATCAGTATCGAGAATGAACTTGCCTTCAGGATGGGGATATCCCAGCACAGGTGCAGTGGTCAGTCTCTCCTTGAGCTTAGTAAAAGCAGCCTGATGTTCCTCTGTCCATACAAACTCACTCTCCTTTTTCAGAAGATGATGAAGGGGGTTTGCAAGTTCTGCAATTTTTGGGACAAATTTGCGATAGTAGTTGCATAGCCCCAGGAACGCCTGTAACTCTTGCAGATTTTCAGGGGATTTCCACAGCTGTACATCTTTGACAAGAGCTGGATTCGGTCTGATTCCTTCTCCACTCACAATATGGCCGAGAAACAGGACCTCTTCTTGAAGCAGGTGACATTTTGATGGCTTTAGCTTAAGCCCATGGCTCTGAAACCTTTGAAAAACCTGCTCGAGACGATCTAAGCTTTGGTCCACTCCGTTTCCAACAACAATGACATCATCCAGGTAAATGAGGAGGGTTTCCCATTGAAGGCCTCTAAGGACAAACTCCATTGCCCTTTGAAAAGTACTCGGAGCATTACAGAGTCCAAATGGCATTCGGGTGTATTCATAAAGGCCCCATTTTGTGATGAAGGCTGTCTTTTCACTGTCGTTTTTGTCTACTGCAACCTGCCAGTAACCAGACTGGAGGTCAAGTGTAGAGAACATGGTAGCTCCCCCAACAACATCAAGGCATTCCTCAATCTGGGGTAGCGGATAAGCATCCTTGACAGTCAAACTATTTAGACTGTGGTAATCTACACACCACCTTACTCCTCCATCTTTTTTGCGTACCAGAACCACTGGAGAAGCCCATTCAGAAACTGATGGCGTGATTACCCCGGCTTCTAGCATGGATTTAAGATGTGCTTCCTCTTCACCCTGAAATCCCAGAGGGGTTCGCCTAACAGGTTGGCGTACAGGTCTAGCAGAACCAGTGTCAATCTTATGCGTAACAGCAGACATGTATCCAAGATCAGTCTCATCTTTAGCAAAGATGGACTGGTATGAGAGTAGCAGTTGAATAAACCGCTGCTGTTGTTCTTCAGTTAGAGCTTCACTTGTAGCAACAACCAGGCCTTGGAGATGCTCAGGAATGTCAGAAATTGTTGCTACTCTTCCCACTAGCAATGGTGATGCACTCTCTTCCATACAACTAGGCTCATCATTTTGCTCCAGTTCACATGTGGGTTCAGGAAAAGCTTCAACGAGGACTCCAAGGCATGCTCCTTTTGGTAAAGCTGTTCTCTTGGTTGAAAAATTGCACACTCTGACAGGCACTTTTTTTTCATTATGACGACGACGCTTGCAAGGGCCACATTTTCTGCAATGTCTGAGGGCTCTAGCACTGCTATAACATCCGGCCTTGGCTCCTCCACTTCCCCCCACACAACACATTCAGATGTAGCTGGTATGATGATGGTTTCCCCAAGAGTCACTCTAGCTACACAGTAGTCTGACCCATTGTCACGCACAATTTTTGAGGGCACTAGTTTACTTCCAATGAAAACCTTCCCACGGGTATAGATGACAACATCATGGGCTTTCATCAGATCCAATCCAAGGAGAACAGAGTCTCTTATTGGAGCGACATAAACATCCCATTTGAAAGTCTTAGATCCAATTTCAAACGTTACTGTGAGTCCATGTCTGGCTTTCATGCAATCTCTAACTCCTGCATTCAGTAGGTAGGTCTGGCGAAGCTCTACAGGTGCTGTTTTGCTTTCCAGGAGACTTTGGTATAGCTCTTCCGATATCACAGTTGTTTGAGCTCCTGTGTCCGCCACTGCTTGTGTTGAAATGCCATTTATGATCAGAGGAACTTGTAAACTCTCACCTCTCTTCTTGATGCAGTCAATCTGCCGTCCTTGTAATTGTGGATCTGTGATAGGGGCTCCATCTGACTGCAGCATGTGGTCTGTAGGCGTTTCATTATAATTACATGCCACAGGGCTGGGTGGCCTACCACAGTCCTTTCTGAAATGTCCTGTCTCTCCACATTTAAAACATGGACCGGCTGCTCCACGATTTGGGCTTGGTGTTTGTGAGCGCACTCTGTTGTTTTGCACCTGTTGGTAACTTTGCTTTCTTTCTGGTACAAAGCTCTGGGCTGCTTTTGGCTGTTGGGCTCTTGTGTTGCCAGGCTGGAGACTTTCAACCTGCAGCTTAAGATTTCCAAAAGTGTTAACAAGAGTCTTAACTTGTTCCACTAATGCAGCAAACTGGTCAGATGTAACATACTGGGGAGTCTGGACCCTGCGTGACACTGTAGCTGTGTCTTCACACTTGTCTTCTTCGTCAACCCACGAGATGCGTCTTGCTCTGTTTTTTATCTCAGTGTCGCGGCCTACGGTAGCTTTGAAGTTATGCTCATGGGCCTCCACCAACTTTTGGGCCTCAACAAGGGAACTTGGATCACGATTCATAACTTCATAGGCCACCTTTTGATTTCTTAAGCCTTTGAGGAAAGCATCAGTTGCTAACTGATCCTGTAATTGGAGGTCTACTCCTGAATACGCAAGTGTGACCAAGCGTCTCACCTCCTCTGCAAACTCGGCTGATGTTTCCCGTCCCTTTCTGAGTTCTCCAAGTTTCCTCCTTATGGTGGTTGGGGGGTCTTTTTTCCCAAAACGTTGAGCGAGTTGCTCCACCAGCAGAACATAATCTTCCCTTGTGCGTTCTGGTAATGAGCAGACGTACCGCACTGCAGCTCCTCTTAAACACTCATGTAGTCTGTCCACTCGCTCTACAGCACTCCATCCATACTTCCTGGCTTGACGTTCAAACGGCATCAAAAATGAATCCCAATCCTCATTTCCATCAAACATAGCTAGTTTAGGCCTCTGGGGTTCTGGCAATGTATGGTAATGGGCTGTAGAAATATTTTGCCTCCTATCATCATGGTAAACAGGTATGTTTTGGGCTTCACGCTCAGAGTCCCTTATCTCCCTGCGTCTAGTGTCAGGTTCAGAAGCTATAGTCCGCCTTGACGGCCCTGTGCTTCGAGATCTTTGATTTATGACCTCCAGTTCAGCTCCAAAAGACGCATTATCCCTTGGTCTAGTAGTCATATCAAAAGAGACACTTGGCTCAGGTGTATGCCTTTCTCTTGTCTGCATTGGGATTATATTCACCCCCCCATTAGCAGGAATAGGTGATGGTGTGGGTTGTTGTGCAGCTGATTGTCCTGTAATGTGTGAAAGGACAGGGGCCAGCATCATTTGAAGGTTTCCTGTTTGTTGATTTTGATTTTCCAAGACAGCTTGTAACCATTTAGGAGCTGTTTCTGCCTCCCCAGGGGCTGATGTAGCGCCTTGTAATTCTTCTGTCATTTTTTTCGTTAATTTTTTAACGTTTTTCCGTGTACTTCTGGTTACGCTCTTATTTTGAAGGACCGCACCGGAAGTGGTCCACGGCTGCGCTTCAGCATTTTCACAACGTTTTTTTTTTTTTATCTTTCTGTAGCGTAACTTGACTTATTAGTTTAGGATGCCGTTTTCTTTTTTCTTTTTGGATTAACACAGAAGTTTTAAGAAGATCCCACTTCTGACACCAGTTGTCGTGCTTTACCTTCCGGTGGCGTGGATGTTCTGATGAAGCACACGACAAGGAATCTTCTTGAACTGAACTTTACTTTCTCCAGCAACAGGTGAGTTACAGACACAGCTGATGGTTTATACACTGCGTTGTTTTGGCCTCTAGCTCTGGCACAGACAGCGTTTTAGCAGTGTCCGTACAGTGAGCCTTGAGTGCCTTACAACCAGAATCATAACAACGAAAGCTCTCGCGATGATCAGGTTAACTAGACGACCGTGTTGCATTTACTAACTTAACACTAGGCTCGGAGAAATCAAAACGAATAAGTCTTTTATGCTCATAACAGCTTAAATTGCCTTACAATATTATTTTAAGTGAATTTAATCTTCAAAGTTTACCAAAATGTAAAAAAATGTCATTCAAACTGCACTTACTTTTTTCTTATACTTTTCCCTACATTACTTGAGTACATCTATTTTTACAGTAATTCTTATACTTAAGTACAAGCCATTTCAGATACTTTAAGACTTTTGCTTAAGTAACATTTCAGTCTGTCATGATCTGGCCTGTTTGCTCTCCCTTAATTAGTAATCCCTCTCACCTGCCCTCTTCCTTCCCTGCCTCAATTATAATTTATTTCTCTCACCTGTTTCCTCTGGTTTATATTCAGTTCAGCCTGAGCATTCAGTGCCAGATCATTGCTTGTCTTTTTGTTAGTCTGTCTTTTCAGCTTTATTTGGTTCATGTCCTGGATCCTAGCTGCCAGTGGAAAGAGGGTTTTAGTGTTTGTCTCGTCTCCTGATCGTCCACTGTTCCTCCCCCGCGGAGTTCTCTGGGTTTTTGGCTCATTATGGGGGGGGGGGTTCAGTTTTTATCAAAGTAAGCCTGGCTCCAGGGAGGAGACCAGTTTAAAGTCGGCTACCCTCTTCCACTGAGCCTGCCTGTCTGCACCTGATCCTGTCTGCTCCTGTGTGTGACCACCTGGTCATGCTTCTGGTCCCAGTCAGACTCTGAACCCTCCTGGAAGTCTGTGGATACCTGGAAGTCTGGATCCTGCCACCTGTTTCTGCTCCTGCCTGATCTGGATCCTGCCTGTTCCTGTCTGATCTGGATCCCTTACCAGGATCAGCTTCCAGCATAACCTCTGGGACTGCAGCACTGGGGACACTCGTGGTCTGGACTGTTAAACCAGGTAAGTGACCTTCACAGATAATCTCCTATCAGTTGATCGTGGTCACTTACCTGTGTTTCTCCCCCAGAGTGTCTGAGATTGGGCGGTGCCCCGCCCCCCCGCCTGCAGTGTCCGGGAGCCACAGCTCCGCTTTTGTTTGGTTTTAATTTTAATAAACCTTTTGAACTTTCCTACTGACTGTCTCTCCCTAATACTGGGTCCACCTGTCCTCGTTTCATGACACAGTCAGTGACTTGGACTTTTACCAAAGTCATATTTTGGAGAGGTTCTTATAATTTTACTTGACTCCGAGATTTCAGTACCTTATACAACACTGCTTGTAAAGAGTTAAAGTTAACTTACAGACTTTTAATTGGAACATATGTAAAACATGTCTTTGCTTTATAAAAATACAGATTATTAGGTTAAAGATTACTTTTGAACAGTTCATCCTTCTGTTCGATAGGGTTTACTATAGCAAGGCTAACACTTCTATTTAATTAAGGTCATAACAATTGAATCTTTAAAATAAAAGATAGGACCTATTGAATTGATCAAATGTTCAAAGTGATTATAATTTTAGTTTTCAATATTTGTCCTTGAATTTCATTCATAAAGTTAGGAGTATTTTTTTCTGATGTGTGAGTCTTTTAAACTCTAAAAATACCTGCCTGTTATTGTCAAAATTAATGTTTTTCCATGTAGTTTATCTAATTAGGACAGTTCTATCAGCATATACAGTTATGTTGCTCATTATGTACATAAGAGACATTTGGGATTGAACTGGGGGCACAGACATAGTGGATATTTCTTAACAGCGAGTTCTCTGTGCTATCTGGGACACTATGTAATACTTAGAAATAGCAGGAGCCATGGATGTCTTCATATTACAAATGTGTATGATTTAATGATGTAATTATGTGGCACACTGGTGTTGTATAAAATGCTTCAACTGTGATTTGGGGCCGTCTCAACAAAAAGCGAGCCCCGTTGGTAAGTGCTGCCGTCTGTAATCCTTAGCAGGGATGTAACTGCCGTTGAGGACACCGAGGTCATGTCCTCTTTATTTATTTTTTATTTATATTTTGCAATATTTAAGCTCTAAAATTAAATAAACTGAAACCAAATGCAGGACGATGATCTTGGGCTCCCAGAAAACTGTGAGGTGTTTTATACATGAAGAGCCAAGAGTAGTGCGACTGTTTAGCAAAAGAAAGGAGCTTGAGGGTTTCGGCATGCTTGAAGCGCACCATCAACACGCACTGTAACTGCCACACACGCTACAGACGATGTTAGTGAGTCTGTTTGTCATGGCAGTCACTGGAAAAAGAGCACATTAACCTACAAATGTCGGTGGATAGCAGTTCAAGCTGTAGATGACTGTGAGAAAAAACATGCATTTTCATGTGGAAATATTTCTGCCCAGTGAGCCACTCAGATGGCAAGGGAACATTGAACCAAAGTTCTTTTAACTCCGTCGGCACCGGCTGTTTCTAGCAGTTGAATCAACACTCATTATGCAACTGAGATTTTGGTGATGCCTTTGGCTGAAAATTGAATGTTTATTCAGCATTGATTTCTCAGTGTTGGATGTTTAACCTGTTCTGCCATGTGTTGGAGCTCAATGTAGCAAGTTGGTACAGAGCGGGGGATAGGAAGTTGTGTGCAGAAACAAAATAAAACATCTGGTTAATTTTCAAAATAAAGGCCTACATTTTATGTGGTAACTTGCCCTTACTTCAAAAGTCACCACAATGGTCCATCAAAAAGCCCCAGAATGCCCAATTCTTATTTACAACTGTTGTAATGTTGTAGACTTCTATAAATATTTGTTTCATATAATTACTTAAATATGCATATTTTATCTTGTTTATTTAATATTTATGCTATAACTTATTTATAGCTATTTTAACAATTTCATACTTTGACCTTGGGCTGCTATGGTACCTGCAAAACTAATTTATGTTCATTTCATCTTAATGTGTTGAAATGACAAATAAAACTCCTTGAAACATGATATTGAAATGGCATCTTTTTTTCACTTCTATCATTTTAGTGTTGATTGTTTTTCTAGTGGCTCAATTGATGACTTAAAAAAAATATATATATATATTTACATACTGGGTAATGCTTCACTGAGTATAAAGTGAGAGAAAGCTAAGTAGTGTCAGCGGTATACCGTAAATATATCAGGCAAGTTTTTTATATGTTATGTTAATTTGCACGGCCCTAAACCTATTTTTTTCTATGCATTTTAAAGGCGATGGCAGAGTTAAAGATATCCACTCTAGCAGAGGTTAAGCTTTTAAATTAAGCAATTTGACTGAGAAAATTTAAGCATTATGAAAAGGTAATAGGTTCACAAAACTGGAAAGATAGTTTTACCTCAAAGAAACATGGGTAGTGCCAATTCAAGATAAAGGTTAAAGGTCTGTAAGTGGGCAAAAGGTGATCAACAGGAGGTGTAAAGGCTCCCTCTCTTCCTGAAAGGGTGAATTGCCTTCTGATTCAGAGGTCTATAAAATCTTGCTATCATCTCAAACCAGTAATCCTGCCAAGTGACAAGAACCCCACAATCACAGTGCTTGATCTCTCTCTGCCACAGCCTGATGATAAGGGCTAGCTCAGAGGGATTTGTGGAAGGAAGCCTTTTTATATTTCTTGAGCCTGAGATTTTCATTGCAAGTCACATTAAAAAAAACTAATTGAACTGCTAAATTTTATTTTAAAAGTGAAACATGCATGGGTTTTGTTCAATAACATCTATTAATTTCATAACCATCTCACAATAAATGCTAAGAGGTAATTGCTGTAGGGAGGAAAAGCTGTTAGATCTTAAAATCTAGTTCCTACGATCAGTGTAATATATGATCCGACTCTTAATCATTCTCTTCCGTAAATTACCATACATATGTGATGTGTCTAAATTCAATTACATTTTCAGATTTGTTTATTTATACAGGACCAGTTCACAACATATCATGTTTTACAGTCAATTCAGTCAGATCATATAGTCAGATTAGTCAAAATTTTTCTATCTACAGTATAAGGAAAACCATCTGATTGCAGTGAGTCATTGACTCTACAGGAATTAGACTTGCACTGATCAATCACTAGTACATGGAAGTCAGACAATTTTCATATGATTGGCTATGACGGGCTGGTCATTATGAAGACCACTGATTTTAAGTGTTGATCATTGTGTTGTTGAAGATTGCATTGTTCTCCTATACTTTGTCAATGTTTGTTTTGGTCAGAGTTCCCAAAACAGGGAAATGAATCATCTGACAACAAAGTTAACTCCCAAGCTATTGAGGCAACTCCCTCTAGTCATATGAATTTTTTTTCATACCCAGAAATTCTGGTTGAGGAGGCAGAATAGAAACAATCATCCAGTCTGACTTACTGATTACTTCAAAGCCAGTAACTAATTACAACTCTTCTGAGAATTAAACCTCTAGTTTCCCTCATCCAATTTTAGCATCCATGTTGCCATTGAAGGTGATACTCTAGCTTAAAAGCAAGCTTTAATGCTATCTCAATTAGCTTTGTTCAAAATGTGAATGGTCCCAAACATTCTCATCTTCATACTTTGGACCCTGTGCTGACATATGATTGAATGAATGCAGCGGAATAACAGCATTTCTGCACAACCCTGTCCTCTCTGACCACTTTTTAATAATCTTCAAATTACTTTAACAGAGTTCATCTCCCCCAAATGAATGTTTCACTTTAGCAGATCATTATCAGATAATGCAGTTATAACATTTAAGGAACCTATCCCACTTTCAATCTCTTCTGTATCACTGAACAATACTGCAAAGGGCAACCATTTAATTTATTCCTATTTCCAAATTGTTTATTTTTTTGATGGGGTTACTAACACCCTGTGTCTGCCTTGCACAATATGGTCCCCTTGAAAAATAAAATCTCTAAGAATAGAAAGATGGCTCATCCACACTTTGAAACAAAATGCTAGGAAACTACAGAGGAAATGATGCTCTACATGCATACCTAGTCTAGCAAAACATTTTACTGCAGTCTAAAATTACTCTTCGTATAGCAAGAGCAGTAGATTTCTCCTCATGAATAGAGGAGAACAAGAATAATTCTAGATTAGATCCAGATACATTTGCCAAACTCCCCCAAAGCCATAGCTCTGATGAACAGTCCATTCCTCCTCCTCTTAGCAGTAATAATTTCATGGAACTCTTTAGAAATAGGATTGATTCTATTAAAAATATGATTGGTAGTCCTAAAAATTATTGTTTAGGTGAGGCAGCATTTGAGGTAGCTATAGAATCTGAACTGGGTTTAGACTGTTTTGATCCAGTTGATCTTTCAGAATTAGCAAAAGTATTATCTTGATATAAGCCTCAAACAACCAAGTAATTTAAGAAGGAATTCCCTCTGATTTCAACCTACCAACTGAGGTGTGATTCACCTATCCCAGTTACAGGGATATGTACCTCAGGCTTTTAAGTTAACTGTAATTAAACCTTTACTTAAGAAACTGTCTCTACAGATGACTCAGATGACTTGGTCAATTATAGACCTATATCCAATCTTCCTTTCACTATCTAAAATTCTTGACAAAGTAGTTGCCAAACAAGTGTGCACCCACTTGCACAATAATGACAATTTTGAAGAGTTTTAGTGTGGCTTTTTGAGCTCATAATAGCACTGGAACAGCTCTGGTGAAAGTTGCTAATGATATTCTCATGGGCTCAGATACTGGACTTCTATCTGTACTTGTCCTGTTAATCTCAGTGCTACATTTGATACAGTTGATCATAATATTCTTTCAGAAAGACTTCAATATTTTGTAGAAATTAAAGGAACAGCATTAGACTGGTTTAAATGTTATCTCTCTGATCGATTTCAGTTTGTTCACGTTAAAGCTGAGCTCTCAAAAGCTGAACAAGCCCTCCGAACAAATGAGTGCTGAGCGAAAACCGTAAATGGTATGTGAAAAATTCATGTAGTCTAAGTGACATCTCTATGTTGTCTTCGATTGGGGTAGCTTTCATGGCGGTAGCTCTTTCACATCCCTAATGGGACGAGAAACAAAAAGGTTTGTCACACCTGCTTGTCTCATTAGACTACATGCAGATCCTCAGTTTTCACTGAGCTTTCAGGTGCCACAAAACCCCTCCGAAACGAGTGGTGAGCCAAAACCGTATAAGGTATTCAAAAAATTGTTTCATCGTGAGTGTCAACAATCCCTCAACTTCAATTGTGGCAGCACCAAGCATTTAGCTCAGTGTTATGCTGGAAAAAGTTGCGGTGCTTTAGGCTTTAGGAGCCTTTCATGTAGACACAGTATTAATAAAAACATCAATGTATATTAAAAAACAAATAGTATCCATCCATCCATCCATCCATCCATCCATCCATCCATCCATCCATTGCTGTATTAAGAAAAATATTTAAAAAAAAAATGAACGGTACTAAAACTAAGAGACTGCACATGAGGATTCCCAGATAGATGGGTGGCTTCCATTTAATCTGTATCATTAATAATTATCCTCCTTCACAAGGAGCAAAATCTAATTAAGATTTTTTTTGTTTTTGTTTTTTTCCCCACACGTATCACCTGAATATTGAAGGTTTTATTTCAAGTTATTAATTCACTGATTTTTATAGTGCTGATTTTGCTTTGTGTCATGTAGGTTTCTTATATTTCAGTTTTAAGTCTAGCTACTGCGACTCTTTCTCTGCAGCTATTTCTGAGTCTTGCTAAATCTCAAAAGACAAAAGTGCATTTTAAATATAACACAACATGTTTTTTTTCATGTAAAATGTTTCTAAGATTATATTGCATGTTTCATATTCCAGTAAGTCTGTTTTATCTTCAGCTGCTTCTTTCTCTGTGCTCTGCTAAAACACATGACATTAAGATGTTGAATAATATAATGATGCTAGAAAAATAATTTCACATATCTTCAGTAAAAGTACGATAATATACGACCGAATGCATTACATCTAAACGCATGATCAAGACCATAAAATCAAATTATATAACCAGAGATACACATTTCTAGTGTTTCTGTACACACATTTCTGAGCAGTCATTTTTCTAACCATCAATACATTTTAAATGCACAGTAATCCAGAAAAATGGATCCTGATGCGTCCAGGAGGGCTTCATGTTCAGCACGATTGTTAAAATCCCCCTCTGTCAGTATTTAACACCAAATAACATAGAAAGTCTGACAACTGATATAACTATTGAGACTAAAGATCTGTAGCATGATAGAAAACCAAAAACAGAAGCGGTTTTATGTGTTACTATTTAGAATGGCAAAACTAAGGGGTAGACGGTTAATAGAATTGTAACTAGAAAAAGCTGTTTTGGAGAAACAGCAAAATGGGAATGGTGTTTTCTGCTGAATGTAAAAAGATAAATTAGCTAAAGAAACTGAATAAGGAAAAGAAAAACTGAAATTAGCTGAAGAACATATAAAAATGTGATAGGAAGTAATCAGAAACATCAAACTGCAGAAAACAATTGAATCATCTGAAGATTTTGTAAAATAGAATCATTTGGCAGAACAATGGCAGAAAAATACTCATCTTGAAAGCTGCCAAACCATACATGATATCAAAATAATTCCTTTAATGTGAGAACTAGAAGGGTCTGATGATAATATCTGCCAAGTTTCTAGAAAATTTCTAATAAAATTTGGAAGGGGGGCTGCCTACTGCCCGCTTGGGAAACCCGGCCAATAGCAACAGCAACGGTGATAGTGATATTGGGGCTCCACAGCTGAGCACTTACACCTTTGAGGGCTCCTGAAGGACAGAACAAGGGCAAGCCCATTGGCACAGAGAGCTTTTTCCCACTTTGGTTGAAAGCTGCGAAATAGATGTACGCAATGTCTCACCACAAAGGCCATATGGGTTGTCCATAGAGCATTGTAGTGATGAAAGCACTGTTGGCGGGCTCAGCCTGCATGCTACGAGCCGTTGTAGTGATGAAAGCACTGTTGGCAGGCTTAGGCTGCATGTTAAAAGGTTAGCAAATGATTTATTACAGTGGAAATGTTAGAGGTTTATTAAGAAATATGTACTGAGGTCTGTTGTCAACAGGCCTTGGTAGTGTAATTTGACAAAATTAGTTGAGTTTAGGTCATAGCTACGAGTCATACGGCAAAATGAATGAGTGGGTATAAGGAGGAGGCTTTTATTTTGTAGAGTCCCTGTAGTTTTATTTTGAAAGTCTACTATGGATGTGTGTCAAGGGAAGGTTCATGCCAAGCAGTGATATAGAATCCATTTCTTAATGTGAAATCACTGCTTTTCCATGTTACTGGGTGAATAGATGCTGTATTAAAGCATAAATGGTTTGTTTTAAAAAGGTCCCTAGAGTCTAATAGAAACAAGCTGGTGGAGTTTGGGTCATAATGCTGAGTGATTTGCATCAATTAATACACGAGTATAATCTAGAGGCTTTTATTTTGTAGGGTCCCTGGAGTCTAATTTTGAAAGTCTAGTAGGGTTGTGTGTTGAGGAATGGATCAGACCCAGGAGTGACACTTAATGAATTTTCAATTGCTACATCAGTCTTTTTCCCTTTTATTAGGTCAATAGATGAAGTGATAATGGGAGGCTTTTATTTTAAAAATTGCCATTGGGTGTGTTTTAATAAGACCCCTAGAGTCTATTTTTTTTAAAGTGGTTCAGTTTGGGTGATAATGTTGAGACATATGCTGCAAAAAATATATGAGTATAATGTAGAGGCTTTTATTTTGTAGAGTCCCTGGAGTCTTATTTTGAAAGTCTATCAGGGTTGCGTGTCAAAGGAAGGGTCATGGCCAGCAGTCATATGGTATCCATTTCCAAATGTTAAATCAGTGTTTTCTCCCTCTATTAGCTTAATAAGTGCTATATAAAGTGACAGAGGTAAAATTCCTTTGAAGCTCCGATACCTTGATGATGCTTAATGAGTGTCAGTGTCAGTGACATAGAGAGAAGCGCAGCACTTTCATTCCTTAGCTTTCAGGTTTTTTGAATGGGAAAAACGGCTCCGAACAAATTAGTGCTGAAGGCAAAATGTAAATGGCATCTAAAAAATTCTTTTAGTCTAAGCGACAGCTATCGTTTGTCTTTGATTGGGGTAACTTTGGCTCTAGCTGATTCACAACCTTAATGGGAAGGAGAAATAAAAAGGTTTGTCACACCTGCTCGTCTCATTATTTAACATGCAGCTCCATGTTAATGACAAATCTTCCTCATGCTCAAGGGTTACCTGCGGAGTTCAAGTGTTTCTTGAACTTCATAGATTACGCATTGTTGCCCCGTTTGTCCCTACACAGCGCCTGTCCCATAGTGCCTCGCGCTGCTCAGTCAGTAGTAGGAGAGGGATTATACTGGTCACTGGTCATAGTTAACCGTGGCTAGCTCAACTTCACAGTCATTGTGTCAGGCTCGGTGACCGCTGTACAGTTTGTTGGAGGAACTGGGCGAAAACAACACCTGGATGTATGGAGATAAGGGCTGGGCGATACGGCTTAAAAAGAAATTCTCAGATTTTATCAGAAAATCGAATAATCAATGTTCTGTCTTCTTTCCATTGCATTAAAGTAGATTGAAGACATTTTTACTGTTATAAATTGCATTTATTGGAAGCATTTCATCAGGGAGTTGAATCTCAAGTCAAAGTGCAACATAATACAACCTAAAATGTCCTTGTAACACAAGATGGCAGGCACGGGCATTGTAGACCATGAACATTCCAGAAAATATGTGCTGGTGGTGATACTATTCCAAGTACCCCGTTCGATCCCCACAGCCTCCCCTCTAGTTTTCTGAGCAAGACCCTTAACCCTGATGCCTGTCCAGTCTTTTATTTACTTTCCCTCAAGTTAGTCTTTTTTTTGTTCACAATCATCTGGAGTGTTGGGAATGGCCAAATTACAAAAATGTAATTCAACTGATGATAATTTTTTGTTATATTAACAAAGGACAAGTAGTGTAATAATATTGTGCACACCTTAGAAATGCAAACTGGCATACAGAACTCCAACCAACAAATATTTAACTCCAGGGAACACAGACTGTGAACCAATCATGCAGATAACAGTAAAATTAATACAAAATAGATGGGATACTTAATTTTGGAATAGTGTATGCTTTATCTTTCATTCTTACCCTTGTTGAGCATCAAATGTCCAGGGATGAGCTGCTTCCGATGAAAAAAAAGCAAATATTTAGAGCAACTTAAATAACTACTGAGCACCATGTGATTGTTTTTTGTCATTATAGTAAAGAAAATATAAAGTCTCACCACAGTTATATAGTCCTGCAGGTGGATTTCACTTTCACTTGTTCTTCTCCACACAATGTGAAATAAAATACATAAATAAAAATGAGTTTTAATAAGAGCAATGTTGTACTAATGCATTAGTCCTGCAAAAAAAAAATTTTAAACCTTGCCAATAGTAGACCCTTTAAAATTTACTATTAGAGGGACAACATAAAATCCAGACAGATAAGGAGTAACATTACGAAGATTAGCAAAGTTTTTGTTTTTTTTAATGGAGTTTTTTGTCTGCAAAGCTTTGCTGTAAAATATAACAAAACCTAAACGAAAACTATACAATGATTGCCAGTGTCTCACATGGCAGGTGAGGACAATTTACGCCGGAGGCAGTTGACATCAAAAATAACTTTTGAGCAATGTATATCTGAGATAAATTATTGAATTTCGCAATAACTGTGATAAATGAAATATGGGTTATATGGTTATAAAAACACATCTAACTGTGTGGAGTTGGCTCATGTGATTTTTTGGTTGTTGGGTCCATCAGAAACAAGAAGCTGAGTATAGGGTGCTGGTAAGCCTCTTTGTGGCATGGTGAGGAAAGAAAACAAAATGGATTGGATTTGCTACTGTGAGGCCACCTACTAGAAAGGACGGAGCAGGCTGTACTTCTAGAGGAAGCTTAGCTCCTTCAGATCTTGCAGCAAGATGCTGCAGATCTTCTACCAGTCTGTTGTAGAGAGTACTCTTTTCTGCCATCATCTGTGGGGTACTGCAACAGCATCAGAGTGAATGAGCGAAAGAAGCTCAACAGGCTAATAAAAAAATTACCAACTGCATTATATATGTTAAAAGCAGTCTTAAAAAGGTGGCAATGACTATAAAAATACTTACTTGCAGTGTCAGTCAGAGATTCACACCAATTACTTAAAAAAGACACAAACACTCCTTACAGTAAGTTATGACTTTTGAATAAACTTTAGGTTTGTAGGGATTACCAACTGTATTATTTAATGCCACAATAATTGCAGTACATTTTGTTTTACAATGATTTATTATTTCCTAAATATTACAATGTTTATCACTGAAGTCCTTCAGTAGGTACTTTTAATTTTCAATGAAATGTGGGGAATTGTAAATAGCAACTGCATTCTGGATTTTGAAGAGATGTTTACCTGATTTTAGAATACATTTAAATCATGCAGGAAAGGAAATTCATACATATTATAATAAAATACTGATCCGACTGGTCGTTAGTGCATACCTTTGCATTGAGGTGATAGTATTAGGCAGAGTAGGATTTTTAAATTTAGTGCAAATTTAAATTTTACTTTCCTGCTGCTTTGGAAACTTTATTTATACATTTCATACTTTTTTGTTTCATTTAAGGTTTATATCCAAGATATGATAAATAAACCGAGAAAAGTTTTCCTTTTTACTATCAGTATCTCCTACATCACATTGAGAGCACAATATTCAGTAGCTATATTCATCACTCTTAAGCGTTCCGTTCTTATTTTCCTGAGTGCTTCAGCATATTAAAGACACCTATAATCAACTATAATCAACATACGCAGACTGACCAGATCTAAGACTATATAAATATAATTATGGGCCATTTCATTAGCTTTAGAGAACAGTGAGAAATACAGGTGCTGGTCATAAAATTAGAATATCATGAAAAAGTAGATTGATTTCAGTAATTCCATTTAAAAAGTGAAACTTGTATATTATATTCATACATTACATACAAACTCATATATTTCAGATGTTTATTTTGTTTAATTTTGATGATTACAAATGACAACAAATGAAAATCTCAAATTCATCATATCAGAAAATTAGAATATTACTGAAGACCAATAAAAACAAAGGATTTATAGAAATGTTGGCCAACTGAAAAGTATGAACGTGAAAAGTATGAGCATGTACAGCACTCAGTATTTAGTTGGGCCTCCTTTGGCCTGTATTACTGCAGCAATGCGGCGTGGCATGGAGTCGATCAGTCTGTGGCACTGCTCAGGTGTTATGATAGCCCAGGTTGCTCTAATAGTGGCTTTTAGCTCTTCTGAATTGTTGGGTCTGGTGTATTGCATCTTCTTCTTCACAATACCCCATAGATTTTCTATGGGGTTAAGGTCAGGAGAGTTTGCTGGCCAATTAAGAACAGGGATACCATGGTCCTTCAACCAGGTACTGGTAGCTTTGGCACTGTGTGCAGGTGCCAAGTCCTGTTGGAAAATGAAATCTGCATCTCCAAAAAGTTGGTCAGCTGCAGGAAGCATGAAGTGCTCTAAAACTTCCTGGTATGTGGCTGCGTTGACCCTGGACCTCAGAAAACACAATGGACCAACACCAGCAGATGACATGGCACCCCAAACCATCACTGACTGTGGAAACTTTACACTGGACTTCAAGCAACGTGGATGAAGTGCCTCTCTTCTTTTCCTCCAGACTCTGGGACCTTGATTTCCAAAGGAAATGCAAAATTTACTTTCATCAGAGAACATGACTTTGGACCACTCACCAGCAGCCCAGGCAAGACGCTTCTGACGCTGTCTGTGGTTCAAGAGTGGCTTGACACAAGGAATGCGACAGCAGAAACCCATGTCTTTCATACGTCTGTGTGTGGTGGTTCTTGAAGCACTCACTCCAGCTGCAGTCCACTCTTTGTGAATCTCCCCCACATTTTTGAATGGGTTTTGTTTCACAATCCTCTCCAGGGTGCGGTTATCTCTCTTGCTTGTACACTTTTTTCGACCACATCTTTTCCTTCCCTTCGCCTCTCTATTAATGTGCTTGGACACTGAGCTCTGTGAACAGCCAGCCTCTTTAGCGATGACCTTTTGTGTCTTGCCCTCCTTGTGCAAGGTGTCGATGGTCGTCTTTTGGACAACTGTCAAGTCAGCAGTCTTCCCCATGATTGTGTAGCCTATAGAACTAGACTGAAAGACCATTTAAAGGCTTTTGCAGGTGGTTTGAGTTAATTAGCTGATTAGAGTGTGGCACCAGGGGCCATCAATTTTGAACCTTTTCACAATATTCTAATTTTCTGATATGATGAATTTGAGATTTTCATTTGTTGTCATTTGTAATCATCAAAATTAAACAAAATAAACATCTGAAATATATGAGTTTGTATGTAATGTATGAATATAATATACAAGTTTCACTTTTTAAATGGAATTACTGAAATCAATCTACTTTTTCATGATATTCTAATTTTATGACCAGCACCTGTACATTGAATGCTTGACATCTACAGGGTATTAGGTAAAATGCACCGTTTAAATGGAGAATGTTTGAAGGAAAGAAGAAAACTGCAAATGATATAGCCTATTAAATTAGCCCCACCCGCCAGCGGCCAAAATAATTTTTGCCGGAAAGTGATCTAGCCTCAATCAATGCCGCAGGCCCTGGAACTGGCGGGCCAATCACAACGCAGAGATGCGTTTTGAATTTCTGGATGCAAAGCGGGCGAGGTTTTGAGGGCCTGAAGACAAAGCTGCGCGATGCTGGAGAAAGCACAACAAGGAAGATGGCAAACACTATTGAACAGTTCTCATTTGACTCAGCTTTGGAAACAGTTTCGGAAGGATTAGACTTGGGGTTTTCGGTGAAACGTGAGCAGAAAGAGGCTCTACAATCATTCCTTTTTAAGAAAGACGTATTTGCCGTTTTACCGACAGGCTGTTTGTTTACACTCCCCCACCAGCTTTCTGTCGTGTTTTCTACGTCACAGTCAGTTGCGCTCATTGGTCATAGTGTTGGCCAATAGGCAAAGACATGTTTTGAAAAACTACTGGTTGTTCTCATCGACAGTCTTCGATGCCTCATTCATCAGGGCCAGACTAAATTACACATTTAATCTCACATTTATTCTGCTTTATCAGGCTATAGATGATATGGAAATAAATATTAACTATGCATTTGGAAAATGTTAACATAGGTAGCCCAGGCAACAAAAGTGGAATGTTGTCATGCACTGTCTTCAGGAAAACAGAAAATTGGTTTTCAAAGTAGTAATATTCCTATATAAATTATGTGAGTTTTTCACAGCAACACTCAAAATGATTATTTACCACACCAAAAGCATATTGGCTGAAGTTAATGCATCCATTTAGAAATTAAAAATATTATTTCTAGACCTGATTAGGTGCTTGGCAGACTGGCGATGATTAAATGTCTGTCATCAAAAACAATTTTTTAGAAATGTTATTTATCATCCAGGTGCAGAGCTAAACAAGAACGATAAAGGCATTAAAGAAGAATTCATTGAGGCATGTTGCCTTTATGGAAGCTTTATTCTCTTAGCAAATAGATCAGTTAGAGATCTGGTATGATAAATGGTAAGTCAGCTGTACTTATATGGCATCTTTTAAAGTCAGGGGTATTCAAAGCACTGAATGGTTATATGCAGTTGTGAGAAAAACGGCTCGCCAGCTCCCGTCTCACGTCAGAGGAGGAGTAAGCAGATGACTTGCAAAAAACTTAAATGGTAAGAACCAGCGGACGACAAAATTCCAGTTAAAAAGCGTGTAGCGATTTATTTACTGGTGATGGTGAAGACAAAAAAAAAACAAAACAAACAAAATACTTTCAAATAAAGAAAACAAAACCGGCCATTGCAGGCAATACAAAAAACTGACAGCCTCACAGCAAGCTGACATTAAATATAGTTTTTTAAAGCAGACCTTCCAAAGCAGTTTCTCCAACCAGCCCTCCAAGCAGCCCTCTCTAAGACATTGTGAGTATGCCCCTTAAATAGACCCACCAATAATCAGCCAATTGGGACAGCCCAACTAAACAGGAAGGCAACTCCCAAATAAACCACAGTTAACATTATAGAAAAATAAATACAGACAATATCATCATTCATACAAAAACATACATATTAATGAAATAATTTAACCATACAAACATTACCATTTCACCTACTTATTACCATGCAAACAATTATTACACACACTAAAATCCCACTTAACACCCCTGCCCCCTAATAGTCTTTTCCAATGCCCTGGGACAATGGATAAGAGACTGGCTCTGATGCGGTACGTGTTTCCACACGGACCAGTATTCTGACGGACTAAGGGAAGAGAAAGTGTAATTTGACTGGGAAGTTTTATTGCCGACTACGGAATGTATACTGATGCTGACGCAGTGGATACTTTCAGAGTTCGCTACGCTGGTGAGTAAGAAAAATGTTAAATGAAAGGTGACGTAATTTCAGAACTAGTGTAAATTACCGGGTGAAATGTTTGGAACTGCCGCCACCATGGCGGCCAGTCTGTGGTGCATGCTGGGAAATGTAGTGAAGGATGCGACGCTGTGTGTGATAGACGGCGGTTATACTTTGGGAACAGAGGGGGAAAACGGCTCCGTTTTCACATTTCCTCCCCCTTCTGAAGTCTTGACACAGGGGTGGCGAGACAGGAAATCCGCTACAGGGTTCAGCTTCCCCGCCCTGTACCGAATTTTAAACCGAAATGGCTGTAAAGACAAAAACCATCTTGTAATGCGAGCATTGGAGTCTTTCATTTTCCCCAACCCTTGGAGTGCCCTATGGTCAGTCTCAAGCAGAAAGTCTCTTCCTAACAGGTAATATCTGAAAGACTCAAGAGCCCATTTCACAGCTAGGCACTCTAGCTCCACCACAGAATACCTGGTCTCCCGAGGAAATAGTTTGCGGCTGATATAAGCCACAGGCTTCTGCTGTTCATCCTCCCCCTGGAGAAGGACCGACCCCAGCCCAACTCCAGAGGCATCAGTCTGCACAACAAAAGGTTTCTCAAAGTCTGGACTCTGCAGCACAGGCTCACAGAGTAATGCTGCCTTCAAGTCTTGGAAAGCCCGTTCATGCACCTCCTCCCACTTCACCCTTACTGACCCCGACTTCCGGGTCAGGTCAGAGAGAGGTGCAGCCCGGATAGCAAAGTTCCGGACAAATCTCCGGTACCACCCTGCCAGCCCCAAGAAAGACCGTATCTCCTTTTTGGTCTGGGGTTGTGGGCAGTCTCGGATAGCCTCCAACTTGTCCTTTTGAGGTTTGATTACCCCACTGCCGATGATGTGTCCCAGATACCGGACCTCCGGCTGGGCTAGGGCACATTTCTTTGGCTGGATCGTCAGCCCAGCTGCGTGAATGCGCTTCAGAATCTCGGCCAGGTGTTGAATATGGTCTTGCCAGGTGGCACTGTAAATCACCACATCATCCAAATAGGCTGCAGCATAGGCTCCAGTGCCCTCCAAGACTTGGTCCATCAGCCGTTGGAAAGTGGCTGGTGCTCCCTGTAGGCCAAAAGGCATAACAGTAAATTGATAAAGACCTTGAGGGGTACGGAAGGCCGTGTATGGTCTGGCTCCCTCCGCCAACGGTACCTGCCAGTACCCCTTACAGAGATCAAGGGTTGTGATGAACTGCGCCCTCCCAAGGCGCTCGATAAGGTCCTCCAGCCTCGGCATTGGGTATGCATCGAAGTGAGACTGAGCATTAACTTGCCTGAAGTCAATGCAAAAACGGATGCTCCCATCCTTCTTCGGCACGAGCACAATGGGACTACTCCAGCCACTGCTGGAACGCTCGATGACCCCAAGCTGCTTCATGTCCTCCAGCTCCTGCTGGAGGGCCGGCAACAAGCGCTCAGGGATATGATACATCCGCTGCCTCACCCGAGTGGAGTCTTTCAGCGGGATGTCATGGTCCACCAATGAAGTGTGCCCCGGCTGCTCGGAAAACAGACCTGCAGGTATGACAGCCTGCACTTCCTTGGCCTGCTGAGCAGTCAGGTGCGAAAGGTCTGGTTCAGTGGGGGAAACAGCAGCTGTAAAGAACTGCTCTGGTGGATCCTCATCCTCCTGCACTTCTTGTACCATCAGCTGTTGGCTGACAGGTGGCTGCCGTCCGAGCCACTCTTTGAGAAGGTTGACATGGTAGGCCTGTCGAGTCTTCCGCCTCCCCGGCATCTTCAACTCGTAAGTCACTGGGCCCAGCTGACACGTAATCCTGTATGGCCCTTGCCAACGGGCAAGGAGCTTGTTCTCCATTGTCGGCAACAGCAAAAAAAAAGTTCTCTGGCGTGCAGACTTGTCATACCACCGTGCTTGGGTCTCCTGCGCCTGCTGCATATTCTCCTCCACCAAGGAGGTCATCTCCTCCAGCTTGTCCCGCATCCTAAGGACATAGGAGAGGACGCCGTCTGCGGCTTCCGGTTGAGGTGCCACCCAGGCATCTCGCAATAAATCCAGAGGGCCCCGGACATGGCGCCCGTACAACAGTTCAAAGGGCGAGAACCCCGTGGAGGCCTGGGGAACCTCCCTGTAGGCAAAAAGGAGGTACGGCAACCACTGGTCCCAGTCTTTGCCATTCAGAGCAACAAACTTTTTGAGCATGCTCTTCAGTGTGCGGTTGTATCTCTCAACCAACCCATCAGTCTGGGGTTGGTAGGGAGTAGTCCGTATCCCCTTTATCCCCAGTAAGCTATAGACCTGTTTGAGTGTCTTAGATAGAAATGCAGTGCCCTGATCTGTAATTATCTCCTGAGGTATGCCTACCCTTGAGATCAGCTGGAGTAAGGCATGGGCAACAGAAATGGCTATGATTTTGTGCAAGGGGAAGGCTTCTGGGTAGCGGGTAGCATAATCACATAAAACAAGGATGAACCGGTGACCTGACCTTGTTCTCTCCAGGGGACCAACGATATCCATCCCTATTCTATGAAATGGGACACCAATAATGGGGAGTGACTTTAGTGGGGAAGGCCTAACTTTATGGCTACTCAGTTGACAGATGGGACATGACTTGCAATACTTCAGGACATCAGTATATAACCCTGGCCAGTAGAATCGCCGTGCTATCCTCTCAAAGGTCTTGACATTACCCAAATGTCCTGCTAAGGGAACATCATGACCTAGGGCCATCACTTTTCCCCTCAGACACTGTGGCACTACCACCTACTCAATACTGCCCCCCTCAAGTTGATGAAAAAGCAAACCATCCCGGATAAAATAATCCTCCCCATACAAAGCAGTGGATATCCCATTCTTTTCCCCTTCAGTTTCTGTTGCTTTACTGAAAAGCTCCTTTAATGACTCATCTTCTTTCTGCAGATCCCTAATGTTACTTGGGGGCTCCCACATGTCGGCTTTATCAACTTCTGGAACTGGCAACTGCTCTGCCATTTTCTGAACTGATCCCAATAGCTTTTCCCTTCTTCTCTGTCTGCGGCTTTTGTGTAACTTCTCATGCTCAGGGAAGTCTATGTCAGTGTGGCTAAAAGGCATAGTTTCTATCAGTGCTCGGGCAGTAACCTCTTCTAGAAACTCTTTCTGCTGAGCCTTGGCCTGAGAGCGAGTTACAACCAGGCTAACTGGCTTGGAAGACTGAATAAGCTCAGGCAGAATTAACACATCCTGCCCCAACACTACAGGATAGCTCAATCCTTTAACCACCCCCACGTTCAATGAAAAATTCTGACCTTTGACCTCCAGACAAATTTCTGCTACCGGGTAAACATGCTCATCTCCATTCACACAGCAAACCCTGAGCTGCCCTTTCCCCAACTCAACTGGCTGCTTTACCAGATGGGGCTGGACTAAGGTGTGAATGCTACCTGAGTCTAAGAGAGCAACTGTAGTTTTGCCATTCACTTTGACCGGTGTAGTCTGTAATCTGGCAACAACTCCAGTTCCAGGCCCTGACAGGCCACACAGGTTTTTAGCTTTCCTAACCGGGCAATCCCGAATCATGTCACCAGGTTGGCTGCAGTAGTGACAGATAACAAAAGTCCTTTTCTGTGTAGCTGTGGGTGCTGGGGCCTGTCTAGGCTGTGAAGCAGAAGGAAAGGGGTAGGCCTGTTTATCCGGTATCCTACTCTGTACGGACCCCCTAGGACCAACTCCACCACCGAATCCCCCAGACTTACTTCCAATAGCTGGTCGGCTGAAGGTCTGAACCCGGAAAGTCTTTGGCCCCTGACGAGCAGCAAGGAAGGCTTCCACCAGCTCTGCAGCTTGCTGGCCTGTAGCTGGGCGGTGCTCCTTCACCCAGACACGCACCTCTGGAGCTAGGGTACGCAGGTACTGTTCCAGGACCAGAATTTCTCCTACTTCCTCCACCGACTTCCCGGACGGCTTAATCCACTTCCTGTAGAGGTCAATCAGGCGGTTGTACAGCTCCCGTGGAGTCTTCCCTGTCCTGACCTCTGGATCACGGAAACACTGCCTGTAGACTTCTTCATTTATCTCGAACTTGGTGAGAATAGCCTCTTTCACTTTATCATAGTCCGTGGCATCAAAACTGTCCATTGCCACATAAGCTGCTCTGGCTCGACCGGTAAGATATGGCACCAGGTACACAGCCCAGTTGGCTCTCGGCCACCTATAGGCGACAGCAAGTCGTTCAAAGGTTGTGAGGTACTGTTCAATGTCGTCCCGCTCTTCCAGCTTTGGCACTGCTGCTCTGGTCCAGGCCACTGGGGACAGCGCTGCTGGGTCGATTGCTGGATACAGTGAGGCTGCTGGAACTGGCACAGGAAATGGTGCGGCCGACGCCACCACCGGATTCAGCAGAACTTCAGGTGGCACCGTTGGATGCTGTGACACTGGTGGTGTGGCTGCCAGACTCCGCTGGGCTTCTGGAGACGGCACTGGTGGTCTGGCAGCCGGACTCCACTGGGCTTCTGGAGACGGCACTGGTGGTCTGACTGGCAGTGCTGGTACAGCGGCTTCAAACACAGGTCGCTGACGCCCCTGTCGCCCAGAGTCCAACTCATCCCACTTCTGACAACACATGTGAGAAAAACGGCTCGCCAGCTCCCGTCTCAAGTCAGAGGAGGAGTAAGCAGATGACTTGCAAAAAATTTAATGGTAAGAACCAGCGGACGACAAAATTCCAGTTAAAAAGCGTGTAGCAATTTATTTACTGGTGATGGTGAAGACAAAAAAAAAAAAAAACAAACAAAATACTTTCAAATAAAGAAAACAAAACCGGCCATTGCAGGCAATACAAAAAACTGACAGCCTCACAGCAAGCTGACATTAAATATAGTTTTTTAAAGCAGACCTTCCAAAGCAGTTTCTCCAACCAGCCCTCCAAGCAGCCCTCTCTAAGACATTGTGAGTATGCCCCTTAAATAGACCCACCAATAATCAGCCAATTGGGACAGCCCAACTAAACAGGAAGGCAACTCCCAAATAAACCACAGTTAACATTATAGGAAAATAAATACAGACAATATCATCATTCATACAAAAACATACATATTTATAAAATAATTTAACCATACAAACATTACCATTTCACCTACTTATTACCATGCAAACAATTATTACACACACTGAAATCCCACTTAACACCCCTGCCCCCGAATAGTCTTTTCCAATGCCCTGGGACAATGGATAAGAGACTGGCTCCGATGCGGTACGTGTTTCCACACGGACCAGTATTCTGACGGACTAAGGGAAGAGAAAGTGTAATTTGACTGGGAAGTTTTATTGCCGACTACAGAATGTATACTGATGCTGACGCAGTGGATACTTTCAGAGTTCGCTACGCTGGTGAGTAAGAAAAATGTTAAATGAAAGGTGACGTAATTTCAGAACTAGTGTAAATTACCGGGTGAAATGTTTGGAACTGCCGCCGCCATGACGGCCGGTCTGTGGTGCATGCTGGGAAATGTAGTGAAGGATGCAACGCTGTGTGTGATAGACGGCGGTTATACTTTGGGAACAGAGGGGGAAAACGGCTCCGTTTTCACAACAGTGTTGGGAAATTTACTTCCAAAATGCAAAATGTTTCGTATTTCAAGCTACCTTTGTTAGAAAGTAATGTTTCTTTACAATATTACCATTTTTGTAAAGCAATTAGTTACCTATATCTTTTTAGTTATCTTTGCTAAAACAAACATTTAGGACAAGGCGCTACAAAATAATTTTGTCATGAATAGCTCAATCACAAAAAATATAACAAGTAAAACCTTAAAACGACATGGTACTTTTGTTTGGCCACCACTTATAGGTAAAAATGTGTTTTTATTATATATACATATATATATGTAAATTTGGGTGTCAAATGTTTAAATTAACATTCTGTGGAAAAGTTTTTATGAATTTCATACAACTACATCATTAGAGATTGTAAATTTTACCTGCTCACTTAGTCGGGCAAGGATTTTTTGATCACTTTTTGAAACACCGGAAACAACTGTAAAACGAGGAATTGCTTCCTTCACCACGTAATCAGCCACCAGCCTTCTCTGTTCTGCTGGGTTAAATATCTTCAGCTCTGGTGTGGGAAAAAAAATAATTTATTTTTTAGATCAGCTCACACCATCGTCTTTCGACTTCTTGGTAAGAGTTCATTGGCCTCTTCTTCGCGGTTACTTGTGCTATTTTCAGCTGTAGACAATTATTTCACCTGCCCGCCACCCCACAAAGCCCAGCTTGTTCCAATGTTCTTATCCATTTTGGTTGCATAACCAAAAAAGGGGGAGTATAGCCGCCTGGAAAACGTTGAATTGATTGTAGCTACGTATATTGCTCTACTTTTCACCAGTTATTTCAAAGTGATCCCTCCCCTCAGTACTGTAACTGAGTTGCACACTAGAATGTTGTGCTAGGATCAATTCTCTTTACTATATATATGTTACCAATCGGTAGAATTATTAGACAGTGTGGGATTAATTTCCACTGTTATGCTGATGATACTCAGCTATATCTGTCTATAAATCTAGATTAAGCTAACCCAGTACATAGATTACGGGCATGTCTTGAAGGCACAAAAACCTGGATGACTCTGAACTTTCTGCTCTTCAAAAAGAAGCTGATTAGTCGGTCACTTCATTTGTATGGCATTAAACTGATTGCATATAATAAAGTGAAAAATATTGGTGTTATTTTTTTATCAGGACCTCCATCCACATCTAGTTAAAACTAGTGTGATTGGATGAGTCATATAACGCAAATAGTCATTGGTTAGCTAAAGGAAATCATCAGAAGCAAGCAGGTGTTCTTCAAAGTGCAAACGTGAATTGTCTATGCGATGCTACAATGTCGTATTCAGAAAAAGATGTTGAAATGTCTGAAAGGTCGGACACAGGCGAGAGTGTATCAGGGGATGGAGACAGAGACCAAAAAGACCTCCCTCATCCTAGGCCCTATCTCAAAGAATTTTTTTTCGAAATAGTTGAAAAATTGAGCTTTAATCCATATAGTGGCATCTGGCTGTTTTTAATTTAAAAAATACTTTATACTTTTATACTTTAAGTCGTTTTTGGCGCACATACTTTTACCAGAGTGTTTTAAAACTGCAGTAGCTATACTTCTACTTAAGTAACAAATGTGTGTACTTTTGACACCACTGCGAAAATTAGACATATCCTGTCCAGGGGTGATGCTGAGAAACTAGTCCATGTATTTGTTATTTCAAGGCTGGACTATTGTAATTCTTTACTATCAGGAAGGCCACAAACTGTAGTTAAAAGCCTTCAGCTGATAAAAATGCTGCAGCCAGAGTTCTGAAGAAAATTAAAACTAGAGATCATATCACTTCTATCCTAACTTCTCTTCATTGGCTTCCTAGTAAATTGGCACCGCTGCCGGGTGCTCGGTCTTGGGATTATTGAATTTGAGTGTTATGCATGAATGTGCGTACTGTGTTTTACTATTATTATTATTTTTTTTTAAGAGTCTGTGTGTTGTGAGTGGGGGCACTAGGTTGGGTAGGTGTAATCAAGACTCTGTATTTTTTATTTTTTTTACTTGTCAGGTTTGCGTCTGAACTGCTCCCTCTCCCAAGAACATCTCCAGTCTCTGCCATGTGTATAGCCTATTTACCCCATCCTGCCCCCCTCTGCTGGCTGGCGCTTTGGCCCACCGGTGCATTGGTAGTGCTCCGTGCTTGGAGGTGGATGCCCAGACAGGTGCTGTATCATTCCTGGCTGCTGCTTCACGGGGCTGCCGCCCGGGAGCAGTGTTGGGCACGTTACTTTGAAAAAGTAATTAGTTATAGTTACTAGTTACTTCTCCCAAAAAGTAACTGAGTTACTAACTGAGTTACTCCACAATAAAAGTAACTAGTTACTAGTAAAAGTAACTATTGCGTTACTTTTGCGTTTCTCGCCCCCCTAACCCTCACCACCCAGCCCCCACTTTCTCGCGGTGTGTTTCCAAAGCCAGCTGAATAGAGCGGACGACAAAGACAAGAACCTGCAGAGAGTTTTGCATTTATTGCAACTCAATGAAAATGACATCAGGGGGGAACGCCATGTGAAGTTTTTTAACAGGGCATTCAGATCTGGTGAAATTAATAACTGGGGATGTCTAATTCTGAAATCCTGTGTGTTTGGGTTGTTATAGATACTGCAACATCTATCTATCTATCTATCTAGATCTATACTCTGTGTGTGACATAAAATATGGATCTCCATCCCTGCCACAAAGGCCATCAAATAATGTTTAAAATAAAAAATACAGTAGGTTGAGAAGGCAGAGTATCCATCTATCTATCCATCCATCCATCCATCCATCCATCCAGATTTCTCCCTTTCTTCATATAGGCTATCATTTGATCGTTCACGCTCTCCATAGTTCTCCTGTGGCGCGAGCACAGGGCGACTGTTGCGCGCCTTTAGCGAGCATGCGCGTTTCCTGTCGCTTGCGCGGTGACTCGTGCCGCCTGCGCTGTGCGGAGATGCAGAGTAAACCGTATCTGATGGGGAAACGCAGCTCGACGTAACACCGGTATTTCCATCAGGAAAGCGCTGTTTTGCATCTGGAGTCATCATCACTCTCCATCTCTCTGTGTGTGCTGTACGTTAACACCCACCAGCAGAAACACCCACCTACCCAACTGACAGACGGAATCTCACTATACATCAGCCATTCTCATCCTCTCCTCTCTCATGACAAGGCGCGCACCTCTGGATGACCTAAAAAATTTATCTTTAATATCTCTTAAACAAAAGTAGCACAAACAATATTTATTTTCTGCACAAATCTGCACTAACGTTGCACCAACCATTCAGTCTATTTGCAGAGTTTTTTGACGTGGGTGGGGTGTCAGCTTCACGCAGCTGCGCACGAGTCCTATCATGAAAAAAGGTTAATTGTGCGACCTGAGTAACGCGCAGTAACGGGGTGTCTGCAATGGTAACTGTGTTATAGTTACAGTCAAAGTAATTAGTTAGATTACTCGTTACTAAAAGAAGGTAACGGCGTTAGTAACGCCGTTACTTTCAACGCCGTTAGTCCCATCACTGCCCGGGAGCAGGGCGCCCTTGGGTCCTCTGGTCCCCGGGCCCCATGGCAGGTACCACTTCTGGATCGCTGGCTGATGGCGGAGGCCCCCTCGGGACTTCGACATTGCGGCTTGGGGATTTCCTCTGGACTGTCTCTCCTCTTTCCTTGGTGTGAGGGCGGATTTCCTGGGCACCTTTACTCTGGGGATCCCTGTGGGCATCTGGGGTTTTGGGTCCCCAAAACCCCAGCATTTTTTCTGTGGATAAACTTTACATGCACAAGTGCACTCTCACAAACAACTACAGGTTCTTGGTTCCAGGTACTTAGAGATCCACTTCCACACAGAAAGTCCATATTCTTATCTTCAGCTACCACAGTATACATGTCAGGTTAAGTATTACTACTTGTACCTCAGCAATAGTATCGAGGTGCTACTTTATTGTTTTAATATACTATATCCATTAATTGTGCTGTTCTTTTTACATCTCTTTGCAGGTGATGAAGCAGACAGAAGATGTTTTATCATTGTCTCCCTTTTATCTCCTCTTTCTCTCAACTTTTCTCCTTTTTCCTGTTCTACTTAAATTGCAGTGTCCATATAATCTATAATACTCCCTGCATGAATTATAATAAAACTATTTATGTGCATAAATCAAGCGGAACACTATGGCGATAGCCGTACTGCTCCACTTTTCAAAGCAAAATCTGTTGAGCTCTTTTTTGGCATCAAGACAGTTATTCTTTTTGGCGCATTGCCAGACAGGACAGATGGGATAACCACCACTGCTCTGCATTACAATCTTATAGGTCTTTGCATCCCTTTTGTTTGTTTTTTTAGCAGTGTTCCTGTAAATATTTTTTTATTTATGCAAAAATAATCATCCATATTTTGTAAACTTTATTTTTTATTTTAAATAAAGATGCACATTTTTGTAATCTGAGTACTCAATTTGATCAAGTGTACAATGACAATAATTTTGAACAAGTGTATTTTTGGACATTTCCTAATGTCTTTTATTTTGATATTAAGTTTTAATACGTTTTATATTTGTGGTTACATTTATCATTCACTGGCTGCTGGTACAGCTGGATTATTCCACTGTAGGATATAGGATAATAAAAGGTCCTTCTCTACCCTACCCTAAAAACTGGTTAAGCAATGCATTTGGGCTGCAGAATTATGTTATAGAGTACATAAAAAGTAAGTACATAAAAAAAAATAAGTAAAACATTCAAATCCAGCCAAGACACACAGTGGAGTTCTGTAAATGCCATACAGTTATGATATTACAATGTTTAACCAAGGATTCAAAAAATTGTTTGACATCGCAGAAAGCAGACCTTACTCTCCTCTATCTGTGCAGAGTTCTCAGAACACAAAGTGAAGTTTCTCTGGAACTATTTTGCCTGGAGTGCAAAGCAATGCTGAGTGAGATTAGCCTTAATTGTAATTCTTGTCTCATAGCCTCCTAGTTTCCATTTTCCAGTCTTTAGTTTTGATGTTTTATGCTTTACTTGCCATCACAACACCAAACACAAATGTCATAGGAATAAACAGCCTAACAAGTGCAACATCTGCACGGAACAATAACTTTGCTCTGATAGTAAGACAAAAACGTACACGACTTTGTGCACACACCTGAGCTCCTGGTAATATATGAGCATCTGAGCAGCCGTGCTCAAATGATGGATTTGGGGAACCTTTGTGAATTAAGTCCCCTTTAGTTTGCCAGTGCACATCCACCTAATTCACATTTGGAGCACGGTCAGCTCATTTAAAATGCACAGCCGTTGAGCAACCTAATTAGTTTGCTAAGTCCTTTCATAAAGAGGTATCGATCCTAATTTCTACTGGGGTTGAATCAACAGATAAAAAAAAAAATTCTTATTATTAGCCCTCTTCCTGTTTCAAAGACACACAAACACAAAGCTAACTTCAAATCAAGTGTGCTTTACTTTCACTGTAGCATGAAAACCTGGATATGAATATTGTGTCTTCACACTCCACGCATACGGTCCTACTTCCCAGCTCGGTTACAATGCTGTGTGTAGGGGTGTGTGCTGGAGAGTTCCTCATTATTTTCTCTGGCAGCGGGATATTATTGGTTAAGAGTGGGATCAAAGGTAGACAGCTCCATCTTTGTGCGGAGGAAAGAAAATGGTAGAGAGCTTCAGCAGCCAACACTTCACTGTAATCTCTCCCATGAATGCAGCTTCAGCACTATCCCACTCTACAATTCTCCCTCCTTCTCCTTACTGAGGGCAGCTCTCAAACCCATATGGAGCTCAGATTGAAGGATAAGTACAGGAATGAACTGAGGCTGCGAGACAGGAAGACAGTAAGGGTCCTGGTTTATTTTTACCTTAAATGCCATGGTATGTTGGCCTCAATGTAGTGTCAACACCACATTATGTACTTTCCCTTTCAAAGCTTTCTTGCTATTGTATAAATTGATGTATACTACTTTCACTGAACTGAACTGAACTGTGTGGTGACAAAGCATAATTATTCAATGCAAGTCGTACATTAGCTGTGGCACAGTTAGTCTCGCTCCTAATACAAATGGTTCACATTTGCAACCCCCTGTAAATCATTGTGTCAACACTGAAATGGTGTATGCATATTGTCTCGTTTTGGAAAATTGACATATTGGTTATTTGTAAACATGGACTATTAATGAAGATGATCTCACTATTTTAATTTTCAGGGAACATGTCCAATTTGTTTCTTAGGAATTTTATCTTTTTTTTTCAAAGATAACTACATTTTCTTACTATCAAGTCACAACCCAAAAACATGGGAAAGAACATGATCCTTTTTGGCATCAGAATCCCTTGCTGGACAGTAAACCAAATTGTTCAGCCAGGCAGACTAGATGCCCTGTAGCTGTGTAATTTGTGTAATTATGACCACATTTGTTTTTTGAGTAGTATCTGCAATACTCCAAACTCTCTTATTGAGGCAGAGACTGAAACCATTTGCCCTATAGCAACTTGTTCAACTATCACAAAAGTTATGTATGCGGCTATATGGTTCTGCGATGGACTGGCGACCTGTCCAGGGTATACCCCGCCTCTCTTCCGTAGACAGCTGGAGATGGGTACCAGCACCCCTCGCGACCCCACTTGGGATTAATCATGTCTGAAAATGGCTGGATGGATGGATGGTTTATGGTTTTGACCTCTACAGAGGTAAAAAAAATAAATAAATAATCCACTGGGGATCAACATAAGCAAACAGAAGTTGAAAGCAGAGACACTGAAAATGTTAGCTGCAGAGTCAGCCTTGTTTAATTACTGTTCACCCCGGCCAAAGGCCTAATGGAGGTATTGGCTACAGGCCCAGACAAACAATGTTCCACTTGGCTCCCTAAACTATCAAATCTGGGGACTGACTCATACAAGCTTGTTGGTGTGGTTGATCCAAAAATGCCAAAAAGAGACTGCAAATATAGTCAAAGACTAATAACAAACTAGGAATGGTCTAGGGTGTCCTAAAACAAAGTCTTTATGGGAGGATTTGTTCTAATAAAATAAAGACAAATTATTGAAGTTTTACTTACTGATCAATAACTTGTGCATTGCATTAAATTTTTCATTAATTGAACCATTCTAGTCTAACAAATGTATTAAGTTAGTGAAACTGTCTGTGGCTACATTGAGGAATGCTACTTTTAAGAGCTATTAATATTAGCAAACAATGTGTACCAAATGTAGTATCACATTTATTATTTTTTAATCACCTTATTGCCTAACTTTGACTTTATTATTGCCTGATGTGCAGTGCAAAGAAATCTTTTAAATGAATCATAATTCCCAAATTGGACTTTTTAAACCGTCTGCTTCAGTTAGATGTTTTTGGAAACACAGAGTATCATACTTGCTTTTTTCCTTCATACTTGCTTGTTTCCTTTATACTTGCTGGTTGTTCAAGCCAGCAAAGCTACAAAACAAGAATGTGCTCTCCACAAAGCAGGATTTTGTTCTTTCTTATGTATTCTGCCAATGTTGGGTTTGGTTTTGATTGGTTCTGCCTCGCGGCATCTATTTTATCTGACACACAGCAATCTGTGGAGATCAACAGCTAAAGGGCAACTTTTTTATGTATAAAAAAAATAAAAATGCCCATGCAATTTATGTCCATGGGCACTTTCTTATGAAAAACTACTTTTAAGGTATATTTTAGTATATAAATTTGTAATTCGATTTTTGTCAACTAAGTCTACTCGGTGTCATATGCACCAATGGCTGATGGTCTGGTCAGCACAGAAAATTGCTGAGTACTTGATCAATTAGTGTAGAGACAACACACCATGCAACTCTGGTAACCTTACACCACACCATACCAACTTTATTTATGAAGTACTGTATACACCGACATAAACAATGTGCTGCACACAATAATAAAATACAATGCAATTATAAAATAGAAAAATTGAATATAGATAGATATTAATATACAGCACAGTAAAACAAAGTGAAACCTCTCAGGCTGTGTCGAAAAAGCCAAAGAAGAAGATAGGTCTTAAGAAGAGGCTTAAAAACAGTGAGTGAAGAGGTCTTTCTTATGCCCAAAAGAAGATCCTCCCATAGCTTGGGAGCTGCCACAGAAAAAGCATGGTCCCGTCTGAATTTACACTTTGTCCTTGGCACCTTTTGCAGGTAAGCTAGGTAGTAAATGAAATATTTATGATAAATAACAGTAATCTTCTATTACAAACCTTGGGGGTTGAAACAGAATTTGACCTTAAATTTGACACTCAAATGTGGGCAGTTGTGAAGTCTAGTTTCTATCAGTTAAGGCGGTATAGGCTAAACTAAAGCTAATTCTCTCCAAGAAGGTCTTTGAGACAGTAATCCATGCCTTTATCACTACTTGGCTGGATTACTGTAATGAGCTTTATATTGCCTATATTGCCCAGCTACAGAAAGTGCAACATGCTGTGGCATGTCTTTTATCTGACACACGCAGATTTCAGCACATTTCCCCCATTTTAGCTTGCCTTCACTTGCTTCTCGTACATTTTAGGGTCAATTTTAGAAGTTGAAAGTTCTATTTTTAAAGTTCTCCATGGCTTTTCCCTTTGCTACCTTTCCGAGCTGCTGCACAATTATACACATCTCACTCTCTTAAGTCAGCCAATCTGCTGCTTTTTAGGGTGCCTAACACAAAACAGAAGCTTGGTGGGACAGTGCATTTGCTGTGACAGGCCTTAAAATGTTGTATGAGCTACCCCTAAACATTAGATAGGCTATATCACTGTCTGACTTCTAATCTCTACATAAAAACATTTCCTTCCATGGCCTTGACACCAAGCCAGATGTTGATGTCAGTGTCAACCAATTTAAACATTTTTATTGCATGGCTAGTATAGAGTGAGAAACGGGTCAAAATGTTTTTAAACTTCAAAGTCTTAGTTGAAACTGAAAAATAGAAGTTATTATTTGATATCAAATTTTAACCTTATATTGTGAGAAACTAAAAAAGATGACATAACATGATAAGAATTGAATCTAAATTCAGTTTAGTATTTCTTATTGCAGTTTTAGAATTTATATTTTCAGATTCAATTCCATTTCTTTCTGTTTTTTTTTTTTTTATTATTTTTTTTTTTTTGTTTCAAATTCCTTTTTCAGTTTCAGGATTTTTTTTTTTTTTTTTTTTTACACTTTCATATCAGTTTTTATTCACATTCCGATTTTGACAAGAATCTGACCTGAGCGGGCGGCGAAACATGATTGACAGCTTTGCAGCAGCATGTTGCATTCATGTACTGTGGGAACTCCAACTACTTGGTGAACACATTCTCTGCAGCATTTATTTGCCTTTTTGGCAAATCCTGTGAAAATTTTTACTTTAAAGACCGGAACTGTCACAAATCAACATTCCAGAATGCGTTAATATATGTAAAAATAGACAGCCATTGTATAAAGTAAGTTTATAATTTTTTTACAAACTACATTGTCACAGTAATAAATAATGAAGTGAAGATCAAAAACTTTTAAAAGATATTAACAAGGGAAATATGCTCCAGGTGATATATTATGTGAAAAAAAAAAATCTATTTCTGCATTTTACGTTTTGCCTCATTACAATTCCACTTTTACTATTTAAAGTGTTTTTTTTTTTTTTTTTTCTTATGTATTTTGTCCAACACTTTGGTCACTTTGGCAATCTAACATGCTTTTTAAATTTTAGTTGGACTGGATTTTTAAAAGGGATAAATTCTTTGAAAGCAGATTGGTAAAGACTGATGTAGAAATGTATATACAATATATTAATCTTAATATTGTTACTATCTAAATTTTCCTTTTAACATAAAGCATATATAACTATCAAAAAACTAAAGGCTGAAGATTCAGCTTGGGCTCACGTCTCCCCTTTTACTTGCATTGCTCTGAAGACCTTTACACCACCAGGATATTATTTTAAGAGGTTTTAAATTTCTTTCCTTTATAAGTATGATAAGATGCTCTTTAAAGGTGACTGTAATATAAATGTTAAAAATCACTTAGCTTCTCTGTCTTTTTAAAGACTTTTTAAATACTCTTAACTATATTGATTTTACTTAGCATGTCATGCTGTTTACTCCAGACAAGGGAACATACCCTTGAACTTGTCATTACCTCTGGCTTGGCCTCTGGTTTGACCGCTGTTGTTTATTTGGCTTTTTCAAGCCAGTATTGTGTTTTTTATTTATTTTTTCTTGTCATTGATTAACTTTAGTGGGAAGCCACCGTGTGAAATGGCAGGAGGTTCCTTCCCTGCCTGATCATTTTGTTAAAGGGGTCATAGAATACAAAACCGAGTGTACAGTGCCATAGATGAATAACGATAGTTCAGTGGGTGAAATGGATGTACAGAGAAGTTCAAACTCCATCCACACCTCCACAACTTCCAACATAAAACAGGTGAATCCAAACAAAGCCGCAAATTGACGTCAACTCTGGGATGTTGCCTTATTTGGTTCTGGCCTGTACTTTTGTCACGCCCCAAAATTGACATACAGACCAGCCCACTGGTTCACTGGCCCAAGAACATGAACAGAGGTAGATGTAAGACACCAGTTTAGCTGTTTAGCCCGCTGCACCGTAGTAAACCAAAATCCCGGACGATTTTGAAATTCCCCCAAGACATTTTTCTAGGTATGAAAAGTTGGACATGTCCGGGAAAAAGAGGACATCTGGTCACCCTACAATATCAGCATTTTGATGTTTCCGTGAGTGCTTGTTGCTATGATGCATCTTTCCTCAGCAGCTTCGCTCGTTGTAAACCAACCAATCAGCGCACAGCTCATCTAAATTTTCATGAGCATACCATAAAAGGAAGAAAACCTGTTGTTTCCTTCTAGGCCTTATAACCAGGCTTGCATTAGGGCTCATAGAAAAGCAGTTAGCTGTGTTAGCTGTATCACACTAATTCCAGGGGCATTGCCATTGAAGTCACAACATGTAACTGTCATTGTGGTGGAAATTACTTTAAAGCTACAGTGGGTAACAATTACAGGGATATACAGTCAGAAATGTAATTTCTGTAATTTATTATACATAACTATGTTATTTATCATCATCTACGAGCTCAGCCTCTTAACCTTAATATTTGTGTTGCCCTAGAATTCGTAATTTATAATTACATAGGAGCGGGTCTCGCAGCCATGGAGGCAGACATCTTTGCGCTACGGCAGCGCAGAGCCAACAAACTAGCGATTGCGAGATCGCCAAAACGTCGCAACGATGTAGAAAAAATAACGGATATATTTATTATCTTAAGTCTACATGAAATCTATACCCTACACAGACTAATGAAATACTATCTGTAAAATTATCTATGTAAACAAACCTCATCACTTGAGAAGGTAGGTGATGCGGACGTCGTGGAAGACATTTTGTCCCGTAACGCTCGCCGTACTGTTGGAGGGGAGAAGCTGTGGAGGGGAGATGTTCATGTTGCAGCAGTCTGCAGTCTGACCGCTAGATGTCGCTAAAAGTTACACACTGTAGCTTTAAAATACTCATGATAACTTACTGTGAAATATTTACAGAAAAATATTGTGATATATTCCCAGTAGAGTACTGTGAAAGTAAATTCAGAGTGAGGAAAGTTACAGTGTACCAAATGGATGTGCAGCCTTCGATACTTAGCTAATTCTTTAGGATAAACTGAAGTACTTGGTAAGGCTCTTGGGTATGTATTTATCTGGTTCCTATCTCGGAGAAAGAACATTTATGTTAGATAATCACAAGCTCCTCTGGGATCCACAAGACTTACTATGGTGACCCCGAAGGCTCTATTTTAGGCTTCATACAAAAGTGAAGTTCTGTATATCAAACCTGAGGCTCAGAGGGTAAAATCACTTAAAAAATAACAAACCTTCACTGCAAAAAATGGAAATCTTAATAAGTAATTTCTTCTTAAAATAATTGAGACACTTTGCAAATAGAACAAGACATTGTACATTTTAAATAAGAATAAAACAACTGCAGTCTTATTTCAAATGCATGTTATCTAATTATCTTATTTACCTACTTAAATTAAGGGTGAATGCACTTAATTAAAAACATTTCTACTTATTTCGAGATGGTTTTTGCAGTGTTGTCATTCATTCTTTTCAAACATATAAGGAACCTGTAGACTTTTTTTTAACCCTGATCATAAGGCACTTTAATTCCACACATCAAAAATATTGAAAAAACATAATTTCATCATTTATAAAAGCAACCAGAGTCCACTCTCTTCTCTGTCAGTCTGAAAATAAAGCTCTATTGCATGCTTTTATTTCTAGCCATGTAGAATATTGCAATTGCCTGATTTCTGCTCTCCTTAAGAAAAATATATCCAACGTTCACCTGCTGCAAAACTCGGCTTCCTTGTGTGCTGAAAGATATCAAGAAGCAGGCTTTATTACAGTTATCACTGTGTGGCTCTCCAGATATTTCAGGATCAATTTAAAAATTTGTTTTATGAGTTTTAAAAAGGTATTCTTCATCTTGGGTCTGCCAGTCATACAGTGCTCCTTTTGACCTATGAACCTCCAATGCAAGTGGCTGATCCTGGGAATTTTGTTATTGATCTAATACAGAGTAATACAGGGTAATTTTCACTGATATCAATACTGATACTTTTTTATCTTTAAGCTTGATATATTAAAGAAAAACAATATAAAATTAACAAAACTACATTTCAAAGCAATGAAAACAAAATCTTAGGACAATAAAACAAACAACATATACATCACAACAAACATTGCTCGTTTGTCACAGCTGAGCTGACTGCGTGCAAGACAGTGATAATAGAGGAAGGGAAGCAGGACTTGCTGTGACACAGACAGGGAGACACTGGTAAATCTGCTGTAGTCTGTGTGTGTGAGAGAAAAATGGGTTTTTGTCTTTTTTAACAGGTATTGTTGATTATCAATACCAGAGATGTTATTGATGTTATCGATATTGATCTGACCACCTCTAACCTCCATGGAGGTCCTCCAGCACTATTCTACCAAAGCCGGGCATATGCTATCTGATTTTTTTGCCCTTTTTGGTCGATTCTCAAGTCGTGCAAGAATTTTTTGATCGGGCCGACTTTCATCCTGATCGTGCATCGCATAGTGTACAAGGGGTAACAAGTGGTGATCAGCTTCTCATGACCACCTCCAGATAGACCGACAGACCATAGTTGCCAAGTTTGCTCAGCCATGTCTTTGTTTAAATATGTTGTCGCCTTTTGTTTTTAGGGCTTTCAACAAACAAAATTGCACAAATTGCCAGGACAGCACGTTTCTAGTGAACTTCATATTCTCTTTTTAGACTTACAGTGTTAGCAGGTAGATAGCATCGGAGCATCGAGTCGCACAGTGTGAGGACGTACATCGTGAGCTGTGAACTTTTAACCCTGCGGTTTCGTCATACAGTGTGATCTGTAGCTGCATGCAGCGATTTAAAAAAAATGGAACAGGGTATTTAAGAGTTAAGAGTCCCAAGGAACAGAACACACACTTATGGGGGAGCTTTTTTTCAATTTTTATGGCCCCCTTGCCAGTGGGATTTTCTGCCTGAGAACCTGGGAGATCACATAGAATTCTGAAGTTTTAAGGAGCTGCTTAAGACCATTCCTTTTAGATGCATTTCCTGAACTGGTTGCTCTGCTCCTAATTAAATCATTTCAGATGTACAATTGTTTTTTTTTTTTTGGTTTGTTTTTTTTTGGGTTTTTTTCAGCTGCGGATTGTGGATTAATTGTTTTAAATTCCTGTAAAGCCCTTTGAGCGTTTTTTTTTTTTTTTTTATAAAGGGTGCTTCATAAAGATATTTCTATAGATATGAAAAATAAAATTCCAATGGTGAAAAAAATTTTCTTTTCATTCCCATATGGTTTCACTTCTATCCAAATATCTATTTTGCTATGCAGAGGTTTTAGGCCTGAAGTCCTGCACATAGATAATGAAACAGATGAGCTGACTAAACAGAAGGTATGCTTACACTGGATCCCATTGGTTTTTGATTTGAGTTTTGATGCATATCAAATAGTAAGGGCTTACTTTTTCTTCCAGAGGAATTATAAAGTCAATTTGAAACTGAATAAAAATGTCAGCCCTTTGTAGTCTCCAAAGCCACTCAAACCCACAAGTAGAAATTTCTCTGCAGGAGTTAAATGTATTTGATTACACCAAAATGACCAAAAGAAAAAATTACTTAGGTACATGTGGTACCTTTAATGTGCCTTTGCACTAAATCTAATGTGCCTCTTTCAGTTCAGAGGCTAAATCTATATTTTTATAACACTGTAGAATAAATCATGGAAATATGAACCTTTACTAATGGCAATAAAAGAGTATACATTATCTGTGATGGCTAAGCCTTTAATTTTTATTATTTTTTTTGTACAGTGGGAAGATAAACTAAAGTCTGTAAATGACATCTGTTCCACTGAGGCAGATGGAAAGTTTATTTTTTTCTTATACTTCTTTTTGTATTTATATGTATCCCCTTTATTTGTCTCGCTTACTCATCCATCACTATGTTTCTGTCTCTCACTCACTCCCCCACTGCCTTGCATCCCTCCACTTCAAAACCTTTAACCACTATTTCAGTCTCACATTTTTCTCCTTGCTCAGCCTTCCACTTGTCAGTCCAGCAAATACATCAAAATTGGTCCAGAAAGCTCTTAATTAACTTGATATTTACCCTTTTACTTTGCTGCTAAATAGCATTTGTACAATTCAGGAAGAATAAGCACAATTTTCATTTCAGCTTAATTTTTTTATTACTGCAAACTAAAAAAGAGTTATTTCAAGGCAACTCACCAGACAAACTTTCCTCAATACTGATCCTTAAACAGATACAAAATGAACATTCATACAACCCATTTCAGTCAGAATAATGATGTGATCCAATACATTTAAACGTTTTCTAAATATATGCAGCTGACTTAATTCTGGACCTGAGTAGTTTTTCATAAAATAGGCTTAATTTGGAAGTCAGACATATTTGGTCAAGTCTTGTTTATTATGCTGGGAACTGGCTTTTATAGAGCTGGGTGACTTTGACTCTGACTCTGATACTATGGTGACTGGCCCAGTGAACTTAGCCTGGTTTGGAGCAAGTATAAAGCTAACTAAGTTCAAACTTAATGTTTGTTGTTAAATGCAGGGCACTGTAAGTGACATATAGGGTATTAGTACAATCATTTGGCTCAAATGTATGGTGCAATGTATAGAATTTTTTTTTCTCTCTTTTTAATGGGTGTGAAATAGGGGGGGTCCGCGGGGGGCTTGACCCCCCCAATTAACCCATGAGACCCTCTGAAAGCATCAAAAGCTAAATTTAAAGGGGGTCCTAAATTGTGTCAAAAAAATTTAAAAAATATTTTTTGTCAATAATGGTCGCTAAAATGTTTTAAGCTCAACATGTCCAGTATTTGAAATTCAAAACCTTTATTCAAAAATATGTGCTGTTTTTTGCCAAGTGGAGCCAGCCAATCCTGTTCGCGTATGCAAATTAGCCATGTGCTTTTCCGCACTTAATAAAATGGGCAACCAGATGCGGAACAGATTGCGGGAAGACAGCATGTCTTCGCTCCTGTTTGTGAACCTCAACAGACCTCCTCTGGACAAATTCGACCCAATTCCATTTGTCAGAAAGTGGATTAAAGCAGGGCATATGCGTGTGTGTATATGTGAAAGAGAGAGACAGACAGAGAGACAGAGAGAGACACAGACAGACAGTCTTTGTGCGTGTGTGTGTTTTCATAGTCTGACTGTCTGTTCAGGCTCTTGCCCGCTCCACCAGATGCACAGAAAACTTCATCCACCAAGCTGTCAGGAAGCCAAACTCTCTCCACACAGCCTAATTTTAGTATTAGGAACTGATCTTATCTGTTGTGCCTGTGCACTTTATCTTCTTTCACTGTTGGTGAATGAGAAACGTCCTCTTGAGTCCTTGTATGTCTGGTGAATGTAAAGAATTGACATTAAAGCTGGCTTTGATTTTGACATTGCAATGTTATAGGCCTACTGTATATTGAGAAAATTTAGATCGGTATTGCGCAACAATTGGGAGACGGAGACCCCCCCAAATATTGACAGGTATTTCGCACACTGGTGCACGGTACCTTGTTTCTTTAGGGATCGAAATATCCTTTTTGTCTTTCTTGACAAATATCTGCCTGAACATTACAGATTTTATTTGGTTCTGATTAAGTTTTTGATTTCAGTTACACTTTGATTCATGTCATTTCATGTCATTCCACAGTGTTTTGTTTTTTGGAGAATTCCCCCCGGACATATTTTTAAGTATGAAAAGTAAGACATGTTCAGGAAAAAGGGGACGTCTGGTCACCCTACCATATCATATGTTTCAGTGAGTGAGTGCTTTTTGCTATGATGCGTCTTTGCTCAGCAGATTTGCTGGTTGTAAACCAACTAATCAGCACATCTAAATATACATTAGCATACCATAAAAGGAAGAAAACCTGTCGTTTCATTCTGGGGCTCTTAACACGACTTGCATTAGGGCTCATAGAACCCTTTAATCAGTTATTATTATGCTTATTCATGCTTTTGTTGCCACTACTCCTTATTTAATCTACTACAAACCAACCCAGGTCCCGTTTTTGCATTCCGGTTCTATAAGAACCTCCACACAACGTGACAGAAGAATCCAGAAAAAAATGGATGCAGCACAGCCATCCGGGAGGAAGCAAAAACTAGCTTTTTTAAGGACCTAAGGCTCACTTTGGACAATATTTACAACTTCTATCCACCTTGGAAGAGGATGAGTGCAGCTTGTGAGCTAAAGCAAATTTGTGAAAGATAGTCTGAACGCCTTGCTGCTCTTGGAATAACTGGCCTATGTGAGGAGATTGAATAGAACCTACAAGCCACTGCTGCCCAGTTTCAACCTCCTCCATCCAAACCACTATTAACCTCCTTACCTGCTTCTTTTTCTGTTGAATCTCCAATGGCACTTGCCTCCTGCAAACACAGACGGCGCCACCACCAGGAGAGGGCCACATCCTCTCCGACTGGTCAGCCTGCTCCAAAAGGAAGATTAAAATTAGAGAGGAAAACTTTAAGTTCAGCTCCTTTTAACAGAAACAAACCTCCAGCAGAACCAGGCTCAGTGTGAGGAGCCATCTGACAAGGCTGACTGGGTTTCAAAGAAACAGAAGCAGACATACAGAAAGAAGCAAAGACACAAAAGGTCAAACAGCTCCACAGGTGGCCTCACCACAGAGGATGAAAGCGTGTGTATACAGTTAGTCACAGTCAGAGAAACAGGATTACACTGAAAAACAGGCCAAGCTCCAACATCTGTTAACAATTTTATTATGCAATTTTGAGGAAAAATTGTTGTTTGGCTAATGTTTAGAACTGATAGCTTTATCAACTAACAATCCTAAAACAGCTAATCAACCTCAGAACAAATTACTACGACAACCAAGTTTGACTGTTACCATATTTTTCTTTATCTGAAATGCAATTTCAGTTTTAAACCAGATTTTACACACCACACAGCTTCTAAAAGGTTCCACATTTAATTCCAAAGAAATGTTCTTTTCTCAAAGTGAAACATCAAGAAGTTTGTGGTCAAAAATAAGATGAGTATACGTGTCCTTTTGGTCAGCAGTGGTTTGAGCCCCTTTTGATGATAAGGTTACATTGTCGCTAATCACAATTAATTAAAGATAAATAAAAAGTGCTTGGGGGAGCGATTGATTTCTTTAGTGCCAGACTGGTTTGATTTGCCTTATTCCCTTTGCAAAGAAAATGATTCATAAAAAAGGATTGCACTTTCCTCTTATCTTTGACTGATACAGTGTTTAATTAATTGCAATACTAATTTGTGGTATAAAGCAAACAAACTGACCTCAGAGGTCATCTGTACAGAAGTAAATATGTTAAAACTGCATTATTTACTCTTTTTATATTTTTCAATAGGAACAATAAAAACATCAATTATGAACTGAGAAAAGGCATTAGTATTTAATGTTGTATTTTCTATAGGAATAAAGATAAAAATATTACTTATTAGTTTTAATGTTCTCACTTTCAGCAAAAGGGTTGAGAGTAACACTGAAGTGTAGTAGGTTGGCAAAAAAGTGACAGCTTTGACAGGTGCTGTATAGTACAAGCTGCCAGATGGTGATCACAGAAGCATGGTCATTTGGCATTTCTTTACCAAAAGGCTCCAAGGGGAGAGAGGGAAAGATGAAAAACTGTACAATGAAGAAATTAAAGGCTCTCCTACAAAATCTCTTTTAAACCTGGCATGTATTCTTTTTTTCAGTTTAATCTCAAAGTCAGGGTTTTACTTTTGGTATAATTTGAAGCTCTAGAGACATCTCTCTTGCATGTAGCCTTCAGTGTCACCTCTGTATAAAAGCTAATGGGCTTGGCTGACATGACTTGCATGTTCTTAAGCTGCTCTCGCATAATCACCACACACTTAAAAATTACATTTTACAATTGAAAATTCAGAATGCCTTTGTATGTATGTCTGCATCTGCACTTTCACCCTCCACACATTATGATGTTAGTAAGCACTTGAAAGTGATACGATTGCATTCCTCATTACTGAGCTCAAATCAGCTTTGGGATTAGGGACTTAGACATTGTTAATATCAGCAAAGTGCCGATCTGCCACGCTATGATCTTGCAAAAACAAAAAAATATATATATATGTGTAATGGTTAGATAACCTATCAGCAGATATGTGTTGTAGTTTAAAGTCGGTAATCCAGCAAATGCTTTGTATTTCTGATCGATTTCTTACATTTATTGAGCAAAGCATTTAAATTAACAAGACTGCTTGTAAAAACACCTGCATTTACACATGGTGGGGTTCCAGTTCTATAAGTTCTGAGTTTTCTCATGGTAAAATAGATACCATAAGGAACTTCAAATACTTGTCATGTGTACTATATTCTTATCTTTATTTTGGGCGTATGCATAGAGTATTCATAGCGAGTCCAAAACTTATGTCCAATGACAGTCTAACAAATGCATAGCACATGACAGCGTAATGCCCATGAAATGATGCTTGTACATCATTTCATGGGCATTACGAAACACCAGTTAAAGCTACATTACGAAGCATCAGATAAACCTGATGCGTCCGGAGGTGCCCAGTCTGCAAAAAAAGATCTATTTGATTGCGGTTTTAACCTAGCTGTGTCATAGTGAGAGAAGAACGACTCTGAATCAGGGCAACCACGGAGACAGTTAGATCAGTTTAAGGAAAAGTTTATTGAAACAAAGAACAGAAAATGGAGCCTTGCAGGATCTTCCTGGTACAGCTGGGCTTGAGGTTGTTTTGAGCTAGGAGGGATGTGTCCTGGGTCCAGGAGCAACTGACTCGCTACCCTTCAGGTGATGGTTTGTAGGAGGGTGGACAGGCAGGTGGGCTATCTTTGTTATATTATGTTAGATTTAATTATGCCAGAACTTAATCCCTTCTTCATGCTAATGCGTGCTTATGGTTAAAATATTCCTTCCACATTAAAAATAAATCTTAATTCTGCTCATTCTAAAATCCTCAGCTAGTTCTTACCAGTATGTTAAGATTTATGCAGACATCCTTCTCTATCTGCCCCGCTGCTGTTTATTACCTAACTGCCTGCTCTGCCTCTAAACATTTTTCAGATTTTGATGCTAACGGTTCTGCCGCATTTCTTGCCCTGAATATATCCACATTTTCTTTGGAATATTGCTAGATCTGCTTAGAGACGCTTAGCCTCTCTTCCTCCACAATGATTTTTTAGTGGACATGATGTGACAGAGAATCTGGTCGGCAACACAATTTGCTAACTAACTTCGCTAAACAGTTTTAACTTTATAATTTTATATTTCCTCTACCGAAATGCTGGTTCAAATAATAATAATAATAAAAGATTGTGTTTAAGAAACTTTACCAGTTCAGACTGACACAAATATTTAACTTTCTCTATAACTTTTTACGTTTGGGTTAGACTAATTAGCAATCAGATAATTTAGCAGGCTACCAGCACTATTGGGATACTATTTATTATGGTGATCATAGAGGCACTTCCACCATAGTTGATATCCATACTGATTTGAGGTAGTCAGGTCGAGCCACAGTTTCTAAGTTTGAATACCCCTAGTGTAACAAATCTTGTAATCCCACTTGTGCGTGAGTTTTACGGGTGTAGAGGAAACAGCAAACAGAGAGGTTACCGCTTATGATTTCAGAAGGTAAGTATGAAACTGAAATTAAGTATTCCGTAAAAATTCAAAAAATATCCACTGGACTTGGTTTTCAAGAAATTAAGTAAAGTCATTTTTTTAAGGCCCTAATATTATTAATTTGAGTGTGGAGCATTTTTATTTTCTTTTATGGAAGTTCTTGCTCAAACATATTTCCTCAAAGTGTACTATGTAAAGAATAGAGAAACATTTCTTTTTGTTTGCAAGTAATGTATGATTTATTTTCTTTTATATATAAGGTAGTAACTATAGGTAGACTGGTTACAAGCACTCCTCATTTAAAAATCTAAGTCACAGAAGCTCAAAGTTATTTTTTTATTTGTTTGTTAAATTTACCTAGATGCAGTAATGTAATGCATAAGAAATACATCATAAGAAATTTAAGATTTTTTTGTTAAAAAAAAAAAAAAAAAGATTTTAAGTCTAATTTCAAATGCTCCTGAGTCGACCTACACACTCTTGTAAGAAATGTGCAGTGCAATTACAGATCTAGGACAGCAGTACACACCGAGATACAATCCAGTCTTTTCAGTGTCGCCCCCTCAAGGTAGTCACTTCTTCCACTTAGACATGATGGCACTCTTTGTTGGCTCACTTCCATTCTTCAGAAGAAGACTGGAAGAAAAAAAGAACCATGATGAACAGAATCCTGAGTATATCACAGATGAAAGGAAGGAAAGAAGTGCATTTCTTGCTCACGGCTCCACTCACATCCTCTCATCCAATTATCATTCATGTATGCCTTATGGTTAATCAGCTACAAAGCTTCTCGTACCCTTCTTTAGTTCTTACATTCGTTTCTCAGCCCCCTTTTTATCCTTCACATGGCCTCAAGAAGAAAGAATAGGTCAGGGTCCAAAAAAGCAATTCTCTTCAGGCTGTAATTAGTCCCATGTAAAAGGCACCAACAAAGGCCAGAGGAAAAGAAAAATGACAACAACCATGGGAGAGATGGGAATGATGGTCAAGCACAAATTATTAGTTATTAAAAACAACATACAATAATGCTATCATTACTATAAAAACACTCCCTGTATGACCCTCTACTGCGAAAAGAAAATGGAAATAAACAATGGGGGAATATAGCCTTTGAAAAGTGATTATAAATTGACTAGAGAGAGAGCTGCAAAAACGGGATGCAAGGACGGAGTAGCACACCCTTGTGTTCTATAATTCTTTTCAGAGGAGATTGCAGACACTCGCAAGTAATTCCACTTGACGAAACAAGGGGCCCTTTTTGGAGGCAATTGGGAAGAGAAGCAAAGTCTCATTCAGGGAAGTTAATCCCCGTTAATGGGTTTGTTTAAATTCAATAAAAAATGGAATATGCACAGAATGAATTATGAAAAAACCATTAATGAATGCTCCAGCAAGTATTCACTTTCCGGATAAATATGCACATGCATATTCATTTTCTACTAAGCCTTGACGCCCCTCTCCCCACCACCCATTCCTCTTTACTATTAAATATTCCACGTTTCTAGTACACGTTGTGCAAAAACACACATCAAAGTTATCGAAGTGAAAAATAAAATAAAATATTTGATAAGGTTGGAAAACATATTTGATCACAGCGTTGTTTAAAAGAGAAGTGGTGTTAATGGACAGTTATTGAATAACAGCAGAAGTATCAGTTGGATAAGTGAGATAAATTCCAATGTCTTATAGGCTTTTAAAAAATGGCATTGCTGTGTCATCAATGTCACAGAGCAAGTATGCTTATTGGATTGTTTAATTGCATATAAGTTGTTTAATACTAATTCTAGTCAAATATTGCATTTAAAATTCACATTCTAACACTTTACAGTACTCCTAATCTTAATCAACAACATAGTGGACACATAGAAAAACATCTTTGACTGCTCTTTACATTTATAAGATCAATGGCCAAATTGTGACAAGAAGCCTCGGAGAACCCAATATTCAACCAGAGATTAGGTGTACCTAAAAGGTTTATTGAATACTCATGGCAAGCTGAACAGGCTGAGGGAAGGAGGAAGATTGCTAAACAGGCTAAAGACTGGCTGAACAGACAGGTAGCATGATTGCAATGCCAGATTATGGCTGAACAAGCTGGTGACAGGCTGATGTTGAAGTCAGTGAAGAGAATTTTTCTGCTTGTAGCAGGAAACTGCCAATCTTCTATTCTTCTATTTTTCAAATATATGTGTGTTGAAATAGGGTTCCAGTATGAGAGACTGTTTGCTAATGCCATAATATTTTTGGTCACCAAATTTTAGTGTATTTTATTTCTAAGACAGAATAACCTTATAAAGTTAAAGAATTATGTTGCTTTATAGGATTGCCTTCATTTGTTAGTTCATGACATGACATGCAAATGCTTCCCTGGTACTTGAAGCATGCTAAGACCTTTTTGTTATCGAAGATCATGGTAGGAGATGAGGGGATAGTCATCACAACCTTTGCTCACATAGACACACATAAGAGGTATAAAGCAATAGATGCCTAAATAATGCACACACTTATGAGGGTACCCATTTTTTAAGCAAAAAAGGCAGCAGCAACCAGGAGATAATGACAAATTGGCTTCTTGTCTTCAACATTTCTTCCACTCATAATTATTTCTCCTTGTCATTGGGGCCTCTGCATACTGCCGATCCCCTGCTAATGCTGTAAGCATGCCAAGTGACTCCAGAGTTGTCTCCATGTACAGACAGCCAAGAAAATCTCCCTGTGCGCCTAAAAGCCAATTATCTTCCTTGTAGATCGGCTAAACTATTTGCCCAAATAATTATTCCTGCATAACCTCCTTTCAGAGAGAATTTGAAACAACATAGATCCATAAAATGAAGGGGACTAATTTCCCAAGAGTGCACCAGGTGGTTGGCTGAGCCACAGAAATACAAGAAGGGGGAAATTAGGAAGTTGAAATTTTGGAGCATAGATTATCCTGCAGGAGCTGAGAAAGTGTTAAATTGTCTCCCTTGTTCATGCTGAAATGACACAAGTTAAACATAGCAGTTTGTGGTATGCCTGGCATTTTTGGATGATCTATGTTTCACGAGGAACAAAGATTCATCACAACTTCGTACTCTTGCCACTTGTACAAGTTGGGAACAGTTAAATCTGATACAGTCTTGGACAAAGATTATTTGATCCCCCTTTTTTCCTTGTTTTATTTATTGATATGGTTATTTTAATGTTTATTTTCCATTCAAGTTAAAGTACCTGGCTCATGAGCAGTGAACTACTCATCTGTCAACATGTACAGAAGTCTTACTGAACATTTCTGGAACATTACAGAGAGCACCTTATATTAGTGATTGCCTCAAAGTGTTAATCATTTTGTACTTTGTACTTCAGAGGCTCCATCAGGCTTTTTTAGTTGTTTTATTTATTACCACACATATACATTTCATTTTCTCTCCTCATTGTATGAGCTAAGCATTAGTCTGAAGGGTCTTGCCTACACATAGCAGCCCCACCAAGGCTGGAAACTGAGCAGTACTGGAAAGGCATACTCTATGGGAGAAGGAGGCAGCACACAATAGTTTATTAAGCCAACTGGCTTAAGAAACTCACGACACTCCATGAATTCTTGGCAGCCCAAAGGAACCACATGCTGAAAGATCGGATCCACTCTGAATGGCTAACCGAAGGACGCAAAATCATGATCCTGAAGGATGGCTCAAAGGGTACAGTCCAATCCAACGATCAACCAATAACCTGCCTCTCCACAATGTGGAAGCTCATATCCGGGATCATAGTAACTAAGATAAGTAGGCACATGGATCATTACATGAGCACAGCTCAGAAGGGAAATTGGTAAAAATACCAGAGGTGCCAAACATCAGCTCCTGGTAGACAGAAAAGACGCTTGAGCCTGCAGAACCCAAAACACTAACCTGAGCACTGCATTGATTGATTACAAGAAAGCCTACAACTCCATGCCACACACTTGGGTCATTGAATGCTTGAAGCTATACAACATCAACAGGACTCTAAGAGCCTTCATTGCAAACTCAATGAGGTTGTGGAAACCACCCTTGAAGCCAATGGCAAGACACTTGCAGTACACAAGTCTCCATCAAATGTGCCATATACCTAGGAGATGCACTGTCCCCTCTGCTGTACTGCATAGGTCCAAACCCCCTCAGCCAAATAATCAACAAGAATGGCTATGGAAACTGACTCAAGAACTGGGTCACCATCAGTAACCTCCTCTACATGGATGACACCTAGCTGTATGCTAAGAATGAGCGGGACATCGACTCAATGATCCATACCACCCGGATCTACAGCACAGACATTGGGGTGTCATTCTGACTAGAGAAGTGTGGTCGAATGGTGACTAAGGGAGAGAAGGTAGTCCACACAGAGGGAATCTGAGGAACCACATGCTGAAAGATCGGATCCACTCTGAATGGCTAACCGAAGGACGCAAAATCATGATCCTGAAGGATGGCTCAAAGGGTACAGTCCAATCCAACGATCAACCAATAACCTGCCTCTCCACAATGTGGAAGCTCATATCCGGGATCATAGTAACTAAGATAAGTAGGCACATGGATCATTACATGAGCACAGCTCAGAAGGGAAATTGGTAAAAATACCAGAGGTGCCAAACATCAGCTCCTGGTAGACAGAAAAGATGCTTGAGCCTGCAGAACCCAAAACACTAACCTGAGCACTGCATTGATTGATTACAAGAAAGCCTACAACTCCATGCCACACACTTGGGTCATTGAATGCTTGAAGCTATACAACATCAACAGGACTCTAAGAGCCTTCATTGCAAACTCAATGAGGTTGTGGAAACCACCCTTGAAGCCAATGGCAAGACACTTGCAGTACACAAGTCTCCATCAAATGTGCCATATACCTAGGAGATGCACTGTCCCCTCTGCTGTACTGCATAGGTCCAAACCCCCTCAGCCAAATAATCAACAAGAATGGCTACGGAAACTGACTCAAGAACTGGGTCACCATCAGTAACCTCCTCTACATGGATGACACCTAGCTGTATGCTAAGAATGAGCGAGACATCGACTCAATGATCCATACCACCCGGATCTACAGCACAGACATTGGGGTGTCATTCTGACTAGAGAAGTGTGGTCGAATGGTGACTAAGGGAGAGAAGGTAGTCCACACAGAGGGAATCTGACTCCCAAAAGGGACAATAGCAGACATTGAGGACAATAACCATTACCTTAAAAACAATCCACAGGACTTTGTTTTTAACTTTTTTTTTTTTTTTTTTGGAATGACTATGGCCTGGATTACTGAGAATCTTCACCTGCATACTTCAGGATCCCACAAGCAAATGGCAACCTTTAAGAGATGACAAGGAAAATGGCTACGGCCAAATACCTCCAACAAGTAAGGCAGGTCCTAAAGAGCAAGCACAATGGCAATAATAAGTCTCAGGCAATAAATAGCTACACTCTATCAGTAATCAGATACCCAGCAGGAACAATATGCTTGCCAAAAGAAGAGATAGAGGCCACCGATGTTTGGACACGAAAGCTCCCAACCATGCACACAGGGTACTGCCCAAAATTCAGCACCCTCAGACTGTACGCTAGCCGTAAGGGAAGAGGCTGAGGACTAGTGAGCGTGATAGCCACTGTACAGGATGAAACATCCTAGATCCATCAGAACATCAAGGTCAAGGCTCAAACAGACGAAGTGCTCAGTGAATTTCTAAGACAATAGGGAACAGAAGACGAGGTGCTTGGGGTTCCGTCATAGGAGGGTAAGCCGCTACACGGGATGTACCATCGAAACATAACCTGAAGTGGCGGATATCAGGAAATCCTACCAATTGCTAGACAAAGCCGGACTGAACGACAGCACAGAGGCACTCATCACAGCTGCACAGGAGCAGGCCCTGAGCAGCAAAGTAATAGAGGCCCAGATCTACCACACCAGACAAGACCCCAGGTGCAGACTGTGCAAAGAGGCGCCTGAGACAATCCAGCACATGACTGCAGGTTGTAAGATGCTGGCAGGGAAAGATTACATGGAGTGTCATAACCAAGTGGCTGGAATAGTGTACAGGAACATCTGTGCTGATTATGGGCTGGAAACCTCAAGGTCAAAGTGGGAAACACCTCCAAAGATGGTAGAGAATGACCGAACCAAGATGCTGTGGGACCTCCAGATACAGACGGACCGAATGGTAATGGCAAACCAACCGGACATTGTGGTGGTGGACAAAAAGCAGAGGAAAGCTGTTGTGGTTGACATAGCAATACCAAGTGACTGCAACATAAGAAAAGAAAAAGGAGTGGTTACAGCAGATCCCTGGAAAAACATCAGACATCTCAGTCCATAAAAGTGCAGTTCCAGGAACAGTAAAGATACTGTGCAGGACCCTAAATCTCCCAGGCATCTGGTAGAGGACCCCAGTTTTTTGGAAAAAAGGGAGTTGTTTTTTTCAGAATCAATGTCATGATTTCCAAGTTTATATGCCCTTCCATTTAAAATATAATTTTGGATATTACTGCATATCACCACCTCCACAACTGTATAAAGGCCTTTTTATTTTCTTTCTGCAGTAATTGCAGTTGCTGAGCAATTTAATTATTATGCTGTTTTTAAAAATGACAGGTAGAGCTTTCTTTAAAATTGGAAAGCTATGTCAGTAAAAAGTTCAAATATTGTAGATACTGTATTTGGTCATCTTCATTACACAGGTAATTACTGGCCGTTTTATGTGCAAATCAAGGTCCCATCATCTGGAAAAATAGAGGTGATGCAGAGAATCCACATTGTTTGAAGCTTATTTGTTGTTTCCTCTAGTGATGGGTCGGTCATGAATGTACTGTTCAAAGGAACAAACATTTGTGGTACCTGATCACCTGATTTTTTTCTGTTGTCAATATAATTAAAATCAGAACAAGCCGTTTAAATAGTTTTATTAATAAAAAAACATAATACTCGAATAGGCACCAGAGCATCAACGAGAGGGGACTGTGATGTTTTAAAGACGTTGGACAAAATTCACCCAAACAGTGGTGTCAGTAAGAAGAGCAGACCTATGGAACATTCTGCCAGGGTATATCGGAAACTGTTAGCACCACTCAACTTTGAAACAAGTAAAGGAAATGTGGTTGAAAACTAACCGGTCATGCAGCCATAGATGATTTCGTTTTTTGGCCTCATCTAAGGAAAAATTATTCCTTTTATTCTTATTAGACTCTTGACTTGTTTTATGTCTGTTTCCACTTTCTTGAAGAAATGTCTCTGTTGTTAAATGTATTTTGACAACTGTTTGTACCTGCCTTAGGAAACGGGAGAAATTTAGCTCTGATGCTAACTCACACTGCATGAAAAGTGAGATTTTCGTCCCCGTAAACTCCCGCAGATCTCCCTGATTTTCGTCAGTTGCCGACAATTTGCAACCCGCGTTTGTCAGTGCCACAAATTGTCGGGAACGGACTCTGACGTATGTGGAGAGCGATCAGCTGTACTAATGGCCCTAATTAGCATATGAATGCAGCGAACCCGCGCGGCTGGCCAGGTCTGGCTTGAATAACCTACTCAGTATTGGCTGAAACCACTATTCTAAAACAAGTAAAATCGCTCGTGATTGGCAGCAAAACCACACGTGGCCAGGCCAGTTTTGAATTTTCTTACTGAGTATTGGACGGAACCACTTCTTTTCAAACAAGTAAAATCGCTCGTGATTGGTTGGCATATATATATATTTACATATATATTTACATAATATATATGTAAATATATATATATATATATATATATATATTTATATATATATATATAATTTATATATATATATATAATTTATATATATATTTATTTATTTATTCATATATTTATTTATTCATATGCTGTGTATTTGTTATCCTACACTACCATCAAGGACATTAATGAATTTATACAGGAAATGAACATTTGCCAGGAAGCTGTTTATGCAAAGAAAGAGCTCTATTAAAACAAACACAACTATATACAACGCGAGGATCTGCCCACACATGCGTATCCAAAAATTACAACTCCGTGAACTGTCCGTTTGCCTCCTCGGGGTTGGAGGTAACTGGCAGCATTCCCTCCGAGGCAGGTCCGATGTGCAGACGCCTACTGTGCGTGGCCCTGTACTTCGGCATCGCTTCTAACCGGGAGTGCAGCTTAACACAGAGTTCAGAGAGATCCGGCCTACGAAATGGCGGCGGCCATTCCAGAGTTCCACTTCCTCATCAGCTAGCACACTCTGCCTCGATTCCAGCAGGTGTAAAAAAAAAAAAATACAATGAATCAGCACTATGCGATGGGATGCACTGCATATGGACACCTGAAAAATAGTCACCAAATAAAGTCTTACCCTCTTTCTTCTCTGAATGCTTGGCATTCCGCGCGCAACGTGTTCTCTGGCTGCGTATATCTGAAGCTCCTGCGTACCGTCTCATAATACGTCTTACAGGCAGCTGGAAAACAATTAAATGAGAGTGGTATGAATAATAGGAGGTCACCGCCTCATTATGAGGCGAGATTAGTCTGTGAAAACAAAATGTACAGTTATGATCGGTATCCATCCGTATCTATTTCCTTTTACCGCAGAATGAAAGCATATTCTTTAACTCTTACTCTTGTTCCGGTTCATAGCGCCTGCAATTTGTCTCCGAGTTGTGAAGACGGCGTACTGCTTCCTGTGAATCACAAAAAATACACTTTAATGAAGCTTGTTCTTACAAGGCTACTATTAGCCGTAGCTTTAGGCTAGGCTGCTATTAGCCGTAGCTTAGGCTAGGCTGCTTTTAGCTTAGCAGGCAGTAATCGAACATATATTTACCGCTAGCTTCTCTTTGAGTTTGTCTCTCCCGCACAGTTGTTCGAATGCAGAGTCTCCATCGCGTCCAAAAGGAGTTGAAGGCAAGTTGAACGCGAGATGTCGTCCAGCCATTGATCACGTACCAGTAAATTCCAAACAAAGGAACTGGAGATAAAGTTCTTCTGAGTATAGCTCCTCCAATCACATACGAGGTCATTGTTATACGGAAGGACTCGCGAGAACAGCTGCGTCTATAATGTTTTTTTTTTTTTTGCTTTATTGGCAATTCCCTCTAACAATTGTTAAGGAAAAATTATTATTTTTAGTTTTTAATACAGTTAATCTTATGGCATGTGTAAAAGGTATGTTGAACACTCTCATTTTGAACATATTTCTTAATTTTGAACAAGTTTGTGTTAATGATTTTGTTGGGATCTGGAGTTTCTCCACCTTCTCCAGCAGAGTGCGCTGTGGATCCTCCTGGGCTGGAGCCCCCCAGCCCAGCTGACGCTCATCAGCTCATCAGGAGACCGGCCTTCATAAGCAGCTGCCAGACCTTGCTTCGACGCCGCAGTGTTAGCCAAGTTTGGTTAGCGAACCTGAGCCTCAGAATTTACTGATAGTTATCTTCCTAGAGAAACCTTAAACTAATTGCCTCTGTCTTCTCGCTCCTAGGAAACCAGTCTCTCGAGAGAAGCTCTGGATGAGCTTAAACTGAATCTGCCTGCCTGCCCTAGAGAGCCAAACCTGAAGATTACTTTCTGGAATCCACCTGCTGCTCTTAGGAAAGAGCTGATCACTTCAACCAAGGTCTGATCACTGGAAGTCAGAAGTAAGACGCTGCTGCTGCCTAAGCACTCTGCTGAACCAACTGTCTCTGATCCCAACTGGTTCCCTCTCTCTGAACAAACCTGGATCTCTTCAAGGTATCCACTGAAATATCTGAGAATCCATTTAACTTATCTGTATACCCAGCTAACCAACTATCCGTCTCTGCAGACGCCAGAGAATCCTGCCCGGACCTAAACCTGAATCCTGTCTTCTTTGTGTGAAAACTAATAAACTCTGTTAAACTTTTTACCAAGTCTCAGTGGTGTTCTGCATGTGGGTTTATCTCTAAAACCGATCATGACAGAACACTGCGGCCAAACACAAAGCCCAGCAGATCACCTCCGGAAGAGGCTTGAGGAGCAGCAAACTCTAATCCATGGACAAACGCACACCCTCTGTGAGTTAAACCGCCAGCTAGAGTATCAGAACCAAGTTTTACAGAATTATGCTAGCTACATGGCAAATGCTAACGCTACGCCTGCAGCCCATCCAGTTCCGGAACCACTTCCGCCACTCAGGTCACCATCTGTGACGTAATTTCCTGAGTTCCGTCCAAGTACTCCTGAAAGATTTTCAGGTAATCAAAAGGATTGTAGAGGATTTTTATTTCAATGCCGTTTACTTTTTGAACACTCTCCTGGCAGTTTTCCCAATGACAGAAAAAAGATTTCTTTCATTCTCTCTCAGCTCACTGGAAGAGCCCTAGAATGGGCGGAGGCAAGGTTCTCTTCTGAATCCAGTTTTTCATGTTCTTTTTCCGAATTCATCTCTGAGTTTTCTCAGGTTTTCAACCATGACTCTGATAAAACCATTGATTCCCGAGCCCTGCTAGATTTGAAACAGGGAAAATCTACAGTAGCTGAATTTTCCATTGACTTCCGGGTTAAAGCTGCAGCCTCAGGTTGGAACAAGTGCGTACTTAAGAGTGCTTACTTTAAGGCCCTGAATGACAACATAAAAGATGAACTCGCCACATTAGACGAACCAGCTAGTTTGGAGGATTTAATCCGTCTGACTATCAGGTTGGATAACAGGCTACGGACTAGAAATCTCTCAAGACAGAAAGATCGAAATTATTTTGTTTCAACCCCTGCATCTGTTAATGCTTCTGTTTTTCCTGGCTCCCCAGAATCCATTTCCAAGCCGAGGTCAAAGGATCTGTCTCGCCCAGCTCCCGTCAACGTATCTTATTTCTCTCCTTCTGAAGGAGTGGAAAGTGAACCCATGCAAATCGGACACACCAGGCTATCTCCTGAAGAAAGGCAACAAAGATTCAGTGCTAAACTGTGCCTGTACTGTGGTGAGACTGGACACTTTATTGCTTCTTGTCCGACTAAATCAAAAGCCTGGGCCCGTCAGAGGATGTGAGGAGTCTGACGGGCCACCTAAGATCTGAAAAAACTCCTCATTTATTGTTACCAGCTACTCTGTTTTTTGATAACCACAATCTCACCCTGTCAGCATTCATCGATTCAGGGTGTGAAAGAAACCTAATTGATTCTGAACTGGTCCAGCAGCTAAAGATTGAGACTGTTCCTTTAATCAAACCCCTTCGAGTCTCTGCCATCGATGGAAAGAAATTACATCAAGTTACTCATCAAATACAACCGTTGGAACTGTTGATCTCTGGAAACCATCGGGAAAAGCTAACCTTTTTTGTTTGTCCTTCAGCTTGTTCCCCCCTGGTGTTAGGATTCGAATGGCATGAACTTCATAACCCCCACATCAACTGGGCTGAACGCCACATTGAATCCTGGTCAACTTCCTGTCACGAATCCTGTCTTCGTTCTGCGGCTCCTACTATTCAGTCCCCTAGAGGTAGTGGGGAGATGGACTCTCCTGACCTTACTTCTGTTCCCCCTGAGTACCATGATTTGGCTCCAGTTTTCAGTAAGGTCAGTGCTACGTCTCTTCCACCTCACAGACTATATGACTGCGCCATTGATCTATTACCTGGAGCCCCTCTTCCCAGCAGCAGGCTGTATAACATTTCCAAACCTGAACGAGAGACTATGGAAAAATACATTAACGAATCCCTGGCTGCTGGAATAATTCGTCCATCCTCATCCCCACTCGGTGCTGGTTTTTTCTTCGTGGGAAAAAAGGATGGTTCCCTGCGCCCCTGTATTGATTACACAGGTTTAAATCAGATCACTGTGAAAAATAAGTATCCTTTACCATTACTGGCCTCTGCTTTTGAACCTGTACAAGGTGCTACAGTGTTTACCAAACTCGATCTGAGAAACGCCTACCACCTCCTCAGAATAAGGGAAGGGGATGAGTGGAAAACAGCCTTTAAGACCCCCTTAGGGCAATTCGAGTATTTGGTCATGCATTTTGGTCTCACTAACGCTCCTGCCTGTTTCCAAGCTCTGGTTAATGACGTCCTCAGAGATTTTTTTTGAAAATTTTTGTTTTTGTGTTCATCGATGACATTTTGATTTACTCCAAGAACCTCTCTGACCACAAAAAACATGTTCGTTTAGTCCTTCAGAGACTGCTGGAGAATAAGCTTTTTGTGAAAGCCGAAAAATGTGAATTTCATCAAAGATCTGTTACTTTCCTAGGGTTTGTGCTCGAGGGTGGGCAGGTGAAGCCGTCAGAGGATAAGATAAAGGCAGTTCTAGATTGGCCTACACCTGAAAACCGCAAGCAACTTCAGAGATTCCTCGGTTTTGCAAACTTCTACAGGAGATTCATCAAAAAATATAGCCAGACAGCCCTACCTCTCACAGCTCTTACTTCTGTTAAGAGAACTTTTCAATTGATCTCCTGATGCCGAAGAGGCCTTTAATAAATTAAAGAAAGTCTTTTCCCGCAAATCCATTTTGGTTCAGCCAGATCCAACGAAGCAGTTCATCCTCGAGGTTGATGCATCTGATTCCGGTGTTGGAGCTGTGTTGTCTCAGAAGTCTGATTCTGATCAAAGACTCATCCTTGTGCTTTCTATTCACGCAGACTCTCTCCAGCTGAGCAAAATTATGACGTTGGTGATCGAGAACTTCTGGCCATTAAGCTCGCCTTGGAGGAATGGAGACACTGGCTTGAGGGGGCTGAGCATCCAGTACTGGTTTGGACAGACCACAAGAACCTGGCCTATGTTCAATCAGCCAAAAGGTTCAATTCACGGCATTCAAGGTGGTCTTTATTCTTCTCTCGGTTTAATCTTATCATTTCATACAGACCTGGTTCCAAAAACGTCAAGCCCGACTCTCTCTCTCGTCTGTATTCGTCCGATCAACCTGAGACACCAGAACCAGTTCTTCCCGCCTCATGCACTGTAGGAGCCGTTTCCTGGGAGATCACTGATTTGATCAACTCTGCCCTGGCCTCAGAACCTGACCCAGGTAATGGTCCTCCTAATAGAATGTATGGTCCTTCTTCCGTCAGATCCCGCCTCATCCAGTGGATGCACGCAGCTAAATTTTCGGCCCATCCTGGAGTAAGCAGAACCATCGCCCTCATAAGCAGGCGATTTTGGTGGCGTCCTTACATAGGGACGTTAAGGAGTACGTGCTGGCTTGTCCCATCTGCGCCCGAAATAAGACCTCTCACCAACCACCTTCTGGCCTGTTACATCCTCTACCGGTTCCAACCCGTCCCTGGTCGCATATCGCTGTTGATCTCGTCACTGGTCTTCCGATTTCTCGAGGTATGACTACAATTCTAACCATTATTGATCGATTCTCCAAGGCCTGTCATCTGATTCCCCTCAGAAAGCTCCCTACTGCATTCCAGATGGCTCAGCTTCTGGTGAAGCATGTTTTTCGCCTCCATGGTATCCCTCAGGAAATCCTCTCTGATCGTGGTCCCCAGTTCATCTCTCAGGTCTGGAAAGCTTTCTGTTCGGCTCTAAACTGCAAATCCTCCTTAACTTCCGGTTACCATCCTCAATCTAACGGGCAGACGGAGAGGATGAACCAGCAACTTGAGTCCGCTCTCCGCTGCCTGACCTCTAATAATCCTTCCGACTGGAGTCAATGGTTGACCTGGATTGAGTATGCACACAACTCTCTCAGATCTGCTTCCACTGGTTTGTCTCCCTTCCAAGTGTCTCTAGGTTATCAGCCTCCACTCTTTCCTGCAGACGAGAGAGAGATATCTGTAAGATCTGTCCATCATCACATCCGTTGTTCCCAACGTATTTGGAAGGAGACCATCACTGCCCTCACCCGTTCCTCTGTGTCTACCAAGAGGTTCGCGGATTCTAGAGGACGTCCGGCTCCCAACTTCACCCCTGGCCAAGAGGTTTGGCTGTCAACCCGGGACATACCCCTGAAAGGTATGTCCAGGAAGCTTTCCCCGAGGTTCATTGGTCCTTACAAGGTGGATCGAATCATCAATCCCTCTGCTGTCCGCCTACATTTGCCTCCTTCCCTTCACATCCACCCCACATTCCATGTCTCCCAGTTGAAACCTGTCATTTCCAGTCCTTTTGGGATCTGGAGTTTCTCCAGCAGAGTGCGCTGTGGATCCTCCTGGGCTGGAGCCCCCCAGCCCAGCTGACGCTCATTAGCTCATCAGGAGACCGGCCTTCATAAGCATAACGCCGCAGTGTTAGCCAAGTTTGGTTAGCGAACCTGAGCCTCAGAATTTCCTGATAGTTATCTTCCTAGAGAAACCTTAAACTAATTACCTCTGTCTACTCGCCATGGAAATTGTTTGAATGAAAATGTTGTGTTTAGTATTAGAAAATGGCTCAGGATCTATGCTAAATGGGGTATTGGAAAATGTGTTTTCCAATACAAAAATGTGCTTGTATACTCAGGATTGAATATTATGTTTCATATGTGAGAAAAAGGAATTGTATCTCATGTTGTTGATTCTATGTGTTATTTTTGGTTTAAGGCAGGATTCAATCTTTTGGGGTGAAATGGTGCAGAACAGCAAAATTGGGTTTGTGAAGATAACCTTTCCTTGAACCAAATTACTGAATTTAAGTTTGTTCCTGAGAATGTATGGCAGGAAGAGGCCCCGCATTCCACAGCTATTCTGTGAAATCTTATCTTATGTTTTCCTTAGCCAGATGACCTTAGGATTCCGGGACGCCAGGCCGTAAATTAGGGGAAGTTCTAAGTTTTGCTGAGTGTCCAAGGTAGCTTCTAATTGGTCAAGCGGAGGGACGCCTTATATTAAAGGGAAGGACATACCTACATTATAAAAATGTGTGCACATGAGCAAAATTCAGATAGCTGCCACTATTTTGCTTTTTTGCACCAGCTCTCTCCAAAGACGCGTCTTTGCCTTTCTTTTCTATTTTCTTTACCTCAGGTAATTGAATGTATGTTTCTGTTGTTCTGCAGTTTTGTTGTTAATTCATAAGCTGTTTCTTGTTGGATTAAATTCTGTGATTCTGTGACGTCCACACGCATTGCTGGTTTTCCTTGGGGCCACACGCAGCTCGCCGGGAGGGCCGGGGACCAGAGGAAGAGAGACAGCCAACTTTTTCCAAAGTTAACTATTTTAGAATATTTTCTTCCTTAACACAATACAGAGTAATTCAAACATCAAGCAAAGATACACAGCAGTTGGTGACATTATAACTTAAAAAAACGAGACATATAATGTAAAAAATAAATAAAAATAAAACAAGGGAAATAAACATATAAATAAATAAACAAATAAATAAAATAAACTAACTAACTAAAAATAATAATAGCTAGGGGTTTACATTGAGTTTATGGTCATTTAAGTTTTTGAATCTTCCTGTCCTAAACAGTCTTTAAGGAAACATATTAGAAGATGCAGTATTGTATATGTAAGAGAGGAGTTGCTGTAAAACAATGGTTTACCACAGATTTAAAACTAGTAATAGCATAACGAAATATGAAAACTCTAAAACAGTCTTTAGACTTTTTATCAGCAATTACTGTGGGTAGCACAACTTGTGTTACAGAAAATAGCAGGCTTTAAAGATATGTTCTGGAGAATCTTGATTTATACCATACTACAGAACATTTCAAAAGGCTGCTGACTTTTTCTATGTTTATAGGTGAAAATAATAAAAACTACAAAAGAGCAACTTTGCTGTTCTCCATGAATGTTGGGAAAATTGTTTAAAAGTTTGTTGCATAAGGGCGTGCTTTGGTTGCCCAGTGTTTAGCGCACAAAACCCATGTACAGAAAGATTCCTTAATCCTCGACATGGATGACCCGGGTTTGAATCCTTGGCCGCATGTCTCTCCCTCTCTCATACCCCCTTTCCTGCAATTCTACTGCCAAAAAAATGAGACAGCAGTGCCGTAAAAACTCCAAAATGTGCTGTAAAAACTCCCAAAAAAAAGGCTCTTGCATAAAAGCTTCTACAACACAATGCTGTTGATGGTAGATTGTTTTGAAGGGTCAGACAGGAAAGCTTGGTAAACAAATCTAACATATCTGAGATGCCGATACCAGTTACTGTGAAAGAAAGGACAATGGAGAGAAAATGTAGAGAATAATGTAGGAGTGCTGCTAGAATTCCAGTTCCCAGATCTGTGTTTTCTATTACTTCTACAACCACTAAAACTTATGTTATAAATGTACGTTATTGGCAAGTGAAACCCTGTCAGAGCTCTCCTTAGATATCAGCCCAGTTACAGTTTGCCCTGCAAAAATAATCTGCTCACTTGAAAATCTCAAACTCTTGCCACATTTCAGGCATCGAACATAAACATTTTTTAGTGAAGAATCAACAACTAGTTTTACCCAATCATGAAGTGTAATTAAATATATTGGATATTTTTAACTTTTTTAACAAATAAAAAACTGAAGAGTGGGGTGTGCAAAATGAATCGGCCCCTTTTACTTTCAGTGCAGCAAACTCTCCCCAGAAGTTCAGTGAGGATCTCTGAATGATCCAATGTCGACCTAAATGATACTAAATAGAATCCACCTGTGTGTAATCAAGTCTCCCGATAAATGCACCTGCTCTGTGATTGCCTCAGAGGTCTGTTTAAAGTGCAGAGAGCATCATGAAGAACAAGGAACACATCAGACAGGTCCGAGACACTGTTGTGGAGAAGTTTAAAGCTGGATTTGGAAACAAAAAGATTTCCCAAGCTTTAAAGATCCCAAGGAGCACTGTGCAAGGAATGCACATTTTACATTGCTGATTCTGATTCACATTTTACCAACTGATTCTGATTAAAACTAATTTTTGAAATCAATTATTTTGTGTATTTTTTTACATAACATTTGCCATTGCTAATGGCATACACAGTAATCTAGCGTACTTTAATTAAATAAATCAATTCAAGCTTAAATGTAAGAGTCTATAATTAGGTCATACTGAGCCTGATCTATTTGTACCATCTATTTGGGGGATATTTATTGCCAAACTTTGGGCCACTTAATACCAATTTAGCATCAAATAAATTAGGCAGCCTACCTCAGCATTGTTGCTGACCTTATGTCCTTATGACCACAGTGTACCAATCTTCTGATGGCTACTTCCAGCAGGATAATGCGCCATGTTATAAAGTGAATCATCTCAGACTCATTTCTTGAAACTTTTCCACTTAAGTGATTGTGAATTGAGCATATTGACAGACAACATTTTATGTCTTATCTTATATAGTCACCATGCTACGTAGCATTTCAAAATACCAGCACCACACATCTAGGGATGATTACTCACTTCAGCAGAGACCGGGGGTAGTCTGTAAAAATCGGACTACCTGGATGAATGCTGTTTGATGTACTAAGATTAGCTCTTGAGCCCCCACTCTGATTAATAACTTACCTTAGAGATAGTTATTTCGAAATTTACACTAGGTTACATACACAAATTATCACAACAACATTAGAAATGGAAGGTGAAATGCCAAGGGTGTCTGGGCACTTCCACTCCTCAAGCAGATGTGTCATCTGTTCTGCCCAAGCTTCATATTCCTCTTCTCCAGGCGGTGTTGGCTTGATACCTGAGAACACTTGAAGCCTTCGGTGGATTGGATTTTCCACAGGGGCTGCCTGACATTTGTCCACTAGAGATGTGATGGCATTGACAAGCTGTGTGTTCAGGTCTAATGATGCTGGTGGTGACATAGCAGTAGAGGGCATGGCAAGATTTGGCATTACAGGGACAGGCATGGAAGGATGTGGCACCGCAGAGAGAGGCATGGCAGGATTTGGCATTGCAGGGGCAAGCATGGAAAGATGTGGCATCGCAGAGAGAGGCATGGCAGGATTCGGCATTGCAGGGGCAGGCATGGAAGGATGTGGCACCACAGAAAGAGGCATGGCAGGATTCAGCATTGCAGGGACGGGCATGGAAGGATGTGGCACCGCAGGGATAGACATGGCAGGATTCAGTATTGCAGGGACAGGCATGGAAGGGGTGAGCAGGCCTTGCACATAAGCTACAGTCTTTCCTTCATTAGCCAGGAAGGCTTTCAGTTTGGCTTGAAAATCTTCCTCTGGGGGAATCTTCGTAGGCAAGGCTTCAGCAGTGACACAGACCACCCAGGGAGCCACCTCAGTACTAAGGGCTACCTGTTCAGACATCCTATCTACACTGACATCCTGTGATACTTCAAGGAGAATTAACTGGCTCGTGCCACAGGCAGCCAGGCACCTACCTATGATTTTGGACCTACCAAAGACCCCTGTATTATCTAGTGTTTGATACACAACCTCATCTGTAACATCTACAGGTACGTTACCAAGCACTACTGCTCTTTTGAAATCGATACCCTTTTCATTACACCAAATAATGATCTGTTCAGCCTCCATATTTCAACACAGTGTAAATACTAGTAATGGCAGTAAAATAGCCAATGCTATCGCATTAAAATAACAACATTAAACCATGAAATATTAGACAAATTAAATTCCCATTGCAGAATATTACAGTCCCATTTATCTTAAAAGCACAGCAATCAACTCAAATCCCGGACGAGCCCCCACATGTAGTCACCCTGCTACGTAGCATTTCAAAATACCAGCACCACACATCTAGGGATGATTACTCACTTCAGCAGAGACCGGGGGTAGTCTGTAAAAATCGGACTACCTGGATGAATGCTGTTTGATGTACTAAGATTAGCTCTTGAGCCCCCACTCTGATTAATAACTTACCTCAGATACAGTCATTTCGAAATTTACACTAGGTTACACACACAAATTATCACAACAACATTAGAAATGGAAGGTGAAATTCCAAGGGTAAAAGATAAACAATAACAATTTATTTGTACCATTTAAGAACTCTCTTTCGACCCAGAGAGATAAGTAAGGCTGTCAACAGACACGCATCAACCCAAAGCAGAAGAAAAGGGAGGAAATAAAATACCCGGCCGGGGTTAAAATAAACAGTTTCTAAGGGCCCAGTTGGCGCGTGGGTGGAGCTCATTCATAGTTGAGTTCATATATCCAGTTTGCGTTACTCATGACCAATGGCGTTCATTGCCTAAACTCCACAGGCTGTCAACGTCCAACGACGATCATCCTACTCGTTCCGATCCACGAGTTCACCACCAAACATCTCTCGTACTCTGGTATCCTCAACACTGCTAGCGAAGTGCCCGAAAGTCAGTTAACTGCCAGCTAGCGTGTCCAAACCAGCAACAGTCGAAGTTCTCCTCTCCTCGCGATCAACAACGTAGGTAACTGGGTTTACCCAGATATGTCAGTGTCCGCTGGCCCTTACAAAACTGTCTGTCAACACGTATCAGCTAACAGAACACGAAAAGGAATAAAAGTCTGTTGTCAAACAGAGCCACCAGGCAAAAAAAACGGCCCTTTCCTTCTCTTCCTCCTCAGAGCCCCCCCATTTCCATGGCAACCCCTGCTCCCAATAGAAAACCAGGGATAGAAACGAACACACAGTATCAAAAATGTATATTACAATATAAAACAAGTACAATGTTAAAAGCACATTAAGTCTCAGAAATAAAACATATAATACTCTCAAAACCTTTGAATAGATTAGCTTTGTAAATTTCAGGTGGATTACAATTACATTAAGAATTACTTATTAGATCTCATATTAAACTACATGTTAGTGCACCAAAAATAGATCAAGTCTTTACCCGTTTTTTCTTTTCTTTTTTTTTTTTTTTAGGTGTGTTACACTCTCCCCCTACCGAAAAAGGTCATGTCCCCATGACACAGGACAAGATAACAATCAATGTCATCCACCTTAACAAAATACCCATAGACACACACAGAGACAAAGTTAGCTGCAGGTAATCTAGACTGGGACCATACTTAAACTTATAGTCTAGAGTCTAGAGCCTATCCATTTAAACAGAGTACTGACATACCGAATACCAGTAGAAGGGGCAATGTCTGACCTATTAACTACAGGACAGAGGGATAGGGAGGTTACTGAGGTGGGCTGCCCTGGGGAGTCATATGCCAGCCTTGGCGGGGCCCTTCTCACCCTCTGGGGTCTTGGGGCTTCATGTTCGGGCATCTTGGTGTCCTCAAGTCATGGGAAGACCTCTGGTGGCATACTTGATTCTCTGAGTCATCATTCCTCATCTCTTGCAGACCATCCGTCGGCTGCATTTCCTGTTCAGCACCAGGCAGGGGTGAGTCGTGACTCGTGTCAACAGTGGGTTCATCCTGATCAGACGGTAGGCTGGGAGCAGAGTGACTGGGTGTGATATCAGGGTCAAGCAGAGGTATGTCTGCATCAGAGTGGTCTGGTGACAGGACAGGGGAATCAGCAGTGGACACATCTTGAGCACATGGCAGGCCGGGAACAGAGTGACTGGGTGGGGGATGAGGTGTGTCTGCACCAGGGGGGTTTGGTGAGAGGTATGGGGCTTCCCAGGGAGAATTATACTAGGATGAGAAGTGAAGGCAGCCTCATGGGAAGAAACAGGTGAGTGTGAAGTGGACAGGCTTGCTATAGAGTTAGAGTTACTGGGTATTGCAGACAAGTCTCTTTAAAAGATTAATCCAATGGGAACGTCAGAGTCATCATCGTCTGTCTCTTGGACCATGTGTGGATAGAATGGAGTATGAACACCCAGCCCCTCTCCTTCCGACTCAGATGTGGACGGTCCACTGGCCAAACTGCTCTCCACGATCTCAGGCACCAGTGCTGGCTTCCTTTTCAGCCGTCGGCTTGACCTTCTATTGGGCTCGGTCCTCTCATCAGTGTCGCCAGACTTCAGTTGTACATCTTGCCCAAGGGGTAGCAGCAAGTTGGGGTGAAGAACCTTGTCAGGACCCACTCCATTCTCTGGTCTCAGCTTAAACACAGGTAAGTCTGGCATTTGACTCTGTACAATGTAGGGCTCTGAACACCAACGGTCTGCTATCTTATGCCTCCCTTGTAGACCAACGTTCTTCAGTAACACTCTATCGCCAGGAGCAAGTGGACAGTATCGAACTCCCTGATCATATCTTTGCTTGTTTCCTTCATTTCTTTTTCTGGCCATGCTTTCCGCAATCTGATAAGCAGCCTGAAGGTCTCGTCTCAGGTTGGTGACATACCTTGCATAAGACTTGGGCGATGAGGTGTCACTGGACACGCCGAAGCATACATCAACTGGCAACCTAGCCTCCCGCCCAAACATCAAGAAGTAAGGACTGTAACCAGTACTGTCATTCTTTGTGCAGTTGTATGCATGGACAAGGTAACTGATGTGCTGGCTCCATCTGCCTTTCTCTTCGGGTGTCAGTGAGCCAAGCATATTGAGCAGTGTCCTGTTGAAACGCTCAGGCTGCGGATCTCTTTGCGGGTGATATGGGGTGGTTCGTGACTTCCTCACTCCAAGCATGCTCAGTAGTTCATGAATGAGACGACTCTCAAAATCTCTGCCCTGATCAGAGTGCACTCGGTTAGGTAGACCATAGTGGATGAAGTATTTCTCCCATAACACTTTGGCAACTGTTGAAGCTTTTTGGTCTTTGGTGGGAAAGGCCTGTGCATACCGGGTGTAGTGATCAGTTACAACAAGCATGTTGCAGATATTCTTGGAATCTGGCTCAAGAGACAGAAAGTCGATGCAGATGATATCCATCGGCCCATTACTGCTGAGGTGGTGAAGTTCAGCAGCTCTGGCTGGCAGGGTCTTTCGCTGGATGCATCTAGCACAGTTCTTGCAGTACTTCTCAATATATGCCTTCATCCGGGGCCAGTAAAATCTCTCTCTCACAAGCTCATAAGTCTTATCAAATCCTAAGTGGCCAGACTGATCGTGTAAAGACTGAAGCACTGTCTTTGTGAACTCTTTCGGGAGTAGTAACTGCTGATGGGGTGGGGCATTAGGGGGCTTTGACACTCTGTAGAGGACAGAATTCTTCAACTCTAGCTTGTCCCATTCTTTCAGCAACAGTGGGATGTCTGCATGCTTCTTCCTGTCAGCACAGTGGCAGTCTTTTTGAGAGACAGCTTTCCACACCTCTCCAATGCATTGGTCTGCCCGCTGGGACCGGGCAAGATCAACTGTGCTCAACCAGGGGAGATGGTGTGTGGTCACAGCTGAGACATTGCAGAAGGCCCGCGGTACAGCTTGCTTGGAGGCTCCAAAGAGGTCTATGGCTCGGTGAGGCTGAGAGTGTTTGGAACAGCAGACATGGGAAATTTGGCACACAGCTTTGACACCGGCTGATGAAATCTGGCGGCGAGACAGTGCATCCGCGTCTCTGTTCTCTTTTCCCAGTCGATATTTCAAGCTGAAGTCGTAAGTCAACAGTGCTGCCAGCCAGCGGTGTCCAGCTGCATCTAACTTAGCTGTAGTGAGAACGTAGGTGAGTGGGTTGTTATCGGTATGCACTTCGAACTTCACCCCATACAGGTAATCGTGCAGCTTCTCTGTAACAGCCCACTTCAGTGCCAGGAACTCCAGCTTGTGAGTGGGGTAGTTCTTTTCAGAGGGGGATAGACTCCTGCTCACAAAGGCAACTGGACGCAAACCACCTCCTTGATCCTGGTACAGCACACCCCTCAAACCTTCATGGCTGGCATCCACATGAAGGGTGTAGGGATACTGTGGGTCTGCAAACGCTAGGACAGGTGCTTCTGACAGGGTCTGCTTGAGCGTTTCAAAGGCTACTTCACACTCTGGACTCCATCTGGATCCGAATGGTTCTGAGGAGTGGAACACTTGCTGTGGCTCTTGAGTGGGCTGTGCCTGTGTCACGACTCTGTCTTTTCTGGACTTTGTGCAGGGCACACCAGCTGGCATACAGCCCTTCAGCAGCTGATTCAGTGGGTAGCAGATTCATGAGTAGTCTTTCACAAACCGCCTGTAATACCCACTGAAACCAAGGAAAGAGCGGAGAGCAGAGATGTTGTTGGGGCGTGGCCAGGACCTCACAGCCTCCACTTTAGCAGGGTCTGTGGAGACACCCTCCCTGGAAACAATGTGTCCCAGGTAGTTAACAGAGGTGCAGCAGAATTGGCACTTGTCCAGCGACAACTTCAGCCCCTCCTCTTTCAACCTGTCTAGGACCTTCAGCAGCCGTTGCTCATGTTCTTCCAGTGTTTTTCCAAACACTATAAAATCATCAAGGTACACTAGCACTTCCAACAGGTTCATATCGCCTACCGTTCTCTCCATTGTACGCTGAAAAGTAGCAGGGGCACCAGAGATTCCTTGCAGCATTCTCTTAAACTAGTAGAACCCAGCAGGACAGATGAATGCAGTCTTCTCTTTGTCAGCTTCGCTTAAGGGTATCTGGTAGTAGCCACTCTGCAGGTCAAGCACACTGAACCACTGGCTTCCACTCAAACAGGCAAGTGCATCCTCAATCCTTGGCACAGTGTACTGGTCAGGGACAGTCCGTCTGTTTAATTTCCTGTAATCCACACACATACGAATAGTGCCATTTTTCTTCCGCACCACCACAATGGGAGATGCATATGGACTTCTGGATTCAGAAATGATGCCAGCTTTGAGGAGTTGATCCAGATGCTGTCTCACATCAGCCACATCACCTGGGGGCAGGCGCCTGGAACGCTCTCGGAATGGCTTCCCCTCTGTAACCCGTATGGTGTGCTCAGTGTTTTTTGCGCAGCCCACATCAAATTCTCCTTGGGAAAAGACTTCCTTCCGTTGCAGCATCTTCCTGCACAGTCTCTCTTTCCACTCCTTTGGCACTGGAGAGTCGGCAAAGTTGAATGCAGCAGAGGTCAGTTCATTGGAGGCAGTTTGTGTTGTAGGGCCTTTATCCACAATATCCACTGAGAACAGCTGAGCAATGGGCACTCTTCGGTTGAGTGTAACTTTTCGAGTTGACATGTTCCTGACAATGACTGTGATGCAACGGTTCTGCACCTCTTCAGCAATCTTGAGGATAGGAAGAACCATGAGTTCATCAGGAAAAGTTGCGTCGTCAGCCTGCTCTACCAGCACACTCTGGGTGTTCACAGGCTGAGGGAACTTTGGGATGCCACTGATGGTCACTGTTGCACCCGGGGGTATTATCTTCTCCTTAGCCTCAGCAAGCCACACCGTGCCCTTCTTCCTGTCTGCCACCTCGTCAGGTACTTTCTGGAACACCTTGTATGCCTCTTCAATCTCTGGATGTACCCTCATGGTCATCAAGAAATCTTCTACTTTCAATCTACAGGAATTGAAAAGACGCCTTACTACAGAGGTGTTAGTGCCAACTATGATGGATGCCTCCCCTTTGACGGTGGGGTTCGGACACACCAACACAAGTGCCTCAACTGTCTCCGTCACTCCCACTACGTCGCTGCTGAATTCCAATCTTAAGCACAAGTAGCCACCATAGGGATATTCTTCAACACTGAGTCCCCATAACTCCAGGCAGTGAATTGGAGTCAGTGGTATGTGTTTTAAGTATTTCTGGTAGAACGAGCGGTAAAGAAGGGTGACTTGAGATCCACTGTCAAGTAAAGCTTTGGCGTAGATGTCTTCAATTCGAACTGAGACAACTGAGCTAGGACCAACAAGGCCTACTGGGAGCGTAGCTTTCTGTCCTTGCAGTGGCTTGCACTTTGTGGAACGTGTCAGCACCGGGACACCAGTTTGTTCCCTTACTGGGTCCCTGGGAAGTTTCCCGCCGGCCGTCTAAGCTTTATGAGACGCTGGTTAACTTTCCTGAGGTTCTCTGCATTCTGGCATTGGCGTTGGAAATGGCCATCCTCCCCGCACTTGTAGCAGAAAACTTCAGCTGTGTCCTGTCTTACTCTCTGTGCATTCGCTGGTCTTCCCTCTACCCGTGCATTGGGCCTTTGTGAGGTGATCGGTGGCATTGCTGAGGGTGATGAGACGGAGAAGGAGAGCAGGCGCGTCATCTCGCTTTTCAGGTGTTGCACCTCTTTAGTCAGACTCTCAACTGAAAGGGCAGTTTCAGAAGGTACTGGGCTGGGACTTGAGAACGCAGCAGGGTTGGTGCTGTACTCAACCGGAGCAACCATAGCAGATACGGTGACCTGATTGGCTGTCGGCCTTTCAAAGATCAGAGCCTCCTCTGCTCTCACTTCACGCAGCAGATCAGTGAAACTGGGTGGAGGCTTGAATTTATAGACCAGCATGATGCGGAGGGCAACCAGGTCATTAGGCTGTGCGCCCCGTGCAACTTGCTCAATGCGGGTCCCATCCATCTCTCGTAGCAGAATTCCCACCTTTCGGAACACAGAATGCAGCAGCTTGTCGATTCTGAGGACATATGCTGAGAGTTTCTCTCCTTGCATCTGAAATGTGTTGCGGAACTTGAACATGAGGTCTAGAGCACTCTCAGTAGTTCCAAATGCAGTTTCCAGTGCGGCTAAGTAATCGTCTGCCGTTGAATTGGGCTTGCTCACTCTCAAGCATCTTACAATATCCGCTGCTGGCCCTTTAAGACATTCTGCAATTTTCTGCTTCTTCTGGGTGTCTGGGCACTTCCACTCCTCAAGCAGATGTGTCATCTGTTCTGCCCAAGCATCATATTCCTCTTCTCCAGGCGGTGTTGGCTTGATACCTGAGAACACTCAAAGCCTTCGGTGGATTGGATTTTCCACAGGGGCTGCCTGACATTTGTCCACTAGAGATGTGATGGCATTGACAAGCTGTGTGTTCAGGTCTAATGATGCTGGTGGTGACATAGCAGTAGAGGGCATGGCAAGATTTGGCATTACAGGGACAGGCATGGAAGGATGTGGCACCGCAGAGAGAGGCATGGCAGGATTTGGCATTGCAGGGGCAAGCATGGAAAGATGTGGCATCGCAGAGAGAGGCATGGCAGGATTCGGCATTGCAGGGGCAGGCATGGAAGGATGTGGCACCACAGAGAGAGGCATGGCAGGATTCAGCATTGCAGGGACGGGCGTGGAAGGATGTGGCACCGCAGGGATAGACATGGCAGGATTCAGTATTGCAGGGACAGGCATGGAAGGGGTGAGCAGGCCTTGCACATCAGCGACAGTCTTTCCTTCATTAGCCAGGAAGGCCTTCAGTTTGTCTTGAAAATCTTCCTCTGGGGGAATCTTCGTAGGCAAGGCTTCAGCAGCGACACAGACCACCCAGGGAGCCACCTCAGTACTAAGGGCTACCTGTTCAGGCATCCTATCTACACTGACATCCTGTGATACTTCAAGGAGAATTAACTGGCTCGTGCCACAGGCTGCCAGGCACCTACCTATGATTTTGGACCTACCAAAGACCTCTGTATTATCTAGTGTTTGATACACAACCTCATCTACAGGTACGTTACCAAGCACTACTGCTCTTTTGAAATCGATACCCTTTTCATTACACCAAATAATGATCTGTTCAGCCTCCATATTTCAACACAGTGTAAATACTAGTAATGGCAGTAAAATAGCCAATGCTATCGCATTAAAATAACAACATTAAACCATGAAATATTAGACAAATTAAATTCCCATTGCAGAATATTAAAGTCCCATTTATCTTAAAAGCACAGCAATCAACTCAAATCCCGGACGAGCCCCCACATATAGTCACCCTGCTACGTAGCATTTCAAAATACCAGCACCACACATCTAGGGATGATTACTCACTTCAGCAGAGACCGGGGGTAGTCTGTAAAAATCGGACTACCTGGATGAATGCTGTTTGATGTACTAAGATTAGCTCTTGAGCCCCCACTCTGATTAATAACTTACCTCAGAGACAGTTATTTCGAAATTTACACTAGGTTACATACACAAATTATCACAACAACATTAGAAATGGAAGGTGAAATGCCAAGGGTAAAAGATAAACAATAACAATTTATTTGTACCATTTAAGAACTATCTTTCGACCCAGAGAGATAAGTAAGGCTGTCAACAGACACGCATCAACCCAAAGCAGAAGAAAAGGGAGGAAATAAAATACCCGGCCGGGGTTAAAATAAACAGTTTCTAAGGGCCCAGTTGGCGCGCGGGTGGAGCTCATTCATAGTTCAGTTCATATATCCAGTTTGCGTTACTCATGACCAATGGCGTTCATCGCCTAAACTCCACAGGCTGTCAACGTCCAGCGATGATCATCCTACTCGTTCCGATCCACGAGTTCACCACCGAACATCTCTCGTACTCCGGTATCCTCAACACTGCTAGCGAAGTGCCCGAAAGTCAGTTAACTGCCGGCTAGCATGTCCAAACCAGCAACAGCTGAAGTTCTCCTCTCCTCGCGATCAACAACGTAGGTAACTGGGTTGCCCAGATATGTCAGTGTCCGCTGGCCCTTATAAAACTGTCTGTCAACTCGTATCAGCTAACAGAACACGAAAAGGAATAAAAGTCTGTTGTCAAACAGAGGCACCAGGCAAAAAAAACGGCCCTTTCCTTCTCTACCTCCTCAGAGCCGCCCCCGTTTCCATGGCAACCCCTGCTCCCAATACAAAACCAGGGATAGAAACGAACACACAGTATCAAAAATGTATATTACAATATAAAACAAGTACAATGTTAAAAGCACATTAAGGCCCAGAAATAAAACATATAATACTCTCAAAACCTTTGAATAGATTAGCTTTGTAAATGTCAGGTGGATTACAATTACATTAAGAATTACTTATTAGATCTCATATTAAACCACATGTTAGTGCACCAAAAATAGATCAAGTCTTTACCCGTTTTTTCTTTTTTTTTTTTTTTTTTTTAGGTGTGTTACACTTAAATGCAATTTTTTTTTTATAATTACTCCTCTAAATGTATTGCTCTGTCAGCTAAAGATCTGTTTTGGTCTCTATACTTTGATTAAATAAATCAATTCAAGCTAAAATGTAAGAGTCTATACTGAGCCTGATCTCTTTTTATCAGAGATTTTCTTACCTTTTAGAAAAATGTCACTTGGGGTAAAACTCCCCCTGCAACCCTGATTTGCATTTGTATAGGTCACAGCATTTTCATTTACATGTTAAAGCCTCCCCTAGAATTCCATGGGGGGGAGGCATGGGGGAACACTGCCAAGAAAGTCCACGTCAATTTCTGACAATTTATGGGAGTTTTCGGCGAAGCCTGCAAATTACCGTAAACTGCCGTTAACCTGAACTTCCACGACAATCTACAGTGCTGCATATTGACGAAAATCCCACTTTTCATGCAGTGTCTGTCATATTTCTGTGGAAACATTTACTGGTGCATTGATTAATGTGCTCTGTTCTACTTAAAATAAAATAAATAAAGACTTGACTTAAAAGACAGAAATGGGGCTCACCTAAGAAATCTGTAAAGAATACTATTAATATTAGTCCATAAGTCCACTATTATTTACCATGGTAAAACTAGAAACTAAAATCACTGCATTGGGCAATAGGTGCCCCTAAACGCATCCGATCTTAAAAAAATAAACATATATATAAGAAGAAATGTCCTACTGCTTTATAATCAAAAGTACAAGTTGCCCAGTATTTAAACCTTTACTCCCCACATAAAATTTTTCCCTGAAAATGTTTATATGTCCGTTAATACAAACCCCCCATATATGGGGGGAAGCCCTGAACCAGTTAGCCACAAGGCCAATTCTAGGCTTATTGCATTTCTTTCTTTTTTTTGCTGTATAATCACCTGTATCAACATGGAGGTTTTTGACACATCTCTGCTAAGATGTTTAAATTAAGATTTAAATCCTAATGCATATGGTGTTCCTTATGGAGAATTCATAACTTTAACAGAAGTCTTTTTTTTTTCCATCCAAGTAGTACTACAAAGCATTGCACTTAAGAGCCTTTTTTGTGCCCAAAATGGTCTGTGCATATTCCAGAAAATAGCTACCACAGAGTAACAAAAAGGTTAGGGATGAATTGAAGCGAAAGGAAGGAAAATTAATAGTGGCTCAAAGTCCCTTTACTTCATAAGTTGAAGATGGAAATGGACCGAGATTAGTATAACAGCTTTTATCATCCGCAGATTTATTATGTGTTGTAGGCTGTACAAAGGAAAATATTAGTCAAATTCTTTTCTAAGTTTAAACCATTTAAAATCTGTGGGTGCTGGAGAATATATATATATATATAAAACTATATATATATATATATATATATATATATATATATATATATATATCCATCCATCCATCCATCCATCTTCTTCCGCTTATCCGGGGTCGGGTCGCGGGGGCAGCAGCTTAAGAAGGGAGGCCCAGACTTTCCTCTTCCCAGCCACTTCTTCTAGCCCCTCAGGAGGAACCCCAAGGCATTCCCAGGCCAGCCAAGAAACATAGTCTCTCCAGTGTACCCTGGGTCTTCCCCGGGGTTTCCCACCGGTGGGACGTGCCCGGAACACCTCACCAGGGAGGTGTCCAGGAGGCATCCTAACCAGATGCCCGAGCCACCTCAACTGGCTCCTCTCGACGTGGAGGAGCAGCGGCTCTACTCCGAGTCCCTCCCGGATGACCGAGCTTCTCACCCTATCTGTAAGGGAGAGCCCAGCAACCCTACGGAGGAAACCCATTTGGCCGCTTGTATCCGCGATCTCGTTCTTTCGGTCATGACCCAGAGTTCATGACCATAGATAAGGGTAGGAACGTAGATCGACCAGTAAATCGAGAGCTTCGCTTTTTTACTCAGCTCTCTCTTCACCACGACGGACTGGTACAGCGCCCGCTTCACGGCAGACGCTGCGCCAATCCGCCTGTCAATCTCCTGCTACCTTCTTCCCTCATTCCTGAACAAGATCCCGAGATACTTAAACTCCTCCACTTGGCGCAGGACACCCCCCCGACCCGGACAAGGCACTCTACCCTTTTACGGCTCAAGACCATGGCCTCAGGTTTGGAGGCACTCATCCCATCCCTGCTGCCTCACACTCGGCTGCGAACCGATCCAGCGAGAGCTTTAGATCACGACCTGATGAGCCCAATAGGACCACATCATGCAAAAAGCAGAGACGCAATCCTAAGGCCACCAAAACGGATCCCCTATACACCTTGGCTGCACCTAGAAATTCTGTCCATGAAGGTAATGAACAGAATCGGTGACAAAGGGCAGCCCTGGCGGAGTCGAACTCTCACCGGAAACGAGCCTGACTTACTGCCGGCAATGCGGACCAGACTATGACACCGGTCATACAGGGATCTGACAGCCCGGCACCCCGTACTCCCGGAGAACCCCCCACAGGGCTCCCCAAGGCACACGTTCGAACGCCTTCTCCAATTCCACAAAGCACATGAAGACTGGTTGGGTGAACTCCCATGCACCCTCCAGGACACTGCTGAGGGTGTTTAGAGCTGGCCCAGCGTTTTAGGACCAGGACGAAAACCACACTGCTCTTCCTGAATCCGAGGTTCGACTATCCGACGGACCCTCCTCTCCAGCACCCCCAAATAGACCTTGCCTGGGAGACTTAAGATTGTGACTCTGTAATTGGAGCACACCCTCCGGTCCCCCTGTTTGAATAGGGGGACCACCACCCCAGTCTGCCAATCCAGGGGAACCGCCCCCGATGTCCATGCAATGTTGCAGCAACATCCAGGACCTTGAGCAACTCCGGGCGGATCTAATCCACCCCCGGGGGCCCTGCCACCGAGGAGCTTTTTAACCACCTCGGCGACCTCGCCCACAGAGATCGGAGAGCCCAGTCCAGAGTCCCCAGGCCCAGCTTCCTAAATGGAAGGCAGGTTAGTGGGATTAAGAAGGTCTTCGAAGTGTTCCGCCCTCCGACCCACAATGTCCCGAGTTGAGGTCAGCAGCACACCATCCCCACTATAAACAATGTTGGTGCTGCACCGCTTCCCCCTCCTGAGACACCGGATCGGAGTCGTACGAAAGTCTTTCTCCATGGCCTCTCCAAACTCCTCCCACACCCAAGTTTTTGCCTCAGCAACCACCCGAGGTGCATATCGCTTCGCCAGCCGGTACCCATCAGCTGATTCCGGAGTCCCACAGGCCAAAAAGGCCCGATAGGACTACTTCCTCAACCTGACAGCATCCCTCACCAGAGGTTTCCACCAACGGGTTCAAGGGCTGCCGCCACGACAGGCACCGACAACCTTGCGGCCATAGCTCAGATAAGCCGCCTCGACAATGGAGGAACGGAACATGGTCCACTCCGACTCAATGTCCCCCACCTCCCCCGGGATGTGTTCGAAGCTATGCAGGAGATGGGACTTAAAGCCTCGCCTAACAGGGGACTCCGCCAGACGTTCCCAGCAGACCCTCACAACACGTTTGGGCCTGCCAGGTCTGACCGGCATCCTCCCCCACCACCGGAGCCAACTCACCACCAGGTAGTGGTCAGTGGAAAGCTCTGCACCTCTCTTCACCCGAGTGTCCAAGACATACGGCCGCAGTTCCGATGAAACGATGACAAAGTCGATCATCAAACTGCGGCCTAGGGTTTCCTGGTGCCAAGTGCACATATGGACACCCTTATGCTTGAACATGGTGTTCGTTATGGACAATCCATGACGAACACAGAAGTCCAAAAATAGAACACCACTCGAGTTCAGATTGGGGCGGCCATTCCTCCCAACCAAACCCCTCCAGGTCTCACTGACATTGCCCACGCGGGCGTTGAAGGCTCCCAGCAGAACAAGGGAGTCCCCAGGAGGGGCACCCTCCAGTACCCCCTCTAAGGACTCCAAGAAGGGTGGGTAATATGAACTGTTGTTCGGAAACTGTTGTTCGGTAAGCACAGACAACAGTAAGAACCCGTCCCCCCACCCATAGGCGGAGGGAAGCTACCCTCTCGTTCACCGGGGTGAACCCCAACGTGCAGGCGCCGAGATGGGGGGCAACAAGTATGCCCACTTCTGCCCCGCCCCTCTCACCGTGGGCAACTCCAGAGTGGAAGTATGTCCAGCCCCTCTCAAGGAGACTGGTTCCAGAACCAGAACCATGCATCGAGGTGAGACTGACTATTTCTAGCCGGAACCTCTCATCCTCACCAGCTCCGGTTCCTTCCCCACTGAGCGAGGTGACATTCCACATCCCTAGAGCCAACTTCTGCAGCCGAGGATCGGACCGCCAGGGTCCCCTCCCTTGGGAAAAAAATCTAATTAAATGATAACTTCCCTCATCACAAAAGTAGTGAATGTATTAAAATTGGACATAAACAAGTGTGTATCATTTGTCCAATCTAGTATAATAATTTGACATTAGTTTGGTGTCAGTCAGTAACATAATCTAAAAGCTATTAGATATAAAACACTGTAGTGTTTTAGGAAATGCATTAAAATTGCACAAAAATGAGTGTAACTCATGTTCTTGTCTAAATTAGTGATTTAGGTGGGATTTTCATTGAGGGTCTCCACAAAAAAAATGTTGGAGGAAGAAACATCTTCAGAGAATCTCTGAGCCTTCAGCTCAAACTGGTATGTCTCAGGGCTGGTGGCCTCCACCAAAGAACCTTCCTTTCTTGTCCACAATTTCCTCTGTCTTTTGAGAAGTCAGTGGAGGGAGCCTGAACTTTTACGAAGCTGCTTTGATCGTCTTTTTTTTTTTTTATAAGCTTAATTTAAGCAGAAATGTAAACTCATATTTTAGCCACACCGTGCTAACAAATCATGTTTAGTAATCTGGGATTTGATTGATAATATATGTAGCTATTAGAGAATTACTGAAAGAGACCAGCTCTTGGGTTAATTGATGAACATATCTTTGGTTGCAGTTAGCTTACAGATCATGTGCAATAATCATGAGCTTGTACAATGACCTGGTGTGTGATTAGTTTTCACCATAAGTCACCGAAAACTGATCGAATGTGCTATTCAGTGTTTCCCTGGAGGTGGTGCTGGACCCAATCGCATCATCCACAAAGTCTCAAGTCCCTGTACCCCTCCCCAAAAAAAACTTTTTAAGCAAATATTTCCAAAAACATTAAAACTATTTTTAAGTTTAATTTAACCATTTAAGGTGTGTAAAAAAAAAAAAAAAAATGGAAATCCTTTAGAGATTTTCTCTTGTGTTCCCTGGTTGCTTCTGATGGACTCCCAAAGATTATTGTTTCTTTTTTTAAGATTTTCCAAAGGATTTTGACATATTTTTTTGACAGAATCTGTAAACTAGAAGTGAATGTGGAGGTTAATTCTGGGCGCAGCTATACAATGATAATGCAAGTCTGCATATCATCCCACAAAGAGACAGAAAAGTGAAATTGTACATCAATATAGAGCACAGCAATGATTTATCTCTGCCTGTGATTCCAAAGGGTAATAGGCAGCTCGGTGGGCCTCATGCAAGAACATACAAACAAATTTGTTCAAAAAATTGTTAATACGAGTGATTTAAGAGAGAATGTGGCATTCACCTACATTTGACTATATTTGTTGTTACTTAGAAGCAAATTTCGATTTTATTAAGCTATATTATTGTATATCATGCAACTCTCCAAATAATACATTTCATTATGATTTGCTGAAGACAGATTAATTGGTCACCACACTTGAAGCTGGTATGTCATTATCCAGGGGAAAATTCTTAATTTTTTGTAATTTTGTCATTAGAAAGAACAGTCAATCTAATATTGAAATAACATCTCAAACAGAAAATGAGTATGAGTAAAATGAATATCAGCAATGTTGCTGCTTAAAACTCCTCGGTAAGGCTTCCATTCAAATCACTCGATGGCAGCTCCCTGACTTTGTTATAACACAAGACATTGAATGTTTTGGGTTTGGGTATGTCTGAATTCATTGAATTAGAGTTTCACACTTAACGAGTAATGAGGGACGATCAGCCCCTCACAACCACCTCCGGATCAAGAATTATAGGGCAGGAGAAAATCAAACATGTTTGAAATTCAGTTGGCCCTCGTAAGGTGTTCGTGAGCAAATCCTGCTGTTGAAGCAGAGTGTATTTTGGCCAATTTACAAGAACCTCATGCACTTTGCATGTGGAAACAAGGGAGTTCTTTCTCCTTCCACATTGACAAGTCCGACCAACGCCATTTCTAGGTTCTGAGTCTGTCGTGTGGTTTTTGGACATGCAGTGCGAGCAAGTAAATTGCATCAGAACATCGAGCTGTACAGTAAAAGAATATTAATTGTGAGGTGTGAATTAGGATTTAATTGTACAGTTTCAGCTGTAGATAAGTACGATTGCAAATATTGAACAGGGTATGCCCCACCTTAGAGAAGGGGTTCATCACAAAAAGACTCTGCACAGACGTTTGCAGGACAAGTAGAGCCCCATGTAAACGCCCTCTCCTCTAAAACATCAGCCCAGAACAGCCCACCTATTTCCTTCAATTTAGTTTATTTATCAACTCACAACATGTCATTTCAAGGCAATTCTATCAGCTCGTACAGTCAGATATGGTTAAATCATTCTATCTGAGGAAAATCTTCTGATAGCATTGAGTCATCTACTTGCAGGGCACTCTCCTTGTGGATATGCTTGTGGTATGGTGACCACACTAGAGTTGGGTTTCTTAAAAGGAGGACGCTTTTTTTTTTATTGGGGGGGGGGTTGAACCGAGCCATCAGCTCCGGGGCTGGTCCGCACCACACCCGGTGACGGTATGCTTCCCCCTGCCTGCCTTACTGTGTCTTACGAAACATACGGCCGCGGTTGTCCAGGCTACCTTCACCAGGTCAGGTTTGTTCCCCCGCTGGCTGCCTACCCCCGTCCACCAGAGTACCCGGATTAGCCATGAAGCTCACAGCTCAGTTCTGCTGCACTGTAGTCGACCAAAATCCTGGACGATATTGAAATTCCCCCGGACATTTTTTTAGGTATGAAAAGTAGGACATGTCCGGGAAAAAGAAGACGTCTGGTCACCCTAGCTTGTGGTGACCATATTTCCTTACATTTTTATATTGACTCTACTGCAACAGCATGCAGCAACAATGGAGAATTATTTTTTTTTTTAACAGGACAGAAAATGGGGACATAGGGAACAGTCAGATGACTAACGTAAAATGGAGCTAGGTTGTTTAGTGCTTTATCCATCCATCCATCCATCCATCCATTTTCCGTCATGCTTATCCCAGGTGGGGTCGCGAGGGCTGCTGTTGCCCATCTCCAGCTGTTTATGGGAGTGAGGCGGGGTACACCCTGGACAGGTCGCCAGTCCATTGCAGGACTGTTTAGGGCTTTATACGAGAAATAGCATTTTAAATTCTATGCTGAATTTAAAGCTACAGTGTATAATAATTACAGGGATATACAGTCAGAAATGTAATATATTATACATAACTATGTTATTTATCATCATCTACGAGCTCAGCCTCTTAACCTTAATATTTGCGTTGCCTTAGAATTCGTTATTTATAATTACATAGGAGCGGTTCTCGCAGCCATGGAGGCAGACATCTTTGCGCTACGGCAGCGCAGAGCCAACAAACTAGCGATTGCGAGATCGCCAAAAAGTCACAACGATGTAGAAAAAATAACGGGTATATTTATTATCTTAAGTCTACATGAAATCTATACCCTACACAGACTAATGAAATACTATCTGTAAAATTATCTATGTAAACAAACCTCATCACTTGAGAAGGTAGGTGATGCGGACGTCGTGGAAGACATTTTGTCCCGTAACGCTCGCCGTACTGTTGGGGGGGAGAAGCGGTGGGGGGGAGATGTTCATGTTGCTGCAGTCTGCAGTCTGACCGCTAGATGTCGCTAAAAGTTACACACTGTAGCTTTAATAAGAAGCAAATGAAAGAAAGCTAAAATAGTAGAAATATGACCTCTATTTTTCATTGTAACTTTGACTGGAACATTTGGATAAGCTGAAGACTTTTAACCAGTGTTGCACCAATACCGATACTGCACAACAATGGTGGTATCGGTGAGTACCGAAAAATAGGGTACTGATACCATTTTGAGAGCCAAAAGTTTATTCAACTATTGCCACCCATTCCAGGTAGGCGGTAAAAATTTCTCTTGGATTCACTTTATATTAGTCTTTTTCCTGCTTCACAAAGGTAGGCAGAAGCTTGACAAAGCCATGGTGGCAATTATTTTACATCCCAGTACTATGCAGTTGTTCATACACACACACACATCAATTTCAAACAGATCGTATCTGTATGGTGTCTGTATCGGGCAATACTTACACCTTTACACAAGATATTTCACTTTTTTATTTTTATTTTATTCTGGCGATGAAAAAAGGAATTTCTGGGAACCTCTTTAATAAAGGGTTTAAATAGAAAGTCCCAAGCTAAATAACAAAAAGATTTTTTTTTAACTTTTTTATTTTATCATCAATTCAATACCATGCAGATGAAGTGACTTACCAATCTGCTTCTTTTTTGAAGGCTGTGGTCAAAAGACAATTACTTTTTGATCTGTCTGCACTTAAAAGCACAACATTTAGAGTGAACCAAGTTTTTTGTGTCTTCAAGACCTTTAGTGTAACTAATGGGTTAGATTCATCAGTATTTATGTATTGATATACTGCAGCTGAGTACCATTAGCATAACAGTGAAAGTTAATCCCCTGCTGTATAATGACTCTAGCATTTGGGAACAAATATATAGTAAAGACATCTGGCTCTAGTACTGATTAAGGATTCACCAATTGATCACCCACTGATCTCAATTGGCTTATAGCAGGCTGATCAGATTATGCTTATTACAACAATCCGCTAGGGCATACGTGTGTGTGTCTGTGTGGGCATGTATTTCTTTCATCATTGGAACCATTTACCATAAATCATAGCGCATTTTGGGGGTCCAGTGTTCTAGTGGGGATCAATTTCTGGTCCCCATGGGTACATATGGTGTTTTAGGGTATGTGTTAGGTTTCGGACTAAGGTGCGAATTGAGTTTAGGTTAGGATTAGGTTTAGGTATGAACCCGTAATGGTTAGGTTTAGGGTTAGGGTCAATTGCTCAGAAATGAATAGAAGTGAATTAAAAATCCCCTAGAGGACAGAAAAACATACTTGTGTGGGGATGGATATGTGTGTGTGTATATTATTATTTTTTTTACATAACTAGGGGGTTGATCTTGAGAAGGTGAAATCATAATTGTACAGTGGGCACTGGTTGGAAATGGACGGTTTCCTGCGTGATTCCTGTGTGAATCACGATGTATTTCCTTAGGCCAGTTTTTTTATTTCAAAAAGAACTGCAATGTACCCGGAACACCACCAGGTGGCGCTTGGGACCTCTGCCGTGCTGAGGGTGACGTTTGTGGGCCTGCAGTCAACTGAAAAGCAGGTTTATTGGGGATCTTGGTGTGATATTGTGCTATTTTATTTTGTTTTTGATTAAAATAAAGTTAATGAATTAATTTAACATAGTGACTGCATAATCTTATTTTATGAAAATGGTTGCGTAGTTATAGACACACCTCCGATCTTATCTGAGATCTGTTTATTTCTATTTATCTGCATCTCTGTTATTTAATGAAAAATAAAATTAATTAAGTTGGAGCCGGGGGTACGGACTGAGGCGCAACCAGACAAAGACGACAGAGACAGTGCTGCGGCTGGTGATTTTGAAATTAAAATCATATCCAAAGTTGATTCCTCATTAAGATAAGCCAAAGTTATTCAAAAGGGTATGTAAGAAAATATGTTTTCTTTAGTTTTGTAAAATATAAGTGCCGTTGACAGCTTTGAGGATCAAAAGTCAAGCTAATCTTTAACTGTGTTCATTAAAATCCATCAAGAGTTTCTGTGCTTGGTCTGTAATAAAAAAAAAGCAGCCACCTGTCGCTACCACACAGTTTTTTTATTACATTAGATCATAGGGACTATCATTCTACTGCCTCAACATCTTACTCTTATAATAACAGGCGTATTGTTATACTGTTTTTGTGTGATACTTTCTTGCCGTGCACTACTTGCTGTGTTGCGAGCTGATAGCGTAGAGGTTAGGCTCAGTGGTCTGTGGTTTAACAGATTGCGGGTTCGATCCCAACTGTGGCCGAGTTGCCTTAAATGTTTTTTTATTTTTTATCGCTTTTTTATTACATTAGACCATAGGGATGATCATTCTACAGCCTCAACATCTTACTCTGATAATAACAGGCGTATTGTTATACTGTTTTTGTGTGTTGTTATTATTTATTATTATCATTATCATTACATAGTTTCCAGTGATGGGCACTAGCGCCGCTGCATTATTTATCAAGTAACTTTCCAGTAGTGACGTTATTGTTTTTATCAAGTAGCGACATAGCGTCTACAAACGCTACAACATCCAGGGCAAAACTAAGTAATGAAACCAGGTTTTCTATTTTTGAAACAACAATTGGAGTTATTTGTTGGACATTCACGCATGAGCCTCCCATGTATAAAAAGAGGAGCTGAGCAGCTCCTTTAGTCAGAGACGTACAATAGACACCCTGTCTGTAAGAAGGAGCGCTACCGCAGGTCATTCGTTCCTGCTGCCACCAGACTCTATAATAATGCACTATATCAACAATAACTCCTGTAAAAACCACTGTGCAGCTACATTATAGTTTTGTATTTATTGACTGTGAACAATGTGCTGTGCAATATGTTGAATGTGCAATATTTCTCCACCTGTATATAAGCCATCCGGATTGTACATATCTTTATTTCTTTTTTTTTTATTTCCTATTTTTGTTTTGTTTTTTTATTGTGTGTGATACATGTACACATGCACCTTAATCCTATTTATCTTGATATACTGTATATACCTGGATATACGGTATATATATTACTTATTCTTAATGCACCTTTTTCCTCCATGTTTGCACCTTCAGTAACTTCTACGCCAATATGTGACGAGTGAATTTCTCCGCTGTGAGATCAATAAAGCTCATCTAATCACATCTAATCCAATCTAAATAAATACATAAATATATACATGTTCAATAAATAAATAAGCATTCAATTAATTACCCCCCAATAAATGGTGAAATGGTATGTTCTCATAATAAATCATTTATTTAAAAAATGCTGTTATGTTCCTTTTTTGTAAAGATGCTTTTAAAATGCTTAACTGTTTTTATTCTTTTATTTTCTTTCAAAAAATCACTAGTTTTTGAAAACACTCACAGCTTTTGGAAGGTATTATATATATATATATAAACTAACATGCTCGATTTTCAATTTTTTCTTTAATTTGAAAAACGAAAGAAATGGAAATGGGGTTTTTACAGGTTTGCTTAAAAAAAAAAGATTTATATAGTAGCCCATAATATAATAGTGAAACATAAAGTCAGAAAAATGTGTCATAGAAAATGTTTTTATTTGCATTTCAACTCAAATTAATGTATAACTGATAGCAAATGACATGTATCTGTTGGCCCTGGGAATATTACATGCCAGTCGCTGCTCCATTCAAGGCTATGACCTCATCGATTACGTTGTCCAGGTGATCTATGTATTTATAACAGTCCTTTCTGGTGAGTTTGTCCCTCCAAAATGACTCTATAGCAGAGATCAGTTCGTCCCTGCTCTTGGGTTTGGCCTCGCAGCGAATGTATCGTTTCATCGCAGCCCAGACTAACTCGATGGGGTTGAGATCCGGCGACTCAGCTGGTGTTGGCACCCAGTTAATCCGCTCACTTTGGATGCAGGCTCTTGCAATGGTAGCCGTGTGTTTGGGATCGTTGTCTTGGAAAAAACGATGTGTAGACATGTAGAAACGCTCTCTCAAGTACGGACCCGCAACTTTTTTGATGATCTCTACCGCATAAAAGTGTTGATCCATAATACCATCAAAAATGAGAAGCGGGCCAGGGCCAGCACGGGAGATTCCGCCCCAGACGTGCAGTTTGACTGGGTGTTTCACTCTAGGTTTTGGAATGCCCCTAAATTTAGTCTTTCTCCAGCACTGCAAAGCAAAACGTTCCAATGCCACAGTTGACTCGTCGGTGAAGAAGACGTTGTCAAACTTCTCACCAGCAGCCTTCCATTCTTCAGCTTGACGTAGACGCAGTTCTTTGTTTTTTTCCCGGGTCATTGGACTAAATCTGGGCTTCCCAAACTTCCAGCCAAGTTCCCTCAGTGCCTTTCTCACTGTGCATAACCCTA